>JAYDZK010000202.1:37172932-37231295 GCA_034509185.1 Euphonia xanthogaster | reverse complement strand
CTCCCCTTTCCAGAAGGGATGGAGAGAGAGAGAACAGCTTGGTGGGCACCTGGCATCCAGCCATGGTAAACTACCACACTGCTTTACCAAGGGGACACCATTCCTGAAGAGCAATTTCCTCTGTTTTCCTCCTGACTTTTTTTTTTAATTTTGAATTTAAAAAAAAAAAACAACCCAGCTCTGATTCCTGATTCTTCAAACCTTTTTTGTTATTCTAGCTCTGGTCAAGAAAATAAGATGAATTCCACAAATTATGTGATTTTGGAATGTGCTTAGCTGAGGAATTAGTCTGTATTTTATTTTTCATTATGAAGAAAGCATATCTTCAGTAAAAGAAAAAAAATCAATTACAAATATGTAACAAAATAAAAAATCCCATCTCCCAGACTATAGGCAAGAGATTACAATTGAAGAGTTGCTTGAGTGCATGGTGAAGCAGGAGGCATCAGATGGAAACCTTTTATTTATAAAATGAGAGAAGTGTTTCAGGAAATAGATAAAAGATATAAAAGAATAGGCAAGGGAAGAGTTAAAAAAGACAGAGGAAAAAGTGTGCAAACCAAAGCAGAATAATCATCTAGAGGGTCACCAAGGTCACAATAATATATTTTAAAATAGCCTGCAGACAGTGCATAAAAGGCACTATAAGCATTCAAAACAAACTGAAAGGCATATTCAACAAAGAGAAGTTGAGTTTGAAAGCACAGGCTCTGGAGTTCCCTGTACCACTGTGGCTTTCTATTATCCAATGTTCAAATTTTCTCGGCTGTCATACCCATAATAATCTGCTTCCCAAATGTGAGAATGGAGAATGTGAGTAAAAGCAAAACCCTCCCTCTTCAGCTCACCAGACAGCATCCCGTTCCTACTAATGTTTTAACCCAGAGCATCCTCACAGTGAACCCGTGTAGTGTTCAAATTACTTAATGCCATTACTTGATCTGTGCTGGCATGGACAGCTAAGTGATTTCTCGTTGCCTCACTCTCAAAAATATCTATTTGGCAGGCTTTTTGGAGTTGACATGCTAGCTGTTTTCCCTTGGTTTTATATTTTTAACAGACTTTTCTGTAACAACAAAAGTTACCTCATTTCCTGCAGATCTACCTTACTCATGGCTAAAAGGAATGAGACCAGAAAGAGCAATATAGCAAAGCAAGAAAGTTAAAAAAAGGAGTAAAAACAATAAATATCAAACTAGTATGAACAGTAGAGAAACAAACTCAAAGAAATAATGATATGGAGGGATAACCAAGCAGCTGGAACTTTATGCCAACTTTATTTGGGGAAAAAACTTTTCTGTTGAAAAATAAATATAAACCTTTGCCCCAAATAAGGGAAAGAAAATTAATTTTTAAAAATGTAAAACTATGACAAATATTCCCAGGCAGTTTCCTTGGAAACAAAATTAAATCAGGAAATTCAGATTATATTAATATTAATAAGAAAAAAGTCATTTGCATATTGGTTTCATTGAAAAGCATTTAAAAAAAAAAGGATAATTTCACCGGAGAGTAGGAACACATATTACCATAACGCTTGATAAAATGTGAAGGTATTATATATGTCAATGCAACAGGTCACCAGATAATTTTAATTTTGATTGTGTATTTCTGCATAATAGAGACCTTTGTGATTAAAGAAGACTCCTTATTTACTTAGACTTCATTGCATGCTCTGGTGTTTTGCTGGAGCAGGTCTCAGTTCCTCAGTTATTATCTTCACCTTCAGATACTCATCCTTCAGAAAAAAGCAGTGCATGTGTGAACCAGTGAGTCCCTGTGAGAACATCTGGTCAACAGAGGGGATACAATAACCAGCCTATTGTAAGAGAATACCTGAATCCACCCCATAAACAGTGAGCCATAGTTGCCTGCTGACTAGATACCAGATTTTATAAAGATTCTTGGCCCAGACACTCAGATGTGGATGGAGGCTAAAGGTCAATAACCTACAAACATGTAAACAGTGAAATAATTTAAATATTTATGTCAGCAGCTAGGAAGTCAGGCAAACAATTTAATCTCAGCTAAGGAGATAACCATGCATTAAATGCCTGCTTCACATCTCAGTCAATAGAGTGTAATTTCTCACTCAGAAGTTGCATTATCTGTTTTGAGATTGCTATCACACAACTTAAGCTTAAGGCTTAAAGCACTCAATAGTTATGTTGAGTTATGGACTTTTGCAGGGCACACGTTTGTCAAGGACAGCAACATATATATTTTGTTTATCCTTTATTATTTTCTGCTTAGAGCCATATATACAATTTTTTCTCATGGATTTCTCAAAAAAGATCTGGTTACTTAAAACATCTACTGAAATAATGCATTGACAGGTTCTCAGGTCTATTTACTCTTTACAATACTTTCTTTAACTACTTTATTTTGATTTCCCTGACAGCAAGACACTATTTTGGCTCTGAAAAATGCAGTGAAACCTGTACAGGCTCCTTTTATTTTTGTTGACTTACACTGTGCTATCTATAAATATTTTAAAAGATGAAGTAGATGGATTACAGCCCACCCACTCTTTTTTTTCTTTCTCTCAGACACGTACACATTTAAAATTGCACGAGTGTCTGTTGAGTGGGGCTTGAGAGTCTCCCTGGATCTCTATTTCCTATTCAGGAGGAACATGGAGAAGTCAGAAGCGAGCCTATCTGTGTAACCATGGCAACAACTACTTGTATATGATGCTTCTCTGTATAGTATAGTTTCTGATTCCTTCAAGAGTTCATGCAGCCACAGGCTGAATTCTTTGGTAAGCTGTCTGAGCCGTGTCAAATGGTTCAGAGGAATAAGGTTAGAATTGCTGGGCATTGTAAACACTGTTTGCACTGAAGAATTAAGGAGAAAATGGGCTAAATGGAGGAACAGAGACAGGGCTGGGTCGGGAAGGTGAGAGAAAGAAAAACAAAAGAGGTGTCAGTAATTCTCCAGTGATTAATATACGGTGGATTGATTTGGAGTTAAGAGAGCTCTTTTGTTGCTATTCACACCAAATTAGTGCCTAGCAGATAATGTACATGGATTTTCAGAGAATTGGGATTTTGTAGAGATAGCAGACAGTGAGAGGCGTTATGCCAGCTGAGTGTAAAAGGCTAGTTGATCAATAATTGAAAGAAACATATTGAGTTGAGGTTAGCATTAAGTTATTTGGGGAATGAAGAATTCTCAGTTTTGCAACCGTGGGTTGGTTTTGGTTGTTTGTTTCTTTTTTTTTTCAAATGAATTGTTTATTGTTTTGTGTAAACAAGGATGAATTCTTGTAAGACTTCTGGAGTAATACATAAAATTACCAGTGTTTGCAACCTCAGAGGTTATTCTGCTTTTAACATTGTTAAAATGTATTGCTCTTACTGAAAAAATGTTATGCTCCTTTTACATATAGATATTTATTCTCAGGTATAAATTTATGTTATTTTATAATCTACCATGTTCCTGATAGTCTCATAGCTCCCTGTCTGGTACTTAAGGAGATGGCCTCCAAAACTATGCCTGAATTTGAATTTCAGGTGCTGGGATTTTTCAGCAGTTTCAGAAGTCTGCCCTCACACTTTCATACAAATGTCAAAGAATACAAAACAATAAAAAATTAGAGTTTTCAGAATAAGCTTGTTTTTTTTATATATTTCTTTATCCTTTCTTTTCTTCATATAAAAAGTTTAGTCCAATTAACTTTTGGCTTCTGGAGGATTTCTTTTGGTAAAAGCCATGGCCAGAAGGGTTTTGCCTTGCAGATTTTAAACAGAAAAAATAGATCAAAAATCAGGCTAATAATTACAGAGCTAATTGCAACATTAATAGAAGAAATTGTGCTACCACAACTTGATAGCTGAGTAATTCTCATGGCTAGAGGTAAAAAAAAAAAAAGACCCAGAAAGACAGATAAAGAAATTAGATTTTCAATCTGCTTTAAGCAAAAAGAGACAAATATTGACACGAATCATGCAATATTTAAAGGTTAAAAGAAAGAACAAAATATGAAACTTTTGCATTCCTTGCTTTGTTTCATAGAGGCAGAATGAATATCTCCAAAGTTAATATTAAGTAATTACCGTAGAACTATCTTTTTTTCCTTTTGATAAGACAAAATATATTCTCTTGCTTTAATACATAAAGTATTCAATAGGTTTCAAATGACTTTTCACTGAAGACCACACAAAACTCTAATTTAGGAAAAATTAATGTTTTCAGGGGAAAAAAGCCTGCTAGGCCACTAAAAAGGCTTCAGAAAGGACAAAGAGACACTGTAACACCTGAATCAGATATATTTTTATTTCTTTTCAGAAAATGTAGTAATTAATGGAGAAAAATCTATTCATTTATATATTATGCTAATTTTAACTTGGATAATATGTCACTCACTAGGCCAAGCAATTTCTGAGCTTGAGCAAGAGGGTGAATAACATTTTTCTTGGCTCTCTAAAGATTCTTAGCTTGATTTCCAATTGGATATAAGAAAAATTACTATATGGCAAAAAATCAATTGGCAGAATTGTTTTCTACCTTTTTTCTTCTTCTCTACCTGAAGATATGTAATTCAGAGTTCTGAGTGCAAGTCATCAGGGCAGTGTGACCTCATTTCGTTCATGAAGCTTTGGTACAGTCAGGTCCCAACCTGCCCAGTCAAGCATACCTTATTCAAGTAATCAGACTGTAACATCCTACTACTTTTTTTTAAAAGTTACTGATGTTGAACCTTCCTGTAGGAAGCAGCTGAAACTTTTATAAGTACTACAGTAGTTTGCAAAGAAATGAATGCCCCCAAAAATATAAAAAGTAGAAGACAATTGGATTCAGACTGAGTGACTTATTTTTACCACGTTGACTGAGATCATCTTAGGTATGGTAGAAAGGAATAGATCAGAATCCTGTTTTAAAATGTTAGCTTAGTGATCAGAGAGTGAGAAAACTGCCCATTCTACCCATCTACCCTTTTGAGGCCAAACCAAGTGTCACTCCTGGACAATCTCATGGAGGAAGTTAGTTTACTGTTTGTTTCAAAAGCTGCCCTGTTTTGCTGATCTTTAGGATGTACAGAGCAACAGAATGCTTTTGACCTTAGTTACCAAACCAGCAAGGATTCCCTCCACCCTGATCCCCTTTTCTGTGTCTTTGTACATATTTCCCTTCTTCTTCCATTTTTTACTCTTGTCTTCAAAATTATTATTGCATATGAGCAGGTAAACTGTCTACCTCTGTACTGCCTGAGAATGAGGAGTCAAGGAAGGGCCAACCAGACCAGCCAAAAAATGCCTTAAACAAAAGAAGTGCACCAGGCCCTAGGGGAATAGTTGTGAGAGTCAACTTGTCAGTTCTAAGTATCTACCTGTGACTGATAAAACATCTTAAAATCTGATATATAGAGATAATTTTTTCTTATGATTTATTATACTACCTACGCTTCTCTTTCTGGCTGTCTATTTTGTCAAAATTAGAAAAGTAACTGCTGTGCTTGCAGTTGTTTCAGGATTAAGATTAACCTCTTCTTTCCTACTCATATGGATTGCTTAGGAAAGGTAGAATTTTATCAAGTAACCTCTCTGTGGCAAACAAGCGTGAATTATCCTTGCTTTGCATAATTCTACATTTCCTTTTTTTCCTCTTCCTTTTGTGCTGCGCATTACTTTTCTCAGTTTTGGGTTTGGGCTTCTTTTGCTTATGTTTTCCATAGCAGTAAGTAAAGAAGCCCCAAACTAAAATCTTGAATCAATTTTAACTGCTTAATATTACATAGCAAAAAAATCGTGTTAATATTTTTGAGCTTTCTAGGTCCATTTAGTTCTCCTGAATTAAAAAAGTATCATCTTGCCAACCTTGACAAGTTCAAGGATGTTATGAAACATCCTCAGGAACCAATACTACAGTTTTGGTTTGAGTAAAAATTATTTTCATATTCCAACTGACAGTTATATTAAAGCAAGATTTGGCATTTTGAATTGTAATCAGATGAGGCCAAAGGTAATTCCACACAGATATCTCACCATGTTCAATAGAACTGTGTATTTGGTTGTAGCAAAAATGCTGAAATGTGTAAGGGGTTCTGTTTATGCGTTTTACTATAAAACATGAGCTTGCTCACCTGCAGCTAGTTTTTATCTTCTTCAGCCACTAGCCTAAATGTCTCACTCTGATAGATTCTTACTTTAAGAACGTGGGATGAATTATGTATTCTTGGCTGCATAACCTAAGAGTGAGCTCAGAGTCCTCTCAATGTCTACCTTTTGATTACCCTGCTGTTTTCCTTGCTTCTGACCAGCTTTCCCCACACCATGTTGATCAATAGCCAGCTGTCATAACAAGAGCTTACCCACCTGTCAGCTGCATTCAATTTGCCTATGAATTTTTCTATTTCATAGGTATGATCCTCAGTAAGGAAGTCTGGCAGAAGACTACATTCTAGGAGTCTGAGGTCTTGATCAAGCCATGCCTGCTTTACTAGGCTCTGTACCTAGCACTTGTCAAACCTATATGTTGGCATGAGTGACCACAGTAAAATCTCATATGTATACAAGCATAAAAAATGTGGTGGAATGTGCTGGAATACCCTGGATGCATGCCATTTCTGGATACAGTTGCTAGAGGCAGGTAGATAGATATGCTAGATATGCTCTGGTGGGCATAAAGAGATAAAATCCCTATGTCCCCAGACAAGATATATGCTTATGTTTGCTACATTAAAAAGCAGGGGTATGGGAGGGAGGGTGAACCTTTCCACAGCCCAGTTCTAGCTGTCCACCTGGATTCCACCCAGTGCTGCACAAAAGCCTTGTTCCAGCATCTGCAGGGATGTAAGGTTCAGTTTCTGGGTATAATTCCCTTCCTCTTTGAATCTCATTATTGAAGCAATTTTACTATGTTATTTTTTGCCTGTTACAAAACAGTTCTGGGTGCTGTGCTTACACCAGGGTGTTCTGAGATGAAACTGGGACAACAACATTTAGACCACTCAAAGCCCTCTTCTCTGATTTATTACCTTCCATTTTTATGTCTGGTTTTGACAAATAGCAGCATTTCTTATAGCCTTTTTGTAACTTAATCCTAAGAGCAAACTGAACCAACTCTGCACTGGAGGTTGGATGGGTAGGGAATATACAATGGCTGTGGACATGTGTCATATTTGTAAAAGCAGAATCTTTCCCTACTAAAGTTCAGTGCTTTGTGTTCCTTTATTTTCATGCACAGATATTGCAACCCTTGCCTATCCACACTTTTTTTTCCAGGCAGAAGCATGGAGGTTCTTGGCCTGGAAGCCCTGAATTCTGAATTCAGCCCTTCCTAAAGGAAGGGCTACATTGGAAAATGCAGAAGGGTGAACAGAAGGTAAGAAAGAACCATCCTGGCAAATGCATTTCTCTGCTTTCTCCCCGGGTCACTAAAAATTAATTTATCAGAGTGAAAAAAAATGTCTATACAAGTGTCAAAAGTATTTCCTGAATTAACCCTGTCTTCACACAAAGGAACCATCACACTGGCTTTGCCTTGGCTTGTAGAACATCTATAATTTCACAGTTTTTGGCTTTTTTCTCAATTCATCCCAGAACTGCAACTATTTCACCATGCAAATGACCATTGGCAATTCAGCTGGGCTGGTGAGGAGTGAATTAATAATTGGTGAATTTGTAAACCCTGGTTATGGAGGTGAGAATGGACCCTGACTGCTGAAGTTAGTGGTCCTACACACAAGATTACATATTCCTCCCTTGCTTCATGTCAAAACAGATATGTCCCTGTAATTCTCACAGTAAAAAGCCAATTTTTTAAAACTTTTTTTTTCTGAGAAAGAATTAAACAAGCAAAATAAAATCCCCACAAACAAACAAACAAAAAAAATAAAACCACAAAAAAACCATGTACACAAACTGAAATTCCTAATCCCACCTTGATGCAAATCTGTCGCATTTCAATAATGATTAAATTTTTCTAGCAGTCTCATGTGTGTTAGCATTTTACTTTTGCTGTCTTTGTTCCTCACTAGTGTTGCTGTGATGGTATAACAGCATACATATCTATGAACTCTTGTCTTCAACAACATTTCATCAAAATATGCTCAAACACAATTTTGTACGACTTGAAGTTAACTTCAGGCCTCGGGTATAAAATTTTCCAATCTATATTCAGGAATCTTGAAAACATGCAAAAGGCTGTTCTCCTACATTTAATTTTGCTTCTTCTACTTCTTTGTGTTTTTAGGCACTTAAAGTGCTGCAAAATGCTGTCTGATTTCCTGTGAAGACCAGCAACTGGATACTTTCCCTTGTTAGGTCTGCAAGTAAATTAATCTTCTGCGTAACCCTTCTTCTAGATTACAGCTGTTTTCAGCAAAGGCAATGGATGATTTGCCTTAACTGAGGTCTTGAATATACAATGGCAATCAAACTGTGTAGCAATGCTTTACCAGGCTTCTGCTTCAAAAAGTATTCTCCCAATCATTAACTATACAGTGATAAACTAGATTTGAATAATTTTAGATCTTA
Organism: Euphonia xanthogaster; assembly: GCA_034509185.1. Taxonomy (NCBI): domain Eukaryota; kingdom Metazoa; phylum Chordata; class Aves; order Passeriformes; family Fringillidae; genus Euphonia; species Euphonia xanthogaster. Next base: position 37,222,815 of record JAYDZK010000202.1, on the reverse strand, counting down.
AATTTATAATTTGACTCTAAACCAAGCAAAAATAAATAAAATTCTTTAGGAAAAAATATAGTTTTTACTGTTAGCATTTATTTTATAATACTGAAATATATGAAAGGAATTGTATTTTCCTTTCTGAACAATCCTTTCCATATTAAATTGATATTTTATGTTAAAACACATCTTAAAGCATTTAAGGCATTCTAACAGAAACCAAATATTCAGTTGCATCAAAGAAAAAGCTCTACTTGATCCTGCAGGGGCAAATAGCAATAACATTATTTCCCGTTTTGCATTTGTTTCAATCAAAAAATATCACCATTGAATTTCACATGGATAGAAATTCACTTATAGTGTTTGATACACACAAAGTACTCAACTGGCTATGGCCACAGTTTTCTGAACATACAGTGGTTGGGTTTTTGTTGAAACAAAAAAAAATCATTAAATGTATGCTGTTACTGCTGCATTGAATTCTGCGGTCGGTTTTGGCCTGTGGACTTTGTGAACTCTAAGCCCCTGGCATATCAAATCTGACTTTCTCAAACTCCATTGCAGGCAAACTCATGTTTCTGATGATTTGGTTGGAAAGCAACTGCTGAGTATTTGAACATGAGCTGCAGTTAGCATGGAGGGCACTGTGGTGAGGCAAACTCCTGATATTATATCAAAGAGCAAACTCGCACTCAGTAAACTCTGAGAGATCCCTAAAATCTTCCAGTGCTTTCTCTTTCCTAGTAAGGCACTCAGCGTCACAATTCTCCATTTTGGCAGGACTGCCTGGTCAGGCTTGGGTAGAGCAGCCCCAGGTGCTGCTCCCACCTCAGCCCGAGAGGATCCTCTTGCCAGGCAGAGAATCTCCACCCTGGCAGGGCTCAGAAAGCACCAACAGACCTTCTTGAAAAAAAGCAGCTTTTCCCTGTTACACAGCAACAGCCACAGCTTAATGAATCTGAATAGAGAAAGGTTCAGCTGCTTTGTCTGACTGAGGATTTTGCAGTCCTGGAGAATGCTCTAATTACTGAGCTGTGCTGGGCATGGACATTTTCCTGTCATTATCCTGAAAGTGTGCCAGGCCTTTTTTTTTATCATTTATGCACACAGTAAGTGAAAAACAAAACTATTTCTCATAAAGAAGAGAAAACATATGCCTAAACTCCATTTTATCACTAGGGTAAAAAGTCCATAAGCTCTTATAGAATGTTTTACCTAAAATTATCATCTGAGAATAAAAAGAGGCCATATTCATACTCAAGAAACTTATAACTTTATAGGGTGGGACAGGATATCTGATTTATAGTAACATAGCAGAAGTTATGGGGAAACAAATGATAAATTGAAATTAAAATCAAAAGACATCAACCCTACATTATGTTTGTGAAAGCAAGCTGAGTTTTGTTTAAGACCCGAAGGCTTTCACCAGAGTATATCACCTAAGAGGGAAATAAAACATGAAAACTTAGCAGTAAAACTAAGAGCTAGAAAACATAGTTATGCCTACAGAAGAAGAACTGAAATAATAAGGAAAAGCTGAAAGATCTTTCTCAGGAATGAAGGAAATAAATCAAAAATAATTAAGACCTTTGCTTGGGGCTAGATAGTATAAATCAAAAAAGGCTTAAGTTGTAGAAAAAAATTAGTTTAATTAAAAAAATCTTTCCTTGTGCCAAAGATTTATCATTTTTAATGCCCAGTGGGGCCAGAATAGGTTTTATTCCCCTTAACCCTAAAGAGATGCACTTCTGTTTTTGTTGATAGGTCAAGGTGACTTGTATATTACTAAGCCTTCGGAAATTTTTTAATCTTATTTTTCTTTTATCTTTAATAAAACAAAAAAGTATTTTAATATCTCAATATCTTGCATTTGATTGGTTACTGTAAAAAATAATTAGCCTTGAAAAAGTGAAATTTGAAGTTTCTTTTTCCAAGATATTTTTAGTTCTCCATCATGACTATCACCTCACTTTACATCACTCCATTTTAAATGATTTTACATATCTGAGTCTAGCAACCAGGCAGCACTACCAGCTGATAAGTACAATTCTGTAATTGTCACATACTCAGTGATTAATGCTGCAAATCAGATTAATTTGAGACCAAACTCTTGTTATTATCCTTCAAGGAAATCTCATTTGAGTGCATAAGGCAGAATTTCAGTCAAATCAATAGTGCAGCCATGATAAGGGTTGTGGCTGAAAAATGCAATCTGAAAAACACTAAAGACCATGAACAGAAATATGATTAGTGAAATCTAATGATGTCCTGATATTTGAGCTTCAAATGGTCATCTCTAGCTAACAAGTCACAAGTGAAAAAGCATGCCAAAGTGCAAAAGAGGAACGAGGACAGAACAGTGTAAGTAAGGCAGCAACAGCATGGGAGGGGGCAGAAATAAGGTTTTCCTGCTTTTATTTCTGTAAGCAATGCCATCACTGCAAGAAAACTGTGAAAGAAGTCAGGAAATAACAGCTATAGAATAAGGAGGTAGAGCTATAGTACAAAGGAGAAGGCAGGCACAGAGGGAGAGGGGAACCATCAGGTGTATATGTCTGAGATGAGATGGGTCTGATTATCCAAGGCATGATCAGCCAGCTGAGAAAGGTAGAAAGCCAGTGGGAAAGAACTTGATTGTTCTTTATGATTAAGTACTTGAATTATAAGACTGTTCAGTGGGAGAAAACAATGAACAATTCAATGTGTCTGGCTCAGAATAACTTCTGTGATCCCTGGACACAAGTCTTATCACCCACATTGTCAGGCAACTCCAGTGGCTGCTCATTAATTTCAGAACACAGTGCAAAAGGAACGTCTTGATTATAAAACTCTCCATGAGCTTGCTCCAGTCTCTCTCTACTTCCTCTGCACATCTAGCACTGGCTTACTCTTTTCCCCTCCAGACAACACTGCTGGTGTGATTAAAAGCTCTTGTTTCTACTGTGCCACAACATCACTTACTTTCCTGGTTTGCCAGCAGCTGTATGAACACAGATTATTAATAGACCTTGTGCTGTCAGAGCAGGAAAACAAGCCACTACTGAGAAACTGTAATGTGCTGGATTTTGAGCAAAGAGCAATCCATGCCTGAAGATGCATTTTTGGTCCTGCAGCTGGATATGCAATGTTTAACAAATGTAGAAGTTTGTGGCCATGATGTAGCTGCTATAGTGCATGATGTCAAGCGATCTTGCAATTCACTTCTTGTCTCTAACCAGTGAAAACAATCTGATAGATTAGGTACTAATACTTGTGAATTAGCTTGGGGTTAACTTAGTGTGCCAGAAAACAAGAACATCTAAAGTAGGCCTTCAAAAAACCTTGAGGAGGAGCCATACTTTAATTTGTGAAAGACTGTCACATTCCTGTTACTTCCACTGCGTACCTGTTGCTTGTTACAAATCTGATTAGCTGTCACACCTTTTTAAGCACCTTGATAAGGCTCTCTGGTGTACATATTTAAGCTCTTTGTTTGACTTTTTACACTGCTTTTGGGCCAATATATGGATTGATTTTTAGGACTAATTTCTTGTTGTTGTTGTTGTTAGTAAAATACATGATAAAGATGCAAACAGAAACAGAACATCTCAGAAATAAGAGTTTGCTTTCAGAATACGGATGCCGTTAAAGGCGGCTAACCCCATTACACATTCTTCTTACAGCCACAAGCAGCCCTGGTTTAGAAAGATTCCAAAGGAATGAAAATTAATTAATGAGATTAGCTTTTTTGTATCACATGTCATGAGGAGTCAAGTGCCAACACCTGGCCAAGGTATCTTTCACTGTATATAGTCCTTCTCTAAAGAAAACAGAAGAAGAGAATATGGACATTCTGTTCTACTTTAAAAATGCTTTACTGCAGCCTCTTTATGTCATTCTTTGGTTATGAGTCCTGACACCATCCATACACAACTAATCCAGGCTTTTGCCCAGCCCAGAACTCTTGGAGCCCTACAGAATTCAGACTTGGAACAACCAACCAAAATACACTTCTACACTCTATGACTGCACAAAGACTGAAGATTAAAAATTATAGAATATGTATCAGTTTATGTTTTCCTGCTTCCACACAAGCACAAGAGTGTGGTTATTACACTGTCGCTGATGCATAAGGTAAAATGATTTTATTTCAGTTTAAAGTCTGCCTAAGATCATCAGTACCTTGCGATCCAAAATAAAGACTGGATCCAAAATAACTTTTTTCCACTCTCTAACGCTGATATGGAGAAACAGAATCAGGATCTCAGATAAATGTGAGACCTGGAGAGGCAATATCTCAGGCAGAACTTTCCATGTGACACAAAGAAATGACTGAATCAGATCTTAATTCTCCACCCACACAAATGAACCCTAGCTGGTGGTTTAAATGCTGAGGTCACATGATGGAATGGCTGTTGGCATGTCATGGAGAGCTGTCCCTTTGAGAGGTGCTTAAAAACCAGCCAGACCGAGCTGCTATATTGGCACTGATTCATGTAAGGAATGACTTGGAAGATAAGTGATGGATGAAGCAAACACCTGCCATTTAACTTGGTCCTGAGGAGGTCCCCAGCCAAACCTGATATGGAAGACTTGGGCTATAATTGCCTGTGGTGTGTCATTAAGGCAGCCCTTCAATGCAATGTTCTCTTTGAGTAGAGCTACCATTTTCTGCCAGACAGGTTATTGACAAGCAATGAATTTATATTCAGAGGTAAGGCAAAATATGTAAGGAAGTAATCTGAAAGACCCTACTGAAATCACTGGGTTGGGAGACATATTTCCTGAAAAATATAGATGTGTCCTAACAAAATCTGTTGATAGAATGAAGCAGAGAGGTATTATGAACAGAGGATAGACTGTACAGAAAGAACATAAGCATCACCTTAAAGCTGAAATAAAAATGGGGTGAAAGGTACAGAATAAGAGAATAGACTAGTACAGAAAGAGTCAGAATGCAAGGCCTCACACTGGGAGAATAAAATAATGTTGATTTCTGCAATGAGCCTGGAGATAATGGACTATGATGACTGAATAAAATAAATTGGTCCTTGTTTTGATCTCATTATGTGTATAATTCATCAATGCAGTGCCTGTGAAAAGTGAAAGTTTAAAATGCAGCCATCAAGCTGTTTTCAAGTTAGCTTAGGAAATCTTCAGCCTATTGTGCAGAAAGCCAGTAAGAGTTCAGTGAACACTGTGCAGAGCCATTACCACAAAAGAGGGATTTGGATTGGAATTGGTACAGACACATAAGAATGATTAAGGGACTGTATGGCCCGTCTTACTAAGGCACGCTAGGAGACTGGGTTTGTCCAGCAGCCCAAAATGTACAACAAAAGGGAGAAGACTGATTTGTCTTTGTGCATCAAGAAGAGAATGTCAAGCACTAACATTAAAGACAAGGACAGTGCTGAAACAAGGACAAATGGAGATAAAATCCTGTGCATACATATATCACAGCTCAGAAAAAAAAGTTTGTAACCTACAAAGCAACTGGGGGATCAAAGAGTAAGACTTCAAAAGAAAGTGCTTGGCATGTTTTCAGAAGGATTCTCCTGTCCCTAATACAGAATCACATAATTGATGACGCTGGTATTTTGCACCATTCCAACCTTCACACTAAACCCCACGGGACAGCTTCTGGTATCTTTGCTTGTGTTTGACAATTGATCAGTCTTGCTTTTGTCACAAATTTTGCTGCACTGTTCCCTGTCTGACGTGAAGAAGCCCCCAAATACTCCTGTTTGATCTGTTTGTGTCACAGGACCTGGGCAGAAAGAGAACTGCAACTTACTCCCAGGGTTACAGTATACTCCATACAACTACCTCAAGGAAATCATAGGTGAAAGCAAGGCACTATCATAAGTGAACAAAAGTAAGTGAACAAAAGGGGCTGATCCCATAAGACACTTAATAGAGACAGACAGGTAAGTTCAAGCCATCACTGAAGACAGACTTCAAAAGGAAGAAATCAGGAGGTATTCAGTGCACCTATGAATAGAGGACTAAGATTATTTTCTTCAGGCTGAGAGTCAGGGACACAGTAAAATGTTAGAGTTTATCAAATGACTGGCATCTGATGTTAAAGGCAAAAGTTTTAGCCATTCATTGATTTTGTGAAATAACCAGATATGTCTTGTCTCTACTCAGAAAAAGCTGAAACATATTCAATATGCAATTTATGCACTGAACTATGTATATATAGATATATATATACACACACACATACTATCTATATATATGCTATTTACTTATAAATAAAGGAAGAGGAAAATATAAATACTGATGTACAAAATGAAAAAAAAGGCAAATAGAAATATACATGCCAGGTGCCCACTGTATTTATACACATTCAGTGCATTTGCAGTTTTATAAGGTTTTCACTTCTGTTCTACACCCAAACATTAGTAAAACATAATAAAATGTGTTCATTATTTATTATTGACAAACAAATTATGCACATGCTCCCCTAGAGTGAGAAAACTGGAGATAAACAATCTGCAAAGAAAGAGAAAACATAGGAAAATCTAGGCAAACAAGGAAGGAATCCTTTAACAATTGGAAAAACATACTGATACAAGATAAACAGCCACCCGGGAGTTAGACAGATGATTTGGAGATAAATTAAATAGCTTCCCAAGAGAGATCAAGTGTTGGTACATATTCGTCAATAACCATTCAGCAGTGATAAGGAACTCTCCACGGCCATCTGGAAATGGCTCTAGCCAGCCTGGCCTGATTGATTTTATTAGCTGCACAATCTCATTTCTGTTTGATTGCTTTGTATCTGTATATGCATTAGGGGAGAAAGCATTTGCAATTTTCTCAAGTCTGCTGTTTGCTCCTCTGGACTATGCTTCTCTCCATTTTCAAAGTCAATACAATTTTACTCCCCTCTAAGATAAGGCCTATTTTGCTCTGCTGTTCATACAGAGATTTCAAAGTAGTATCCTCCTGGAAAAGGGTGGAGGGGGAAAAGAGCAGGATTTCACATTTACCCTGAGGATATAAAGCAGAAATACAAGGTTGGTGTGTGGTGATGAAAAGGCCTTCCCAAGTGCAATCCTGGGTGATGCTAGCTGTTAACACTTGCACTGCAGAATTTGCACTTATTTCTCACACCAAGGAATGTCTTACCCCCAGGAATATGAAGCCATGGAGAATGGGATTTGGCATTTCACGAAAGACGCAATATAAAAGTCACTCTGTCAAATATCAGGGAAAATCACCCATTGCTTAATGCATCTGAAAAGGAGAAGTTTCGCAATACCCCTCCATCTAATTAAGCCTCTAACATTTTATAAATCTGTTCTCCTTGTACACTCCTTCAGTGATTGCAATCTTAATTTCAAAACACATTTGAAACACTTTGGAGTATTTTCAAAAGAATCCCTGCTCTCACAGCAATAAGCTATAAAATGTACATTTAAATTTACTGATTAGAGCTATCAGTCCTGCTGAAGAGGGAAGGAGCAAAGAAAAGAAGACCAGATGAATAGTTTGGATAATATTTTTTTATTATATTAGTTCACTAAAGCAGATGTAGTAGGAGTGATCAGTGGGGATATATACAAATTGAAACAAGCTGTAAAGTTACAAGAGTATACAGCATGGATGACACATTTACATTTTTAAGAAATTAATATTTGGCACAAATATGCTCAGGAAGATTCTTTAAAATATGGCAGTGCGTTTTTGCTAGATGAATAACTATTATTCTGTGTATAAGACAAAAGTGGTGACAGTTACAGGAGGTTTTTTTTTTCTATATTCATTAAAATAGCTATAAAAATTAATGTAAAAATGTCATTATAAAGCATCCTGTAGAAGAAAAGCAGAAGAATTGAGAATAGAGGAGGTCTTGGCAGACATACAATTGATAGCTTTTTTTTATAACTATGCTTACAGAACACTCTCTGCTGTGATAGCTACAGGCATCTGAATGCCAGATATCTGAAAAGCAATCCTCATGAAACTGAGATGACAGTCAGTAATGCTGATATTCGAATAGTGTACAGCCCATTTTCAAGCAGTTTGGGTATTCAGCCAAATACCCGAAGGTTGAATGTTTAGTCTTTTGAGGAATTAGGCCATCTGTGTTGCTCTCTTGGCCAGTTTCTTTGGAAAGTTTTGGTCTTAGTGGTTTATTTTTGGGGCTAGATCCATGCCTGAATCTGTGGCTTACTCCAGCTTTCCAGGTTTTGTCTGACGGGGCATGAGAAACCTGAGACTGGGTGGGAGGGAGGATGCAGAGAGAAGTCAGGATGGCAGCTCCTGCACCTGGGCTGTCCTGCAGTGGGCTCTGTCCTAGCCCAGAATTCCCAGCCATGCACAGAGAGCTTTCCCACGGCCCTGTCCCTGCAGGTGAGTAGGACATAAGACAGCTCCACCTCTCCTAAAAAAACAGGCAATTTTAAATTAGGAGCCAGCCCTTAGGCACCCTGGTGGGACAAAACTATTAATGTTTTCTAAGAGCCTGATCCAATTTTCACTGGCATAAAAGCCAGCTATGGGTATTCTTAACTACAAGCCTAAGTCGGATATAAATAAGCTTAATTTGGGCCCATCAGTAATGAGCATGCTTAACTATTTTATTTGTGTTCAGCCTTGTTATCTCTAGGGTAATTTTAAATTTCCTTGGCCTGTGTTCAAAACAATTGTTGGTGTAACTTTCTATTTTTGTTCCTGTTTCTATTATTAAAAAGAGCAATGATGAACATATATATCTTCCAGGAGAGCATAAAGAATTCCAATGTGTTATGTTGGTCTCTTATGATTAATTAGCACTTACATGTCTTTTTAATAATTTTATCTTAAACATCAGCTTGTTAAACACGTTGTAAAGTGATTTTCATTCCAAACAACTTTGTGTAGTATTTCAAATTTCAGACTTTAAAAAAGTACTTAAAATACTACTACTTTGGACTGAACAGCTACATTAATTAACTGTACCCATCCATAATCAAACATATTAATCTTTTCATGGTGAAAAGGCAATTTCTTCTGCCTGCAGACAGACCTTTTTAATTGGATGAAATTTATCTGGCATTTATTTAAATAACAGAAAATGGTCAATAGACTGGCTCAATTCTTTCCAGAGACAACGAAGACTTGTACATTTCAAAGTGGTAACTGGGTCTTCTTCACATGAAACATCAACAAATTTCACTTTTCAATCAAAGTAACAGCGACTTCTATCCTCTCCACAATTGTTTTTCCAGCATTATATTTCCTTCTTTGATTAAATTTTCAGTCATTGTCCCTAAAATCTCTCAATGCTGATCACTTTCAAAGAACTTAATGATAAAACTATTTGAAACATATCACAATTTTAAGTACAATCCATAAATTTAATACGTAAATATTTTTCTTCCACTTTCACATTGCTTTTAAGAACTAAGGATGTTCAAAAAGCTCAAGATACTGGCAGAAAGATGGGAGAAGAGCTTGACTAGCATCACAAATAAACCACTTTGTTGCACATACAATGAGGATTTCAGTTCTGAAATTGTTAGCAAGAGAAAAATATTTATTGTGCAAGATAGAAATAATTTCTTGATAAATCTATTTCAGTTTACCTGTCCACATCTTGTTTAGTGTCTACAGTCCTAAACAAAATCCCCTGTGTGAAGTACATAGCCTGTTTTGGGGTTTTTTTGTGGTTAATTCAGCACCTTTCTCTCCTTTGCTGAGTTTTCTTAGTCCATTAATGCAAGTTATAATTAAGATTGTCTTAAGGTTAAGATTATTTTTTCTCAAGTAGCTCGTAGAAAACCTGTGTCTAAAGCTTGTGCTATTGGCTGGCTGCTGGGGGCTTGACAGATGGGGTGACAGACACTCCAGGACTATCAGAGACACAAAGGTAACTGACTGAATTAGCTTCTTGTTCCACAAAATCTTCAAAAGGTGATCTCTTTATGTTTGTGGTGAAATAGATTAAATGCAAAGGTTTTCACTGAAGCAGAAACATGGGTGCTTAGCTACACACTTTCAGATAAAAGGTAAGGACAATTCTTTGACATTAATAAAGAAAGTCACCACTATTCAATGGTAAATGTGAAGAGAGAAGGTTGATTTTGTTCATTTTTTCATTCTTGTTACAAAGAAAACTGCCACAGAAAACCTTTGGAGCCAATATTTTCAGCAAATGTTGCTGCCTGCTACTTGGGCTACAGAGGCAACATATAGATATGTTAACTATTTTGAGAACCATCTGCATGTTAAGAAGTCCTGTAGATCCAAAGCAGCTATACCAGTATTAATCTGAAGAAATATTTAAAAATGCTTCACTGAAGACCATAGGTTAGAGAAAGATCTTAAAATATAGAGACAGGTTAGCTAAAAGGATACACAGTAATTTATTTTGCCCAGAAATCAGTGAACAGCTAGAAAGATTTCAGCCCAACAAACATAACCTCCTCTGTCTAAGCTATTAATGTAGCTAAAATGATACCTTAGGAACCACTTTTATGTTTTCATAAGGGGTAAGGAGACACAGCTTTTTTCACCAAGGCCTCCTAATCTCAACATACGCTAAAGCACCTGGAAAACGCATTCTGTGCATGCCTTCACTCCCATCCCTTGGCTTACACAGGTGACACATAGCATCTGTACACTGGCATTGACAGTCACCACCAACCTCGCAGGCTGACAAACTTCTATCCTGCAGCAGCCCGATACAGGGTTTTCCATTTATCATATCTTCATTTATATTACTGCTCATGCAAAGTAGATTAATGCTTGGCTCTAATTATAATGTAGTTTCACCTTTGGTTGAAGTACAGATTTGTTCCTTGTCTTATTTAAGGCTGGTAAAATATCTGGTTGTGATGAATTTTTCTCCTGCAATAAGTGGTTTCCCAGATTCTCTCAGTCGTTGCTAAACAGGTAGTGTTTAATCTCTCATGGTATCTAAAGCTTACATGTTTCTAATAATCTCAAAAGAAACCTGAAAAGAATCCACCAAATCTGCCCTTTTTTTTTTGCACATGCAGACATGAGTTTCCATTTGAAAGAATGGAAATATGCCTGCTAGGCGGAGAGGGAAATCACCTAAGTTACTAAGTTAGCAAGGCTAACCTACTTTCTACCTGGTGCTGGTAAGTGAGTCCCATGGAGGTGTTTACCCTGCCTATAAAGCAGTATTACCATATTTTATAAAGCAGTATTTCAGAGGTTGTCCAAGCTTCTCTGGACCACAGATCTCATTATGTTTAGGATCACTACAAATCTTTCAAAAAGATATTACTGTTTCACATTCTCTTGGTTTTGTTAGGAGAACTTGCTCATCAGTGTTCATTGATGTAAAGCTCCTCAATTAAGATATCCCTTTTTCACATATTATCTGAAGTCCTAAGCCTTGCAAGCTCTGTCTTTGCAAAGGAAAAAATAATATTCAGTATATTTATTTTACATTCCTATTTCCTTGTATAGAACCTGAAACAGTTTCCCAATTGTAAAAGTAATCCAATAGGAAAGGAATTTTTCTTCAGAAACTTCAACTCCCTTTTATCCAGCATTAAAATCAAAAGTTATCTCTCTCCTCAGAACCACACTACAATTTTCACTAACTCACTGGAATCTCTTGCAAGTCTTGTCTCCTTGTCCTAGCCTACAGAGCTACTTGCATTCATGTTTGAGAACACTTCTGAAGAAGCACTCAGAAGTGCCCTGCAAGTGCTTTTGTTTTTACCAATGGTAGGTGCTGGCATTCACGATGGAACAATTTCCATTTCATCTGCTTCTCTGCATTACAGCAAACCTTGTAACTTCTTATCACTATCCTTAAAGCAGTCTCTCTTCTCTTCCATCCTCTTTCATATAACCATGCCAGAATCCAAAATTTCAATCAAGAAGGAGAGTTTTTAATGGCTAAAGGCACTAATGTAATTCCTGTCAGTGCTTATTATCACCTCTAGGTGTTTCAGTAACTAAGTTTCTTTGATTACAGAAATGTCAGTGAAGTCAGTGTTAAGATCTTATACTGTAACTGAAAAGACAGTGAATTATTATGCTCATGTAAGGGAATTATTATAAAGGGTCATGTTTGAGATAGGTCTTCCATCTGCATGATGTATGGGGAATGATCAATGAGAAAATATGCAGGTCTTAATGAAAAGTATGATTGCTATGCTTTCTACACAACTTAACTTTCACCCCTGCTGACTCTGACAGTCACAAAGATCAAATCTTTTCAAATTTCTTTCACTGAAGTGTCAGAAAAACCTAATTTATGTTTTGAATCTCTGCAAAATTGTTCATTATGCAAATCCTATTTTGTGAAATAGATGTGAGGGTGACAGAACTGATTGAGGCTGAAAGGCAAAAGAGGCTATAAGTTATGAGAGATAATGCACTAAAGTGAAAAGAAGAATATTTCTATTCAGGTGGTGCTGGAAAAGTATTTAAAAGTCCAAGTTCATGTTTTTGTTTCTCAGCTTTGTGCCTTACTCATCAAAAAAAAATGTAGCATCCAAAACCCTTTTATACTAAATACAGCTATTTAAACCCCTTTCAGCTGTAGGAAGATACTAAAATCTACTGTCTGCAGTACCTCTGCTCAGCTTAATAGCGTATGACTGTACTGCAGCGTTGCTACTTTATAACTCTTCCTTGGATCATCTCTTGTCAGTCAATTTGCTCCAAATGCTGGTGCAAATTTGCTGATACAAGGGCTGCCTTCAGCCCTTTAATCAGATAAAGCTGCTATTAACAAAAGATGGCAGCATGGCTCATTTTATTGCAAGTCTCCTACTACATGTGTTCATATTTCCTCGAGTATGGCAACCATTGACCTTGGCAGTGTGGATTGATTCATCCGGTTCAAGGATCACTTAGCTTCTCTTCTGAGTGATGGTTGCTTGGCTAACTGCAGCCTTTTTCATTTCCTGTTGATTTAATAGTGTTTCTTATTTTATAGATTATCATAGCACTGAATTATAAGTTTGGATCCTAATTCAATTTCAGCCTCTCTCAAAGCCCTTTCCAGAACACTGTTAATCAAGGAAAAGCTTTGGTCTCTGGTTTATTTCCCAGCATACCATAAATACAAGTACTAAAGAAAACATGCATACGCACATTAGAGGGAAAGAGAAGTCCCATATAATATAAAATAGTAAGGTCCTCACTAATTTTGATTCATTCTTTTATAGACTGGGAACCTTCAGCTTTTAGAAATCTTATGTGTCTAACTAGAAATTTTTAATATGTACCATAATCCAAAGCGAAAATTGAAAATTTGACATGAAGTAAATTTTATAAAATATTTTAATGGATATGGTTATGAAAACAGAATCAGGAAATGAGAGACAAATACTAATTTATGGTATATTTTCCAAATTATTTTCACCATTATTAAGTCTGGGTTTTGTGGCGGTTTTTCCCATGATTATTTTATGACATTACAAGAGTTAAAAATTAGCATCAGGGAAACATCCTCAAAACTGATAAATACTTTAAATACACAGAGGACTATTTTCCTAAGGCATAACAATCTAATTTCAAGCATAAACTCTAATAATGTGACAAGCACAGGAAAATTGGTAGGATAATAGAAAAAGCTCATGCGGTTACTCGGTTAAGAATCTGCCTGTACCAATATGCTGGAATGAATATTAACTTCTTATCAGTTTTCTGAGTTCTGAATACAGTTTTGGCTGATACAAAAAAAAAAAAAATAGAGGATGTAACTAAAATGCCACTATTGTTCTTTTATAAGTAAATATATGCAATAGCTTTCAGTGCAAGGTAGCCTGAACTACACGGAAGGGAAGCTGTATGTAAATGAAGCAGTTCAGGCACTCACTGCAGAGGAGCTGCAGCAGCATGCAGCTCCTTATGGGCTAATTTATTCCGTTTCTTGGCACAGCCGCTGAGCTGAATGCAAAGGGCGCTTGGCACAGTGGGCTCTGCAGCACGGTGACCTCCAAAAGGGTAGGGCACCGCCGCACCACACACAGCCCTGCTTGGGCCGTGAGCCTCCCTCTGCAGCCACCGAGTGCTTTCTGAGGCCACACAGCTCACCTTCACGTGTGTGCAACAGAGCAAGGCCCGGCACTTGTGCCACCAGAACCGTGGCTGAGCACGCTACAGCTGCTATGGAAATAAGGGCGCAATTCTTTCTCCATGGTCTATCATTTCTGACCTGACACAGAAGGCGTTTTTCGACCTCTTGGCTACCGTGAGTGATATTTAAGTTTCAAAGTTTGCTTTGGCTGACTCTCTCAGTCAAAGGCATAACTGTGCTCTGCTAATCAAGCTCTTGGAAAGCTTGCTGGTTCCATACTTCAGTGATTCCTAGCCCTTGCCTTTTGCTCCACTGGGCTTCCATGTTTTGATTGTTTTTTTTTTTTTCTGATACACTCAGCCTACCAGTTGTCTCAAATCAGCCATTTTACAGATTTCTGTCCTTAATCGGTCATCCCATCCATCTGTCTTCCTCTAGTAATTTTCAGACTACAGGACCTCAGTAACATTTTCTAGCATATCATTTCTCCCTGGAGCCTCTCTAGGCTACTCCATAAAACTGTCTCACTTATGTCTTACATCGGTGTCCCCAGCTTCATGCCACGCGTCAGTGGCCTTGGGCTCATTGCTCTGCATCACTGCCCTTCTTGCCCATACTCATGGATATTGGCCCACATTTTAATTAGGATAAAACTGAAACCAAACAAGAAATATATGAAGTAAAAATGTGAATTATGTGCAGTGAGTTGCAGGTGCTATCATTTTATCTTAATGAGCATTTGGTATATAAAGGACGTTACAAAGCATAAACATTCTGCTTCAAAAATTCTTGTGGGCTTTATTAACTTTTTGACAACAGCTTAATTTTGGACCTAAAGAGAACAGACATCCTGTCATCCAAGACTGCTTTCCCAAGCCAATAATACACTCCTGTTTTGAATGATAACTGAGGGTCATAACAGCGTTTTTCAACACCTCCTTTCCTGTTCACAATACAATATGAACAGCTAAAGGGAAATACACAAGAATGCTTTCCCATTCTCTTGTGCTGAATGAAATTAGTAAGGTATTATGAGACAAAAGCATAAGTAAAATTGTTGTCATACTGTCTAGCAAAGGAAAGGCAAAAAAGCTGTAAGGTTGTCCTAAAGTGAAAACATCCCCAGGAAAAATAATTAGATTCCTTACCCTGGAAACTCAAGGTAGGTTATACATGTTCAGCCATGTTTCAATTTTTCTGGGTAGTTAAATTCCTATCAATTCTTAGGTATGAGCCAAATAGTTCCCAAACTTTACATAATTTTCACATTTGTGCTGTTTACTTCTGCAAAATGCCGAATGTGCAATCCTTTTATTTGTTTTGGAGGAGGTTTATAAAGCATTATATTAGTTATTAGGCACTTACATGGTCTATTTTTGTTCTATAGATGAGGGAGGAAAATTATGTGGAGTGCAGGTCAAGAACTTAGACATTGTGTCAGCCAAAGTTGTGGTTGTTGTCTTAATCTCTTTATTCTTACAGATTTAAAATAGAAGTAATTTCTATAGTTGTTCCATTAATATCTTTAGAGTAAAATCCATGGAAGGGAGAATAAACATCTCTAATATTAAAACAATAATTTACATTTTTGGATGTTTTCAATATTTAAAATGTTTAGCTAACTGAAAGCAAGAACAATCAGAATAATTAGTATATTTAGTCAAGTCCAAGGCACAAATATAACATGAGTTATAACATAATAGTGCTGCAGCTACCTAGCCCATTAGTGTGAGCAGGATTTCAATCAAATCAACACAAGTCATGAACTGCTGTCTTAATAAATCTGCAGTCTACCTATCCCATTTCACAATCTCTATCTTGCACCCAAATGTACAGACAAGTTAATCAAGAGATCACAGGGAAAGAGTCTTGTGAGTCTTTGCTGCAGTGTGAAAGACCATTCTGTCTGCAGAACATGCAGTGCTACACACGAGTGAGAGTAAGGTCAGCTCAGTTACACTCACCCAAGTAGCAATTTGAAGTCTTGTCAGTCTCTGTAGAGCTAAGCTAACTAATGAGACTGAAAAATAACCACCTAATTTTAAGCCAAAGAGGCAGCAAATATTCAAATATTTCTATGCTGTGGTTGTATGAGGTTTGAAAAGAAAGACGTCTGCGGTGATAGCTCATTATATGCACAAGGTACTGGAAACAATACTGGCCCTACATGATAAAAGCCCACAGAGTTTTCAGTGCCTACTTGGGGGGAAGAGGTCAGCAGGAATACAGTAGCAGAGACCACTTTTTAAAGTTTGGGTCATTTTTCTGACACTAATTAGGAAGAAAACTCTTTTATTTCACATCAGCTTCTAGGTCACTTCATTCTGGATATGGCAGTTCAAGTCTGCTTTTAAAGACATAAGACTCTTCAGGGAAAAAAAGAAGAAAAATAATGTCATGAAGGGAGTTAATTTGTCAAACATGCAGTTCAGCTTTTCATCAGCCTTTTTGATTCATAAAAGCATTGAAATGAGTGACTTAAAAGTTTTAAAATTGAAAAAATGATGTACAGAAGTTAAGCAAACTAGAATCCTTCATTTTTGTTGTGTCAGTCACACCACATCTGAAAAAGGTTGTATCTCATCACAGTAAAGAATAATTTTGTCCTACTTAAACACCTCCTGCAGGTAAACAAGCCACTTGAAAAGTCAGTCCTGTTATTTTATATTTATTCCAAAATTTTCAGTGAGACCTATATGCAAGATTTTCCCACCATCCTATCAGTGAATTATAAGGGAAAAACAGGATGCTTAGCATTGACTTTCTGATGTTGTGTCAATCTGTAGACTGGGATTTTGGCCAGGATCTTGTGGTCAACATACATACTAAAAGTATGAAAATTGAGACACAGAAAATAGAGCTGGCATAATGCTGGTTTTGGCACAAAATGCCAAAGATTTGTGTCAAATTCTCAATTCCCACCTAGTTTTGTTCTTCTTTATTTTCTACCTCTGACCTCCTTTGATTCTCTTGCTTTCTAACTTCTTTCTCAAATTTCAGTGTTTGCTCTCTGCAGTGAATAACACATTCTTCTCACTTAGTCTTGCATCCTCCTGCCAACTCCAACCCCCTCCCCAGTCAGCCTATGTCAAGAAAAAAGTATCTTGCTCTAATGGTGTTTAGTATCATTAGCCAGGCATCATTCATTACTCAAATTCAACCTTATTTTCTGCTTCAGTGATGGTAGTTCTCAATTAATTTAGCAGGTTTTAGACAAAATAGATGACACATTAATGTGTCCTTTTTTTTTTTCCTGCCAGAGTAAACAAGCATCTGTCTGAATAGTAATCATAGAGAAAAATGTAATTTTTAAAAAAAAAACAAAATCTTTGTTGTAAGAAAGAAAAACACACAAGACAAAACAAATTTAAGCTATCCTCTTTTCTTTAAAAATGTGTTATGGAATTTCATACCATTTTTTTGCTTTTTAAAGAGTGAAGGAAAGAACAATAAATAGCCTTGAAGTCACACACAACAGAGTGTAACATTATTATGAGTGTATGACAATCAAATTGGACATTGTGTTTAGACGAAAGGTTCAGGAGATTCTACATCCTTTCTTTGATGCTAATAGAGACACTTAAAGAAAATATACAAATGAGGAACACATCCAGAGATACTTCCCACTACGTCCTCCCAGCTTTGAGCAGTCTGTATTTCCTGGGGTGAATGTGGCTGTCCTGTGTTTTTAAAGTCTTAAATGATTTTCCTTAAACGACTTGGCCTTACTGGAGTTTTAAACACACCTTTATTTGGCGTCTGCATCATCTCATGTCAGAAACTCTTTGCAGCTGGCTATCACTGCAGCTTATCTGTGCACAGTGAGGAGTACTTCCTTATGCTGCTTTGATTCTGCTGTCTGATAATTTCAGTTTATAAACTTCTTTCTCAAATTAGAAAAAAAAACTACAATAGTTTCTAATATCTATACTGCTCATGACATATAGATTTCTATCATACCTAATTTAGTAACTTATTTTCCAGACTGAAGACCTCTGAATATTTCTCCACAGTGTGAAATCCCTCTGCATCTTTCATTCACCTCCATCATCTCCCTCCATATCTTTTCCAGCTCTATCATTGCACAACGAGTAGCTTATAGGTCCAAGATGGGCAATAATTGCAAAGTAATGCAAAGTATTTTGACCATAAAAACGTTTTCTATCCCACTCCTTGTAAATTCTACCTTTTGCTTTGTTAAATATCACACAGAAACAAATTGATCTTGCTATAGAATAGAAAAATGAAACCGAAAAATATCTTATCTAAGCACACTGCCCTTCTCTAAAACAGTATTTCCACAGATTTCATTCTTGTCTCTGGACACTGAATGTCGTCTGTCATTTTATTGTCTCGGTATCATGAGTACACCAGCAGTTCCACAGAGTCTTATGTTGCAGTTTATTAGCATTGGCACAGTTGGTCACTTTTCTTTTTTTCCAGATTATTTACAAATATGCCAAACATTGTAGGCCTTGATACTTGAACCCAAATATTCTTTTTTTTAAAGGAAAAGAATCAGCAACACCGAAATAAAATATAAAGACTCATCAAAAATTTAAATGAAAATAGCTTCATTGCTAAATGCTTTAGTTACTCTGGGGCAAATGGACCAATATAAATATATACAATGTACCAGCCATTGTCAAAGAAATTGAACTTCATAAGTTCTATGAATAGCCTGGTTAGGTAAAA
The DNA here is from genome assembly GCA_034509185.1 of Euphonia xanthogaster. NCBI lineage: Eukaryota > Metazoa > Chordata > Aves > Passeriformes > Fringillidae > Euphonia > Euphonia xanthogaster. Next base: position 37,204,151 of record JAYDZK010000202.1, on the reverse strand, counting down.
CCCAGTTATAGAGATGGACTTGTGGCAAAATGTGCTTGAACCATCATTAAAATGAATCCATCTAGAAAAGAAAAAATAAAATAAAATTACCTGCTGTAAGGGCTGTCCATCAAAACAGCTCTGCCACCAGTGCCTTCAGAGACAGCATCCAGGCTCCAAAAAAACCTCAGTGGATTTGGCCTTTTCCTTATAAAACATGGAGTGTGAGTCTAAGGTGGTTTCTAAAGAAACCAATATAGAAACCATAAAGGTCTTTGTAAATCAAAATCTGCAGCTGGTATGAAAATTAGAGTTTGGAGCATAACTGAGTGAGATAATGAGTGTAGGTATTCTTTCATATCTTGTTAATAGTTGCAGTTTCATTTGTCTCTGTTAGTAGGGACTAAGGCTGAGAAAGAAACATGCATATTAAGTACTTTTTTGGGGATGTAAAATATTTTTTGTGGACACTTAATTATCTTCTCAGGATCTGTTTATTCTCTCTCGTACAGTCAATTAGCTTTAAAAGAATCTCTTCTGAGACTTCCCAACAACTTTCTCTGTCTCCAAACCCACAAGGTGTGAGCTGCTGCAGGAACACCTTGGTTTACAGTCAAGCTCTGAAAAAGGAGAAAGGAACCAAGTTTCAGAAGGAAAATAGGTGAAGACAAGTATCAATTTAATGTTCATGGTGCAGAAGTTCCCAAAGGACAGAAAGATAACTCGTCTGATAGCTTACAAAAGGAGTTCAAAGAAGACCATTCATTTCTGCTTCTTTAAGATTATGCTTACAAGGAAATTCCTTATATAAAGCTAGCAATGGTTAACAATATGAAATGCTGTGCACAACCCAAAAAAATTTAACCTTAACAGCAACTTTATAGCAAAAAAGAAAAAGCCTGACAGCATTGCATTCATATATTGTGCTCAGGGTCAAACTGAAAATAAGCCAGGAACTGGGGAAAAAAAATGTGTGCAAGTAAGCCACTAATTATGGGGGGGTTTCCTAAGGCCATTATGTGTTTTTCAGTTTATGCCGTTAGGTGGGTTAGATCTTTTAACTCTCTGAGAAGACACAAGAATATTTATTAATGATATGTAAGCAAACTGAATTGGTAATATTTACATATGTAACCATTAAAATAAGATAAACTTCTTTTGAGGATATATTCTTAGTTACAAAACTTGAGGGCCCTAATCTGCATAACAGACCTCTTACCATGTCCTTGTAAATCCTTTCAACCATTATCATTGAAATCTTCTAAAATTTAATTTAAATACCTATGAACATAGGTTTCAATTGTGAAACCTATGTTCATTCAATTTAATTAGCTGGAGAAATATCAATATTTAGTACTCAGTTTTTACAGTTCAATCAACAGAAATTACAGGTTTGTGTTACCTTATCATTAGAAATCTTTTGCATGTTCCAGTTTTTCACATTTTATTACCTCTGTTATGTAGCAGGACCTCCCACTTTTTGATAGAAAAAGTGAATATTTTTTATTGCATTTACCTATAAATTAGCATATAGATGATTTTGAAAAGCAACAATTGCATAGGGGGTTTTCTGTCTCAGGAGAGGGTGACAGGAAGCTGGCCATTTGTTTTAGTTTCCGTTTTACGTAAGTAACAAGTGATCTTGAACATAGTTAAATGCCGGAGGGCCTTTGAAGTGTAGGGATATCTCTGACTCTTAAGGTAATCCTAAAAAAGTAGTAGTTTGTACTGTTGCAGAGATGTAGCTGAAATAAACTCCTTGCAAGAGAAACAAAATTTAACTGGGATATGGCTCTTTCTTTCCAGTGTGGTTCATAGAGCCTGTCAGCAAGAGAAGATGCTTTTCTATTAAAATAACTAAATCACAGCTTGACTGTTCATTTAATGTTGCTATTAAGCACAATACTAAGTTGCCATAGCATCCATTTTTTCCTCACCAAGTGAGATTCACAATTTTGAAAATAGAAAACAGTTAAAGGTAAATAAGAAGCTTAAATTTTGTCTCAATTTAAATGTCAAATATCTCACTAAAAAAAAATTCATCTGACTTGCCTGTGATGTTATCAGCTCCTACCAGCTTACTTTTGATTAAGACAAGGGAATTACCTTGCCCCACCAAACTCTGTATTAGACCCCTCCAAAAATAATTCTGTGGATTTTTCTTTACAGAGAGATAAATTTTTTAAAACTTATATTTCCATTCTTTTTATTACTGTATTAATTCATTTAGATTTAAAATAATAAAGAAGTCCTTTCAGAGGATCTAGATGATCTATTATAACATTCATAATATAAAAATTCAGAAATACATTAGAGCAATACTTTAAAAAATAATTAAATGTATAAGTTTCAACTCCCTTCTCTTTTACCTCCAAATGTCCTCTTGTCCTTCTTTCTCTCTCCTCTCTGCTTCATGAGGCATTATCCTCTCTCTGAGTATTTTCAGCTTTCCCAGAGTCCAAATATAAAGTTGTTGTAAAGTGATTTATTTTATGCTGATAAAGTTTATTATTATAAATTATAAGATTTTTTTTTTCTTTTGGGGAAGATGGAACACAAGGAAAAGCAATAATATTTGGAGGATTTATGTGGTACCACCCGCTTTTAACTTTTGCAAAATATAAAGGATAAAGAAAGTTTCCAAGTGAGATACAAGTGAGACCCCAGAACACCCAGTTTCCAAATTTCACCAGTTTCGTCATTTTGAAGGATGATATAAGATCATGGAAAGGAAGCAGGAGAGTCCAAGAAGGAGCAAACAAGAAGTTTGGCAAACAAGAAGTCTTGTATTATCTGTTACAAAAGTATTCACAACAGTGAGACAAAAAGAGCAGGTTATTGTGCCAAACAAAAGTATTCAAGACAGTAGTTAATTTAATATACATATCTCACACTCTTCCTTTCACCTTTTATAAAACAAGCATTTACCATATGAAACAGAGAAAATCAAGCAAATCCAAAATCCTCTTAAAATAAGCAAACAAAAAACAAAACCTCACAAAATATTATTTTGTGTGCTTTAAATGGTGACATGATCTTGCAGGCTGTACACTGGATGATCTTTTTGTTGACCCATCCAGACTACATTTTGCATTTAACCTCTGCTGAGGAGATAGAGAAATGATTATCACTTTTTTTTGTTAGAGAACCCTAGGTGAACTCCACATTTATACTGTATGATTATCAGTCCCACCATTTTCTAAAACTGACTCTTCTGGAGCCCTTCTGGTTTTTTTTTTTCTCATTCTAGAAATGCAGACACATTGTCATGATTATTATCATATCCAAAGTAATTCAGTAAATGTTATTGTCATGGTCCTTGTCTCCAAATATCAGGAAATGGTAAACAAGCGTAAAAACAAGTACCGTTCTCTACTACCAGTAATATGAAACAAAACAAACAAGAGCTCCTTCAAACATATTTTTAGTTCTAACAACCACATTTAAGAAAGAAAAAAGAATAAAACAAATACCATCTCTTCGTAATAATAGAGTTTCATCATAAAACATCCCTGTAAAAACTATTTAATTTTCCACTACAGGGAGGGAGGATTTGATCTCTTATTAAACATTTTATGGAAAAGTCTAAAAGTGCTTTCAATTATTTATCTGAATTGAAATCTAGGCCTGGGAAACTGCTGGCATTACACACACACACATAATATTATCAGCCCACTGAGTGCTATTAGGTCATAAAATGCTGCTGTAGCAACATCTCTGTTACAGCTGCTGGTGCTCATGCAACTTTTACTACAGTTATAAAGCCATTTATTACATTTTCTTTATGATGCTAATGCATTGCGGTCTGTTATTTTATTGTTCCCACTGTGATAAAGACTGAAATGTATGATAGTGTGGAAAAAAACACAAACCTAATAACATACCCTGCTGCATTAAAAATCTCTTAGATAAGCTTAAGAGACTCATAAAAATATTAACAGGGGATACCAAAAGGGAAATATTTGCTAGGACATTTTCTTTCCTTTATTTTATTGCTCCCCACAGAAAGTTTTTTAATTGTGCTTTGTCAAAATATACAAAGGATAATATGAATGTGACTTCTTTTCTTAATTATAATGCCATCATTGTGGTAGGATATAATTTGCAGTATGCTATGAGGAAACATGACTAAATAATATCTAAATAATCACTGAAAAGTAGAAAAGTCATTAAAAATAATCATTCCCTTATACACAGAGGTACATAGCAAAAGATAATTACAATTTGTTCAAATTGTCTACATTTACCTATTCGTTTATCATAATTTTCCTTCAAGAAAATGCTGTTTCTTTTGTGGAACAATCAATTCACCTAATTAACTATTAACCTGGTGCTAAGGCTCATTTAGAGACTCACCCACCAACAGTACAATAATTCAAATAAAAATTCATTACTATTCAAGTAAGGTTATGATTTGGATATTCTTCTGGATGTGGATTATAGCTAGTGTTCAACAAGTGGAGGAGGAAGAATTGCTTCAATATTTTGATACCTGAAAGACTGCATAAGGAAAACAGTATCTTATAGGAGGATTCTAACAGTAAAGATTCCTGTATTTTAAAAAATCTATTCTTTTTTTCCTTAACACTATCACAGACTAATCTTAAATACATCATGTCTCAGAAATAACACTGTTTCTTCTTAAATTATACATATCAAAAAGAGGATTGTGACATAGATTTTAAAAACTAACTTTCCAACAACATTTCACAGAATACAAACATTAAAATAATATTTGTAGTTTTTAAATAAACATAATTCTTACAATCTTAGGAAAATAGAGTGGACCCTCCTTTTTTTCTGTTACATTTTCTAATAAATATAGACTTTCAATTTTAATCTACTGTGGTCAAACAATAAACATTTTAAAATCTAGGTCTGAAAATATCTGATCTTGCTATCTCATTCTTGACTGTATCAGCTGACAAGAATTAGTAATGGCATTTCACATATATTGAGATAAAAACATATTGCAACACTCTCTTATTTCTATAAATATCGGGCTGCAAGTCATCTTTTTCAACAAATGCACCCACAGCTGCTCTATGTTGTTACAACTTCATCCTTTTACAATGAGTCCTATCATTAAAAGTGTCAGATGTAGACTATGATGACTCACAGAACAAAAAAAAGGCAACAGGAATGTTTTTATAAACTTATGAAAAAAAAAAAAGTATAGTGCTAAAGCAAACACATTAAGAATTATCTGGTGTTGTTTTGCATAATATGAAAAGCTTCTATAGCAGGAAATCTGTTACAGAAATAATTCAAATGTATTTTTTAAAATATTTCTATGCTAAGCAAAATAACAGAAGGATATTTTCTGTGTTGTGAAGTACTTAGGCTGTTAAACTGTTAATATATTACCTGAAAGGATGACTGCTAAGAAGTAATAATTTAGCAAGATTCTCCCTAGGGTGTAGTCATGACTATAAAGCAGTATTAGAGGATGTTGTGGGAAATAAATAAATCAGCCATCAAAAAGACATCAGCAGGAAGATCCAGTGGCTGAAGTAAAAAAACAGAGAATTAAGGAGAAAGTGGTGAGTCAGTAATAATATATCTGAACAAGAAAAGACTTGAAATTCCCTACTGTGATAGTTAGGAAACAGCTACTGAGATAATCAGCAAAGCTAAAGACAGAGGATCAGCAGTATTTGGAAATTATCTTTGGATATTTTTCTGCTCATTTGATTAAGACTGGAAATATGATGACTAATTTTTTTGGGGTTTTTTTGTTTGTTTTTTTTTTAATATGTAGTGCTAAAGTAAAAGCAGATCATCTATCTACTTCAGGAAGTGAACAAGAAAGAAGAAATGCACATTAGAAGGAAGACAAAAAAGCACATTATGAAAGCTAAAGGCTTAAGACCCATAAACTATATATGATGTGACAGAAATTTCTGATATTCATCAGTCAGGTTTTTTTTAACATAATGGTGTTTATTCAGTGCTAGAAATGATGAGAAGGATGGTTGAAGGTTGTCACAGAGTAGGAAACAGTGAATAACTATTTTATAGTGACAAAGATATATTGAAGAATGTGCAAAAGCTTTCATGTATGTTGGTTAAATTATATGAAGCTATATATTAGTGTGTCATGATTGAATTTTAAGAGTGCCTGAAATGATGAAGATTTATGGAGTGTTTGTGGTATTTATATGTAAGAGCTAAGATACAGTTTTGCTTTAAAGATAACAGTAAAATGCTAGATAAAGGAAGATAAAGATATGAATTTCCTCTCATTCTAGTTCTTTCTTTCCTCTCAGGTGTTTTGAGGCATTCAAAGGAAAGCTACCCTAGAGACTGCTAAGTGGGAAACTTTTTTCTTCATAGATGGACAGAAATTATGATGCTGAAATGAAATGTATGTTAATTCAATAATCAAATTTTTATCCATTTTTGAAACAGAAAAGAGTAGCCTTCAAGTTGAGCCATGTGCTTATCTTGTCATGGTCAGAGAAACTTAATGTAGAAGAAGCACAAAAAGGTGTAATGGACCATCAATTTGGGAACTGAAACCTTTTAGGGGTTCTTGAGAAGGAAAATACTTCCAGGTTACTGTAAAAAGTCAAGACTCCAAAAAAGCTGCTTGAGGAGTCATAGAGCCTGATGGAAGCAAAGACGAGCTAGGAAAATACATTTCAGTCAATCAATGTAGATTTGAACCCAGTTTCCCACTGTCCCATCCAATTCCATTGTTTACAGTAAGTTACAGAGAAAGCAGGCCAGGAACAAGTGTTGTCTAATGAAGAGGCCTGATAGCTAATAAGGGTACTCTGGAACAGAAGGGTATAATTGCAGAAAAGCATATGAGATAGATCTTGGACCTGGTTCCAAAGCTAAATGAGGAATTTAGTCCTACTGCGAGCACTCATTAGACACATAGCAAGAAGACGCAGGCATGAATTGATGGAGAAAAGACCTGCATAGGATTGTGGAAAAAATTACAAAGACATAGTGGCTAATTATAAGAGGACTGTCAGTAAAGGACTGAGAAGAGAAACTGAGTTTTATGGCCGTGCAGAAAAAATATGCTCTCATGGAACACATTGCTGCAGATGGTAGGAAAGTTGTCAGTCCAGAGTGCAGGATATGGGCCAAGCCCCGGGGACAATAAGTCTTATTGTAATTGGATTTACTGACAAAGAAACCTGCTACACAGCATAAACTGTTATTTCATTAAAATAAAAGTCATCTAAGCCAATAATTGGGAGTTTTACAAACACTGCAACAGTGAGATTCACAAGTGGGTTCCAATGAGCTAAAACAGTGCAGCTGGAGAGACAGACAGATGTTTGTATCCAGTTGGATTGAAACACCCAGAACAATCCCAAACCTGAGAAGTTAAAAAGGGTTGCAAGCATACTAAAAAATGAAAATGTCTTTACCATCAAGAATATTTGCAAAATTATGTGAAATACATATTTTAGAATGGAGGATCATTCACAGAGGCAGGACAAAGTCTTTTCTTTCCCCTTCCAAAGGCCTGGTCATCTCTGGGTGCATCATCCCACAACAGCAGTGTCCTGTCAAGTCTTTTCTGTTGAAGCTGTTTCTGTTTATTTTCTGCAGTCACTGGAAAAAGGACTTTAGAATAAATCTTTCAATGCCTCAACTAACAACCAATTAGCTTGTTTTGCAACATTGTCTCACTTCTCTGGCTAATGAATTATAATAGATTTTCAAAGTCCAGCCAAAATTCTTGTATGCACTTCATACAACATAACACTGATAAAGATGTTGAAAGAGAGGTGTTTGACAGGATACCCATTTGACTATTTTTTGGGTATTCTAGAAGCTGGTACAATAAAGCTCAAGCCTTTTCTTCAAATCAGGGATTTGGCTCTCCTGTGGTCCAGACAACTCATCTAATTGTGGTCTTTGAAGAGAAGCATATCTGTCCTCATCCAATGCTTTTTCCCACACAGGATTTCCCAGTTCTTTTTCTATTTCTTAGTCATTGACTTCTAAGACATGAAATCACAAGTGCACACACAGTGTACTCTTATCACACTCCTGACTCAGGCAGCCCAAAAGAGATAAAATGAGAAAATGCCTTATTTTTACATCCCCTGCAGACTAAGGATACAGCAAAAGATAGGTAATTAAAGATTTAGGCAGCTTTATACATGTCCTGGCAGAAAATTCAGCCTTGAGGGACTTTAGACATCACAAAGGAAATGCAGCAGCTGAAAAGGGTTTTTTTGCATGCCAGTGATCCTTAATTTGGAGATAGTAACCTAATTGACTCTTTAAGAATCTAAGTGTCTGTAGTGAGCCTTCACCTAATACCATGTTTTTCACAATAAAATCAACAGCCCTGTGGTAAATCCCATTTTACTATCCCCCATAAGACTGTTTTAAATGTTTTAATATATGGAGCTTTAATGGGTTTTCCTGCTAGTCTAACAAGTTGGAGCTGGTATCACAGCACTAATACTTCCATATAGCAGAAATCACAGTTGGCTCCATTGGCTTTCACTAACACCTGATCTCTCATCTACCAGCCTCTAACAACATTATGTTTTGTGTTTTTGTTATCACATGTTACATATCAAATTCAGCAGTGAGCTTATTATGTAATCAGGAATTCAGCACTTTTCTAAACACTAGTGGAATAACTTATCTCTCATGCAAAACTTTCAACTTGTTAGTATGCCTTTGTCATATAGAAGAGCAGTGTCACAAATTGAGATGAGGACAGAAGGGAGTAAGCCATGTCTTGTTAACAATACATTTAATACTCAACAGCATACTTTAAAAAGGCAGAAAAAAATTTCAATTTCCTGCACAGAAGAACATCACCAAGACTTAAATCCCTTATATGAAACTAATTCCAGAAGCAGATGGTTGTATACAACTTTGATGGCCCTTCAGTTTCTTTATTGCGAATAAAATACTTGCTAGGTTTGGTAAAACAAAAGTAGAGCACAGCTGTCTTATTTGTGTTTATTTTGACTAAGCACACATAATCAGTCTATAAATGATGTGGCAGAGTTAAAAAAAAAAAATTACTCACAGCCTGTCATTACTGAACATATGCCCCCAAATGAGCAGGCACCAGGTACCTGTCCTCTAGGGGCAATTCATCAAAGCAAAATAAAAGTAAACTACAGTATACTTCTTTCTAATAAAAGGAGCAATCCTTCTGACATATAGAGAAGCCTAAAGCATGGAGGTATAATCAAAATTATAATTAACTGTCATAAGCCTTAAGCACTATCTGATTTATGAAACTTTGATCAGACAGTGATTAAATTATTTTTAGAGATATGCAGTATGTGTCAGATCTCAATTATCCAGAGCTATCTTACCTGCAGGGAACTCTTGTTCAATTCATACAACATGTTTTGTATGGAGTGCCTCTATAAAGAGAATTTTTCCTAGGTTTCTTCTACAAAGATTCATTTTTTCAGGGTAGCAAGTGGTCTGATGATCTCATGTTGTTTGCTGTTCCTGGAGAGATATGAAAGACAAAACCACTATAATGAATGCTGTGTACAGGTTTTCTGGACTGGGAGAGAAAAAAGTATCTTTTTGAGAGGAAAACAAATGAGTTTTCAACTTGCAAATCCTGATTGCCTGCCCTACCCTATTACTGAGAGCAGTGAGAAACAGCCATATCTCGCATGGACAGAAGGACTGAAAAGGAATCTGTGGGGCAGAAAGGTCAAGAGTTGCCAAGTTGCACCAGCTAATACTCACCTTACACAATGATGCAACACTGACCTGTTATATGCCTTTCATCACTCTTTAGATCTGGAACAGGTACAGGATGCATATACTCTTCACATAGCATCTCAGACTTGTTTCACAACCATCTTTCATCACTCATTTTTTTTCCAGGGCCATATGGCTGCCTTTCTGACAGCCCCCCAGCCTCCTTTCCCTGTTTCTGGTTTGTGAGCATTATGGCTGCTCATGCAAATTCATGAGATTTGTGTTGAGCGAGTCCCGTACAAAATTACTTCACATTAAAAAATTAGGACACATTTAATTAATGGGAGAAATTAGAGAGGAGCTGATTTTATTACTAAGGGTCAGCCTATTTACATGTTTTTTATTTCAAGATTTTTTTAAGTGAAAATGCTGGTTTTGATGACAATGTCATTGCTTGCTTAGCACTAAATAGTATCACCTTTTTTATGTAAGAATTATGAAAGGGCTGCACCATGTAAACTCAGAAGGTAGATTTATACAGAAGAGACATACAGAAAAGACTGCTGCACCTATAACCTCCCAGCCTCTTACTCCCAACCTCTATCGTATTCACAGCACAAAAGCAAAGTTACCTGTTCTGCCCAAAAGATAACTCCCCAGGTCTTTTAGCTTCTAAAGTGAAGTTTACTTTATCACTTCACTTTTTTTATGTTCTAGTTTTTGAACACGTAGTTTTCTATCAATTCCAGTGCTACATACCATTCTAAGTTGAAGAAAAAGATACTGCAAAGAAAAAAACAAACCAAAACAAAACAGCAAAACAGCAAACAATAAAGACCATTTGCAACAATCTATACTACTTTCCTGATTCTCTTGAATCTTTCCCAAACCCTAACTTCTTTTCTATATATTTTTTCTGGTGGAGTCTCTGCACCCAAACTTGTCGGCATTAAAGTGTTTGGTTGATTTCATTTTACTGCCAGAGCTCTGCCACTAAAACTCCTGATTTTTACTATATTTGCAAAAAAGTGCTCTTGCCAGTATCTCTTATTTCAATGAACAATATATGCTAACGTGTCAAGACTTGGTATATGTACAATTCTGCTAGGGCTTTATTGGCCTCACTGCATCATAAAGTAGTTGGAAAATCACTAAAGTAGCTGAGAAAGCTAAAGCTATTAGGGTGGATCAAATATGTCTTCTTTTTACTTTATACAGCTACTGGTAACTAATCCTAATCACTTTCTCCATTATCTTTTCTGGATTCTCATTTTTTATGAGCTGATGCATCCTTCACCTGTTGGGAAAACAATGAGATCTTGCCACTCACTTTCATGGAATCACAGAACCATAGAATGGGTTATGGGTTAGAAGGGACCTTAAATAGCAGCTATTTCCAACTAGATCAGACATTCCTAGGAATGCCATCCACTAGACCAGGTTGCTCAAAGCCCCATCCAACTCAGCCTTGTACAGTTTCAAGACTGGGACATCCACAAGCTCTCCAGGCAATATTTTCCAGTGTTTCTAGAACAGTAAAGAATTTCTCCAACAGTAAAGAATTTCTGTCTAATATCTATTCTAAATCTACTCTCTTCCATTCTAATGCCATTTCCCCTCATCCTATCCCTGCCCACCCCTGTCTAAAGTCCCACTCCAGCTCTCTTGTTGGCCCCCTTCAGCTACTGGAGTGCTGCTATAAGGTCTCTCCAGTGCTTTCTTTTCTCCAAGATGAAGAGGCCCAGCTCTCTCAGCCTGTTTGCACTGGAGATGGGCTCCATCTTCAAGTCCCTCCTCTGGACTCCAACATGTCAACATCCTTCTTATTTTTCATAACATCAGTTAAGTTTTCCACTCTTCCAATAGTATTTATTGTTGGGATTCCAGAGATTGCAAGTCTGGGTTTGAGTGGGAAAAGGGTAGCTGAGCAGCCTCACAAAGCCATCTACAGCATGGAGTCTGGGGTATTGCCAGTATCGGATCTGGTCAGTCAGTGGATACCACAAGCCAGAGCCTATCCATAGCATTCCCCTCTTAGCTGTGCATCCAGTGTTTAACAATTTTCCAGCTATTCTTCCTGGCTTATCAACAGCAGGTTTTAAAAGTTTTGATGCCTCATTTCCTTTCTAAGGCAGTTTCTTTGTCTTCAAAGTACAGAAATCATTAATTAAGCATAGTGCCCTCTTGGACACCTTTGTCATTAATTATGAATGAGAGCAGTCAAATATTCTATCCTCATAATAATGCCAAGATTAGATTAATATCAACTCTGAACTCTAGGATGCCCTCCAAAGTTCAGAAACAAAAAAGAGCAAGTAAGAAACAAGAAGTTTTAATGGAAAGGAGAATCTTCTCAGTGAGTAGGCCTAAGGTGGATGATGACAGGTTTTTCAGAGCTTCATCTGTCTCAAAATGTACTCTCACATTGAATAAGCTGCACTTTTATATGGTTTATATGGGAGGAACACCGAATATTCATTAAAGGAGTATCTACTTTGTGACTTCCTGGCCTAATTTTTTGCTCCACAGGTTTTCTTTTACCAGTAGAGGAAGAATCTAGTCACAGAACAACACTCAAGAATATGTAATCTTGTTATTTTAATATAATGTAAAATGTGGCTTATCCATATCCACAGACTTTGAATGGAAAACTCTGAACTTCAATGAAAAAATCAGGCATTTTTTCAAAGTTATTTACAAGTAAAAAATATAAATATTGAAAATTTCACAAGCCGACTGTATTTCTCAGAAGTTATGTCTTGCCATAGAAGGCTTCATTTTCCTGTCTCAACCTTACTGTCTGCACCAGGACTGCAATTCTAGAGAAAAACAGACTGGAAGAGGAAAAGGGAGAGAGAAAATCCCAGTGCATACTTGATGTACTAACTCTGATCTATGTAACAATGCCTGCATTAAGGGCACTAGATGAACTGTTCCATTAGCTTCAGTTAGAAAGCCTAAAATAGTGATTTTCAGGGTCAACTGACTCACCTTGGTTGTATTAATAAACTATTTTAATAAATATGAATTATGCATATATCTCCCAGATAAAATATATATTAAGATGCTACATGCAATAACCTTATCTCAGCTTTATAGTGACACTAGGCAATAACTATATGGTTATGAAAAATACCTTTTAAAGTTTGAAATGCTGGATTAGATTTAGCTGGCTTTTAATGGCATATTTTTTTATTATATAGATAAATTTTTTCTCACCAGGTATTACTTTTGGACCAAATTAAGACTGCGTGGTGACTTTAATCTCACACTTCTGATTTTAAAATTATTAGAATTCTTCTAAGGGTAAATTAAGTTTAATGTGGAAGCCTTGAATCCTTACAATGGAAGTAATTGCAAAATTTCCATAAAGTTTTGCTTCTTTATATTATTGATACGTTTCCTGCTTTAGGACTCTTATTCTCTCCCTACAGAATTACAAAGTAGCTGAGAATGCATTCTAGTGTATGCTATCCCTAGCTGGATGAAAATGCAAGTTATTGGAAATAAGTATTTTTTATTTTCTTGAAAAGCAGATTTACAGATGCATCTGGCCAGTGACAAGCAGGTAGGGCGCTCTGACCCACGAGCTGTGCTGCTGAACTGGAGCAGGAAAGGCAGTGTGATCCCAGACCTGCTAGGCCCTGTTTCCCCATTTAAAGCTGAAAGCACCAACAGCCCAAGCCCCGGAGCTGCTTTTCCTGGGCTCCGTTTCCCCGCATGCGTCCCTGCGCTGCTGTAGGCAGGGAGGGATGCGGGGCACCAGAGCCACACGGAGCCCGCACAGGGCGGTGTGGTTAACCCATCCCTCACCTCGGGGCCAGTCTGCTTCCTCCGAAGCTCTCGGGTGATTTTCACCCTCCTCTTGCTTCTGCTGTTCAACAGTTTGCTGAGACGTTCTTCAGAATATCTCCTGTCTGTACAATTACTGCAAACACAATAATATTTAATAAGCTAATTTGATTACCATGTAGGCAGAATTTAGATGAGGTTTCAATCAATTTCAACTCTATAGACATAGAGAAAGACACTATTGCTTTGCTCTTATCTATAGTGACACAGAAAGGATGAACACAGATGATAAATTTCCTAGAGGAGCCAGTGTGTAATTAATATAAGTTAATTAATGATAGCTGCTCTTCGCCCAAAAAATAAATGTTGCAATTTTATGAAGAATATGGAGTCTTGGTCAAAGAATGCAAATATGTTCAATATCTGATTTAAATACAGAATCAAATTCTTTAACTCAAGAGCTATGGCAAAGCTCTTCATAACTACAAGGAAGAAATTGAATTAATATATCAACAGTTAGATGCCATGTAGAAATAAGCCACAGTTTGTACTGTATTATACTTTACAGTATTAGAAGAGTTGTGTAGAATTTGATCAACGGAATAAGGCAGAAGACACATTGCTTGTGACATTTCTGGAGTGCATCTCAGCATTTTTGCTCCATATATACGATTTTTCATAACCTGTGTTTCATGATTCTTGATTATAATAACGTGAGAAGTGGACACCATTATAAACTGCAATATTCATTGTATGGGCAGGAGGAAAATAAGGATCTTTCATTTATTTTTCTATGTATTTTTTCAATAATTAATTTGGTATGCATTTTTAACTCCTTTTGAGTATAGAACTGATATTACCACGAGACTTTCTAGTATTACCACAAGATCTCAATCTTGAGTGGTAATAGTCACCTCAAAGCTCATAATTTCTTATGTGAAATGAAGGGTTTTTTTTCCAAGAACATCAATTTCTATTTACCTGCAGTGGGTTTTTATATGCCATTTTGTTAACCAGTCACTCATCTTCATAGTGTTCTCCATAATTATTGCATTCTCTCACTGTCACTGCTGTGCATAATTTTGTATTATTCAGCAAATATTCCCATCTCACTGCTCATATTCCTTTCCCAGGTCACTGTGACTGTTTTGAACTGCACAGGATCCAATACTGACCCTGTGTAAAATTTTGCTGTGATCTCCTTCCTTGCCAGAAATGCACGTTCCTATCTCCTGGTCAATTTTTAAAACTATCTGACTGCTCATTTTAAATGGTGATTAACCTATGCAGGGAAACTCCTGAAATCACTGCCTAAGTTCCCTAAAAGTTTTTGGTGAGGGGTGTATCTAGAAGCATAGGAGAAGTCCAGCATGCTTTATCAGCAAGACTTTTACATACCTTTGTCGACACCTTCAAAACTTGCAACAAGCAAATTTCCCCTTCACATTTAATCACTTCAGGTAGGTTATATTGATTTATATAACTGTACATACAGATCTACTAAATTTGTTCCACTAAATTTGTAGTTATTTTAATTGATCCAGATAATTTTCTTTGAGTTTTTCAGGGACTTTTCAGTGCTGAATAAAATGTGTGCACGTCAATTTAATCTTACTTTAGACATCAAAGACATTTGTTCACCTCTATCTCTGACTGCAGTTGATTGAATCTAAAATTAGAAGATCAGTCTAATCTGATCTGTCTGATTTCTTTCATTTTATATTCTTGAAATTGTCTTTTGAAAACTACTGACTAAAGTAGCACTAAGTAATTCACATTTTATTTTCTAACCATAACTATTGTATAGCCCTATAACTATAACAGCCAAATTTGAGTGCAAAAAATGTTTTGGCCCATAAGATACAAATGCTTTGAAAGACAAGTGCAGAAAAGTTATCAGCATTCTTTTTTCAGAAAGAACCCTCGCCTCTGAAATCAAAGAATAACAGTTTTTTGTACTTACTTGTTGGTCATCTCTAATCCACATCTAGTTCATACATATACTGGCCAGAAACAAACAACATATGCAGTCTGTCTCTTTATCATGGCAGACATCAAACACAGCATTTTAAGCATTTAGACTACAAGCAATTTTTTTAGTCAGCTCCTTAAAAGCTCCTAAATTCCACTGAACACCACTGATAAGCCTCCCATACATCTAGTTCTCATGGCTTCTGACATGATGAGATTGGGACATTAAGACATCCTGAAATAACATTTGGGGGGTGATTTTCTGATAGTATATCTAATTAATTGATGTCCCCAATCATGAGAGGAAGCTACTTGTACTGCAGACACACGCTGAGTGGGATTCCACACAGGCTTGCCAATTCACCCCACTCATGACACATGTCTGTTCCTGTCTTGGCACCAAAAGATCTGTGTCAAACTCTGTGCTGATCTGTGCAAGAGATATCTCCAGCAGCTGAAATTATGCTACAGCTACAATGCTCATTTTACATCACTGTGACCAAAAATAGGCTAAGAGCAGATTACACTCACTGACTGCACTGTTTATAAGAAGAATGAACAGTGTCAGAAAAGTCTGACATTATACCCCTGTGGTAATATTAATAATGGACTACATGCATGATTTAAGTAAATCATATACATATTTTAAAAAGCAATAACTGTTTGAGCTCTGGTTCTTAAAGCTTGGATTACAAAAAAAAATCACATTTCTCTCTTTGATATTTTACATAGGTAGGGTGCCAGTCAAGGGTGTGAAAAGTTGTAAAATAACCTCATCATAGAGGAATCAAAATATGTTGTAAACCTTAGCAAACCTCAAGGCCTGTGAGATTTCTAATCATGATCTATGGACAAAATCAGCCTGGATGTATTAGGATGAATGCACAATTTTTCATACTTTGTCCTATGAAGCTCAACTTCAAAGTATTTTAAGTTAATGCATCTCTAACTGGGAAACAAAAAAGGAATTTTCTTTCTTGAGATAAATGGGAGGCACCAAACAAGACAGAAGAATTCTGAATCCATCTTCCGAAATTTTCTTTATTGCATGTTACATCAAAATAAATACTCATATTATAAAGGTTTGGTCCTTCTATAAGTTCTTTCCACTCTATTTCTAAATATTATTGACAGGGTGACAGAATGCCTATCTTTCACCTTTTGTTTAATATTAATAAAAATTTTGTAATGAACTTTTGCAAAAAAAAAAAAAAACTCATGCAGAATTTTGCATCAGAGATCTGTCTGAGAAGTAATGGCAAGATATCCTTGTAACCACACAGACAAGCTCTTCAAGTCCTAAATCATTTACTTAACATGAAAAAAAATGTCTTCCTTGACTACTGGATAATTGCATCCCATTTAGAAAAAGCTTTTTAATGTATCAACAATGCTGGTGTTGACATCTGCCAAGGTAATTTTGATGCAGTCTTTTATAATTACTCATTTTCATGAGATCCACATAGACTCAAAGCGTGCCTTACTTTCCTTAGAGATGGCAATAATGGAAATCTAACAGCATCTTGAAATGCTTACATTGCCATGATAGAAGTTGTTCAGGAATTAATATAGGCATCAGGGGAAATAGAAAGGATACCACACCTGAATTTCAACCATGCTAGGAATCCCTGGACTTTTGTGCATATAGGCTGAACTAGGGATGCTATTTAGCTGTCTCCTAAATGTACAAATGATGTATTTCCCAGATAACAACATCCATCGTGAAAATGGAGTCTCAGAATAGATCTCTAGACATCTTAGGAAGACCAAATGATTGAAGAGGTGAATAAAGACACTAAGAAAAAAACAACCTTAAAGTTCAGTATGTACTACTTCAGCAGAGAGCTCCAAAATACTTCTGAGACAGATAAGTAAGGATACAACTGACTTCTTCCAAATTTACTGAAGCAGATCTGGAACTTGACCAAACAGATGCAGAAGCCATTCTTAAAATATTTGAGAACTGATGACTGCTGAGCAGATTGATCTTTTCCACATGTCAGCTCGTCATCTACTTCTATTAGACCTTGATGATTTACCTGAGGTTACATGAAAAAAAAAAAAGTTTAAAATATTACTACTTCTAAAGGAATCATTCTGAGAGGGAAGACTACCTATAAAAACTCCATGATGATTTATCCTATCAGAAACTAAAATTGGTTTTAGATATCAACTCAACAGAGATAGAAAGAGAAGGAGGGAGACAGAAAGGGCAAGTAAGGAAATCACTCAGGAAAAGTAATATTTTCAGAAAAAACCCTTGATGACATAGAGAATTGTACCCAACCAGTTTGAAGAACTGAACATTGTTAGCAAACTGCATCATTTTCCTATGAATCATATAAACCAACTCAGCTTTATAGTTTGAATATATTTTGTATTATATATTCAATATAATTTTGAGCAATGCCAAAGGGCTAGAGTGAAATATATTATATATATATATATATATATATATAGTTAATGCATTATGGGAGGTTGTTGTTACCTAGGGCACAGCTACTACAAACTTTCCTACTAAGTTATTGGTCAGCAACAGTTACCCTATTTAATCAAAGCAGACAGTTAGATACACTCATTTTTAAAAGTATCATTGTAATCTGCTACTTTTAATGCTGCAAATAGCAAAAATTTCAGGGACTAATATTCATAGAACATTTTCATCTGATTTGTGTTTTAAAAGGTGAACACATGAGGAGAATAAAAGTATGTAAAGTAAAATTCTCCCTCTGGTTTGCTCTATGTCATAACAGCATCCAGAAAATGCCAGCTTTTGTCCCTTTGGTCAGAAACTGAGCCCGAGGACAATACTCTACAAATGGCAGCATTTGTGCCGCTGAATCTGAAGACAAGGATCTGT
The DNA here is from genome assembly GCA_034509185.1 of Euphonia xanthogaster. NCBI lineage: Eukaryota > Metazoa > Chordata > Aves > Passeriformes > Fringillidae > Euphonia > Euphonia xanthogaster. The sequence goes on along the minus strand of JAYDZK010000202.1, from coordinate 37,185,886 downwards.
TCAGATATGTAATTTCTTTTGCTTACCTATGACTTAAGAACCTCTATTTCTTCATATGCTGAAAAAAAAAAAAACAAAAAACAGTGTAAGAGCATAAACTAAATTACATTCCTTTGCTCTGCACAGAAATATGTTTTATAAAAGTAATGGTGGATGACACTATAGACTTTGATAGTGAATATGAAGTGTTTTTCTCATGTCAGTACAACCATGAAAGAAAAATACTGTTATGCTTTTATAACCTGTCCAGTTAGTGTGTGTATAAATTGCAATGGTTTACATTACTTGGGCACCCACAAACACATATGACTTAAATGTCATCTTCACAATATTATCCCACAATTTAAAATACTTATTTCCTCTGAATCCCTTTTTATTTGATTTACCTCCTGAACATTTATTTTTATGATTAGCTGTAACAAATATAAATCTGGAGTAGTAAAGAAAACATTTTGCTGCAGCATAGTAACTGTTTCTGATACCTTCTGTTTGAAGCAGATGGATGATCTCAAAGAAAGAGTTTATAGGGTAGGCCCTTCTCTGGCACGCAATGAAGACACTTCACTTTTCAATGCTGAAAATTATGATTTCAGAAAATATAGATACAGGAATCATAAGTATAGTGGAAAGAATGCTTACTTCACTTTATTGCTGGTATCTAGCTCTTGTCCATGTTCGCTGAGAATAAACTCTAGTCAAAATATTATCAAATATAATCAAAATGTCACTACATGCTCATATGAATGATTATCCCATTGTTTTGAAAATATTTGAACACAAATCCACATTATTGGCTTATTTAATCGATTACACACTGTATGAGAAAAGGGTGTAGTGTGTTTCCTACAGAGCCACAGGCTAAAACATAGTTACTTACACAACTCATCTGGCAAATGCTTAACTAATAATCATTTACACTCAGAGACACTGTGATTGATTCCTTAGTTTGTGGAAAGAAGAAGTAGACAATTACTTGGGCAATGCATTTGCAATTACTCCATTGACCCCTGCCATACAGCACTGTTGCCAGCTGCTCTCCAGCTCCAGGAATTTAGTACTGGTGATTGTGTCAAAGCAAAGCAAAAAAAAAAAAAGTTTTTTTGAACAAGTGTGGTCGAGTTGGCATGACTGGCATCTAGACGGAAATTTTGGACCACAGCCTTGGACGCTGTGCCAAGTTCCAGCAACTCAAAGAACGACTCCTGCAGGTGAAGGTTTGGCTTCTGGCTTGTCTAGCAGTTTAAGAAGCTGCTGCAGTGGGACAGTGGCATGTCAGCTATAGCTGGCAGTTTCTCATGCAAGAAAATGAGTTTCCCATAAGTTTTCTTTGAACTCTTTTAAAAAACACACCCACTCGCACAAATCTAGATTACCCTTCCAAGTAATATGGAATACAGCCTGCCCGGCAGTTCTTAAAGCATACAGCATTAATCCCACAGATTAGAAAGGGATAGGAAATGAAGAACAGATGTTTCATAGCAGTGCTGTGCTAATGATGACTGAATTAGTGCCAAGAGAACTAATATATCCACAGGATATCCAATATTGCCAAGCCTGGGTTCTCAATTACCTTATACATGACATTATGTTTCCAGATCCAAAACCATCTAATTCAGAGCTCTGGGATTTCCTCACAGCAGTGCATTGCACTTTATGGACATCTCTAGTGTCTCTTGAGATTACTCTCTGTTCCCCTCGTTCCACCATCTGCACTGTGCATGGTCTGCCACATCAGGGAACATTTCAGCCAGCAAGGTGAGTCCTACCATTATGAGCTCAACTAACACCAAAAGGAACATCTTTGAAATAGCAGTTAACATCTTAGAAGTTGTTTAGTTGGTTTTAGTTTACTGCAACTAGGGGCACATAGAAAGTAATAGAACCAGTGATCCTATTGTTTAAAGATTAGCAAATATATCCAAAAGGGAAAAAAATAAATAAATAACATGGAATGCTTCATAGAAAAGGAATTAAAATTTTCAACTAGCTTTAAATCAGACAGTGAGATGCCAAAACATGGTACAAAATTGACATCCTCGAGAGAAATTTTATTTTACAAAGGGTGTTAGGACCAGGATTGTCAGCATATTAAGATTATCTCTTTTTAAAAAAAGGGAGAGAGAGGTGGGAGTAGGGGAAGGGGAGGAAAGTACTACTTCTAGGAATATATTACGAACATAAAAAAGTGATGTGTAAACAGTGATGCACACCAAAGAAAGCATCAGCAATGAAGGTATATATGCTTTGCTAGGGGTGAAATGGAAATAATACAGTTTCAGAGTGAAAACACTGAATCTATGTCTCTAAAGTGTCAAAGATTTATGCTTCATTTGGGAAGCAGCAAGTAATGATTGCCGCTAGTGGTTAGTCTAAGAAGTAATGCTGAAGAGAGAAAATAAACAGTTAACCATTGCCTAAGGTACATTATACATAGAAAAGGAAAAAACCCTCTGCATCTCCAGCATTTTGAGAAAAAATGGGCCTGGTGATTTCTTACATTATATTTTTCTTATATTATTTTCAGAAAATGTAAAATTATGTGTGATTTTATTAAATATTTTATTGTATTTTTTCATGTTTTGTGAAACTGCATCTGTAAGAAAAAGAAAATACTGCTGAAATTCAACATTCTGAATTTTCAGCAAAAGTTATTTTGAAATAATACTGCAGAAAACCTTAAAATCTAGAAATCAGTATATCGCATAGCAGCACATTTTCTGCAGGCAAGTTAACACAAAAACTCAATGGAATACATCTCCTAGGGATAGAATAAAATAAATTCAGCAGAAATATGAAGCAGCAATACTGAACATGGAATTAATAACAGTGCTCACATGAGAGGCTCATATAGTGATCTTCAGCTACATAATACCAAAAATGATACTTAATATCTACATCTACATCTTTAATCCTCTTTCAAATACCATGGCCTTTTGAACACAGAACTCCTGCTCCTTTAGATAGCTTTCCTCTTTTCTTTTAGATGGGACTTCATATCAAACACAATATAGATTATGTTTTCACAGATTCATACAAAATCATGGAATATTTGGGGTTGGAAGGGACCTCTACAGATCACCTAATCCAGCATCCCTGCTAAGGTTCACCTTGAACAGGTTGCAGACAGTAGAATAGCATTTCCCAAAAATCAGAGGAGAGTTGGTCAGTACCTCTCTCCTTGGCATCAAGGTGTTTTGCAATATGGGAGTTGTCAAGTTTCAGCTAATTGTGAGGCAACTGTATCTAAGTTACCACAGCATTTATATCACTAAATATCATCTGGCATAAATGTATAATGCAAACAGTAGAAGCCATATATTTTGCTAACTGTGTGTATTTTTATTAGTTCTACTTACCACTATTGGTAATTGGGATCAGATGAAACCTACATTAGTTTAATTTTTTTACGGACTAAGATTGTAGATACTTCAAATTGCAAACTATTGTAATTACAGAAACCTATTATAAGTTATCTAAAAAGAAAGGACTATAAACTGACTGAGCAAATGAAAGTATATAAAAGACAAAATCTAGTAAGAAAAAGGTGAGGTTTATTTCCTAGGGAATACCTGGAGTGCATTAAGTGTGGTAATTGATTGGAAGAACAGGCAGATGCCCACATGTACTACCAGTGTTCATATTCGACTCTGTATATGAATAACACAGTGGTTCTTTTGATGTGGCACAGAGGATATGTTTGAAGACATAAAGGTAAAAGATAATCTGCCAAAGGAGGCAATATTGCTGTGCTTGTAATCAAAATAAAAATAAAATTTAAATAAAACCTCCTTAAGACGACCTGATAGCTACAAGATACATTTGGTAAAGAAAAATGATGCACATATAATAGTTCTACTTGGTAAAAATACATCAGGTAAAAGGCAGAGTGTGGGCATAAATAACACAAAGCAAAGAGTATTCAGAGAAAAAGTCAGTTTTATTGAACACTTAAAATCCCAGGGAAAGAAAATAATGATTAGTATAGAATAAAGCATTAAAGACTGTAGAAAATTAATGAGGACAACTGTGGCAAATCAGTTTATAACATAAAGAAAACAATATAAATGAAACAAAATCATAAAAAGTTCTACTTACTCAGTTATGGAAAGCAAACAAAAAGGGATATTATTGGGACATTCTAGAGTTGGAAACTGAGACGGTTAATGTGACTGGGAAAGAAAAAAAAAAGGAAAAAAGAAAAAAAAAAGGTGAAAAGGGGATAGAAACCAAGTGGAGAAAGGAAAATATTAAAATCCTTCCCCATTGTGCACTGAACAGGTAATTAGACAATTAGAACTATACAAAGCAGGTGAGAACTCCAGGCTCAGGGGAATTATGTTTTTTAGAATTTTGCAGAAGGCAGGAAGAAACAGGGGAAAAGTATTGGCCAAATTCAATAGCACACTAAGAGCAAGGAGTACGGGAGGGCAACAATGCCACCCCAGTGCTGAGGAATGGAATGAAGAGGACATGTAACAATAGAAGAGATGGGAGGGCACCATAGATGTGAGGGCACCTGAAAACCCAAAAGAGCTGCATTGTAAAACCAATAATGTGTAAGTCAGTCAATAACAGACAAAATGGTTTCATATACCAAAAAATCACAGCTGGATTCACAAACAAATGTAAAACAGTAAATATGATGCCTCCATATTAAATAAACAAAAAGTTTCTGTGCTTCAAAAGGGATTAAATGATGGACATACTTTATGCTGTGATTTCAGTCTCTACAGGACCCTTTCTTCTTGCAATATTACTTTTCAATACAAAAATGAGAATTTTCACACATTAATTTCACTAAATTATGAGTTTTCCTATATGGAAATTCATCATTAGATTTTTTTACGGTAAATCTTGATTAGAAATCACAGAAATCTAATTAATTTCATGTCTGAAGTAGGGATCATAAACAAACCATTTGAGGGGAAGCTTAGCTGTGCAGTTGTAAGTGTACAGTAAACTTACTTATATTTCTTTATTTCTGTATAGAAGGGCTTACTGAAAAAGAACAGAATTCTGTAAACATTAGAGCTCTTGAATGACTTCATTCATTTAGATCTCAAGAACACACTTTCAATTTACTGAATAGGAATTACATCAAGTGATTATTTAAATGTCTCCCTAATTTAGCACTTTATTGAAACAGAGCGAAATTTTCGGTCATCATAAACCAAAATAGTAATTCAGTTTTTTTCCTCACTGCTTCTGTCTGAAGCATAAATGCAGTGGGTAAGCCATGGGCTGAGCCCTTGGATTTTGCTTGCCATTTTCTAGAAAGAGCCATTGGGTGTACCTGGGTCATGGACTCCTCCTCTGACTGAGGGACTGCTGATTCTACCACAATGTAGGCAGGAATTCCTAAACTTTACAGATTATGAATATAAGATTGCACAGCCACAGACTGAATGGAGATTATCAGCTTGAATATCAGGGGAAACTGGATTCAGGGCACTGAAATCAGATGATGCTGCCAAAAAGTACAATTTGTTTGGGAGGAGAAGGTTCAGGACCCTGATACAAAACTGCTTCCTAATCTGATTAAATTTTGTAACAGAGATTGAGGAAATGTGACACTCACTCATTGTTTTTGTATGCATTGCAAATTAAGCATGGGCTCTTGTGTGATTTAAAAGCTGTGTAAAATTAATGCAAATACTGTTGAGAAAATACTAAGAAGCTGAACAAATTAATTAATTTTTAATTGTTTCAGCTTATGGGCTGATAAATTGTTTCCATTTATTACACAAAGTATATGGTAATGATGAGACTAGAAACAGAATATTATCACAGAGACTCAACTAAAAGCAGTCACAAAGCAGAACACACACCAACAAAAAAGTTTTAAGGTAATTATGGGCAGTCTTTAAAAGACTGAAAGTGCCTATTTACAATTTCCAACCACTTTTGTTTAATTTATATAGACATATACTACAGCATAAAGCTGTGCATAAATTACAAGTTACTGATGGACAGACCAATTTATGCAATAAATATACCTTTGCATATAAGCAGCTTTTAGAAACTAACTACAGCTGATAGCATTCTTTCAAGAGTTACCTGATTATAGTCCAGCTAAAAAGAACTTATTTTAGAACTGTCAGTGGCAGTCATCTACTGTCAGAGTGTATTTATCACAGGAGTTTTTACAAGCCTGTGCAATTATCAGGAATGCAGATACATAGTTAGAAAAAGTTGTCCTGCTTTCCTTCCACAGCTTCACTAGAGAAAGGATATCTCCTGAGTTTCAGGAGAAAGAAAATGATAAAAGCTCTTTAAGAATACTCTTCCTCCTCCAGCTCTTTAGAAGAGCTTGTCGTTTATATTGCCTTGGGAGGGTGAAATAGAGGTCTCCATTTGGTTAAGCGTACAGAAGGCTTCATTGGGAGTTTCTAGCCTTTAACAATCCCTGAGGTGGCATCTCACCCTTTTTCTCTGTGTGGTGTGTTTTGGGCAAGCAGATGTGGCTGTCTGCTCCTCCTCCACCTGAGGAGGTGTGCATTTGTTTGCATACCTTGCTACACACCTGGTTCAATTCTCTCCCTGAGATAATGAGAGGGGTTTTTTCTCTTCACATTTAGAAAAACCTGAATAGAGCAGGCAGAGTTCAGCCTCCTTTTGGAAATTTTTAAATCTATGAGGATTTAAGACATTTGAGTCACCAGAACTTAGGAGATTCCTGGTGCTCACATTTTTCCCTGATCCTCAATATGCATAAAGTAAGGACACTGGAAATAGACCTATACACATGTATATGCCTCTTTTACAGTCTCTTTTCAGGTTTAGGCACAGCCACAGTTAGTTCAGTCCATCCACAAAGGTTGTTCACACAACCATGAGATCTTTTTGTGAATTAAAATTTTAATTTTGAAACAGAAATTACATTTTAAAATTGCATATTGCTCCAATATACACAGGAACATCTAAGCTCTGGACATGCATCAAAACATGCTTGAACTTAGTAGGAGGCTTCTGAGTTTGAGCAAATTTGTGGCAAAAGGAAAATAGTATGGCTACAGAAACAGCAATAAGAGAATCAAGTTATTCCTCCCCTGAGGGAAGCAATACAAATAAAAGACCTGTCACTTGTAAGTAAAGAATCTGAATACATATACTAGACAGAATGATATATGCCAATAAAAATAAAGTAGGAAGGGTAATGGTGTAGATATGAAACCTTGAGAGAAAACCTTAGTAAAGATACAGGGGTTGTAAACAATTTATCAATAAAAGGAGAGATTTAGAAAAGGGTGGCCAAACACAGAAAATCATGTAGTTTTCTCTATGTTACCTTTTTGATGTGGCTACATGCATGAACTCCTACAGTGCTCCTGCATGATTAATCTGATGAGTCCTACATCACTTACTGGCTTAATGAGTTCTACTGCAAAGGAGAGACAGAATATTACTGCATGAAAATATAAATTGCTCTCAAATACTTGTACTTGGGGTGTGACTATTATTCAAGCTCCATTCTTCCCTAAATGTATCCCATATTTGGTTGCACAAAAAAGGCCTTTTTGCCAATAAACCAAATAGCAGAGATTTATTAAAACTTTTATACTAGAGTCTCTTATGGCAAGTTGACTACTTTTACTCCTTAAGAAGAATGAATTTCTTAGAGAAACAAGGCTTGTTTGAAGATGTTACTTGCCCACATTTACATATACATATGTGTGTGTGTGTCTTTCTGTTGCACTCTAATAACTTTTTAGACCACTGACTGATTTCAGGCAAGCATAGGAAGAGGAGAGAAATATATAACCGTTAAGTTACGTATAACAAGATCTGTTAATATATATTTTTTTTTAATAAGAGCCTTTTGTGGAAAAAGTCTGTGGCATCCCTTACCAAGGATCTGGTTTATCAATAGAATCTTTTCACAAAAACACCTCCAGACAGGTAGGATTCCTCCAGCTTTTCTACACCACTTATCACTCATTTATATTCCCATGGTTCTTGATATTAGATGTTATGAACAGTGTATGTGTGCAAGGAGATTTTAAAAGAAAAATAGTCTTATTTTAAAACTACTTTAATGCTTTCATTTGGGGTAAAAGATAATAGACTTAACAGACCCATGTGCTAGAGTACAGCACGTATGTGTCTGTGCAAGAACTTAATTCTAGCACCAAGGTTGTACCTAAGGCCATGAGACTTTAATGTGATATTACACTTCAGAACTTTTATTTAAATATATAAAAAATTCCTATTGCTACGCAAAAATCTCTACGTCATACCGTGCACACATACGGTTATTCTCAAACTCTTGAAATGAGCAAAAAGGAAACACACCTTAAACGAAATGACAAAAATTATAGACATCTTAACAACAATAATTAGGTCAAATCAAAGCCCAGAAAAAAATCACTGTTGTAGAAGTTGTCTTAATAATCACTAATACAAGCATTCTGAAATGTCCACGGTAGGTATGGAAGCAGAGTTTTCTCTGACTGCTTTCACAGTTACTGTATGTCAGTCACAGAATGGGCCAGATTGGAAGGGACCACCATGGGTCATCTGGTCTAAGCTCTCTCTGGTGATCCCAGAGCATATGGCACAGGATTGTGTTGAGATGGGTCTTTAATGTTTCCAGTGAGGGAGACTCCACGCACTTAGATACTTTTGGTTTATCTTTGTTACCCTAAAACTGATTTTCCTCAATTTCCAGACCCACAATTCTTTAACTATCTCCTGGTGATATGTTTACAGAATCCTGGCATTATAAACTCTGAGACTAGCTCAGTTATTTAGAGCATGGTGCTGATAATGCCAAGATTGTGGATTTGATGGGCCATTCACTTAAGAGTCGGACTTGATGGTTCCTTGTGGGTTCCTTCCAACTCAGAATATTCTGTGCTGGTGTCTACCTTACTCTCTTACAATCTCCTTCCTGCACACTGCACCCTGCAGGGCACCTCATTTTCACAACTACTGCTGCTATCCCATTCTCCTGTTACCCTACACTCAATCATTAGGTTGCATCCCTAAACAATTCAGTCTCCAGAACATAAGAAGTCATGACTGCTATCAAAATAATTTTAAAAAAACAAACTGAAGTAAAGTAAACCAAGCCTAGACCACAAGCCATTAGAAAAACTGCTGTTCCAGTTAAACCAACCAACCAAGCCCCAAAACTCCAAGCAAGGCAAAGAAAATTTTCACAAAGTCTGGCAAACCCATCTGTAAAGGCTTGCAGAGTCATTACAAAGACTGAGACCTGTTACTAATAATAGCAAAATTATACTTACATGGTACAGTACCCTGCACACCAAAATCCCAAGAGAAAGCAAAAATTTCCTGAAAACTTGTCAAAACCTTTCAAAATGTGTTGAGCATGATTCAAAGTGTGGGAGAAAGCCAAAAATTTTTTTTTCTTGTTATCCACTGTCTTTTTGTAGAGATGGATCAGTTTCTCAGGTTCAGTACCCTCCACTTACCTAATTCCCTCTTTGTGCCATGTACCCTCTCACCAGCTGTTTGCACAGCACACACTAATTTAAAAACAAACAGCTGAATGGAACATGCTTCAAGGACCTTATCCAGTATTTTAAATAATCCTCACTTTGAAACCTACCAATACTTCTTTAAAAAACACATTTTAACATTACAAAATATAGGATGTTAAAAAGTCAAGTTAACGGAAAGGACCAGAAGTTTACATAGGTGCCTAAGGGTACCATATCATTTCTGTATTATTATTGCCTAAATTCTATTTCAGGCACTTATATACTACTTAGGAATTCCCTCATCAGTATAACAGTCAACATGATGGTTTGATAACATAACCAAGTGCAGCTACCACTTCTGATCTACCACTCTGAAATAAGTGGCACTGTTATTTCATTTTGTTACAATAGTTCTGAATGATCAAGCCTAATATAAAAGGAGATCAAATTAACTGAGATTATAGTTGACATCATCATTACACATGGGTTCTCATTGTCAGTAAAGATGATAAAATCTATGACATGTTTCTTTGAATTATAATCAGTCCTATTTTGAGTTTTCCCTCATTACATGGTTTATTTAACCATACAAATATAAATGTCAGTTTTCAATAAGGAAGATTATGGTAAGGTCATTAGCCTATTAGACCATTGCAGTGAGTAATATAGGCCTTCAGAAAATGAGTAAAAGCCCTATGTATCTGAGCAAGAAAATGTCACCTTGAGCAAATTTCTTCTTACATAAAGATTTCTCTAAGTAAAGCAGATTCAGCCCCAGCAGAAATATGCTTTCTCAAATTCAAGTTCTTCAGATATATTTTCTTGCTATAAATTTAAACGTGACTTGAAATACTTTATTTAAAATGCTATCTAGAAATAAATCCATTTTTAGATGCTGTAATAATTGCTTTGTTATAAAGTCATGATATCTTAGAGACAGATTGAAAGGAAAGGAAAGTGCAGTTTCCTTAAGGGAGTCCACGGTAATTTAATTTAATTATCTAATTCCAACTGGTGATAATGTCCAAAGGGAAACTATTTCTAAATTTACTTTTTATTAAAACTTAATTCAAGCACAGCTAGCCAAATGTATATGTATTGCAAAAGTTTTTTAGCATCAGTGCCATTGTCTGACTCATTACCTGTCACTTCAATGAGGAGACAGCCCTGCTATTCTAAAACTCCAGAAAGTAGACAAACACAAAATACTGTGACTGTAAAAAAAAAAATAAATAAAAAATTAGCTAATAGAGATCAAAGTGAATTGGCCAATATATGAGGTATACTTTTTTCTATTTTCTGTAATACTTAGAGAGTTCTGTGCTCCAGTGGTGAGGAAGCTTCTCAGGGATTCTCTGGTATTTCTTTTTAACCATTTCCAGTGCCATTTTCAGTAGCAATGGCAGTTCCCTCTCAGTTATCTCCATTTGAATCCAAGCAGTGCACAACTGGTAGCCAGCAGTGATTCTTTGAGGCATGAGTACATACTTTTGAAGGGAGAAAAATCTTTCTGAGGGCTATTGGCACTTCATGCAGGGCAAGAAGGGAATGCTTTGTATAGTAATGTACTGGCTTTCCACTGCTGCTCTTGAACCTGACCCTATAATCATCATTAGTTACACACACCAACCACTTGAGAGCAGATATTCAGTTTGGCAAACCATTAAAAATAGAAGAGAACAAGGCCATTGGAAGTTCTTGGCAGCAAAACTATTCACAGCCCTTCTACCTTAACTGCACTGTGCTGAATTGGGAAATGCCCACTTGGCATAGCTGCAGCCAAGACTTATTTTCCTGCTCTTCTGGAATAAATATATGTTTTCTTTCTACCCTCAAGGTCACATCTCCCATGTTGCAAAGCAATTCAAAGATAAGAGATATTTTTAGCTCTCCTTGTAGCTGTTAATACAGTTATGGCCATTACACAGCACATTAGTTTTTTGCAAGGATGTTCTTAGCAATAAAGTGGGCTTCAGGCCTATCACACTGCATGATTTTATTCTTCTAGCACACCCCTATTTGTTGGGCTTTTTTTTTTTACTTCAAATAACTGATCTTGTATTGACTTTTTAGGGCATTTTCTTTGTTTTTTATTCCATTGCTACTTTGAATTCTCTTCTTAGTATATTTTCCAGCACTGTTTCTACTGTTTAAAAATTGTACAAAACTTTTGGGGTTGAGATTCAATATTCTGAAGCTAGAGGTTCATTTTTGCCACATGAGAAATGCTGGAAAATGAAAAAATAAGTAATGTATTGGCACATTCAACAGTTGGCAAGTAGAATAGACTGGTGTTCTGACTTCTTAGAGCTGGAGGCCATTCAATCCATCTAGTTAAATTGCCATTCAGTCTGAGTCTTGCTTGGGTGAGGTATCTTTTCAGAAAAGACATAAAACTATCTGTTTCTGCTGCACACCAAAATAAATAATCCATCTATCTTGTTCAAGGGGTGAACTGTTATCACCCTAAAATACTTTTTTCTAATTTTATCCATATTTTTACTCATCTTTCAGTCTTGTTTGTGCTACGTGTTTCATTGCTTTCTCCTGCTGCTTTTTCTGTGCAACAGAAACCTCAGTGTTTTATCAATGAAACACTGTCTCAAATGTAAATGACTGTAAAACCCAGCCTCAAATGTGTTTGATAGGTCACAATTTCCATAAAATCATGTCCCTTCTTGATTACTGTACAAACATTTTTTCATTCTCACATTTAAAAATCAAATCTTTTATCCCTTTTTGCATGGTGCCAGTTAGAATAGGCAGTCAAATTTTTCATTTTGCTTCTTTGAGCAGTAGCACAGTTCTAAAACTTGGGGATGCTAAAACTTTTGCATCCTACACTATGGCCAGTTTTCAATTTATATTATTAATTTTCACCAGTAGGTCACAGATGTTCCTGGACTGTGTGCTGCTGGGTTCTAGAGATTGTAAAAGGATGACCTGTAGTTCATCTTATTCTTTCCAGTTAATAATGGGCCAGAAAGCATTTTATATGAATGTATTATCCCTATTCTTCCAAGTAAAGAAAGGAATATTCATTCTTCACTTCTGCATTTTCTACATCACTGCTAACAATTTTAGCATCTTCACCTATTAAACTGCTCACATCAAACTTAAGATTAATTTTGTATCTAATACACTATAAAACTTGAGTCATATTAGTATCAGAAATAGCAGCTATGGATTTTATTCTGACATCTTTAGTTCGGTTGTTTTTTTTTTCTTCTGAATCTTTCCATTTACAAAAGTTGTTGCCTTATTTAATTTTAGGTTCAAAAACTCTAAAGTTTTCTTTATTTCTAATTGCTGTCATTGGTCCCTGAAACAAGCATAGGCATATAACAAAAGCTGTCCTCTTTTTCACTGTAGCTGTATAGATGTTCATATGTATAAACTTTTTAAAATAATTTCCCCTTTTAATTCTTGTTCTCTCTGTCTCCTTTGTTTTGCTTTTTTTTTTTTTTTTTTGGGGGGGGGGGGGTTTTTGTACTCATTGGCACCGAAA
>JAYDZK010000202.1:37129885-37164733 GCA_034509185.1 Euphonia xanthogaster | reverse complement strand
TCCCTTCCCTTCCCTTCCCTTCCCTTTTTTCCCCATTAAATGGACTACAACCAGCACAGGTGATTTACTACACTGCACCAGACACACGCCATGGCGTTTCCCTCTCAGTAGGGCTTCTGCTCCCACATTCATGAAATGCCAAAGAAATACTCAGTATCCTGGATTAATGTGTTCCTTGTCAGGTCTCAGGGAGACGCGCAGAGCCGGGTTCAGGCTCCTTACACAGAGAAATTGTTGACACTACTTACTGAACTTTCCCCTGCCTCTGATTTCATCTGGGGGAAGGCAGGCTGACAAAGAAGGCTGTCCAGAGCAGTGAAGGTCAGAGAGTGCAGAGAGAGGGTCCAGAGGAAACGACATACAATTTACTGGGGTTAAAAGATTTAGGAAAGGCTGTAGTAAATACAGGTGAATCATAAACACCTAAACACCTTCCTTTGCATGAAGAATGATTAATATGATCTGTGATGCACCAACCATATGCTGTAATTGGAGACAGAATTACCTGCGCTGGGACAGGTTTAGGGTCTGCTTCCCAAAGGTTAAGCATGTGTGCCACCACCCAGCACTCCTACAGCTACAGAGAAGGAGCTGCCTTTGTGCTACTGGATTTTGGGGTTCTGTTTCTTTTAATCATAGGAATAGCAATTGATAGCATGCAGTATTAAGTACTGCTTCTTTTGCTTCTTTCTTGGCTCCTGAGTAATAACTTTAGCTTGCAGCACAGCAGTGTATGGATCAGCATTAAATTAAAAGGTTCAGTCAGAATAATTTCTGGAGTCAAATGTTATATATATGAAAATAAAAAGTGGGCAGTGGAAGTGCTGACATAATTATAGCAAAGTTAAGCAAACATTTCTATACTTAGAAGTATGTAAACTGATGCTTTTAAAACTACTTCCCTCCCTCCAGGAGACCAGGGTGGCAGGGGTTCGTATTAAACACAGAAATTGGGACTTTGGAGGCTCAGCTATCATTATTTTTGTGCAGAAAACCTGAGTTTCTCTTACTCACGTTTCATATTTACAGCACTGCAGGGTACGTAGTGACACTCAAACCCAAAACAAATCCGTATTTTTAATCCCAAGCTGAATGGAAAAACAGCATGTATAGGAAGTAATAAGGTGTATCTCAAGTCTAGCGTGAAAATGAACAAATCACAGGCAAGCATTTTTTTTAAAGCTTAGTTTCTGATGTTTTTGTGTTTTCTGATGAAAGCTGACAGGCAGAACAGCTTACTTTTCAAGAGACTGATGGAGCCCCAGGAAGACAGGTGACAGAGGCAAACGAAAACAACAGAAACATCAGATCTGCCAGCCCTACTTTAAAGAAATTTTGTCATAGGGCATGATTCTTTTGGTTTTTTATTTTTGTTTCACTTAGGAGACAGTGATGGAGAAAAGAGGTCCCATGTTCATTTTGTAGTTCAAAATTTAGGCTGCTTTGGTTGCGTTTCTTAATTGAGGAGGAAAAGATAATGGTATGTTTGTTGAGTGTGGTGGGATGGAGAGATGTTCACTGTAGACACATATGAGCATGATTGTGAGTCTAAACTCCTGGTACTAAGAAAGGAGAAAAGATTTTAATGTAGGCCTAACTAATAGTAGGAAATGAAGAAGCTGCCTTTTGTTCTGGCATGCTTATAAGATGCTTCAGTAATAACTGTTCTTTAGAAAGCCTTCACTTTCATCCCACAGAGACTTTGACACAAGGCAGAGAGATGCTATTCCTGAAAGCTCTGTGTGACTTACTTGAAAATAGAGAGAGGAGAGAACAAAGCTTTCTCTTTTAAACTCATAGAGGAATGTTAAGTAGCTTATTACAGATACACAGAACAGAGGAAGAGTTCCTGAAAAGGCCTCTTTGCCTGGCCCCAAAGGTTCAGACCCATGGCTTAAGAATTTCTACTTCCCTCCCTAAATCACAAAACACTGGTTTAACATCGAGAGAATATGGTTTTAATTTTTAAAAAGTCGTAAGAATTATGAAGTATTTTCTTGAGATGCCCCTAAGCCATCCTTAGGCTTTCCTTTGCAGCATGAAAGACATACATATGGTTGTAAAAGGTTGAAGTTCTCTACTTTTTGTGCAATAACAAGAATTCTAAAAGTGAAACTTAAAATGTATACAACCATTTGACATTACAAGGACCAACAGTTTTGAACATAAGCAAGGGATTTTATTTTTTAGTGTTAATTTGAGCTACACAAACATGTCTTCAGAACAAGAGATCACTTAGGCACGTGGTAAAGCAAATAAAAAAATTACAAAAAGATTTATTAATCAACCACCTGTATCAATAGCAATCCCTATTTTTGTAGGATTATATGTTCTGTCATCTCAGAGCTCTTACAAGAATTACATAATACTTCAAAGCAGGGAGGGAGATTTTGGAGAGGAAAGGAATGATGAGGAAAGGAAAACAACTCATTAAAGAGGGCATTCAAGAAGACATAAATCAGTCCACAAATAGAAATGTGAGACATAGGGTTAGGGCAAAGTTTGCTTTAATCCAAATACCAGGTGATTTACACACAATATTATTACTCTTGGCTTCAAGTGGTTTAGATATAAAGCATTAGTCCTATACTGGGAAGGACATGAGTCCTCAGTGTCAGAGACTATTCTGACACAAATGCAGTAGCACGTGTTATTAAATCTTGTTCAATCATGTCTTACTACTATTGGGAGGACTTTAATATGTTTTTGTCCACAATTACTTCGTAATCTTTTACTTTAAAATCCTTTTACATGTCTATTCACATCATGCCATGCAAAGTACTGTAAGTCCCACCAAAATGATATATCATTGTGCACTAGTGGCCCACAAAGTTGTCATGGGTAGGGTGATGCACTTAATTTGCACTAGAGAAGTAGCATTATGTTTATTGATATAAACCGGTGATTTAAGAGAGTTTGATAGTAAATGTGACAATGGTTTAACAAAATTCGATGGTAAGGGACACTTGATTACTGCATAGGGAGCAGCTTCAGGCAAAACTGCCAGGAAGACCCTCCACTTGAGTCATGAGGTTCAGAAAGAACCTCTTTGTGGCCTAAAAATTCTCAGAAGGGAGTCTTGTGCTGCTGGATTCGGACTTAGCCCCAGGCTTGGTCAATGGTTTATGTTTAAAGGATTATATGTGTACAATCAATGCTTTATATAATTTAGCTAGGATTTTAAAGTTAAGCATGCAATCAATCACTAACTGAGAATCTATTGCAACAACGAACCTCTCAGACTTGAGAAGCAACCTTGAGAGTCATCCCTGCTCAGGGGGAAATCCTAGCGTGCACCTGCTGCCATGCTGGAGTGCTCAGTGGGCCCTTGGCTTTATGCTATGCATTTGGAGTGAGATAATTAACAAAGAGAAATATTTGCATAGCAGCTGTGCTTTGCAATGGTGAATGCTCAGCTAGCCCTTAGATGTTGAAGAAGACTTATGGCCCTTAGCTGTCAAGCAAGATGCAAGGCCCTTACCTATGGTGGTTATCTGTAAGCCAGGTGTATCCACCACAACCAGCACTGGTGGTTATTGCTTAAGCAGGTAAAGGGGAGCAGGGGGATCCCATGGCCACACCAGCACTACTGAATTCTCAAGCAGTAACATATGATCCCCTGCTGGGGCCCCCCACATATCTTGTGCTATTTGCACTATCAAGCATTTATGTCCCAGAAAACACTGAATAAAATGGGAGGGTGGTCTATGGGATCAGTGAAATACTTGCTCAAAGAATAAATACATTACCTTTCAAATTCTGTTTTAGGGAATAGAAGAGTTCAGCCTTGCTCCCTTATGTCATGCATATGCACAGTGCCAGTGCCTTCTGTGCAAAATGAATCTACAGAATCTACACTGCTGAGTCCAAACACATTCCAAGAAAAGCCAAGTCATCGTAGCTGCTGAATTACAAGTAGCTTGTGTTCAGAGACCCTATGGCTGGTATGCTAAATGGATTAATTATTCACATTGATTATATTGATCCTCAGGGCCTCCCTGATCTCTCTCTCTGAAACAAAAAACCCAAACATACTCCTTTAGCAGGATATAATTTATGTCATCTTAATTATTTTAGTTCTTCTCAAAGAGCACTTTAAAAAGAAGGGTTTGACTTTTCTTTAACGTGAAAATATCTTTCCTTAAAACATGAATTAATCTGATAAAAGAACTTTGACTTTTCAGATCCAGGATGCATTGCATACTTGCTGTCTATATCCTAACAGGTTTGTCACTGACAGATAGCCTCTTACTCAGCTTCTATTCTAAAATCCCTCTACCACCCTCATACAAAACTTTTACAAACATGTTACATGGCTTTTGAGCCCAGGATGTCTCAAGGGTTTGTATGGAGCATGCCAGGTTTTTCTTTGAGTCAGTTTTTAATCCATTTCTTTTACAGTGGAAGTATAGCTGAGACCACAACATTAAATTAATTTTCCTCCCCAGTGTCATTTTACAATGGCCCGAGTTTCTATTTTCTGTTTGTAGTGCTTATTCGCTGAGCTCCAACGCCCTGGAGACCATCTGTGGGTTCATAGAGAGCTGGATAATAATTCCATTCAGCCAGCACAATTCGGATGGTCCTCGCCTCACCGTACATAAAGATGTGCCTCAGTGCGCTGTTACCTTGTGAAGGATCAGAGCCCTGGCACCCTGTGAGTTCAGCAAATGCAGCTGTGGGAAACACACTCTTCAGCAGCAGCAGCAGCAGCAGCAGCAGCAGCAGCAGCATAAAAGTCTAATGGAAAGCCTGGCAGAGGCAAGGTTCAAATGTACATCCTCATGGAGGTTTAAAAACTGCAGGATACCTGTGCAATGGTAATCCCTGGCATTTCTCATCTTTGTCCCTCTTTGGTAAGGAGTTCAGACACCTGCTAGCCCCAGACTTCAACTCACAGCTCATTGTTGTGCCTGGGAGGAGCTCTCAAAGTGTTAGCTAGATGTTTCACACAACAGACAGCATCAATGTCAGCACATTTAAAAAAAAAAAAAAAACACAAAAAATCAACCAAAAAAACAAAAAAAAAAAAAAAAAGAAAAAACCCTCACATTGTGTAAAGGAAAGGCACTTAACCCTGGAAAAAACCCTTGATGAAAAAATCTGGCACCAGGGAAAGCACCCTTAAAGCCATATTCTGACAGTCTAAAGAGGAATCAGGCTGAGACAGAAAACTGTATCAAAATCAAACCAAGAACTGAAACTTCAGCTTGGTAAACAGTCAATCCCACTAAATCATTTCCATAAGGTAAACTGTGGGGAAACAGTATATGCTGGAGAAACGAGAAACTCAAGGCAGCCAGTAAGAAAAAGCTCTATTCAGCCCAATCGACAGCTTTACTTCTCTCCATTCATCAGCAAGCTGTGTATTCAGCTGTGTATCAATCTGAGACTCTCTCCATGGATAAGCAATATTCTTTCCTAGGTTACAAAATCTGACCCTTTTTCTGCTGCAGGCTAGTTCCAGAGGATTTGATCCTGATGTTGCCCTCTAAACAAGTTCTAGTAACAGTTCTCTGGTTTTATTTTTATATTCCCTCCATTCCTCCAGTGATGCTGTGCAACTGTTTTCTACCTCGTCAAATCTGAAATTCCTTCTGAAGTGCATGCAGGCCATCAGTCCCACTAGCAGCACCTCAGAAAAAGCCAATGCATAAAAACTAAATAATGATACAATAATTAGAGGAAACATTTATCCTGTCTAGAAAACCATACTATGAATTTTTAAAAAGGGCAACTAATACTCTGTTCTGTCTTCTGCCAGAAAGAGGCCTTTTGGCCTCCTGGAAAAATATTTACAGCTGGGAAAGAAAACTAAAGACCAATAATCACAAGTATTCTTTAAAGAAACAATAGTAAACTAATGAATTTATACAACAAAACAGGTCACAGCATTGAATTCTCTCAGGCATTTCTGGAAAGCAAGAAAACATCCACACAAAACACCTCTTATTTCCATTGCACACTGAGGACTAGCCATGGAGATGATAAGGACACCTCATAATGACTTATTCAAGGACAGAAAATCCTCAGTGCTTTAATGCATAATTGGATAAAAGAAATCTCATTCTCACAGATTCTGTAGAGTCATGGTCTAACAGCATTACTGTACCTACACTTGTATGGTCACAGAGGCAGTGACAACTTTGAGGCTACAGCCCCAGGCTATGACCACTCTGCAGAACTCCAGTTTCTTCCACCAGAAAATTCAAAGCCAGCATACTGACAGCTATGTCAGTTTACATTTGGACTTGGATCCTCTCCTTCACTTGAGTGTTGTACAACTAAAGGATATGAGCACACATCACAGATCTGGTTCCAACCGAAGACATCCTGGTCACGCTAGAATTAAACATGTAACATTGAAATGTACACTGCATATACCATGCAAACAGTTAGTAGTGCCGTAGAACACTTGTATTTATTTTCACTCTCAATCTACTATATCCAGTCTTTTTCCTAATGTCCTATTTTGCCTTCAAAAATCATTAATTTAATATCCTCTCCAATATCTCCCTTGGGTTTTTTTTGAGCATCCTACTTACCACTTGTCCTGATTCAGATACTGACCAGTCAATATTGCTGAGAATGATCAGAAGCGCTATTTGTTCAGAAAACATGAAATATCTTGCAATTTAGCAGGCAGTGAGGCACACAGCACATGAAAGTTTTGTCTCAGACTTCTCAACAGACCAGTACCCAAAGAAAGAAAAATGAGAAGCTAACAACAAAAAGGACACAGAGCACCCCACGCAGTCTCCTTGCAAGCATGAAGGTACCATACAGCTTGGTGGATTCTGTGACATAGACATACCATGAAAACTACTAAGAATGACAGAGAGTGGAGAAAAACACAGGTCTTTAACATTTTTTTATGTGTGATAATATATTCAATTACAGGCTTTCCCCTTACCTGACAGAACTGCTGTTTTTATGTCTCTAAAGCTCAAAAAACCTCCCATTTCTCTCTGGATAGAGTGCAATGATAAACAGCTATTTTAGCTGCCATTTCTACAAAATCAGGGCTTAGAAAGCATCAGAAAATGCACGTTTTCCAGTAAGTGTCCAATGTCTTCTGGATTTCTTTGTCTCTGTTCCTTCTGCTTTCATTTTGATTTTTCATGTGTGACGTGTGGCTTTATAAAAGCCCGTGTTGATGTTAGGAATGGACTCTATCAGCAGACACAGTCATTCATCAGTAGTCATCAGCAGCAGAAAGAGTCATCTAGCCATGATGACCAGCATGACAATAAAAACGTGTCTATATCCAGAGAAACATTAGCTAAGCCATTGTTCTTTTGTCCAGACTAAAGGCTGCAGCAGGCAGTTTTCTTTTACTTTTGAGTTCCTTCCATTTGCTTTTTTCTGCTCTGAATCACTCCTTAGCTTTCTCTCAAACACAGAATCACAGAATATTTTGAGTTAGAAGGGACCCACAAGCATCACCGAGTCCAACTCCCGGCTCTGCTCAGCACCATCCCTAAGAATCACACCATGTTCCTGACAGCATTGTCACAGGAGGAGAGAAATGGTAAGTGTCATCTCCTTTGTCAGACGATCCCCACTCAACCTGAACATTATCCTTGGAGCATCTTTCTGATAACAGCTCACATTGCATTTTTCATCTGTCAGTGTATAATAACTAAGAACATAACATGAGGACAAAATACACTGAAAATTCCAAAAGTAGGATCCTTCTTTGACGTCAGTCACTATTTACTGGGGGAAATTATTGCTGTTTCTTGGATCAAATCTATTATGAAATGAACACTTGATCTGAAAAATGAATGCAGCAGACAGAGCTAGCAGATGCTAGCTACAGAATCCCTACTCTGCTTTCAATCATGTAGGTGATTGTAGACCACCATTAAGATAAATCAGAGAAAGACTGGGCTGTTCAAAAGGAAAATGCTTACTTTTTACTTGGAGCAAGTCTAGTTTTGCAACTGAACCTTCTGGAACAGCACACTGGTACCTCTTCTGCCTCTCAGCTCTGCTATTTGCAATTTTTGTGTTTTAACACTCTTGTGACTTGTTTTGGTACCCATTTCCATGCAAAATAAACCTTGCTTCTAGCTAGCAGTAATGAAGTCTAAAGTGAAAGTGAATTATATTCTTTTGGATGCAACATCAAACCCCTAGGCACACAGTCTGCAAAATGTCACTGTAGCACCTGTGTGAAAGACTGCAATGTGACTGCAATGTATAGGGGTCAGCAAGGCCATTGACTGGCTGCTACTGGAAGTCTCAATTAGACAACCAAAACACTATGAAACAATCATGGAATTTGTGTCTCAGAATGTCACTAAGAGCAGGAAATTTTTTGCTAAGTAGCTTTACTTTCAGTTAGTTGTGTTTCTAGAGATCTTTTCTTGGTATATATTCTTTGTTCTCTGCTACTTAACATCATTATCAGTCTCCTGGAAGGCAGGGACCTGGATATGATGATATTCTGGAGACAAGAAAAATTTATTTCAACTTTTAGTTCATTTCAACGAGGCCAAATGTAAAGTGAAACATGGTAACAGCAAAAATCCTCCATGCTACTATAGTCTGTTCTGTCAGATAGTGACTCTCAAAGATTAAAGAGCTACAGCGACTAATAGGCTGCATGTGAGCTTTTAATATGATGCTCCGTCCAATAGAATAGCACAACCCTTTAGATGTAAAAGTAGGTGAATACCAAATAAGAGCACACCTACCTAACACAAGTATGATTGCTGTCATGTCTAGTCTTATATCCTCAGATCAAGAAAAATGTTGAAAAGGAGTTACCAAAGGAGCAGAGAATCACTGGAGGATGAAAAATATGTACAGACCAAAAGTCTCCAAGCGCTAAGTGTATTTATCTCAAAGAGAAGCAAAGAGGTGAGTTGATCACAACCTGTATGTGGATACACAGAGAACAGAGCACCTCACTCGAGCAGATGTAGGTTAACACACTTCAATGGCTAGAAATTGAAACCAGACAATTTCAACCTAGAAAGCGGATAACATCTGAAAGTAATTAATGATTAGGTTTCTAAGAATTGTGGAAAGGCTTTTATTCAACATGGGTCGCTGTTTTTTTCAAAAGGTGTCCTCTAGTTCAAATGCAGACGTCTAGGTTTCAACAGGAATGAATACTGCCAGGTCCTACCGTTTCATTATGAAAGAGGTTAGATTAGATAATCACAGTGGGGTTTGGAAGCCTTTAAACATATTAGACCTACCATGAGGAGTTTAAGATTATTTATGACAGGATAGCATAGACAGCATGGAATAGGATGAACAATGCAGAAACTTTTCTTTAGGAAAGAGAAATGACTTTAGTGATCTACAGAAATAGTTTGTGTCAGAATTAGATATAGGGCAGATAACCTCCATCATTAAGGGCACATGTCTATGAAATATTCCTGGAAGGGGATTATTCTTATTAAAATAGTTATCTACTGAACTCCCACAATGAGGTTCAACATCTTAATGTGCAGCCAGGGCATCACCATGGTCTCTGCTGCTGAAAAATGCTGGTGTGCTCAGTAATGGCAATAGGTAACCAACAATGATACAGAAGTCGCCCTCACACATCCTAGTACTGGAATCTGCACAGATGGCTCTAACCCACCAGTGTTCTCTGCTTCTTAATGCATGTCACCTTTCAGCATAATAGAAGGCATTAATCATTTGAGGATATCTATGAATTTTATGACATTTAGATACAAGAACTGAATCCCGGAATATAGACTATAGCATTTGCAACCCACTCCTCTCAAATTCAATTTGTATGGAATTAAAATAAGGACAACTGTCTTGCCCAACATCCCAGTACTCCGCATCAGCCTGGAATTCAGTCTCTTCTGAATTTCAGCTCAGGACAACACAGTGTAAGCAGTGCCAAACAAAATAGCATCAAAAGCATAAATCCATGTGAAGACATCAGTTAAGAAATACAAGGAATGGTAGAGATTAATTCCCACAGAACCCTAAAAGTTGAGTCCCCACAGGGCTAAATACAATCTCCTTAAAATCTCCCATTCTGATGGAGAATTTTTAATCAAAAAGCTTTCCTATGATGCAATTAAACCTCTGCTCTTTTTCCTCCTCAGCTCTTCTTTCTCCCTTCCTAAGAATACTGACAATTTCCATATATATATATATATATATATTTTAACGATTCAAAATAAGTTGTTTCCCTCTGAAACTGGAAATTAAGCATTTTGTAGCATGACTTGAAATATTTTCAATTTTTATTAAATAAATGTAAAACAATATGTACATAATGTATCTTATGGGAGCTGCAGTCTCTGAGTCCATTCCCTCTTATTATCCAGACTATCAAAGGCTGTAAACAAGCAAAAAAGAAAGGGGGGAAAAAAAATAAGTGGCCAGTACTCCACCTATCATTTAACATCATCTACCTTAGAATACATTTAATACAGTCTCATGGTTGACAGTTTCTATATATGTATCATTTTAAATTATTTGGCCTTTCACAGAAAGTAGATGGAAACCCTGAAAATTTTGCTTGAACTTTAGGTCTATGGTTACCTTTTGGTGCCCATTTCAACAACAGTTAAGGAGAAGAGCCTTGCTTACAAGTGTTATAAATAATGTAAACAAGAACTCATTTCTATTTCTTACCTTGTCAGCATTTGGATTAGAAGCCTTTTCCATTACTATTAGCAGCTACTGTTTACAGAGAGATTTTCCTGCATTCAGCACAAGTTAAACTAGATCTAATTTTTTTGTCAATCTACTGTGGTCAATCTACTCCAAAGGCACTTTGCTAAACTAGAAACAAAGCTATAAACCCTTTCTTGCATGCCCATGTCCTCTAGATAGGTATCTAGCCTTCAGTTAAGCACCACAGGCATGTAATTTAAGCTTGTAATAAAGATCTGAACACCTGCATAAGTTTCAATCTTTTTTCATTTCCTTTTTGCATACTCATCTTCCTGAATGAATAATCTATGGTCAAGTACAGAGGAAAGAAAGAAAGTAAATACATGAAGGAAAATCTAAAATTGAAATTTAGGAGATTGACAAGATGCTTAGGCTTCACAAAACTGAAAACCCATGCTAAATTCTTTGCATCTTCAGTAATACACACACATACGGACTCCACAATAACACAAATCTTTTTCTTTGTATCTGAGCCACTTACATGAGTTTTATTCCCCAGCTTATTCTTAGAAACTGATTTCCACTATGACATTACCTGTACAATCTGTAAACCCTTTTCTGAACTGCATTTTAGAAACCTTCTATTGTTTCCCCGGCAATAGGATTTTTAACCTAGATCACTTATTGCATTCTGTTCTCAATGCAATCCAATGAACAAATTTTGGCACAGCTGAGGGAAAAGAGAAGGAAAAGGATAAAAAGACTAGAAGTAAAGTAGATATGGTTCTATTTAAGTTGTTATTGTTACTGGGGGGGAATTAAAAATTATACCTGGAACAACCATTTAGTCCCAAATCCCTTTTCCCATTCGTCTGTTCTGACACTATTTTTTTTCCTTTCTCTTCTGAGACAAGCAGGAAAAGCAGTATTTTATGCCCTTTCACCAGCTCAAAAATCTCAGAGAATTAATTTTATGGTATGATCTCAGGGGCTTTGAGATCACAGCATAAAATTTGCAGTGAAAATATTTAGTACTATCAACATTTAGGAAAACTGCAGGTTATGGCCATTTTTATTTGAGGACAGACCAGATTTGGAGGCATTGATAACTGTGGAAAATGGGTTGTGCCACCTGAGAATTTTCTTCCTCAGAGGAAGATTCCTGACGCTCTCCATCCCCTTCTTGCACTCATTTAGTAGCTATCAGAGATGGGGTAAAATCAGTGGCTACTCCTCCCAGTCTCTTTACATGTGAGTACATGACCAGACAGGATAGGAACTCTGCCCACAGGATTGCTTTTTGCATTCTTTCTTCTCTGAGTGTTCACAGGGCAGCCAGAGGGAACCCAAACTTTATTCTCCATGTCTTAATTGCAATCAGTCCTAAGACATGACACAAGTATTCCCACAGACTCTCTGCCATTCAAAAAAAAAAAAGAATTTTATGAGCTGTGGTACAAAACTCTACTGCATACTCTAGATTTAAATATCATCCCTAAAAAATATACAGACTAAAAACCACTTTGTCGGCAAGTAGGAATATAATGTTAATTAAAATGCATTTGGAGGTCTTTATGTGCAAATTAAATTACAAGATTTTTGCAGAATCACCATTTTTCACTCCATCTAACAGCAACCAGGATGATGCAAACACTATGCATTGAATGTTTAAGATTAAATTTTAAATTCTGTTGAGAACTAAAACTGCAAAGTTTGGATTTTGACCAAATGACTCAATAGAGCTTACTATAGTGTCCTTTCTGGAATTCCTATAGCAACCATACTTGGTTTAGTTATGTAATAAGCAGATAGAAATCATGTTCCAAAATGTTTCTTAACTCAGGAAGGAGGTGCTGCAATTGCAATAAATTTTGCATTTCTGTTGAAAGGAATGTTACCTGTCAAAAAGAGATTTTTTTGAACCTGTTTCATTTTTTTGCTAAAATTCAACCTCATGCTGTTACATGAAAATAACAAAATATATGCCATCTTTTCCTTTTCCCTAATTTGTCTTGCAATCTCTTTCCAAAAGGATCGATAGACTTGATAGACATGTAGTGGAATACAAGTGCTTTGAATACGGCATTTCTGGCTCAGACTTCACCCAGGTCAAACAGCAAAGAGTGAGAAACACATGTTGCTATCAGACAGGTGCCACTGTGTCTCCAGTAAGGAGTATGGAGCATTCAGCTCACTTCCCAAAGGCCAAATATCGCTGGCTCAGAAACACTGCTGCCACATCTGATACTAATTGGAATATTCTGTGTCTCTCTCGTGACAGGGAGCGAAGGAAGTGATGAGTCAAGGAGAAAGAACAGACCTGTCATTATTTGAGATGAAGGAATAAGCATGGCACCTTGGTGATACAAGCAATGTCACTGCCCAGGTGCATGGTTCTGTAGATAAAAGGTCTTCAGAGTTGTCAACATAGGACCTTCCAGAGACACACCTACTCATTAAAACTAAACAAAAATATCTTTTTCAGCAAGACCACAGATTTTTTCAAAGGAACTAATTAGGGAGAAAATTATGCTCTTACATTTTAGGAGAAAGTGATATGTCATGACTTTTACATTCTTATTCAAGCATTTTCGCAATGCAGAAGTTAGACACACTTCTTATTTAAAGTATTCACTGAAAGGTTTGTTAATCTTTTTTTTATTCCCTATCTCTTCTTAAAAGGAAAAAAGAAAATGCTTCCATTGTAACTTTCTATGTTGGTTTTTTTTTTTTTTTTTTTTAAACTAGACTTCTGAGCTGGAAGTTATGCATCTTTTTTAGAATGCTTTCATTAAAAATCACTGCACACACACATTTCCAGAAAAAGAAAAATACAATTTGATTCATGTATTTCTGCAACACCTAGAATAATTTTGTGGATTCATTTGCCTTTTCTTCCATAACTCAACATGAAAATATCTCAGCACTGTCAAATTGTGGAACCGTGTAGTCTTTCATTAGATCTATTGAGTCCATACACACTCAAATTGCTGGTTATAAATTTGAAATATCTTCTGAAATAAAGAAGCTCACTTCCCTCTATAACTAGAGTGCATTTGATTAAAAAAAAATTAATTTCATTAATTTAAAGGTTTCTGTAAGTTAATATGTTGTAGAGCATTGTATAACAGTAAAGATATTTCAAAATAAGATATTATCTCAATCATCACTAATATGCAGTCAGTGCTCCTGGGATTGTGTTGGCGAGTGGTATGCTAAGTCATTTTCCACTGATTGTTTCAGGATAACTGGCTACCTAGTCATTTTGACTCTTGCAGAAAACACATTTGCTCCTCACTGTTTTGTTCTGAATAAAAATTTAAAAGTCATCCAGATTGAAAAAAATAAATGTTCTGTATTGTACATCTAATGAAACATAAACAAATTCAAGTGACATTTCCAATGAAGTAAAGGTGTTTTTTTAGATGACTGCACAAGGATGGAAAAGAAATCTATAGACATGAGAAAGATAGAGAAAAAATAAGATGATATCTGAAGAAAGTTCATTAACATATTTAGGAAAACAAGTTTAATTTAGTTTCATAGAAAAGCTGAATACCAGTAAAACCAAGTGTTCCATTATATTTTTACAGCTACTTTAATATGCTGAGTCTTCTAGCATTTTGCAACTTAGAACTAGGTTAATTACTTTAAGTTACTTAAATGCTACTGAGTATCTCTGTTATGTTTTCATATAATTAGCATAAACTTGATATATGTTAGTAATTAAAAAAAAATAAATTAAAAACCCGACGAAACCAAAAAAAACCACCACAACAGACAATCTTAGGCAGCACTAAAATTGCTGATTTGCAGTTTGCTCCTAAGGATAGACAAGCTTATTCTTACATCCCCCTGAAGGACCAAATTTAGGCTGATTCAATAAATCCACCATTTAGAATCTGTAAAAGGAAACCATTAGCAATTAATGTTAATGTCTAAATGCAGTTAGATGTACTGTACTGTTTCATAAGTGATATGCAAAAAAACTTTACTCCTCAGGGAAAAGAGATGAGTATTATTCAAATAATTGATTTCAATCCTTCACTCTTTCACATTCCTGCTGATACAGGTTTAAAAACTTGGCTGCTATTTTGGCATCCAATTGAAATACCATGTTCTTCAGCCCTGTCTACGAGATGACAGATTTGTATTCTAGACTCGGAATGTTACAAAAATTATTTCCTTGAATTTCTATATTTGTACTCATTCAAGGGCCTTAGAAGATTTGTTTTCCAGCCTTCCTTCTGCTTGATCTAAAATCTTTCATCCTTTTATAAGAGCTCAGCTTAACATATCTGGGAATATATTATGCTATTTGGACTTGGGACACTGACATTTTCAAACAAATATTCTTTTGTACATCAGGGTGGTCATTTTGATTCAGGTCTAAACAAATTTGTAAGTTTCAATACGCTCTTTCTGTCTGGGCAAGTTAACATATTGAAGTGCTTCATCATTTCCACTGAAAGCACCCTGATAGCCTATTTCATACAATCCAGAGTCCTAGAGGAAATTAGATAAATGAAGCAGACCATTCAAGAGAGGAAGCACCACATCAGGTTTCCATTATAAAAGCTGAAGCACTACCCTAGAATGGATATAAAAATGTCCCTTGATTTCAGCTAAATCTGTACATACACTTAGATATGTTACTAATAAATAATTATACTCTTAACATTCCTAATATAATTCATATCTTTTTAAACCTCTCCCCTACGCTCAGAGACACACACATGTGTGTAACATTTCACCACTGTGAGGGTGGTGAGGCACTGGATCAGGCTGCCCAGGGAAATTGTGGATGCAGAAGTGCTCAAGGCTGGGTTGGATGGTGCTCTGGGCAATCTGGAACATTGGAAGGTGCCCATGGCAGTGTGGTTGGAACTAGATGAGCTTTAAGGCCCCTTTGAACACAACCCATTCTATGATTCATCAGAAATAATACAAAGGAATATACATGTATATTTATCTAGAATATACAGGTATATTTATCTAGATACCAGAGTCAAATATTAAAAAATATTTTTCCCTTGTGACTCAGTCTTCAACCATCTTGTCTCTCTGACACTATAATATTAGTCACTCAGAAATCCTGGTGTTACCACTCATAGGCAAACACCTATTTGCACATCTTGAGAGTCTCTTACTTGTACTGGAGTTCCATTCCTTGTCCTTTGTTCATCATTTATGCTCCAATTACTAATACTTAGGTGTTCATTCCATGAGAAGAAAGTGTGACATGCATCCAACAACAATGTGTGACAACAGATAAAATGAACACTGAATATTTTTAAAACAATTGAAGAATGGAAATTAATAGTATGTGCTACTTGGCAAGAATTAATAAATGCTTAATCTAATTTCAGAACACATTGACTGGACAACAAACCCTACACTAAACAAAAAACTCCCTCAAGTAATTTTTTATTATTATTTTTAGTACATTCTCTTCAACTTGCTCTTATATTCATTATATTATAAGGGTTTCATACAAACTTCTGTCAACTGGAATGTCTTCAGTGACTTTAAACAGGCTCTAGATCAATTTCTGAGACTACATAAGTGCTGCTTAAACCCAGTCATTTGCACAAAAGCCTCTGCTGGAAACACAGCAGAAGCCTTAGTGACCCCAACAAAAATAACTATGGTCTTGGTAAAATTCTTATCTGAAAGGGGAACAGGAAGACCAGGACATGCTAATTCACTGGGAAGGAAAAAAAACAGGGAAAAAAGGGAAATATGTGGAAAATTCTGGACAAAATTCTGGACAAAAGTTGAAGCAGGATATTTTTCATGATTAAAAAATGTGGTAAACAAAAAGAGAAAAAAATTCAGAGGAAAAAGAAAAATATATCCTATGAGATTTATTGCTACAAAATACACTTGAAGCCATGAATTTAGAAATATGTAGGAACAGGCAAAGAAAAATCATAAAACAGAAACTACTTAAAAATAAGCAAGATAGAAGTAAACTCTTACATTTCATTCATACAAAGATTTCTCACTATTGTAAGATTTTAAAAAAAATGTTGTCAGCAAGCAGATTATCTTATTGTTCTCCAAAACAGCTGTTCCTTGTAGCTCACAGATAGTAAGTGGAATGCAATTGTTCCTTTTTAGATATTTTCAGACATGTTCTGGGAACATGGATGAAGAAAGTGTTTGCTTAAAAATCCTGACTTTCCTCTTAAACTATTGCAAAGCTAGGTCTGCAACCAGACTTTTGCCTAGCTGTCACCAGCATAAAGTAGTCCATGCATCCTAACTTTAATTTAGTATGGAAAAAGAGGCTGAGTAGTTATTATACCTTCTAGAAAAGAGGAAAAAGGTGTATGCACATGAGTGCTGAGTACTTTCTGTACTTTCTCCATAGCTGTATTGCTGTATTATGAGACATATTATTTAAAGTCTTGATTTTGTTTTTTTTTTTTTTTTTTTTGTTCCTTAGGTCCACATGAACTTCTGTTGGCTTCACACCAACTTAGCAGAAGCTTAGCGATGGAGGAAGGGGTGTTTGTATGTGTATAAGTTTAGACATTTTCTGACCTTAGATAATGAAATGGCAATTCCAAGTAAAAATTTCAGACACAAAAGCTATGTTCTACAATGTCATGTGTTTGGGCACAGAGCAGTTCATTCATTTCTGGTCTGGGGAAAAAAAGAAAAGCAAAAAAAACCCCCAAAGCTCTTGAGCTTTGGGATACCATCAGCATGAGAGCAGTCTCATGAGGGTTTCATGAAGCTTGCATTAACTCAGACATTAGTAGCACCTTAGTTCATTTTCTACATAACAATGAATCAGAGTAAAATATTAGCAATAGCATTTGGCTTTTGACTGCTGGTAACTCTTTAGTTTAGTACTGATACTTCTGTTTCAATACAGGCTAACTTGTCTCAAAAATAACCATAACAAATCTCAAAGATCACCATCCTGAGAGAAAACATTTTGCATGATGATGAGTAAGAAGTATACAAACTCCGAAATTACTAGTCAGGTAAAAGTAGAATTAAAGTACAACTGAGTGAGTATACCCAGAAGGATGAAATGCTGCCTCAAACATCCTAGTAGGAAAAATAATTAGTCCTTTAAAGTTATCCAAATTAATCAAAAATAATAGGAGAGAGAATATATCAGATTCTCCTTCCTCTTTCCTTCTTTAATTGCCTTCATTTTATATGCAGATACAAATTAGCCTTAGATCACACTTGTAAAATATTAAAACTCCAGTGAGATTGCTGTTGGGCTAACTTGTATTCAGAAATAGATTGTACATTGGATCCTTCTTTTTAAATATAAAAAGCAAAAATTGCTTTTTTTATTTGAGGATTTTAAAAAAATATGTTTGAATCTATTTCTTAACATTTGGAGCAAATTTGCACACCTCTCTGTGAATCTGAAGGTAAAGGTGTATTAAACAAAAAAATCAAAGGCTTGATTAGGTCCTCCAGATAATCTTCTTCCAATATGAGATAAAAGATTGTTGTTAGTTTAGTTTTTCTGTTGCCATGATAAACCAAAACACTGCCACAGACTCATTGCACAAATAGGGCTGTGATATTACTTGCCTGGTGGAATCACACTCTTTGGGCTTTGAAACATAGGAGATCCTGAGGACATGCTAACAATAGACAGGTATAATTGGATACGTTAGCAATCGTGGTGAATGCAGGAATCATGAGTGATTGCCAGGATATCTATTCTTCTATTTGCCCATGCTTAGCACTTCTAAATACATTCAGCCTTGAAAATCCCATCTATAGAGCATGCATTGCTACACTAAAGCCCCATGAGGTTGAATTAATAGTGTTCTTGTAATTCACACTTCCAGGAGTGGTTTTTTTTCATCAGGGTAAAGCCACAGAGTTAACGCCCCGTATTTGTACTTGTATTTCGATGCAGAAAACACCTTGGTTTGTACATTTTCATCTTGGCTATGATTCAACAAAGCACTTAAATATGAACTTAAATTTAAAGCATGAGGAATCTTGCTGATTATAATGAGACTACTCGTGTGTTTAAGGTTAAGTATGTTCTTAAGTGCTTTGCTGTATTAGGACCTCAGATACTATTTCCACTGATTTACTGGGGAATTTGAAGGTGGGAATGAAAGAGACAAAGTGCATAGTTTGCATACTTTGAGCTGTAGTGTGTGACTCTTTATGTATTAACATTGCCCTGGATGAAATACATAAGTGAAACACAGAGAAAAGGTAAGAATGTTTTTGTTCTGCATCTCAGAAGTCCAAATAAATGTACAACTGGGAAGACTGATTTTGCATACAGTATCTTCGTGTTTCATTACAAAGCCACAGAAACTTCATTTATTAAAAAGAATTATTACTTCTGTTTGATTTATCAATAATGCTCTTGCTGTAATTATGGCAGAAATAATGAATGGATCTCCTGCCTGCCATGAATTATGCTACCTTGTGCACAGCTAGTCTGGTGGGCTTTAATGATGCCTCAGACAAATTAAGCATATTAAAGTTTGTTATGCACAGCCACTTCCAGGGTAACAAAACTAAAGATCAATTTCTGAGCCAAACTTTTGTGCAAAATATGGGTCGAAAAAAAAATAAAAGAAAGGTGCTTCTAATTTCTCCCATTATCGGAGAAGCGATTGACACAGGTTTGGAGAAGAACTGGTACTTGATACCTCATTGCTCTACATCCCAGCAGTGAAAGTTGCCCACCCTCTCCCACACTGCATCATATCTTGTGGTTCAGGATGATTCAAATCAGGGAATGATTGATGGTGATACTACTCAGTGAGCAGCAAATACAGCAGGATCCAGCCCTTCAGAACACTATCAGATGCATCCTTCTTTGAATGGAAGGAATTTGACACAATTTTTGCCAGACAACAGGTGACCTTCAAAAGACCTTACTGTTAATTTCAGAGCCATTTTCTTTCTAAAAATGTAATGATAGAGAAATATCTTGGCTACACTGATGGCATTAGAATGAAAGGTTTCCCAGTCTCACCTTGTATTTTGCCTGGCCAGTTGGAATGGTTATGCCTGTCACCTCATCACTAAATCCAGTAATGAAAATGGACCTTTTAATGAGTTACACACAATGCATAATTGCTGTAAAACTCTAACATCCTCCATGCAAATAATTCTTTGGAGATCATTAATTAGATTTTGAGGAATATTAATTTCTCCAAACCAAAAAAAATATATATATTACTACAGGGAAATGGGCTTGAATCAGTTTTAACTATGATGAAATTACAGTCTGTGACAATTAATCAAGTGGAGCACAAGAGAGCCTGGTTTAAAATGAAAAGTATACTGTTAATACCACTTCCCATGGTTACAACTAATTAGTATGCATAAATAGTATTTTAAGAAGACTACAAGTTATCTGAGGTTCTGAATATTTCCTGTTTGCACTTTGATGTGAAAATAGCACAGATACTGATAGTTCAGAGCTACTCCTGTGGCAACATGATTCTAGGAACATATTTCTAAACCACACAAATTTTAATCAGTTCCCCAAGAGTGCATCTATTTGTACCACGGGGCAGCTACAAAACAGCCTGAGTTCAGACTATTAAAAAAAAAAAAAAAAAAAAAAAAAGAGAGAGAATAAAGTCAAGTGATTCTACTCTAATAAAACTGTAATCAAGACGCTCAAATACAAACAAAGGTGCCCCAGGGCATCATAGAAACTTATTGTAAGGCATTGAAATAATGTTACAAAGTCAATTTTATGAAAATTGACAAAGTTGACTTCTCCATCATTCTCACATTAAATGAAGCACTGAGAAAGAGAACAGTTGATCCAGTTTGCAAGATTATAAATAGCCACAGATTGTTTTCTGAATACTTAAAGGATACTGTGAAACGGAAACAAAACAAACAAAAATCCTCAGCAAAAACCACAAACAATTGTGTTGCATTGCCATTAAGTGTAACCTTTTTTTCTGAAAAGCTGAGGCAAATAACTTGCCTATATGCAAAAACAGAGCAAAACACTGTCCCCAGATGCACTCACATAAATCCAGACTATATTTTGTGAATTCCTTTAGAGTAGCTCCACCTTACAGCCAGTGCAACTGAGATGAGAATCTGAGGATTGATAACAAGCTGATATGTCAATTCCTGTTGATCCCAAGCACTGAATTCTGCAGCTGAAGAACCCCAGCCTTGCCTTTGTACTATGCTGGTCGGATATCATGGTTCTCCCATCTTTCTTTATCCTGTTTAACTGTATACAACACCCTCCAGAAATCTGAAATATTCTCAGAGAACTAAAGCTGTCATTTTTACGTGCAAAGCAGTGTGGCAGTGGTAGCAGCTGTAACAGTGGCAGTGGAAGTGTCTATGAGGTGAAATCCCCTACTCCAGGACTGGTGGCAGCATTGATGGTTTCCAGGAGCCAGCACTGAACAACAGTGTTTCCTTGCTCTCACACGCAGTGCAGGCAGCTCTCTGAGGCTATATGTAATTTATTTGTCATACGTGCTCTGCCTCGACCAGCAGGGCAGGACAGTGATGAGCAGCCACAAGGAGCAAGATGTGCCTCCAGCTCTTCCAGCCCTCATAGAGCACAGGCACCTCGCAGCTTCTCCTGAACATTCTTCAGGTTGAAAGTCCAGCCCTTGGAGTGCAAGGCTCTTGTCATCATCCCTGACGTATATATTCTTCCTTGTGCATAATGTATACTTTCCATAAGCCTATATTCCCCTTGACTTTCTTGCAATGGCAATTGTGAATAATAATGATGAATAGTTTTTTGGTGTTTTCTCAGAGGGCAGCCTGAGACATCTGATTACTCAACATTACTTTTTGTGCTATGGGGTTTAGGATCTAAGCAACTATCTGTGATACTGATAGAACGTTGTGGCCTTGGGCAATCATGACTTTTTCTACTAAGAATATTTATCCTTATGTTAAACTTTAAATATTCATAAAGACTCCAAAAGACAGGATAGATCTTTCTGAATAGTTCACAATAAATAAGTAAATAAAAAAATGGGTTTTGCACATTGTTTGCTGCTAACTGTAATCCCTTTCCTTCTAAACAAATGTTTTTAGTGCTCTAAGCAAGTACAATACACTATATATGGGAGCAGGCGGTGCTTTTCCATAGGCAGGTGTAATATGTTTATATCATGCATCAGACTTCTCATGGGAATGTAAAAAGCTTTTCCCTTCTAATGATTTTTTCTTGTATATTAAACAGATTATTAAAAAACACGAAGACCAAAACAAAATTAATATATCTGTGGGTCTGTAGCTCAGAATTTTCTTAACTACCAGGAAAAAACTATACCAAATCATTTATAGTTGTTTTCATTTCAGTGTAATTTAAGAGTTTCACAAATATATTTAAATTACCACAACTGTATTAAATTATACTTCCTGGTAATACAGATTATATGTTTGACTGTATTGGACATAAACTGCATTTTACATCATATTATCTGGTATTAAAGAGAAAGTGAGATGTGCACAAAACCATTCAGCAGAATTCAAGTTCAATAATTACACTTTTCCTTCAACATCAGGCAGTCAATGCAAAATCACTGCAACAAAATCCTTAAACTTTATTTAATGTATTCAAAGTAGAATTTCTTCCAAATACACACTCAGGTGAATTTTGTCCAAATAGGATGATATTGGGTGGAAATTCTTTTTAATGTCTGGAAGAATACACTAATATGTATTAATGTGCAACAAACAGAAAGAGTATGAGAAGCTAGTATATGATCTACTTTAGAAGGAAGCATCAGGACTAAGTTTGAGGTGTCTACAAGACAAAGTGTCTGTGTACAGATAGCAACATGTGAGCTAAGGGATTGAAATCTCATTGGGGACACAGCACTGGGAGCCAGAGAAACGTGCAGCTCTCCTTAGGCATTCACCCTAGCTGTTGGCACACAGGCAGCTGGTACTCTTGCAGACACCCATGGGCACCCTTTCCATGTCAGATGGAGCTGCAAAGGGTCTCCCTCCATCAGATCTTGCATCTGACAGAGGTGTTACAGCCTGCAACAGGCACTACAGATGGCTCCAGGTACCAAGGCTCATTCAGCTCAGTGAACCCCCATTTTAGGGTGCACTTTGTGATATTTGTTAGAGAAATTATTGATTCTCCTTTTCAAATCTCTCCGTAGAACTATTTTCTCCAGTGGACCTTCAGCACTGCTTATCATGAATTGAGCCCTTGACTCCAATATGGATACTTGCTGTTTTCCTGGACAAAAATTCCATTTTGTTCTCATAGGTAATAGCCCTTATGGGACACCTTCACTTAGTTACCTAGATTTGTAAAATCAATAAATGAGCTTAGGAGAACTAGCTTCAGAAACCTCAGATCCCAAATGAAAATTATCATTCAAAGCTAACTTACACAATTACTAACCAACTTGTGATCTCTAATCTGTTAGATCAGCACTGGCAGCACCCAATAATTAAGCAAAACTCATGAAATGCATTTTTTAAAAGACTGTGAAAGTCCTTGTAAAGTAAAAGTTACTACA
Source organism: Euphonia xanthogaster (assembly GCA_034509185.1). Taxonomy (NCBI): domain Eukaryota; kingdom Metazoa; phylum Chordata; class Aves; order Passeriformes; family Fringillidae; genus Euphonia; species Euphonia xanthogaster. Next base: position 37,141,634 of record JAYDZK010000202.1, on the reverse strand, counting down.
ATTCCGAACAATAACAACTGGAATGTGGGATTCCTGTAGGAATAATGTGAGTGCAGAATCCTGACATCTGTGAGAAGTGTTCATTTTTCAAAAGATGCTGTCAATATGTCATTAATATTAAGAGAAATAAGGTTAGTAAAGTTCAATATATATTGAAGAGTTTCCTTGACATTTAACACATCATATTAAAAGCTTCTTCAAGAGGAAAGAAATATCAACTTGTCACCTAGAGATTGAAATTGAACTACTCTGAGACAAACTGCTGTTTCTTTCCCATGATGAGATTCACAGGATGGGCAAAATGTCAAGATAAAAATAAACTATCTGGGAAAAAAGATCAAAAGAAATATAGCCATTATAACAGTTACTGCCAAAATAATCTAGAAAATCCAATTGTTCCCCAGTAATAATATGTGACAGAAGTCCCCACACATTCAGATCTGGTCTTGAAACACCGTGGAAAGTATTAGTAAAGATATAGTCTTCTGCTCCATATAATCTGTTAAATTCCCTGGGAAGAAAATAGCTCCATTTTTAAAGTTAGATCATATTTTCAAATCACAAAGCATAAAAATTTATTTTCTGTTTTTCAAAGAACACATTATGAGTAAAAAAGAAACCCTATAGCTCCATGAATTACTACACAGTGAAGCCAATTGCCAGATCATGGGTAATATTAGTAGGACAATTTCACATTGAAAGACTGCTAAGTAATTTCTCGGAGTATACTCATGGTTAAAAACTATTAGAAGATATTTAAATATATTGCTAAATGAACAATATCAAATACAAGTTCATAAGTCATAAAACTAGTACTATAGTAATAAAACAATATTTACAATAAGTAAATATATTGACAGGAAGGATTGGATAAGGCCTATTATTTTTCAAATCAGGTTTTGATGTCTGGAGCTACTACACGTAATTGCTTTACTACAGCTCAGTCTTTTGTTTTCTGTGGACATGACTTCAACAACAGCAACAACACTCTTAGTTCTTCTTTGCAGTAACCAACTAAATGTGTGTTTAAAATTTATACGTGGAAACTCTGATTGACAATTAAGGACAAAGTGTGCATTAAAACTTCCACAAATCCAACAAGTTTTTATCTATTATCTTCTATTGTTTACTCGGCATTTCAAAAATGTATAGAAATAATATCTATTCAATTTTTTTACCTATTTATTAGTGGCATCACATATTTTAGTGGCATCTTTTTCTCTTCATCTAAAAACTGAGTACACATTTCTTTAACAAAGTTATATATTCCAGAATTTGAGTTTCAATTTAAAATCCAAACAAATACTACACAACTCCACATCTGCCAAGTCCCTTTAATATGTCCTTTATCAAATAAAAGCTCAAAAACTTGTATTCATTCCTTCACCACACTTGCAAAGATGTTATCTAATAACCTCTCCCCTAGACCTATTGACAGAAAAGCCAGTAAGTATTTCAAAGGATCGACCTTTTGTCCAAAAAAGCAATCTCCAGAAATTTGTTAAGCTAGTATCAGAAATACAGGCGTGACCACGCATTATAGATCTTTTATCATCTGATGGAAATTAAGCCTATCTGCTTCTTCAGATTTTTTTTATTTTTTTTTGTGAACACACCTAACAGTTTACTTGAGGAATAATTTTTTGAGGGGAAGCAGTTCTTTTTAAACTGGCATTTTCAGGATAATCACATTGATCCAAGAGCTACAAAGTGCTGAACGAAACAAGCTGAAGGAAAAGGGAGTAAACTACTTTGAAAGATTCAATGTGTTTTTCATCTTATTATTTTTTGTTAAAATTTTCCTTGGAAAGTCTAGATAAAACAGATTTAAGACTGAATGTTCCTTCAAGATTTATCATGTCAGCTTTCAATAGTTTATGTACTTCAAAGCCATAGAAAATTTCTTTTGCCTACACACAGAAGGCAAATACACACATAAAAATCCAAATTATGTTGAAAGCATACCATAAGACTATTGAAGAAAGCTTTAAATGTTAAGAAATGCCGATCTTTAATTTTCCTGTCCATACTTCATTCTTTGTGCATCCTCTTTGCACATAAGCTTTTTGACAAAATCTAATTATGTGAGCACTTCTCTCTTTCACAGGACCTCTGCTTTGCTCAGTGCACAGAATGTTCACATAATGAGTAACTACTCAATATTTTCTTTTCCCCTCATTTTTCAAAGTGTGACCCAAGGCCTTATTTACTGCACACTAGTCAATGCCTTCTCTCAAGACAGAATTGTTAATTTCATCATAAGTTTCTCTGGTGCTCACCACCACAGTACAGAAACAATTAAAAATATTAATTAACCACTGTTCACAACACTCCTACAAGATGATAGAGAACTGAAGAGCAAAGAAATTAAGGTCAAGAAGGTCTACCAATTTAGCAACCGTAGACAATAGTCTCCTTTAGTGCATATTTTTTACTCTTGTACAATGACACAGACCCTTTATTAAAAACATACATATACTACACAATTAAAGCCCACAGCATAGTGCATTTGCAGATGACAAAAGTATTACTATTAGAAAAGTAAGGCAAATTCTGAAATTCCCTGATTTTGAAATTATTTTCCTTCTTGATTATAATAAAATCCCTATAAGGAAGCATTTTTTGAAATTATGTAAAATTTCTATTAAAAAAATCTACTTCCATCACATGGTAGGAAACTGGGAGCGACGAGGATTTATATCAGGATGAGAAAGCTTTGTGCTACTTGCACAGAAAGAGTGACTGACAGCACTAATAATTCATCAGCTCCTATGTGGACCAGCAGCAAGAAGGACCAGGACATTGGGTGAAATTCACAGGTTCTGCTATCAGGGTAATGGCATAAAGTGGGAGTCTTAAGCTCCTCTACAGGGCAATATGTTCATTGTGAAAGATGACCATTTTGTCTGTACCCTTCTCCCAAAAGAGTGATCCAAACCTCTCCCTATTCAATCTCTTCTCCATCTTTTCTTATGCTGAATCCACTTTGTCTTGTGGGAATGTCATATTATAGACGTGGAAGATAACACCATAAAGCCCTCAAAATGTTTAGGGAAAGCCATTTAAATCAACCATAAGTAACAATACATTTTTCCAACAGATCCAAAGCCAGGTATCAAAAGTTCTTTCATTTCTTTTTATCTCTTGGCTGAGAACTTCATTGTGTTTGTCCCTTTGTTATGTTGGTTTTGTTTTTTTTACTGGTAAGTCTTGTGAAATATTTTCCACAAAGACAGAAGGTCTCTGAAAAAGGTGTCTTAAGATACAAGTAATCATTCTGCATTAATATCTGACCTTTCCTCTGCAATTTAACCTCTTGCTTGGCCTCTGAATTAAAGCTTATTTTTCTAAGGTTATATAAGTTTTCCAACTCATCCTGTCTCACAAGCGTATAATCACCTATTTGTCCGAAAAGTAACTTATTTCCTTTTATCATGCCTGGAATATAAAGGCAAGTTGGAGTAAAAGTGAAATAAAACAATATATCCTTTCCTTGATCAATACAACAAGGAAACAGTGAGACACAGGCTCCTGCATCATGAGGGATGGTCTCAGCTGAGCAGTTTCACTGTTGATACCTTCCACATTTATACACAGGAGCAGATGGCTTCACACCTACTGCTGTCTCTTGAGGGTTTTAACTGTAGTAATGCAAATGAAGTGTTCAGTTTAAAAAAAAAAAAAAAAAGGCACCCTTTAGAGACCCTTTAAAATTGTTGTGTTTAGAGACCTCTAGTGCTGAGGGTCTGAGATTATTTTCACACTACATTTTCTCCTAGGATAAAACTCGCATACAAATACATGTAGTCAGTCACAGTTGTGTTCAAGGACACATGTGAACATTATTCTCCTCTCTTATTCTGTTATTTCAACATCCACTCTTTGTGAAATGAGTTATTGTCATGCCCTTCTCCAAACTTGCCATAGTGTTAAGCGCATCAGAGATAGAAATTCCTATCCGCTATATTCAGAATATGGGGAATACAAGATGAATTAGAGAAGGGTCTGTGTTCTAGAAATTAGTCTGCTCATTAGAGAATGAAATTAACTCTTTTCTGCCTTTACTAAACCAGATACTTCATGACTGTGATCTGTGAAAGAGCTACAGTAAAAGCAATGTATGCCAAGCCAAATAACAGCACACATTGAGTAACAGAAATTTGAAGCAGAAAGCTAGACACCTTACATTTGAGATAAAGAAGAATGTTCCAGACCAAAGGAATATTATGAAATAATTTAAAAGTACAAAGGGAAATAGGAAAAAAATGCAAGCACCACTGGTAGAGAGGAACAGAATGAAAACAAGATGACTGTGGAATGCAAAGCCAAGTGAGCAGTGGCCAAATGTCTTAAATTCTTGACAACAAAAACAAAAGACATAAAAATTAAAAGACATTTGAACAGCAAAAATAGGAATTTTAAAAAGTAATATGACAGCAGTGGTCTAAGTTTCAACAGCAGTGATCTGAATGAAGCACTAAGTAGGGGCTTGAGGAAGGATGAGACGATATAGAATGCAATTTTCCAGAGAGTTAACAGCAAGGAGGAAAATTGAAGAAGTTTGGAAAATTTTTAGCTGAATCAGTAAATAAAAAAAGATTGAATCTTCAGCACTGCTTTGGATAGAAAGAATTCGTAGATAAGCCAGACATGAAGAATGAGTAGCAAAGACAAATTTGTTGGAAATTACTGAAGTTGTAAGGTGAAGGGTAGTCAGAAACCTGAAAAAACTAAGAACACTCAAGGAGGAGGAAGCACTGATAGTGGACAAATCTTCCAAGAAACTCAAGTATGAGGATGTGCCATGTCAAAAACAGAAAAGAAAAATTCTTCTGCTTGCTGACACAAAAGCAGTTTCCATAAACTCAATTGAAAACTTTGTGATTCTGTTTCAAAGAAAGACCAAAAAGTCAAACAATGAAAAAGCTTTCTCTCAAGTGTGGGATCTTAATGATGAAGGGATGCATTGGGAAAAGCAATGGAAAAAGATGGTTAGTAGCTCATTGGTTTAATATATTGATCTACCAGATGGTGCAGAAAAGCAAAGGGAAAAAAGGAAATGAAAACTACATTTCTGTAACTCTACACTCTGGACATAGCAAGGTAGGCCTAAAACTATATTTCTCACTTAATTGCAAAGAAATTCTCTCCAATATATTGCCTTGAAAATGCCATGCATTTTAACTAATGTCATTATAAATACTGCGTTTCCCATGGTTGGACTTCATTTTCATATCATTTGCATTCTTCATAATCCCGCTTCTCACACAATTGATGTGCCTTTATTTTTATCTACAGCACTTATATAGGGAAAAGAATCCCTCACATCAGGGAAACTCAAAGATGTCTTCTAAATAAGGAAATAGACATGAGCCAACGCAGCTAATCAATAGCCTAAATATTTTTTAAATTAAAACAATGGGCAAGAGCCTCAGACCTTCTTAAATGTGTTTTAACTCCCATAGCACAATGAGCACTTAACAATGCTTTAAATGAGCAGCTAAGAGTTTCTTAGAGCAGGGAGTCCTTGAACAGCATAAAGGTAGGGAAACCAATTTATATTTCCTACTTTAAACCCTTGCATGTGGAAAATGAAAAGGGAAGAACAACTCCAGGAAGGGAGTTGTCCACAACTCCACGTAGGGAAGGAGGTTGACTGTAGTGCTATTCTTGCTGCAGTACCTTACCTGGCAAAGCCCCAGCCAGCTGAACTGAGATCACTGCAAATCACAGCCCTGACACCTCACAACTGGGTAAGGAGGTAGTGAATAGAAAACAATGCTTTTCTTTCTACCATCTACATCTTTTCCCATCAGTCAGAGATGATTCAGATGTATGCCTTTCACAAACATTCCAAAGACAGTCTAAACACAGGAATGAAAATTTCCTCTATTACCTGGGTGGGGAAAAAAAAGCACACTTTAGGATTAAAAATTAAATCACTTGACTTCGTAAAAGAATAATTATTAAATTGTATTTTTTTAAACATACTATGCTCAAACTTCTGAGCTATTATTTGTATCTTTAGGAAATGTCAAAACAGTTGTTTCTCTTAGTTTCAGACAGATTAGAGTTAATTAAGGTCAGCTGGAGCAATGAGATTTAGTCACCTTTTTCCAAGAAATTGCTAGTTCGCAGTGTTAGAAAATAGAAGAAACAAAGTAGTAAATCTGAGCAAAATATGTCCAATAAGAACAAAAAGCATCTCTATCCATAAATACGTTTGTACCACAGACATTCATAATTTATTAATGTATAGCACATATCACATGTGTACCCCTGTACATAAAACATATGTAACCCCTATATAAAAACAAATGTAGAACTCTTCTTGTTATGATTGAAATTTGCATGTAAAGTATGGAGAGGAATTTATTTACAGCACTTTTTCCTCCACTTATTGCAATGAACCCTTAAGTTAAGAACAAAATAAATATGCAAATAAATCTAAATAATTTATAGTCATTTTTTTAATTATGTCTTTAGTCATTTGCAGAATAATTGCAAGAAATAATTCTGGATTTCTGATAAACCAAAGCTTCTTCATTTCTACATATGCATTAAAATGAGAAGTTCAAACTCTGAGAATAAGAAAAGTGCTAAGTGACAAGTGCTGTTGAATTTGATCATTTCTATCTATCACATTTGGATGGTAATTAATACTTTTTCAAAGACTAAAGTGCCATTTTAGTAATTTGTTGATGATGAATCTTCTACTATTGGAGCTTTTACATAATGTCCTGTTTCTCTATTAAGGAAGAACAGAAAGAACGGAATGGTTTCCTTACAAGCACAGTCAAGGAGAGTACCTCTGGTGCCAAGAGGGTTATTCTGATCTGCCTTACGGACTGATGCCAGGGTTTTTAGAAGGAAGCTGTCAGATTACTGAATTCTGCCCTGGTGTTGATGTGTTCACCTCTTCCAAATAATTTCCAAGAGTCAGTAAGCTAGCTCAGATCTGAAACATGAAGCTGAGTAGAATCTCTGTCTACTGGGACACACAGAGAGTCTGCACAGACCCAGGGATCTCACAGGGCATCACAGCTGTCAATATTCACTTGCCCTTAAACAGAGCAGGTGCTCCCAGCCACATCTTCAGCAGTACACAAGATGATTTTCAGTGGTACCTGAGTGTTGCCCAAAGTGTCAGCTGCTGTGCATATATTGCCTGGCACAAAACAGAAGCTGCTTCCATTTCCAGTGTTGGTATCCCAAAAAATTGAGTCAGGGAAAGCTCACTCAGTACTAAAATCACTAGCTGCAGATGATCAGTTGTCACCTGCTCATTGCAGGTTTGCAGTGTTATTGGCACCATGTGGACAATTCATAACCTTGAAAAACACCACCTTACATGAATTCAAGTATGGGGACTAGTTTATAGTGAGGCATCGAAATATCGATCTGCTGTTGACAGGGGTTTCAGAATGCTGATCTATAACAGGGAAAGAGCAGCAGCAGTGAGATCTTTTAACTAGCAGAGTCACATCAATATACTTCAAAGAGCAGTGCTGTGCCATGCTGATAATGCCAGTTCAGGCCATCAGCCTGCACACCTGGTGTAGGACCACATTTTCAAAAGAATATACCTCTTATTCTTGAAAATTCTGCATTGTTCTGGAGTACCCTAGATTCTGCATTCATATTCTCTTCTGGACAGCCTAATCACACTTTGCAAATGCATTTATGATTCACAGTACCTCTGTTTCTCCATATGTCAAACATGGATAAAAATATTCTTAAATTACAGAGTTGCCGTGAGGCTTAATTTATTAATGCATGTACTCCTAGATTCAGAATTGAAAGGAAACATACACACAAATTATTATTATTATTGTTATTACTGTTCCATTTCAAAAATATTGTGAAACAATAAAAGAATCAGCAAAAGGTGATATTTTGAAAGCATTGGTTGTCATATCCTTTTGAATATTACCCTGTTAAAGTTATCAATCAAATCCATTTTCTCTTACAGTATACATATATTTTATCATCCTTTACACAACATGTAAAATCATTGCAACTGACGCTCGGTTCAAAAGAACCAAAGTTTTCTGAAGTCATGAGTAAATCTTTTTCTTAACTATATAAAAAACTTTAGACAGTGAAAGCAGGCAACATAACCATGATTTCTCTTGAGAATTCTTGATAATAATATTATTGTCCATTATACAGTGCACGTGTATGACAGTTTGGGGTCTATTAGAATTTCTGAAACAACTCTTTTTGCATGAACTCTTATAAGTTGGCTGAAAACTGCACTAGAAATTATAAACTATGGTTCTGCAAGCAGCTAAGTCAAAATAGTAAAATTTAAAAGCCTGAAGCAAATCACAAAAGCTATATTTAGGACTGTAATTCAGGGGCCTTATTTCACAGATACTTAGCATTGCTAGTTGCCCTACATGCCATAAGCAATCTCATCATGGCAGAAGTGCCACCACTAAATGCCTTACATATTTGCATGCTGCCATTCTCATCCTCTGGCACCCTGAATCGTGTGTAGCCACAGGTGTGCAGAACAGCACTGCAATCAGTTTCCACAGCTGACTAGGACTTGCTATTTATATCTTAGCAGCAGGATATCAGCTTCATAGCATCCTACATACAATTACTGTAAGAGGCAGGCTGTTATATGCATTATATGACAATTATCTTTATACTTCTATATTACCTTTTTTTTCCAGAGGAAGTATATCCATAAATGAACAGGCCTCAAAATAAGCCTATAGGTGTTTAAAACTGAATATATGTTGTAAATTCATCAATCTGGATGGTGAAAGTTTTATAAGTGCATGCAGTAATTCTCAGGAAAATTTTCAGAGGAGCTTCACTTCTGCCAGACTTGTGCTGCACACAGGCTATATTGTAAATCTTAACATCCCTGTTAACAGACTTGATTGATTAGGAAAATTGAGTGGCAGAGTTTAAGTGGATTCAGGAAGCACACTATAGATCTGTATAAATTTTCATAATATTTTGTTTTCTCTTTTCCCAGATGGTAATAGAAATTCTTTCAAGCAGAGTAGCCACAGCTGTTGTACTTAAATACTTGGCATTTTTGCCTAGAGTAAGATTAAGTTAGCTCAAAATTTGTAGTATTGGCTTTTACTTTGTACATTTGAAAAAAGAAATGTTTTAAATACTGCTAACAAATATGGTTAGTTTACTGAAAATCCTTAGGGCATAGGCATATATTGTGAATGTAGCTGGAGAAGTTTGATAAATTACCAGCCCCAGCTGTTTACTGCTACCCCACAGCTGGAAATTACACCCCACACACATCTGGAGCACCCTAATTGTCCATATGGGCAGTTGTAGTTATTTTCCATGAAAATCAGACAGCTATACCTCAGTCACCTTCAGAGGAGCAGAAGAAATCCAGGCAGTGGGATAGATAAATGTGGAGATGGTAAAATAATAGAACAGAAAATGGAAAAACTATCAAATTTTTTGTTGGAAACAAAGAAGAGCTTGGCTCTCCCTCCTTTGCTCAGGAACTGTATTTTAGCCAAAACCTTTGTCCTTGCCTGAGTTTTGCTGTTGGTATAGAATCATAGAATTATTTAGGCTGGAAAAGATCTCTAAGACCATGGAGTCCAAGCACCAATCTAGTAGCACCAAATCCACCACTAAACCATGTCCCTCAGTGCTACAACTACATCTCTCTTAACCACCTTCAGGGATGGTAACTCACATCTATGTTTACATCCAAAAATTGTGATAACCATCCCAAAGCCCTAAAAATCCTCATCGAGGATAAATCTGCAGAACTGTTGTAAGGGAACAGAGAGGCACTACAGCCTGGGTCTCCTCCCCTTACAGAATTTTGTGAATCTTTTTTCAAATGCTTACTGTCTAGGAGAGTTCACAGCCCTCAGCCAGGTGCAGAAAAGTATAAACAAAGAGAGAATTAGCTCTGTGGAAAGGGGCTCACCAGAACTTTTACACTGGAAAGAGAGCTCACATGAAATCTGTAGCAGCTAGGGAAGGAAGACAAGTTCTAAAAAAATCCAGTGGAATAAAAACTTTTCTCCCATTTACTTTCCATTGCCAGGAATCATTCTTGGATCAAATGTCCTAAGAAATTGTTCTCACAAAAATTTAGATGTAAGTGCAATAAAGGCACTACCATCCAATGCCTGAAGGTTACAGCATTCATGTAGATTATTAGAAACATATATTGAAATAGAATCATAGAATGCTTTTGGTTCAAAGAGATTTTAAGAGTTCATTTAGCCCAACTCTTCTGCAATGAGCAGAGCGATCAGTGACATGGGTGAGAATGAGGATCCATATTTTCCTTTTTCTGAGACAAGATATCTGTTAAAGAAATCTCTCAACTTCCCTTTCTGAAGCCATTTCACTACATTTAAAATACAGAAAAGAATATATGAGCCTGCAGAGTGAGAAGGATTTGAGACTCTTGTGGGTACTACGTTCTCCTGGGAAACCTGGATTTCAGTCAGTGCTCCCATGAATATTTACAGTAAGAGAAAAAGCTCCTAGAGGTGAGATTAAAAGAGACTCCACTGAGAATGCCCTGTTTGGGAGCAAGCAGCAGAAGGGCACTTAGGTACTGCTCATTGCTGTCAAGAGTCTGCAGTACACTGGCTTCAGACAGGAACCCAAGCGAAAAAGTTCCCATGCTCTCCTCTTCCCTCCCTCACTCTCTAACACATTCAGGTATGGGGCAACGTTACTTTGAGACCACACAGCTATAAAACATTCAATTAAATTATTACAGCACAAGAAGACCAGCAACAACACTTCACTTGTAGCTGCATAATTTTTAGATGTTTTTTGTGGTGATAAGTTACAGTATGCCAACACAGTTCATGGAGAGATGAGCATTTCAGTTCATCTGCCTTAGATATCTGTTCAGGATGGAATGAATCCCCCTCTGGAAGAGCGTGGATGTCTACACAGGCTATGAAAGGAGACAAAATAAAACTATTGAAACTAGGCACTCCACATGTGTATTACTGAAGTTAGATGACTTCACCTCCTAGGAATTCACGGATGGCCACAGTAGATAGCAGCTGAGAAAATGTTTTTTGCATGTGCCAGGTTTGTTTTCAGGATAGTCCCTCTTCCTTCAGATGCCTTTATCCTTTGTGTATACTGCCCCAGCCTTGCTCGTTAACAGCTTCTAATGAAAATTTTGGTAAAAATCAGTGTTTTGCAATACTGTACACCACTGGAGTACTAATTCTACATCCTTTCTGGGGGTAACAGCTATTGTAAACCACAAAAATACTGTAAACACATAGTAACACTTGTTTTTCCCATGTAAATCACATGGAATATAATTGTCCACACACAACTTCAACTATTCCTGTACTGTTCAGTCACTTAAAACAGGGGGAGCCCTCTGCAGCTCACTGTCACTGCCTTTCTTTTTTACTGCCTTACATATTGTAGTCTTGACAGTAAGTTTTATCAACTCCCCTCTCCTCTCTTCATTGTTATTGGACATGTGAAATAGCAAAGGTGTTAGTAAAGGCTTCTGTAGGTCTCCACTGATAACCTTCTACCGCTGTAGAACAGCTCGTTTAGTCCCACCCTCTTGTTTCTCTGTCTTTCAGGTGGCAATTCACAAAGGCACTGTTCCTTCTTGCCATAGAGACAGCTTTGATTCCATAGAATCATTCTGCACAAGGTCTTTGTTAAACACATTTTGAAAATCCAAACATAGTATATATACTTGGATATAGCAAGCTGAATCACTCCTAGCTACAGCACATCTGTG
>JAYDZK010000202.1:37103187-37129785 GCA_034509185.1 Euphonia xanthogaster | reverse complement strand
CATCTGTGAAATTCCTTCTATATTATATAAACTCGAGATTCTCAGGGTGCCTGTGTGTGCTGTGGAGAGTATATTTATGGTTAATTCATATGTAATGCAGACTTATTAATTCACTAATACAACTTGACACTATTTTCTTTTTTAATAAAATATGTCCCATAATATTTCTTATCTTTTAATAAAATCGAGATTACGCGAATAATCTTGTCTCTCCCAAAGTCAAAATGGGCCTCATAAAAGCTGGCATTTAGGTGTAGATTATACATTATGCTGGAGATAACAGATGAGGTTATCAGTTGTTATTCAATTACAAAAGAAATGTATCAATAAGAAATAAACAACACAAATTAAACTTATTTTTGCCAACAACACCCAGCCATGATGAGTCCCTGTCTGCCCACCTGTTTATATTAATCTTTTAGGCAGCATGAAATTAGCAGCCTGTGTTCCACTTGTAAAATAATTTTATTGATAGGCTGTGCTTTAAAAGGTTTAAATTTCTCTTCTGCTTCTATTTTTTAAAGAGCTCTTCCAAAGGAGTCATATTTTAGCAAATAATTTTCTCATTTTACAGTACAACCTTACACAAACCAGAGAGCAACATGTGCCTACTGTGCCATCTTCAGGTTATTTTTGGAATAAAGTTATTCTGCATTTTGCTGTCTTTCTAAAATGAAGAAGGTGACAGTTTTTATATATTTTTTCCTTTATGACTGAAATCAATACTAATGACTTCAATAAGGGAAGGCTAGAAACAGAAAAAAAGTTGGTTTTACCACAACATAAAAGAGCTTCTTTTTCTTCATCATGAGAAAAATGGTCTCAGATCACTACTCTGAACCGAACTTTCATTCTCTTTCCTAACATGATGAGGAGATTCTGTTGCTGTATTTCCCTGTTACAGTAGAATTTTTTGTGGAAATTCACGGTACTGCTGTTCATATCTGAAGTAGATTAGTTACTTCTAACTAATGGGGCTTCCACTGCAACTTTTGATTTTTGTTTTTTATTCTTTGTTTTTACAGCACTGAGCACGTGGAAAATGACATCACACCCACACTCTTTTGGTGAATGACTTCAATTTTATCCTGACCTTCTGATTCTTCAATGGAATATTGCATGGAACAGAACTGAAGCTTGTTTCTGCTGGTTTTGACTTGTGTTCACCCTTTAATGCCTGCATCAACAAGTCTTGACAGAAGTAAATGTGATTTTTGCAAAATGTCTTTTTAAAGGCACCTTGACCAGAGAAGGGAGATTTACCTTCTCACATAGGAGCAAGGACTATGAATAACCTCTACCTTAAAATGCAGCACAGCTCTGGTGATGTTGAAGACATAGGATTGCCTGTGTTGTTCTCGTGCAAATTGGTGTGAATTAAGTTAACAGGCTCTGTATGAATGGGAGCTATGAATACAGCAGGATCTCGTGTAACTGTAGATTAGAATGAGCCTTATCTGAACAGAGAGAAAATGCACAGAATCCAAATTAATTTTACTCTAACAAATTGATATTGTGAACGAACTACCACAATCTGCATTCAACTTCACTGACATTGCACTTGCTTGGCTCTCCCACGTGCCAATGTGAAACACATGTCCTTTCTTGCCAGAGAAGTTCTATTCCTCCTGAGGAGGGCACAGATTCTGTAAGCCTCATCCATGCTTACTGAGAAAAAAAATGTGAATTTCTTCATAAAGACTAAGAAAGCAAGAACCTTAGAAAGAACCACTGAATTGATAGTGGAGTTATCACATAACAACAAAATCATGGCATTACATGAATTTCACCTTTTGCAGCACAAGAAGATAAATAGAAAAAAAAAGAAGAAAAACTTCAACACCAGAATTATAGAATCCATTGTGGATTTCCTCAGTAAGGGGTTTGGCTGCAAAGACCTGAGTGATTGTCTGAACTCACATCTGTCTCTTTAGGCTGCTGATTACCTTGCATAGGTTGCACTGGGGACAGTCATCCAGCTGAGTCATGTTTCGTCATCCTTTTATTACCAAATAACTGAGAGTGCTTTAAAGTTTATAAGAAGAAAAACCCATCACAACACAAAAACTCAGGTCCTCTGAATTGAATTCTACTAATACAATTGGTATAGCATTTCAAGCAGGATACAATAGCCCTCTCATGTCCAGTCTCTCATCCACAGCACCCCCAAGTCCTTCTCAGCAGGGTTGCCCTAAATCTCTTCACTCTCCAGCCTGTTCTAATACCAGGAGTTGCCCCAACCCAGGTGCATCACCTTGCACTTGGTCTTGTTAAACCTCATGAGATTCCCATGGGCCCACTTCTGGAGCATATCCAGTTCCCTCTGAATGGCACTGTGTCCTTCAGGAGTGCTAGCAGCACTACTCATCTTGGTGTCATCTGCAAATTTGCTGAGGGTGAACTCAATCCCTTTGTCCATGTCACTAATGAAGATATTGACTAGTACTGGTCCCAGTACAGACCCCTGAGGAACAACACTTATCACTGACGTCCGCTGACTTTTGAGCCATTGACCACTACCCTCTAGATGCAACCATCCAACCAATTCCATATCCACCTAACTGTCCAACCACGGGATCCATCTCTATCCAATTTAGAGGGAATGTCAAAGGCTTTACAGAAATCCAGACCTGTAGCCATTCCCTTGTCCAGTGATGGAATCACCTCATCATAAAAGACTACTTGGTTGGTCAGGCAGGACTTGCCCTTGGTGAAGCTGTGATGGCTGTTTCAAATCACCTCCCCGTCTCCATGTGCCTTAGCAGAGCTTCTAGGAGGATCTGTTCAATGATTTCTCCAGGCACAGGGGTTAGTCTGACATGTCACTAGTTCCCAGAGTCCTTCTTTCTACCCTTTTAAAAAAGAGGTAGAATTTTTATCTTTTTCCAGTCACCTGGGACTTCATGTGACTGCCATGACTTTTCACATGTCATGAAGATTCCTCAGAAACTACATCAGCCAATTCCCTCAGGACTCGGGGATGAATCTCATTGAGTCCTATAGACTTACATATGTTCAGATTGCCCAGGTGGTCACAAGCCTGATCTTTACTTACAGTAGGAAGCACTTTGGTCCTACAATCCCCATCCTGCTGTCCATCCATTCAAGAGGTGTAGAAAGAGAGGTTGCCATTAAAGACCGAGGCAAAAAAGTTGTTGAGTACTTCAGCCTTTCCTTATCCATTGTTACCAGCTTACCAGCATTATTTATTATGAGGGGCACACCTTCTTTGATATTCCTTTTTGGTGTACATCCCTGTAGAAGCCCCTATTATTCTTTGCATCTGTGACACAAAATGCAGAGGAAAGTTGTCTAGACACCATTACTCGTGAACTGTCTGGCCATCAGGATGCAGGGGTGAGCAACTGCACTCTCTCGCATTTGTTTTGTGTAGTCTAATTATTATTATTACTACTATTACTACTACGACTACTACTGCTTCTACAACTACTATTATTATCACTTTCTTTTCTGTCCTGCAAAGTGTCTTTATCTCAACCCATGAACTTTTCAAACAGTATCTCTAAGTTGCCCACCTTTCATTGAAAGCAATTGACACTTCATTGGTCCTTACAGTCCACTTCCTCACAGAAAATACATTTTAACTGTTTAACTTAAACTAAGTTTAATGGATCTCACTATTCACTAAACACATTAAATTTATCATACGTAGTATAAATGCTGGCTGTTAAAAAAAAAAGTTGTATTAAAAAAGTTGTGTATCTTCTACACATTCAAACAATTTAGATATCTAAGATCTGATTATCTGCATTTATAATGGACATCTTCATCTGCATGATGGATGCAATCAGTAACAGCTAAAACCCCTCATCAAGTGTTACTTTAAAACAAGGAGTCCTCACTTTATTACCCATATTCATAACATTCATGAGCTTCATACATGAGAGCATAAAAATAGATGAGTGCATAACATATGCAAAATGGTTCAGGCTGAGAGCAAAGATGGGAAAACATTTCTCATGCCTGAAAAGTGCATGAGTGTGTGTAAGAGCATGTGTACATAGACTGAGATTCTATTAATCAAAATATCCACACATTACTCACTGTCACCATTCACCAGCTGCTGCTTTTTGATTTATTATACTGATTTGGTTTTTTTAACTTTGAAAACATTGACAGCTTATACACACTGATGTCAACAGAACTCCCATAGAACTTTCTTGCATATGCATTACATCCAGGTCAAGCACAGGAAAGTTCATACCCGATTAAAATAATTACTAATTCTAAAACTAGAAAAATGTGCAATCCCCACTTCCTGCTGTCCTGTTGTCATACTTTTTCCGAGCATAGAAACACACATACTCCACATAGGTGCATTATTTTCTAAACAATGAGATAAAGGGAAATCTTGGAGGAATTTACACCCTAGAAAGCAAGAAAATAAAGTAGGAAAATGTATAGCTGATCACTGCTGTAATGCTTCCCCTAATCATCTCTTGAAAATTTGAAGGTTTGCCTATCAGAAGATATGTTAGGAAAACCTTTTTAAATGGATGACCCTGAAGCTAGATACATGAATACTAAATGGTGAATGTGAAAGAATGGCATTTTGAGGTAAAAGATTATATTCTTCTTTCCTTTTTTTTTTTTTGTGGATCAAAACTATCTTACTTAAAGATATCATTTAGTTACAGTCTCATATTTGGAATTGTTAGTGAATTTTACTAAACATTATTTTTTTTTTCTTACATTAGGCTTTTGTGGTTATCAAAGGAATTTCATCAAATATGTAGTTATAGTTCTTTCAGATAGAAATTCATTTTTATTTTTACNNNNATACAATGAAAATCCTGTACAGAACTATTATTTCCAACTGCTTTGAAAATTCTAGTCAATATTAATGATAGTCATGATAGCATCTATGGTAGAAGTGTATCTTATACATGAAATAATGATAAAATAATATGAAAGACTTTGTAAGAATAAGTGTAGGGCAGAACACAAAAGTGCATGTTGACACCAAACTTCAAATTATCAAAACATCTCTACAAAGCAGAGATCAAACAGACAATTTACTTATTGCTCAGAGATAAAAAAAAAATGTTTTTCTTTCATTTGAGGAAAAAAAAAATTGCTCACAATTCTGTTTTCCAAATATACGTTTGTCCAAGTTTGTTATCCGCTGATGCTGTCCACTTCAGATACATAAAGGTAGCAGTAAAGTCATATTCCTTCTTTTGAGAGTCAGAAGTCATAAACTGGAATCAATATTCTGTCAGATGAAAACAATCCCAGAACAAAATAAAAAAAAAAAAAAAGGAAAGTCAAGTCCTTATCTGGGTTTTGTATTCAGGGCTGAAAATAAAAACTTTCATGAAGCAAAAACCAAGAATGAAGACTCTGAGAGAAAGAGAAAAGCAGATTTTCTGGTGCCTCTAACCTAGTGAAGTTAGAGGCACCAGAAATCCCATGTAAGATACTAGCCTGACCTCGAGAATTTCATCTGCCTTTTGTGTTCAGCAGCTGCAAGGCAATAGAGCCTTCATACTGTGAGTTTTGTTCTCCTCTGCAACACCAACTCTTTCATAAGAGAACTTTCTTTGGAAATCAGTTTAAAAGAATAAATGTTGCAGTAGAAGGCTGTGATCAGGCATAATTTCTATTACAAACAAACTGTCTGAAAACATTCCACCATGCATGATTACCATTTAGCAATTATTTTAATGGTATGTAGCTATTTTTACCTATCTCATATGTTGTTTTTCCAGAAGAGGTTAGCAATTTTCTTTAATTTATTCTGAGTTCTTTGAATTCTTAAAGACAAGAATCTAAAAGGTGATAACCTTGGAGACTAGCCCTGAAAACACATAGTACCTCAAATCATATATACAACTTCAGTACATGACAGCTACTTAAGAATACTTAAATCAGAACAAATGAAAGCTCATCTGGGCAATTCAATGGCTTAAAATGTGCCAGCTGACCTCAGCTACCAGCACAGAGAACCCAAGTTAACCCAGTTAGATTTAAGTCATTACATTCTCAATAGTAAGGCCCTAGCAAAGGAATTAATTTCTGACAAGTGATGATTTGAAAGAATACAGTTTTCACACAGCATGTTACATATTCCATGTTCTGCCAATTATTCATTTGCTTCAGTGTGTCTTTTCAGGAATGTAAAAAAAAATCTGAAGAGCTCTCTTAAAAATCTCATCATATTCAGCAAATGACTTCTTTGAAAGGATTTCTCTGAACATCCTGCCAAAATAATTGCAGTACAGCATTCCAAAAAAAGAGTTTCACAAGGACATGTTTCCCTATTGATTATAACATTTATTTTATAGGTCTACTCTGACTGAGCTGATTGCTGAGCCTCATGTATTGTCCTCTGCACTGCACTTCTCCTGGGTAAGGTCAAGGTTATGGTCATATCCTGATCAGCTTTTCTGTATATGAGGATTAATGAGCTCTTACCATAAGAATCTTGAACAACAAAAGTCCTCCAGATTTACTAGTGGGTTGGTCGTGGTTCCTTTCTTGTACTTCCATAAAGGATACATGTCTGAAAGAGTCAAAGACAGAGAGATATTGGTGTGGTCAGGATTTTTTGCCATTCTCGCCCATGAGACAAGGAGTTCCCAAATTATGGAACAAGGCAGTGTAAAGAGGGAAGGGCAGCCATGTAATTTGCAGAGATATGGTTATTCTACAACCACACATACACATTGCATTTTTGTCACTAGTAGATTTGCAGCATTTCATGGTCCAAAGCACCCATCACACACGCTTAAAAAGCTCATTGCTGTAGGACATTGCATCCACATTGCAAGTGGAGCATGCTAGATGGCACCTCAGTGTGCCACTTCAACCTTAGTGCTGGCACTCAGGAAACTCCTAGCAGTGTACCAGGGTAGCCCTTTGGGGGATTTGTTTCAGCAAATTATACGGAGACATTTACCTTTCCTTAGGTTTTTCATCTATCACAGTTTCCAGTTTTAAACATGGTATTCACAGCTCTCAGGTAAAATCAATCTATTACTTGCCATAGTTGCTTAGCTGGCAGTGCAATTAGTTAGACAATTTGAGTATAAAAGACCTTTTCTAGTGGTCTTTTTATCCTTCTGGCTCTCATGAAAGGGCAACATGATAAATGACAACAGAAGCTGCTGAAATATTTATTTTCAAAGGAGTAAGAATTATGAACTATTCATAAAAGCCACACTTGAATCCTGTGCATCATCAAAGTCACTCCGAAGTTCCTGCCTTATGACTGACCTGAACATAAGTGTGTGCTCATTTTGGAAGACTCATTTTCAAAGACATGCAGATGGAAAGACATTGTCTGCGCTTGCATGCGTGAGCAGTCAGCAATTCAAAACAATTTGATTTTCTACATGTTCTCCTTCATATTAAGGGTCTAGGTGATTTTCCATTTATCCAGAGACAAGACAGTATACTAAAAGAATTGCACTGCCCATGCTTGTAATTGAAAAAAGAGATTTTGTTAAACCCTTAGTGGCCAATCATAAACTCTCCTAATTAGTGCAGATAAAGGCTCTTTCTTTCAAGAGTTTACAATGCTTTACAATAAGATTGCTCAGGCATAAAGTTTATATGTAGGTTTCCCAGCTGACATGAAATAAAACTTTATCAATTGCAGATTCATTTCCATCATCTTGATTTTTAATGCATGCATAAACCTTTTTGTATTACATTCTATAATTTAATAAGTAATCATATGTTTGCACTACATTTAAGTATATATTAGACATTTTACAAATGCAGTCAAAACCACTTTTTAAATGGCAGGGCAGCCAAATTACTGCAATAATCTCATCTACTGATTCATTTGGATCCCAAGCTGGTTTTATTGCAAAAGAATGAAGTACCATTAGATCTAGGAATACATTTTCTCTAGCAATGTTTTGTTATACCTAATGAAAGACATGAATTGGGATATTTTTCTTAACTTCAAAAATGTCACTTTTCCTAACAAAAACACCATAAGAACTCCCAATTAATTTTTCCAAATATAGTCAGTGTATTACAAGGTAGTTCTATCCGTGTATAAGCAATGATGATAGTAACCAGTGGGGAAGTTCATTAGGAAGCCTTCCTGGGAATACTTACCAGCTAGATATCCAACATTTTGGGGTTTGGAGCCAGGATAACAAGGCTGATAGGATAGTAGACCATGGACTATAGATTATTTACTCAGCATGGGATTGCTAGACTCAGCAAATAGTAGGAAAGGGAAAAGAGTTTGAGTTCCAGTTAAAATATAGTTTGAAAAGTAGGCCAAAAGATGAATCTAACAAAAAAGCAGAACATGCTGCTGAGTGTATGGCAAAAGCTTTTAAGAGGGTATAGTTATGAGATCTAAGGTCTTTTGAAAAGCAAAAGGTAGCAAACATTGTTCCACATATTTATTTCACCCCTTGAGCAGCTCAGAGGCACCCAATGTACATTCTTCCACAAAGGCACCATTCTTCACGAACTTCACATTCGAGAGTCAAGACACTTTCTCACTGCAGTTAGAAATACAAGGTTATGAACTCAATAACAGCCAACAATCAAGAACTCAGGATTCTAAATTAAGAAATAGGATGATAAAGAGAGACAACACTGGCTTTCATGAAATAAGGAAAGAAAAGACTTTGTTTCTAGGAGTCATCTTTATGAGCATAAAGGATACCCAGACTATTCATTTCTAATAGCATATTATAATTTTGGTAATATTTTGTGGTGTTCTCTTCTTGAATACCTAATACAAGGCTAAATGGATTAAATAGAATTCAGAAAATAACTTTAGAACATCGAAAATCTGAGACAGATTTTAAATTATTAAGACATTCATGATCAACTTCTTGTTCCAATTTTACAATCTGAAAGATATTTTCAACCTTTTCTTTATAATGGGGCTAATTAAACCCAGTTGATAGTGATATTTTTTGAAATGGTAGATCTGTCATTTCACATACTTTGGACCTTTTATTGATTCCGAGCTGATGTCTATAAAGGACTTTCAGACAGGAATAAATGGACTAAGGTTGGAAGAAAGAGTGAAACTGTCTATACATAGAGCAATATTAACCATATTTTAGTAAAACTGGCCTACTGATGAAAAGAACTGCATAAAAGATATTAGAATTATTATACAGAATTGTCAAGCAGAAAAAGTAAACCAATCAAAAGAGATTTATCTCATTACCTTTTTTCATTTATAATAGCCTTAGTTGTTACTTATAATCACATTCAGAAAGTATTTTTTAGACAACACTGTTACTTTCAAGTTGATTGTGTCCCTTTAAATAAATCCCATTGTGTGTCTAAACCAAACACACAGCAGAGATCTGAAGCAGGTATTTAAAAACTTATAAGCACAACAGATTCTGTGTTTATGAACATTTCACACCTCAGTGTGGAATTTTCTTGATAGAGATATGAAAGACATAAAGATATTTACTGGCTCATTGCAGTATTATTCATTATACTTACATGTTATATTTACCTAGAATCTTCTAATTTCACATTTTTAAAAGTCAAAAATGTTCCTCTGATACAAGAGAATGCTTAGTTTATTCACCAAATGGACCAAAGAAAAAACATAGATAGATGTACATATATAGCTACACACAAATATTAGGCAGAAAGAATGAGGCAAAGATCAAAATAAAAGTGGGACTTGTTATCCTGAGACTTTTTACAGAAATGACTATGCCTGCCCAAACTAAATAAATGGAGATTTTATGCCAGAATATCTTTCAGCAATAATTTAAATACAAGTGACTGGAACAAAAAGGGAAAGCAAACTAAAACAGTAATACAAAAGAAATCAAAGCCATTCCACTGCATTCAAAAATAAGATGGGCAGACCCAGGCTGCATATTTTAAAGCACAGAGCTGTCTATGAACTCCATTGGGGGTATAAAGTCATGCTATCTTTATGGTCTTATATCATATAACATTGCTTTCATCTGTCATCAGAAAGTAAATTAGAAATGTTTTTCCTTTCCACATGACTTTCCCTTCTTTTTGTAAAAACTGATTTCCCTTTGAATTGGGGTACACCTTTTCCTAGTTTAAATACTTGATTCAGCTTGGCTACTGCTCCCATTGTGAAATATTTTTCTCTCTGTGGTCTCTGATTTCCTAACACAGCATTCAAGCTAGAAATATTGTTGATGACTGGGTAACTCCCCCTCATAGGAGCCACATTACAATTGTATCTTCTCATTATATTTGACCATAGTTCCTGGCAAACTAATCTAATAAAAAAGGATGATAGAAGATGCCAAGGAAACAGTTATGCACTACTCTAAACATCCTTAAAAATGGAAGAAGTGACTCTGGGACAAAAGCTAAAGCAAACAAGCATTCAACTTAGTTGGAGCACAGACAAACCCACACCTAAAAATTCACAAATTATTAGGAAATTAATTACATAATTTACCTATCTCTCCAATCTTCACTTATTCCAGTAACAGTTAATCCAGCACTGAAGTGCTGACCCTTTCATTCATGGTGAAAATTGTGCTTAATGTTCCTTTGTTGCCTGTTGATGCAAAGGTTTAGTTGCCATTCATTTAATTGTTCCCCAGTAAGCAATGCCATGTGTCTCTTCCACAAAATACTGAGTATCAGGTCAGCTGAGGCATGAAATCACTGTGTACCAGGTACTCTTAATTAATGCTATGGCTGTGGATGCTCTTAATCCACTGAAACAGTGCATTGCTGCAAGGTACAAAAAAACAGCTCCCCACTAATCTCCCTTTATAGACTCTTTCTAATTACACTATACTTCTTTGTTGCAGAGAGAAACGTGTTTGTCCTTGCGTATGTTGAAGTCCCACCTGGCAAAATAAAAAACTTCACGTGAAACAGTTTGCAAAACATTGTTTTTGCAACTGGATTTAATCCCATGGATGCAGCAGAATGGGTGTTCACAGTACAGCATTAATATTAGGATGACATTTGACTTGAATGAAAAAGCTATCATCAGGTATTTGAAAAAGGAATAAGGCAGCAAGAAAAAAAGCACAAGGAAGTATTAAAATTTCAGATCAAACTCCTAGATAATATTGACAAAAAACTGCCATTTTAAACATAAATTATGATGCTGAAAAAAACCAATATATTTCAATATAAGTTACAGAAGCCATGATTGGAGCTTCTTTTTACTATTGAATGCCATTTGAATGCACCTATGAGCAGTTCATACTTATTTACTAAAAGTGAGCACAGATCCAGTGGCAATAGCACAAAAGACAAAAATTGAAAATTCCTGAGAGTGAGACAGTGCCTCAAAGATGGATGTCCAGACAGCATGACTCATGACATAAAGTTTAGCTCTGACATATCTCAAGCCAGGAAATCACTCTAATTTGTGACATTGATTGCAATCAGTGAAGTGGCTACTGTACATAATAGCTGCTCCTCTGTGCAGTATATTTTGTGCTGTACTTGGCTGATAGGAGTGAATTTATAAACTGCTAGATATTAACCCCCAAAAGGGAGGCAGTCTTACTACCCTTATTCTCTGAAGCAAGCTCTTACTTTTCTTCCTTTGTTTGGGCCCATTTGTAAGACCTATTTGAACACTTCACTGATCTCTTGGACCAGAGTGTACCCCAACTT
Source organism: Euphonia xanthogaster (assembly GCA_034509185.1). NCBI lineage: Eukaryota > Metazoa > Chordata > Aves > Passeriformes > Fringillidae > Euphonia > Euphonia xanthogaster. The sequence continues at coordinate 37,118,184 of JAYDZK010000202.1, read as the reverse complement.
TAACCAGCTGGCAGTCATATAATGTAGTATGGGGCTGATGCAAAGAGCAGTGAATAAGAGGAAGAAAGCCTACTGAACCAAGGTTCTGGGAAATCAGGCAAAAAAAAAAATGGGTAGCACAATCTGTCAAAAAGGTCTATTTTAGGTTTCTGAGTCTCCAAAATACCCATCAGTTACCAGAAATAACAAAAGAAAAGACATGATTTTTTCTTCACTTTACTTTCTTTACTTTCATTCTTTTCCCTGAGTGTAGCTTCATCTGTTACACTCGGGATTGGACAGGCATACAGCTATATATAGAACACAATAGACCAGTGTATCTAATATACCTAATCAGACTCTTAGCATTAATAGTAACAAAGTAGAAATTGTAATGGAATGACAATCAGCCTGTCTAACAGGGAGAAAATTAAAAATTACAAGATACTTTCAGAACGGCATACAGAACCTTGCAGTTTCTTTTTAAAAATACAGACTGGAAAAGAAGTTTCCTAAGTGCATAAATTATAATATCAGAATGGACAATTATCATAATCTAGTCACCTCAGCCTCCTTTACTTGTACAAGCCATGGAATTTCACCAAATCCTACATCATGACATACTCATTGATATAAGGTATATGCTACATTTAACAGTATCAACAAAAAAGTAATTACTGGGGCATTGTTCTTGAAATAACTTTTTTCAATTCCACTATTAGGAATACTAACAGGTGGACTCTTTTCCAATATTGCCGCTGAGAATCTGAAGAGATTCCACCTACCATCAGCTGAATTGCATATGGTGACCTACCTTTTGTTTTATGTAGCCCATGACAGACTGGCATAGCAGCTTCAATCTATCTAGACACCAAAGCTCTGCAGAATTGTAATGTCTATACCACATTTTTTTAATGTGAGAAGGGAAAAAGACCTCTTGAAATCACAAAACAAAGTTACAAAACTGGAGCAGAATGGATGAAGGACTGCTCTGGGCAGTCATTGATTGTCCAGCTTGCTCAGTACCACATCTGAAGTTTCCAATTCCTTCAGGCATCAGCTAGAACCAAAGCATGGTTGCTTTTGTGTCTCATTTCATCCCAGCTCTCACCACCTCAAACACAGCCACTGTGTGCATAGCAGCTTGCTCCATCATAGCTGCTATTGCCATGGCTTGGCTGGGTGAATACAGCCTCTCTGCTGCAGGTTTTGTTCTGCACTGTGGGCTTTTGACAGCAGAGTGTTTTCAAAGGCTTATTCCGAGTTTAAACCCTAGATATATGGATCTCAAAGTATGTACCTCAGAAGCTGAGTCCTGATATGTGAAGCTCTCAGATAGCTGCAGCTCTTTCCAGCTGCTGGCAGGGGATGAGAAATCACAAGGTAAGAATCCCTCCCAAGTCCTGGACCTCACTCTAGATTCAGCAATTTCAGGAGAAAAGGGGATGGAGACACAGTTAGCCCTCACTGTGGAGCACTACATCATGCTCTTCTTGTAGCACAATTTTGCTATTTCACTTTGCCCCTTCTCTCCTTTCTTCTCAGTAACAATAACCAGCAGCTGAAATTATATTGCTTTATTAGAAATTATATTGCACATATTATAGAATCTGTCAAATACAGCTCCTTAATTAGGGACTTTCCTTTCTGTGGCCATCCCTTTTCTGAAGCACATTTCAGTCTCACAGATGGAGGTGAGCAGTCTGTCAGGCACAGGGAGAGCCAGAGCACCAGGCTATGCTGTCTTTGGACACCGAGATGAAAGATGGCCTGACAGAGCTTTGTCACACTTAACACTTGAGACTAAGTAAGCAACAACTGCCAGGGCATCTGTTTTTATAATGTACCATAGTCCATTAATCTCCCCACAAAAGTCTTATATGCTAATTTTTTTATTTTTTTTTAGAATACAATAATAACTTAAAATCTATTCACAGATACATTCATACAAAAATTTAGAATTTACAAGTAATTTAACCTTCATTGTAAATATAATTGCTTCAGAGAAACTGCTGCTATCAGTCGTCTTCTCAGCTAGCAGATGTTTATTCTATGTTACAGTTCCTCATTAAAAGCAGAGTGGGGATTCACAGCACATTTTGTATACCTAACATGAGAATCAGGCAGGGTTTTCCAGAAATACCTTCAGAAATTATTCTAGGTACTTCAGTTTTTCAGATATTCAGGGGAGACATTCTTTTTAAAGTCTTGTTGGACAGGCATTTCAAACTTCAGTGTTATTAATCACTTGGGGAAAACCTCAGCTAATCAATTATGTGCTATAAATGGAGTTGGTGCCCTGCTGTTTGTGTTTCAGGCCTGTTGAGGGATCTGGCATAACTGTACATTAGGGATTTTTAAAGTGTGTACACGAGTTACTGGCAAGCAAAGAAGGTACAATAGGGAGAAGAAATGTGGGGTGAGCATTAAAATCCAATTACATTAAATCAGTATATTTCACTGCTGATGAGCACCCGTTCTGTTTCCTATCCTGTAAACGGGGTATTGGGTTGTCAGACTCTGAAGCATAACTCATTGAACTTGGGCTGCTTTTCCAGAGAAATAATCAACCAGCTGGTTTCATTGTGTCTTTACGTCTGCAGAGTTGTCAGGGAAACAGATATTTCCAAGAGGAAGAGAGTCAGTTTCCTCCACAGATGTTCTGCACTTGCCAGACCTATGAACTAAACATCTCTATTGTTGAGGGAGTTTGTCTCATCTTTCACTGAGATCCTCTCTATTTGCTCTTGAGAACAAGGCACCAGCAGCCCATCCATCCAAACAGGATCATACAGGTCGAGGAGCTCTGCAGCTGGAGGAGATGGGCAGGTTCCCAAAGGACAGCAGCAGCCTCTGCCCTTTAGAGCACCAGTGAGAAGAGAGGAACACCATCCCCTCCACAAGGCTCTTATCCACAAGGAACTGTTGTGTCTACCAGCAACATACCAGTTGGAAAAGGGCACAGATGGTGTTCAAAAAAAAACACAGACTTTGAACCACAGAGAGGAGATCAACTCCCAGCTCCCTTTGCATCAAATTATTTTCCTTCCCAATGTCATACAGTAAAAAAGAAAAAAAAAAATTGTTCTAGAAGCCAACCCTGCAGAACAAGGAAAAAAGTAGATTTGTTATCAGCAGACCCCTGACAATACATGGTCTAAAAAGACTCAGCTGTGTTATCATCCATCGGAGTTTACATGGGATAATCCCCCTCACTGCATTCCATGTGCCTATCATGTGATACAAAGTAATACTAAAATGATTAAAAATAGCAAAGAAGACAATAGAGACCTGCACACATGAATGGTGCACCAATAAAGAAAAAAGAAGTGAGGTGAAGAAAAAAGGAAAAGACTAAATCTTTTCTAATCAGCCTGTTTCTTTTACACTGAATTCAGTGAAATTATTTCCTTAACATACTGATAAAATATTTCTACAAACTATAAAAATTATGACAGCTGACAGCAGAAACTTTGGAAACACCTCCTACTTCTATAGAAGCAAACTGCTACATTGGAATGAGTCCAGAGGATGAGCACTTTAACATATGTGCAAAAGAATTGCATAGTTCTCAGAAATTGTTACTATGGATATTCATATGAAAAGGGAATATTTAGGTAGTGGACTAATTCAAATTTTGAGAAAAGACAGAAGTACTGTATGGTTAACTGCCAGTTCAAACAAAAGTAAATAAAGCAAGGAGCAATTGTATATAATGAGAGAGAATTGGATCAGATTGTTTTTGCCCAAGTTCAACATCAGGATGAAGGAAACTATGTGAACAAAGCTACAATAATTTGATCTAAATGATAGTCCTACTTTTTTTCCCACTGATGGATGCAAATTGAGATCCGAAATGAGTAATTCAAGTGAACAATGCTACAAGAGAGAAAAAGATTATATCTGTATGGAAAATCATGGCCTGAAATTCAGTTTTGAAAAAGGAAGACAATACACAAGTAACAAGACAGGGCAATATAAAATTCATGTTTTTAAAACATGTACAATATTTTAAAAACATGAGTTATTAAAAAGAAAAATCTGTTCTGGCAATTAAGATGTCAAGTAGTTACCCAATTCCTGAAGTGGACAACATTAAACAGAAGGCAAAATCTGGGAAAACTAACTGGGACAAAAATAGTAATACAACACACACAAACCAGGAAAAAAGAAATTGGGAAGGGAGGAATGCATTCTTGTATTTTGAAAAGCAAAGACAATGCTTAAGGACATAGAGTAAAGGTGGAGGAGGAGCTAAACAATAGCAATCATAAACAATTTATATCTGAAAGTAGAATTGTTGACATATATAGGTGGACATAGACTATAACTAAGCAGAATAAATCTTGGAGGTACATGGAAAACACAAGGACAAGTGGATGGGATAGAGCCATAGAGGAGGGAGCTACAGTGGGGAGAACTGAGAATGCAAAGTAAATGTATGCCCAAACACTGTGTGGCTCTTCCCACAATGAATGAACTTTTAGAGAAAACTAAACTGATGAGCAAGCAAGCACAAAAAGTACTGAGACTCAAAAAAAAAATCCTAAAGAAGGATTATAGAATTAAGTTTGCTAAAGGAGGATTATAGAATAAAGTCTGCAAATGAGACTCAAAAAAAAAACCGAAAAACAGAAGAATGAAAGTTAAATTGCACAAGGGGTTAAATCACACAATAAAAGATTTTCTAGAAATTGAAGAAGACTGCTAAATGTAATTGCAACCAACTACAAGTGTTTATCCCGTCCAACTTCTCTTTGTCATTAACACGTGTTGAAAGCAATGAGATCAATGGGTTCAGCTGAAGCATTTGAGTCACTCTTATTCTCCTAAGAAAGATAAAAGATGTCTTAAGCTGTGGGCTAGATGACTGGTGTAAAGCCTGAAAGCAATAGCACATGAAGAAATAAAATGCTTTCTTTTACAATGTGCTTATTTTGTGTATTCGTCAGCACTTGAGAATTATCCACATCACTGGTTTGCTGAGAGATTTTCTCCTTCATCTCTGCAAAACAAAAGTGTATGCCAATAAAAGCAATAGCAAAGGTGGAAGTGAGAAGGCAGCAGAAAATTCATATAATACAGAAGAGTGTAAAAATTCAGGTTAAGAGAAATTTGGCATGCTGCATACACTGGTTACCCTCAAAGGCAAGCTTGGCAGAAGAATTGAATGAGATGGTGTGGTGTGAGACTGCAATAGCCCAGTATGTGAACCCTGAAATATTACCAGTCCTGAATAGTCAAAAGCAAGATACTAACTACCACCAAAATGGTGCTAAAATCAGAAAATGGTTAAAATATGTCAGAAAGAAGGAACCACACTTGTACTCCATTTCTAACAGAATTTTTGAGCCTACCTATGTTAATTTTGGTAAAACTTGGACATACCACTGAGTCTTTGAAGAAAGAAAAAAGACTCCTGCCCTGCTTGAAGAATTCTGGGCCCCCATCTCTCAGCCACCTAATAGTGACTCATTTTTTCCTTCATCTTGGCAGAAAACATTCAGCTCTTGAGTTTACAAGAACAAAACCATCTCAGATCTTTTATCCTGTGGCTGCTTAGACTAAAAGCTACCAGTGCAATATGTTGTGAATTTTGTTCATATTTAAGGATAGGACATAGCAAGATAACTTAAACTGTGATTTAGAAGTGAAACATTCATGTAGAAAGGTTGAGAGATATAAAACTCAAGAAAAGACAACACCCATAAAATTTTGACCAGAATTACTCTGCAGAAGGGCAAAACTTATAGAGTCATAGCATACATCTTAACAGAATTCAAATTATTCTATAACCCACAAAGCAGGGAATCAAATCTAAAATGGAGAAAATAGATCCAGCACTAGGAAAGTAATAGAGAATAAGATCATATTTGGAATAATGGGCATCATTCTGGTCACCGTATTATGGAAGCATTGAAACCTCATTGGCTGACATCTGATATGAGGCGGTTTTGGATGTCGCCCTGTTTCTTCCATTATTAATTTTGTGCTCGAGGGCAAATGCCAGCAGTGCTCATTTTAGTTTTTACCTCCTGCTGCAACTTCAACTGTCAGAGAGACAGCAGGAGTCAAAAATGAAAGGAGCCACCTTATAGAAATGCTGTGCCACTATGTCATTTTTAAACTGACAGCTTTTTACAGTCCAATTTCTCAGGGAAAGAAAAAAAGGACTTTCATTTTCACCTCCCACTGCTGCTTTGACAGAGAAAGACATTTACCCAGGTTTGAATGCTGGTGGGAGGCAAAAATGTAAAACTGCGTTAGAGTGTTTGTAAGTGGGCTTTGACTACCCTGTAGAAGAATAAGCTGATTTGGGACAAGTTGAACTCTAACCTTTGCTTACCAGGTAGCAAAAGAGAAAAATGTGTCCGTCTGCCCTTAATGCAATAGATGGAAAATATTCTGAAGGATGTAAGTGAAAACAGAAGAGCCAGATGCACCTAAGGATTTCAGTTCACCTGAAAACATACAAATGGCCGATTTATTAGCTTTTGGCCTTCAAGAAGTTGACAATTGAGAGGACTCTTCAATGAGAACAATTGTTGAGGAAGGTAGAGATGTTTAAAAGGGGAAATTTAGGGAAAAAGTGTAGTCCTTACTTTAGTAGTATATAGTAAGGAAAATCATTTCCAATCAAAGGACTCAGAGAAAGAAGGTATTAAAAAAATGAATGCTGAAGAACCACACAAAGTAACTTTTCTGCAGTTTTTAACAGATACAAACACCAAGTTTTTATGATGGTGATAGCAAAGTAATAAGGAACAGTAATGTTAAAGTGCATCTACTAGAGGGATCCCTCTGGCATTCTAATCTATCTAGCTTCTGTGACATACAGTATTTAGAAAACTCATAAACCAATACAGCATAATATAATTTAGTATAGAATATAAAAGTAGAAATAGTGGCTCCTACTTGCTGGTAGATTCAGCTCTTCATTTTCAAAGTATCTGGTACACTTCTGAGCTCAGGGTTAAAATTAATTGCAAGTGACAATGGTATTCAGGGTAAAGAAATTACTCTATCATTTAAAACTGTCTACTGTTAATCTTGCATTCCTTGTTTTGGGTCTCTGTAGAGTGTGCATGACCTTGTCAGGCTTGTAAGGATGCATTTGAGTAGAACATGCAAAATGTCTGGCTCTCAAGGACAAGAAGACTGAGTATCTCCAAATGCATTGTTTATTCTCACTGTCCAGAATAGCAACAAAGTTGTGGTCGCTGGAAAACATAGATTTCCAAGAAAAATAGCATGTACATAGATGGGGTATACACTTACATTTAAAAGTATAAAAGAGTCTATGTTAAGCACATAAGTTTTACCTAGGTTTTTTTAATGCGAATCTGGAAATCTAAGCCCTGTACACATCATTTATTGTAATGATATCTCAATTTATAATTAATGCCTGACTCCACACATTGTTTCAAATCCATGGGATAACAAAACAGCATTCTGATTTCTGAATGTTAGACATTTTATTTTCTGTTTTGAAGAAGCAGAGAGAATTTATATGCCATCATATTTGAAATAGCAGAGAGGATCTTTTTATGTAGGCGGAGCTTTTTTTGTAGTTGTAGCTAAAAATTATATAATTGGATTCTTTTCTCCCTTTCTTGGCTAGCCAGTGCTCCAGAGAAATAAAAGAGGCAGATAGCTGGAGTGGAGGCAGAGCTAGCATGGGACAAGGCTTTGAGGAAATGGGGAGGGAAGAAACACTCAGGATAAATGGAGCAATTGTCTCAGAGACATGATTCTCAGAAACGGCGTCAAAAAGACCAGGTATGTTCAGAGGTAATTGTGGGAAATAATAGAGATCGATTTGTCCTAAGTAATAACCTTAAGAAAGAGAAGGTTTTTACCATTGATAGCCAAAGCAAGGAGGGCTGCAGTGAAATTGCATTAAGAAGGGGTTTTTCTTTTCCTCTCATGTGCTTAATACAAACTTTTCTCAGTTTCTGTCTGAAATCAGAGCATCTCATTATGCCTTGCTGCCTTCCCCACTTACAGTACAATTGGTTTATTTTTCTAACATTTTCCAGTGGTGCATTTATTCCTCAGTCAGTTTTGGACATCAGCTTCAGAAAGCAGCATATCTATGAAGTATCTGCATTCCCAATGGTTGAGAGGAGGGACCATTGGAACTTCTGTTTTTCAAGAAAATACCATCAAGCACTAAAATAAGGCAATTCTGAAAAATTTCTGGTATGTACCCTTTTTGTTTTAGAGTATCTGGTTCTTTACCAGACTGATAAAGCCACAAGTCAAGTCAAACTGAGTTGGGGGAGGTGATCCCACCCCTTACTCTGCCCTACTGAGGCCACATCTGCAATGTTGTGTCCAATTCTGGGCTCAAGTACAAGAGAGACATGGAGCTCCTAGAGCACATTCTGCTGAGGGCAACAAAGATGATTAGGGGTCTGGAGCATCTCTCTTACAGGGAAAGGCTCTGCCTCTTCAGCCTTGAGAAGAAAAGACTGAAACGAGGCTTCATCAACATCCGTCAGTATCTGAAGGGAGGGTGCCAAGAGGCTGGAGCCAGGCTCTGCTCAGTGGTGCCAACAACTAGAGCAAGAAGCAATGGGCAGAAGCTGATGCACAGGAAGTTCAGCCTGAAAAGGAGGAAGAACTTCTCTATTGTGTAAGTGGCCAGAACAGATTGCGACTGGAACAAATTGTCCAGAGACGTTGTAGAGTCTCCCTCACTGGCGATATCTAAGAACCAGCAGGACACAACCCTGTGCAATGTGTTCTAGGATGATCCTGCTTGAGCAGGGAGGTTGAACCCAATGACCCCCTGTGGTCCCTTCCAACCTGACCCACTCTGTGACTCTGTGATTCTGTGATTTGTGGGGTGTATACTGTGACTAAAGGGATGGGGTTGGGAAAGGGAAAAAATCCAGCACCAAAAAAAATCTCCCCCCCCCCAAAAAAAAAAACAAACCCAGAAGAAAAATCCTAAAACAATATTGGTTTTGACTTTGCATAGATACCTTCTGATAAGAATTTTAATACAACATATATGAACACCAAATTCCTCTTTTATTTGCAGTGATAGCTAAAGGAAATACTTTGACTGACAGGAAGTCAGTTCGTGTTCTGATATACAGCTTTTCATTACAATAGTGTTATATAAGTTCAGCGTGAATCCCTGAGAGCAAATCCCTTGTATATCCTAGCACATTGTTCTTTTCACTCCTGACTGCTGAAACCCCAATTGAAATCTCATGTTTATTTATTTATTTTCTAAATCTTTCTTTCTCTCACTCAAACCTCTAGTGATTTCATTATGATTTCTATCTTTTAATGACTACTTGACCAGCTCTGGATCTTGCTTTGTCCACACTAATGCAAATACTCTGATGAGTTTTACACATCCAACTATACAAGCAGCAAAGACTCATTTCAATATGTTTGCAGGGTTGGACTTTTGGTTGGTAGATTATTCCGGTTCTAATATTAAAGATATTGTTATTTAACTGTCAGACTGGTTGAATTATATAACTTCAAGGAGCTATGTTTTTTCCTAGTAAAAATCCTATGATGAAATGGTGAGCAATGAAAATCACCGGGATCTGGCCGGCATATTGTTAGAGATGAAGCAGTGGCTTGATCAGATTCCACTTGTCAAAGGAATTGCAATGAGCCAGCGAGAGAAATGTTCGATTCAGCAGGAAAGTGGATGCCAGGGGGGCCAGCAAACCATAAATAATGAGAACTCTTTCTATCTACACATTACTCCCCCATCCCTCCCCCCCCCCAGAAAAAAACCAACCCCAAAACCAACCAAAGAAACCAACAATAACAACAAAGCAATACTACTACTCTACATTTTATCCAATGGGGAAATCAGCTTCGATTTACCAAGGTACCCTCCAGAACAATAATCATTTAGAAATGTGTTAGGAAGAATCCTACCTGAAAAGAAAGCTTCACTGCTATTTCTACAAGTGAAAGAAAGCTCCATGGAAATGATCCCCTCTGCATCATTGCATCACATTTGCTGTGGATTATGGAGTCACACAGAAGATTTATTCTCTCCAAAAGACTAAACAGAAGATGACCCAAGCTGAATCTCATGATTGAATGTTAATGATAACATTATACATCTGACTCACCCAGAAGGAGTTGTGATTTTTTTTTAAAGTAGTGTTTTAAAGTTTTGTGGTGGCTTCTTTTTCTGATGGAAAGAGAGAGATAAAATGAGAGCTCATGAGAAAATCTCTTCTCATACTGTAGTCTTCTATAACCAAGGGATTCAAATGTTTGGATAAAGACTCATATTTTTATTCTTTTGTAAACAGAAATGAAAATAAAACTATCTTATTTTCATTTCATGACCACCTCGCAGCTATTTTAATTAATACACCTTATTATATTGATATTCTAAGGCACAAGACGTACAAGGTACTTAGCAAGTCTAAGTATCTCACAGCAGCAGGAGATTACACTGTTGCACAAATTATTGAGCTATTTGATATGTTTGAAAGCATAGTACCAGAAAATGTTGAAACAATAATAAAGAAGGACTTAAATTAATGCAGAACTTTTTATTTCAGACAAAACTACAAGTTTCTTCAGTCATATGTATACATGCATTCAAACAGATACAGACATACATATAAATGTATTTGGATCCAGTTTTTAACACAGCACAAATTCTTAAAACAGCAACCACATCACTGCCATGAGGATAAGAAATATCCACCAGTATTAAATAATAATATTTTTAACTTTTCAAATTAAGAAAAATTGTCTTAAAGTTGTCTCTGTTTTGAAAGCCTTGTCCTACAGATAGAGAAGGAAGCCCAGACAGAGTAGTAAATTCACTTCTCTGGTAATACAGTTAACTTCTGATTCTGCCAGAATAATGCACACTGAAGCAGTAAAATTGGGCTGCAATTCTGTACCCTTTAAAGAAAAACTTCTTCCAAACTTTACGGAAAAATCATACTATGGTCACAATGATGAGGAGATTATTCACCTTTTCCCAAAAGCCTAGACTGTTCACCAAAGTGCTAAATGTCTTCTAAAATAAACTTGATCTTAGAATAGCTATCTCTATTAAATCAGAAAGAACCTTGGGAGCATCTATCTATATTTAAAAGAATTTTAATTACACAGAGCAGACATTTGTATACTCTGATTTCAACAATTCAGTTGCTATTAATTATTATTTTAAAACTTCAATAATAGCATGAAATGTAATGCGCGTTTATTTTCAGTCAGATCTCTAAAGATCAGATATGAAATAAATTGAGGCAAAGCTCAATTGCTATCTTTCACTGCCTAAAATCCACAGAAAAAGAAAGGTAACATTGTCAGTGTTTTCTGACTTTAACTCAGTTGGGAGGCATCAGTGGCAAGTTTCAACTGCTGAGATGCATTTGATGAAAATCTTAAAAGCAATTGAGTAGTCTAAACTGTTGACTTTTATGAATTTGTATTGCGAATTACTCTTTGAAGGCTCTTTACCTGGGAGACTTTGAACTGCCATTGTTGTGCTAAGCTTCCTGTATTTGGAGATAACAAAAATTAACTTTTCAAAGATTCAGTAGTCTGGAAACTGGGAAGTTATTTAAAAGGTTTAGTTCCAAGAGTATAACAAACCCTCAACCCTTAATGATTGGAGAAAATCTTTAATGCTTATCATCCAAATAAGCACAGGTCTATTCATTTATTTTTTTTAACAGATAATCTCAGCTCTTTCATTTGTGGATTAGGTGGATATTGTTTTCACAAAATTTTATGGATGATTTAATTTTGGCTTTGAAATGTGGTAGGACATTGCTGTATTTACTTCATTTTCCTTTTATCCCTATGGATTTTTTTTACACAGTCATTAGGAGCATAAAAGTAGCTTCACGGTGAGTTTACCGCTTTCATTTTTTAAGGCATTCCCTAAAGGTAAGACACATTTTTTTATCATTATTTCTAAACATAAAGGACCTGATCCTGCATGGTAATAAGCGCTTTTAACTCCCTGCAAAACTAACAGGCAGTGAGCTTGTTTGGCATACTGCATGATGCAAATCTGGGCTCAGAGTGATTTAAAAAGACAGTATGTGTTTTGAGTCACATTCAAACCCTATTTCTTCACAAAAAATCTATTTCTACATGACCAAAGTAGTAATCAGGCATTCACCTTCTTTCTTCCTTTTTTGTAGCATATGAAACCTTATATTTAATAAACTCAGAAGATGCAGAGTTTGAGGCAGCAGGATGGCCACTGCAGTGCAAGCCTATTCAATCAACCTAGCAAGACAAGGAGATGTGGGGAAAAAACTCATTAGTATCACAAGCTTGCCTGAACTTGAAAAAAAATGCAATATAAATGTTTGAGATTTTGCCTTAGCATCCAGTGTAAAATTTGAAAAAAATTATGCAGCTTTTCCAGAGGATCTTTGTTATGATTAAGGCTTTTCATAGAGTATTTCACAGGGATATTTTATTTTCAGTTTTGCATAATAGAGGGCATGTAGAGAGCTAACAGCTATCTAAAATCTCAGAGAGCTAGAAGAGAAGCCAAAGTATGTCATTCAAATCCAGGATGCAAGTTTCTGACATGAAACATCAATATGATACAAAGACAGTGTTCTTTCAGGAAAAAAAAAAAAAAAAAGAAAGACACTTATTTTAAAAAGATAAAGGAGACTTTAACATTTTTGAGACAAATTGACAGTTTGAAACTGCATAAAGGATTCTAGAAAAAATTATAATTCTTTCCTTTATGGACACTTTCAAGTCCACAAATGTGAACAAAATGTTTTGGGTAACCAGAGCCTACCTGCATTACTGAGAAGCCTTAATACTCTCAGCAGCTGTAATACAGATCTGTTCTCAGGTCAGAGAACAGAGTCAGCAGAACAGAGCTGAAAATTGCTAAGTCAAATATCAGAAGAACAGCTCCAGTTAACATACAGTTTGAGTAGGACAACATTTGAGATCTCTAATATTTTTCTAACACACCTAATCTTCAGATGAGAAGTGGTATAACATACAGCAAGAAGGACAGAAGTCCACAAAGCTGAGGGAAATGAGTGAAAATCCTTTCCTCTCTAATTGACAGGATCTAATGCCAGATGGTCTTGCCCTTTAAATAACTGTTCAAACACACATATATAGTCTGGGAGGTGAGGAACAGACAGAATGTGCTATCAGTACTGATTTCCAGCTGTTGACTAGGTGAAATAAGATCATCTGAGTTTCCTCTCCCATTCTCCATCCCCTCTATCTTCCTCAGCCTGTAAACCTACTGCCTCATACTTTGCCTCTCAGAAGGGATATTTGCTTAGACTGACTGGGAAAATACATGGGTAATGCAGGCCAACACAAGGCTCTTCTATAACGACTCTCTCACATTGAAATTATATCTCATCTGAAAAGAAGTATGAAAGATGTTTAGCACACAAAGGCTTAAAAGAAATTTTGCTAGGTTTTATCCTACCTCTAAAATACAAAGTAAAATCCAGGTCATGATTCTAACAAGGTGGCTAAGCCTGTTGGATGTCCACATACCTTATCTCCCAGACTCCCAGAGTTGCCCTAACCAGGGATATTTCTGCATTCACCACAGCATTACACCAAGCAAAGCAAACTAGCAGAAGAAAATCTGAAACCAACTAAACTACAGACAGTGTAAAACCCATTCAAAATCCACAAAACACCTGGACATAAATACATTCAGGCAACACTACACAAATAAAAGGAAAAGTATATTTTTCTTTTCCTACGCACAGGTGCAAAATACTGACTGTCAGGGATCAATATCAATTCATTGGATGAAACACTGGAAATGTTCACCAAACCCAGGAAGATGAAAATCACAATGATAAGAGTGAAAAGATGCTTCAAAAAACTACTGGAGCACTATTTTTCTTTTCCATTGAAAACAATTGCCCTTTGTTCATCAGATGTCAATCCAACTCGCTACAGCTTTCATAATAAGGGCTCATGAGTAGGTGTAAATGAAAGAAGAGTCTCTGTTATTTAAATTGAAATGCTCTTGCAATTCCTTGGTATGTAAATTGCAGATTATGTTATATCTTGATAGAGGTGGTATAAATAGATCTGGCAGAATCTAACGAGACCTTTTGAATTGCTTTGAGTAATTCAGTGTGTCTGAATTTGGCCTTGAATACAGACACAGGGGCAAACACAGAAAGGTTTAACTGCTGGAGAAATTTAAAATGTAAAAGTGCAGAAATTGACAGGGGCAGCAAGGAAGATGACACATCCTCCCTGACACTCAGGATCAAACAAGAATATCAGTACACTTTATGTGGAATAGAACATTTCACAAACCACTTAAGATTGAACAGGACTATGAGCGGTAAAATGTCTCCAAATGACATCAGGACCTAACACCTTGTGAAATCCAACCCTGCTTAGTACCACTGGAGATATAAAGCACAAAAATCCATGACACAGAAAACCTTTAAATCTACAATGATGATAAGGATGTTTTCTGTCATAAAAACTTCCATAGAAGTATAAGCTTGTTAGTCTTTTGGGACACAACACATGGCCCAGTGTTTTACAAAACCTTGTTTCTTAACTGAAAAACTAAGCACTTTACACTTGGAAGCTGCAACACTTGGAAACTTTAGCAGGTCTGCTACCAGTATATTGAACTTGTGCAGAAGTTTAATACTCTGGCCTTTCTTCATCTACTGCAGATGATACATGCTGTGTTGGATGATAACACTTTTTACCCGGTCCCAACCATCAAAACTGCAACTGACAAGAAGAAACTAGAAGTTGGGCTAAAAAAAAAAAAAAGGGTATCCTGGCTTTGAAAGAAATGTTACATATGCATGTAATAGAATACCTGTATTGAAAGCTAAGTGCCATAAAATGATAGAAAAGTAAATTACAGAAAAAGATACAGTATCCTGATGTGAGCAAGGATGAAGGAATAATAAGCACTTAGGGGTCAGTCCATAAGGTAATTTAGGTGTCAATCTGCCAGTATTAACTAATTGCAATGGAAATCCCTCCCCTCCCCTCCCCTCCCCTCCC
>JAYDZK010000202.1:37071415-37087371 GCA_034509185.1 Euphonia xanthogaster | reverse complement strand
CCGGGCCGAGCCAGGCCGGGCCGGGCGGCGATGGCGGCGGGATGCGGCGGGGGCTGGCAGGGAGTGACATTCGCGCTCCTCTTCCTCGGTGTGCTGACGCCGGCGGGCGCCGCCTCAGCTGGCGCTCTGCCTGTAGTCATCAACACCTGGGCGTTCAGGACGGCCGCAGAGACAGGTGTCCCGGCGGGGCCCGGGCTGCAGCGGGGCGGGTGGGGCGGTGCTGTGCCGCGCCGCTCGGTGCCTTTCGGGAGCGCCTCCGGCTGAGGGGCTGCCGGGCGGACCGGGGTGTCGGTCCTGGTTAAGGCAGAACGAGTCTCTCAGGCGAGACTGGGCTAAAGCGTGGCCAGAAGGAGCGGGCTGTGACCCGGCTGCCAGGCGGAGCTGGCTGCGGAGCCCGAGCTCTGCGCGCCGCGCTGCCCCGTCACGGCTCGGGGGCCGCCCCGCTGCCGGCGGGGAGGCGGCGGGAGGTGCCTCGGCCGGCTTGGAAAGGGTTACCCTTCCTATGGAAGGGCCCAGCGCCGAGCTTGCCCGTGCGTCTTTCTGCCGCTCGAGCCTGCAAGCAAGTGGTTTCACTTTCCACCATGGGAAATAACTCTAAAAATACCGACCAAAACCCACAAAAACTAAAGAGTATGAACCGCGAAAAAGCTAGATCAGAGACATGCTTTTGTTAATAATGTGGGGTTTGCACTCTTATGCAGTGTTATTTAAAAGTTTTGTGCTTTGGGTTTGTTTTTTTTGGGTTTTTTTTTTGAGATTCCTCTGAAGAATTTGGTAGTTATATTATTTCTTTTAGGCTCTGTTGTTTCGTGATGTGTTATTGAAGTCAAAGCAGGCTTTCCTATGGCAACATGCATTAGCTGTGAATAGTAATTTTTAAAGACTTGCAGATTATTATATTACAGACAAGTTGTAAGTAACCCCTTAGTACAGAATGCTTGCTTGTGAAACGAGTTACCAGTAAAGCCTTAAAGTAATGGTCAGAAGTGAAATACAGTCATGAAAATTGCAAGGTCCTTGGCTTTGCAGCTTCTGAAAGCCTGTGCTAAGGCTACTCACAGCAATAAAGGTAACAGCAATCAGACAATACTCACACTGAAGTTTGTAATGGAGGCAAGCGTATGTGGATGCATGGTATTAAGTCTTATTTTTTTCCCAGGTGCAGGGAACTTCATGTAGTAGTTGTGAAGCATCTGTGATGATTAGGCTTCTTAGCATATGCTGCCTCCCCTGAGCTGGGTCCGTCAGGTGATGGAGTGCCAGAGCCAGCACAAATTGGAGTAAGCAGGACTGTGATTGTCAGTGGCAGCAAGCTGAAGCACCTTAGAAGATCTTGCCTGAGGTCCATCCTTGTGAAATCTATCTGCAATGCCTCAGGCTCAGTGTATCCAAGTCATGTCGTTTGACACGTCTGCAATGTCTTGCAAAGCTGCACCATGATCTAGATCCTGAAGAATGGAACGCCAAGGGTTGAACAGGAGAATGTGGAGACTTAATTTCTTATATATAATTTTCACTTTGCTTTTGTGCTTATGTAGTTACTGGTGTAGATTTATACCTTTTTATTCTGCAGTTGGACACTTTAATATTCTTATACAAAGTTTTTGAGGGCAGGTTTTTTTTTTTGGCCTTTTTTTTCTTTTGTTTTTTTTTGTGTTGGAAGATATTTTTTTCCTCCCTCTTTCTTCTCCCAGAAGGCTTTAAACAAGTGGTGATAAAGTAATGATTGGTTCTGGACAGAGAAGTATATTTGATATAGAGAGCTTGTGGTAATGGTTAATAAATAATACCTCAGTCAAAAAAAAAGCTCTTTTTCTCAGTCAGAAATACTAATCAGATGCATAAGGAAAAGAATATTTAGAAAAGTGAGTAGTGAATTTAGAAAATATAACCAATTCTTTTGGTTATATTTATATTTATATTTTGACTTCATAATCTGTAATTTATAGTTTACTGGTTTTTATCCACTTATGTAGTGCACCTGCATCGTGTCTATCTTCAAGCAGCAGTGGAAACTCTCTTCCCTAGTGACATTTAGTTATTTGTGTTGATTACAGCTTGGAGAGTGTTAGAGTCGGGAGGTTCAGAGCTGGATGCGGTCGAGAGAGGCTGTGGTCAGTGTGAGGTCGATCAGTGCGATGGGAGCGTGGGATATGGAGGAAGCCCAGATGAAAGTGGAGAAACAACTCTGGATGCAATGATTATGGATGGGTAAGGAAACTGTACGGAGAAGAGAATGATCCCTGCTGTTATAGATGGCTCAGACCCCAAGTGGGAATACATTATAAGAGTTTTATTGAGAAGAATAAAAAAGTTCGCAAGGCAAAAGGGACAGTGTTAGGAGCGTGGCCGAACACCAGAGACTCATCCACAAAATGGCAGCTCCACGTTTTATACCCCTGGTGTTCCATCAGCTTGCTGCATATTTATTTTGATTTTATATAGTCTCACCCCATGTCACTGTCCTGGGTGCCCACGCAGTTTTGTCACTGTGGTCCTCAGGGCCATCACTGGATGAGTTCTGCTCCTTTTAAGGCCGTGTTTCAAAGGTTAGGCCAGCAACAGTCTGTCCAATGTGAACTCACAAACCCACACCACAAGACACAAAACCAACTTCACAACTAGGCCACTGCAAGAACATCAGCCACTCCACAGCACATATCACTGTACCAATATTGACAACATAATATTTAATCAACAATATAATTAAAATATCAATTCATACAGCACCCAGTAAAAGCCAACTTCCATTAACTTGTTTCTCATACCTGCCATTTTTAGCACACTTAAGGGTTGTTACAGGATCTTGGTGCTTTGGCGCTGACTTTGGGACAAGCTAACTTGTGGAACGAGGGAAAATAACATACCTGATTGTTGGAAGAGTAGGGAATGACTCTTCACTTGTGGTGCATTAATCCAGTTCTAGGTATAGCAGTTGAAACAGATGGTTTGTAGCATTGTTAGCTTTCCCTTTACATTCAGTCCATAAATATTTCACTTTTGGAGCAATTGTCTTCAATAATTTATTTGCTGTTTGAAGCTGTCATGATTAAAAAGTAATTGCAAATGTGTGGTTCATGTTATGAGTTTATGTAACAAAATAGTTACTCTACTAAAAATACTGCTGTGAATGGAACTACTGTTTCTTGAGCAACATCTCCATGCCTGAGAAGGGAAACCATATATGCAGGAAGTCTTTCCCTACTAATGTAGTGACATCTGTCTGTGGCATAGAACAATTAAAGCATTATGGTAAAGGAGCAAGCTTTTTGATTTAGATGAGAAGATTTTGTCTAGTAAAAAATGTGCAATTATTCTTGTAGTTGTAAGTTTCAAATATTCCTTGTTTCCAGCAATACTATGGAAGTTGGGGCTGTTGCGGATCTCAGGCACGTGAAAAATGCGATTGGTGTAGCGCGAAAGGTCATTGAATACACTAAGCATACATTACTAGTGGGAGAGTCAGGTAATTATTCCTTTAACTGTTTCCAAGTCAAACCCTCATTTTAAAACACTTCATAATAAAATTGCCATGTTTTCATCTTGGTAATACAGGTGGAAGAATTCCTTGAAAATCAAATCAATCAACTCAAATAGTTCAAAAGTGTTTATTCTTTCATTCTGTGACCATGAAACAGATTTCTTTTTAGACAGAAAAAATAGTTGTATGGTTTTTTTCCATCAGCTTAACTTCAAATATTGACTTGTAATCCCAAGGCTAATATCACTGATATCCAAATTACCAAAGATGATTTATTAAAAGACACTATAGAAACTGTTAGATGTAAATGTTGCATTTAAAACAAGTAACTTTTTCTAAGGAATGGCAGAATTAATAGACACTGGAGTGTATATTATAAATTCTAGTATTTTGGTATCTATTGAGTGTGATAAGTGTATTTCATAGTTTTAAAGTATTAGTGAGAACTCATTGGAGGCTGTACTCCCAGGCATAACAAAAGAGCAATAGCAAATTGGAGGATTAGTTGAGCTTTTTAAATACAGGCTGCTGTTGGTAGAGTAGTACCAGTTTCAAAAAGAGCTGTTCATTCCCCAGAGGTCTGTGAGTGGTGAACAGGTTTCTTGGCTTTTAAGAAGCCTGCTCTGAGCCTGTACCTGCTCAGAAAGAAATATGCAGATAAGTGTGGAAAATGACATCTGAGCATTAATGGTGATTCAATTGCTTTGAAATTGATAAGAAAAGATAAAATATTCTTGAAGTAATTAGCATGTGCAAAAGTAAGTGCATGAGCAATTTTTTGATGGAGTAAAATGGAACAATTTTAGGAGGGGAGGATATAATTTGACTGAAGGTCTGAACAGAGAAACGTGTAGATTCTATTTAATTTAAGGCAATTGACATGATGATGAGTGGCTTTTCTAAGAGAAATTTCACATGTAGTGCAGAAAAAGAAATTGGTCAGGTGTTAAATAGTGGAGGGAGAAATACTCCTAATACTCGTTTGCCCCTCATTGCTAGTTACCATAGTGTTTTAAATTTTAATCAGGAGAATGAACAGAAAAGATAAGGAAAATGAAGAAACAGAAGGATTAAAGTGCTGATTTTAGATACATCTTCCAACCTAAGAAGATAGCTCTTTGCCTAATGGAGGATGTGGACAAGTTTATTATGCTGAACACTTACTGCCAGTGATAGCTTGCTGAGAAGAAAACACCTAGCAGTAATGGCAAAAGAAAGGTGTGAAAGCTAAAGATTCATCTGAGTAAAAAAATTGAGATGGTATTTAATGTTAATGAATTAATGAGAACAGTGGAGAAATTGAGAAAGACTATTTCTTTTGAAGAAATGTATTTTTTTGGAAATCAGAACTTGGATAAGAGAAACTCTGGTTGTCTTCACCAGATGAAGATGAATTGAAAAAAAGTCCATGTGAACCTTCAAACTGGCATGTGAGAGAACAAAGTAGAAATACTTATATTTCTAAATAGAAATACTTGTATTACAGAAGAGATAGCTAGAACAGTAAAATATTTTCATATAAATGCATGTAATCTCTGCAGGCATTTTTTATTCAAGATGCAAAATTAGGAACTCTGCTTCCTGGAATAGAAACAATGTTTCAAAAACTATGAAATAATTCTTGACAAACATGCACAAGCACAATTTTATCTTACAAAAAAACCACAAAAAAAAAAAAAAACAACCAAAAAAACCCCAAAATAACAACAAAAGACCCCAAATTCTGCCTGTTTGTTCTATAAGTGGGAAAGTATTTATTTAATTGAAGCTGTCAGTTTTCTTTTCCTCTGAATGCTGGTACTTGTGTCAGTTTTTAAGAAAAACGTAAAAAAGCAGTCCAGAAATAATTGAAAGCTTCTCTTAATTCTTGGACTGGATAAGTTTGTTCAGCTGTGTATTATAGTGACATAATTATCAAGGATTGCTAATATAAATTCAAGCATCTGCACCTTGCAACAGTATCTGTTACTGGGTAATATCAAAGGTATCTACAGCTAAAAGATGACAGGAGAGTTGATCTTTTTTCTTTTCTCTTTGCCTAATGATAAGTCATTCTTAGAAGTGTAGCATTCTTTCATTGCTTGTGTTGGTATTTCTTTTGCTCTCTTGCCACATACTATATTAATTTTCAAAAGAAGGAAGTAGTCACTTTTAAAGCTGCAAGGACAAAGTGAAATGTGGTGTAAGTTGGTGGATTGCTTTCTTCAGGTATCAGTTTTAATGGCAAACATAGTGTTATGTTATTTATATTTGATAAAAACTTGCTTTTTAGGGAAAATACACATATATTTGTATGACTTATTTCTGTGACACCTAGGCCGTTCTTGCTTCACACTCTCAATTGTGTCCAGTTGATTAACAGAGTTGAATTTGTTTCTCTTTCAATGGGAAAACTTTTTATGTCACTGCCTGTGAAGCGAGAGTTGGCTACTGCAGTTGTACATCACTCTAATGGCTGATACTGCTCCATGAAGATGTATTACTCATCTCCAAAAAGGATGTCGAATTTCTTGATTTCTAAAAAAAATAAAACATGAATACATTATCATAAAACCCATAAAACTGTGAACAAATTAATGTTTCTTTTTTATTTTATTCTTGCTTTTCAAGCCTCCCTGTTTGCTGTAAGAATGGGGTTCCCATATGAAGATCTAACCACCCGAAAATCCCTTTCGCTGTATTCAGAGTGGCTTAATCAAAGCTGTCAGCCAAACTACTGGAAGGTACAGTGCAGTGATAGCAGTGAAGGGGGGATTTAGAAAGTCAGTAGTGCCTCTTCCTTTCAGCATATATTAAAGTTATGCTTTACATGTGAAGAAAAATAAGTTTTGCTTATTAGACAGAACAATCTTGGTATTACTAAGCACTTGCTAGACTTGGGAGTTTATGTGTCTAGTTATTATTTCTTAGATCCTGCTGCTTTTGACCTTGGAGCAGTAGTTTTTTGGTGTAGGAGTTAATTAGTTCTTAACTGGGACAGGACTTACCAAAATAAACAAAGCAGTGCATGTATTTTTTGATGCATATATAAATTTCTGAAAGAAAATCTTACAGTAGTAATTAAGGTCTTTAAATAGTTTAGAGGCATTATGCAGACCTATGAATACATTAGGTTAGTGCAGATGTCCATTAAACTTGCCTGTTGTGGTGAGCTTGGCTTGTTGTTTGAATGGGGCTTTTTTTGCTTTGGGTGTTACAGAATTCTACATGTTTGTACACTGGTTTGGGGTTTTTTCTGACCAGTCAGTTGAGCAGAAGCGAGTTCTTAATTTGAACAACGTAACTTTTCCAGGAAAATCTTTTTACTGTATAATACCAGATATCAGTCTTTATTTATGAAGCAAAACAATTTTTGGGATCTCAGTACATCTCTGTGGTTTAAGTGCTGCGCATCTAATGCCTTTATGGTAGATTATAGGTATTGACTGGAGTATTTTTTAATTTATCTGTATTGAATATGCTACATTATTCATGCAAATCACAAACTAATTACAGAATGTGGTACCAGACTCTTCAAAATCCTGTGGACCATATAAACGGCGTGAAGAAGTAACTTATAAAAAAGAACAGGCCAGCTCACAAAGAAGTATTCATAACCATGATACTATTGGTAACAACTTTTGGTAACTGTGATGCTGATCTTTTTTTTCCTCATTCCTCTAACAATTAAATCATACTTATTTTAAGAAGAGCATTTAATATAGGAATTATTTTCTGTTTATAGGGGTTTCAAGATTCTGTTACTTATGTGTTAGGATGGAGTGCCTGAAAGTAGAATTTGTTTTTGTTTTTTTCAAGTTCATTGGCTGCACAGACACTTGCTTCATTTTTTTGCCATTAACTCTTGTTCATTGCCCTGATGCTTTTGCCATAGGTAGCTTGGCATAATTGCTTAGGGAGCTCTGGATGCTTAGGAAACTGACTAAGTTTAAAATAATTATGTTTGTCTTGATTATGGTGCCTTGTCAGACCAACTTAAAAGGCCTTACTGTGGTGGAAGAAATGAGTATACCATTAGTCCTGTTGCCAAGTAAAAGCAGTGTTTTTCACACTCCTTAAGCTTATAAAATAAAGTTTGCTTTCATCTTTCTTCTATTCTGGCTTTTTTCTAAATCAGTAAACTTTTACAGAAACTAACATTAAAACAAGTTACCAGTAGTAGTGCCAAAAACTTCTGAGACTTTACTGATTGAGGATTGTTAATTGCTAAGACTGTAAGTTGATTAATGAGCAGATCAGACAAAGGACTAGAGCAGTTACAGGTTCATGTCTTCCGTATCTTTATACTTCGTAGTCTTGAAACTTGCACTTTTTGATTTAGTTTGGATTTTTCTAAGTTTAGCAATAACTTTTTGTCTGATGGTCTTTACAATACCAAGAATTAACAACAAGTTGTTAGTGCCAGCTAAATAAATATGCTAGTAGTGTTTCTGAATATGCTTTGTCCCTGTTGAAAATCTTAGGTATGGTTGTAATTGGTGTGAGTGGAACCATTGCTTCTGGGACATCTACTAATGGTGCAATCCACAAACTTCCAGGGTTAGTATCTCTGATTATATAAAAAAGCTTTTTTCCCCACCTTGTTTCTTATGTTAAACTTGTCATTGGGGCTTAAAATGTCAACCTGTAGATCACAAAGTGGCTTTTTTTTGTGCACTTGCCATAAATCCTAATATTGAGAAACTGAGTCAGTTGTGAGAGTACATGTTGCATTTGAGGGAATGCTTGTTTTTCAGCTTGGTTAATTCACCATATAGAGACACAAACAACTGGCACAGTTGTGAGACAACTTGTAAGGCAAGGCGCCAGGGACAAATAAGCATTTTGGAGAGGCGCACAGTCTCCTAAGAAATAAAAATAAAATCAGAGCCTCAGGCTTGTGTTATGTCTTTGAGATACTTTTTCTACACAGTTAGGATTATTGTCTGTCAAGTCAGACAACTTCTGGATTTAGCAACAAGTTACTGAACATATTAATGTCCCCAGCTGCTTACTGTTGCCCACAGGCTAAAGCTCACTGGCTTCACTGTAGTCAGTATAATAACAGTTATGCATTGGTGGTGGATTAAGCCTCGGGTCAGTCAGGTTATCACAGATCATTTTTACAGGTAGTTTTAAGACAAGACTTTTGACTGCAGTGAATTGACCTCTTTACCTGTTCTGTTCTCCTGTGGGTTTAATGCTAAGTCAGCTGGAGGCAGTAAGGCTGACAAAGTTTGGTTTTTATTTTCCATTGTTCACTACAGGCGTGTGGGAGATTCTCCAATAGCTGGAGCGGGATCCTATGCGGACAGTACTGCCGGAGGAGCTGCAGCCACTGGGGATGGTGACATCATGATGCGTTTCTTACCCAGGTTTGTCCTTAGGGCAGACTTTGCTAGATTTCTGCAGCAAAATGTGGACTCAGCAAATGAAGAAATTGATTAAAAATACGGTCTGACTTGGTGGCTGCTGAAGTGGGAGTAAAGGAAGGAGTGGAAGGGGAAAGAATAGTAGCAGAACCAAGTTACCCTTATGATCTGTTTTAAAAGCAGGGACTTAAATATCTTGATGACAGATCCCTTAATACTGCCAAGCTGTGAGCAAACAGGCAGTGGGTAATGAGTATATTTCCAACCTGTATGCTTTTTAGCAGAACCGATTAGCTTTCTTCTCCAAAGCATTTTGTTGTGTGGGAAAATATCATAAATTGTAGAAAGGATGAGCTGTGGGTCTCTGCTCACTCAGGAGGTATCACTGCAGCAATCCTTTGTAATTGCATCTAATTTGAAACTGAAAGAGGTATTTTAGTGTTGTCACAGTGGTTGCATAAACCGTGTAAGAAATGGCTCTCTTTGTGAGCATCCTCATGGGTCGGTCTCAGTAGGAATCAATTATGTCCATGCTGAACATAATGGGCACTGATGCTTGAAGGATAATATAGAAGTTGCCTTCATATTGCTCAGGCAGCTTTTCTGAAACTCTGGCAGCCAAGAAAGCCTTCTAGTTGTTGCATATTTACAGATGCTGTCAGTGAATTTCAAGCTGTTCTGAATCAGTCTTTCAAATACAAGGCAGTTGACATCTTCATGAATTATCTATCTTGTCATACAAGATACCAAGATGAGTAGTGAGTTGATCTACACTATAAGGTTGGTTAGTAAAAGCTTAGATCCCACTTAAGCAGCTTGAAGTGTTTGTCTGTAATGCTTAAAGGATTTGATGTTGACACCAGTGGGTTAATCACCAGAATATGTGCTAATTACTGGTTCCTTATAGATAAAGATTTTTACTAATTCCATGATATTTGGATATTCCCACATGAAAACAAAGACAAGAATTAACCTCCTGGAAGTGAAGGAAGTGTTACATAAAGGGCAAAATTGTTGATATTTTCCATATGCCTTCATTGAGGTGGTAACTTCTTCTTGAGTTTTTGATTACTCAGGAGTGAAATACAGCTTTATATTTGGATAGTTATCTTTAGATAACTTGAACCTATTTGATTGTTAGAATAAATCAAAGATAATAGGGAGTCTCAAAATGCAAGAGTTTTTCTTTTCTGTGGTACTTTGATAACATCTGTAATAAATGCAGTCTGTAGATATCTTAGTGTAACGAGTTTGTCTTGGTATATGCATCTTTCATCAAGGTGATAAAATGTTGTTTGCTTGTAAGTTATGTCATAAGTTATCATTTAATCTTCAGGTTCTGAAAGAAAATGGCAACATAAGTAATTTTTTACCTCAGAACATTTTGGAAATGCAACTGGTGCATCTCAAGCAATTTCTTTCAATATAAAGGAAATTAATTTTGATTACTCTTAGAATAAGGATTTTTTTTAATCACTTTGCAATAAGTTTGAAAGTGGCTGAAAGTCATGATCAAAAAATGGTACCTTCATATTAATAAAATAAAGAAAATCTGTCAATTTTGATGTTTTCAGAAACTTAAATTTTTTTCTGATTTTTTTAATGCTTACTGAACTCAGTAATTTATCAGCAATGTAATATTGAGTTTTCCTCAAAAAATTATCTTGACATTAGCCTTTCTGAAAATTAGCAATTACTTCTAATGTTAAACCAAATCATTTGATGGAAAGTAGAAGCCACTAAGTCTTCTAAGCCAACTGCTCCTTGCAGTTCTTTAACTGATCTTTTGCTTAGCCTATTTTACTGCAAATGATCAGAGTTCTGTCTTGGTTTGGCCTGCCATAGAATGATACATGGTATAGATGTCATCTTGTAGTCCCTTTTAGTCGTGTTTTTAATTGCTTTTTGTGTACAATTTGAGTAATAATTGCCAATAAGAAGTTGGCCTAAAAAGTTATCACGTGTTTCCATTATTCAAAGAAATCAGGGTCTCTTCAGTGGTATTTTAATTACGTAACCTAAATATGGCTAATTTTCTGGATATGGGGTTGGATTTTTTTTTAGTTATCAAGCTGTGGAATATATGAGGATGGGAACAGACCCAACAGTAGCCTGTCAGAAAGTTATTTCCAGAATCCAGAAATACGCTCCAAAGTTCTTTGGTGCTATCATTTGTGCCAATACAACTGGAAGTTATGGTATGTATTTTGTTTTGCAGACAAAGGTGCTTGACCCTAGTTAGGTCACAAATGTACAGAACTGAACATAGATTTTAAAGAACTCTTTAATTATTCTTTGAAGACTGCAGCAGTACTGGCCATTCACAGTATGGAATGCTGGTTAGCAGGGCAGCTGTGTCCTAGTGCAGACTGGAGATAATTTCATTTTGCATTTTGATGTCTTAGACTTTCACAAAATTTATGGAAGTCTTAGCAAAACCCAAAAATATTTACAACCTTCATTTGTTTTCCTCGACTGTATATGATTAATCTGAAGGTTTTAAAAAAAGACTGCTTTGCCTTCCCTAGATATGGCATAAGGGAGAGAGAATATGAATGTTAAGCATAGCTTCAAAGTAATCTAAGAGTAGTCACTGTGCCAGGCATCTCATTAGTGAACTCTTAGATCAGTAGGAAGTACAATTTGCTAATCAATGTGGATTATTTAGTTAGACTGCTTTGCTTATTCTTTGATCTGTTACTTCCTATAGTTCTGTGTTTAAGAGATTAGTGTTGAAGGAACTCATTAAATTAATCAGGATTGAAAGAGAGAGAGATTTTCCTGACTTGTGTTACTGTTTTGAACTGTACTATAAGGGCATTAATTGCACTACAACAGCCAGCAGTACTGTATTTTAACTTAAAAATTAAATACTTTCAAGATGTCTTGGGTTAAACAGATTATAAAAGAAAAATTATACCACTGTAGAAGAATTAGTAACTGGATCTTTAGATGATAAAATACAATGACAGAGAGACTAATCCCAAATGTATGTAGTAAATTAGAATCTTGTTTTCTTTTTTTCCTAGGTGCTGCATGTAATAAAATTCCAGGATTCACTCAGTTTCACTTCATGGTTTCAAACCCTTTGCTAAGTCGACCAACTGAGCAAGTAGTAGACTGCATTTAATTCCTTTTGTCCTGTTAGCATCTCAACTTAAAAGAGGACAGTGCTAAGTTCCACCAGTTATTACTTCTTAAAAATGGTTGTTTCTAGCATTTAATGGCTATTATGGTCTGCTTGTTTTCCTAAGAACTGAGTAGCCAGAAGTGATGAATAGTAACCATTGAACAGGCCCTTTGCCTTGCCATTTAAAAATATATTTGTCAGACATTTGGAATAACGGGCTGGAAGTGGAACTATGACTCTGCACAAAAAACTTATGTTGAGAATATTTGTCTTACTAAGATTTAGTCAAGGTTTTCTCTTGAAAAGATAATTGTGTGAAAATGCTGACATGCAAGGAGAGGGGCTTGAGGAGTAGTGGAGACTATTTCAAAGCTTTAATGAAGAGAGAAGTCCTTATGGACCAGTCTAACTTGTTCCACAACAGCTGAGAATACATTTGAATAGAGAGTACATGCAAGCATCTCTGGTAGTACAAACCTTCAAGGAATTTTGGTTGACTGACTGGATGTGAAATCATCTTGTCACCCATTTTTTGTAGTGGAAGTTAAGTTATGAACCATAATCACAGTGATTTCCTTGTCAGTAACACGCTGTGCACTCACCCTAATGTCCTACAGCACATTAACATCTGCAGAGGAGCAGTTGAATGCCTAGAATGTGACAGTTACCTATAGCTTTGGCTTTTGTCACTTTCTGTGTCTAGAGACACCGGGATTCATTTTTAATAGAACTTCAGCATCATGAGGATTATTCCACAGGTATTTGAAAATCTGTTTGATCATTCTCTTAAATTGGTGGCTTGCTGATTTGATGGAATCTTTGCTAAACTTGAGCTAGGAAATGGCAAAAGAGGAGACTGAGTAAAAAGAATATGTCTTGTCACTTTAATTATTCTCTGCCTACTTAAATAAAATCATTGGGTAATAAAAGCACACATTAATGTATTAATAAAGCTGTTTAGATGCTTCTGTACTGTGCCTCAGATTAATTGTTGCTTTATGTTTCAAGGTGGTAGCCTTTAAAAGCTGAAAATAAACCATTCAAACTAGAATGGCTATGTTTAATGGCTTGCTATTGAACTTCATCAACCAAGTGATTTACTTACTTCTGTCACTGGATCCTCAGAGCATGTTATAGCAGTATTCACTGCAGGCCACAGAAAGCTTTTGTCAGAGAAGTTCCTACTGAATACATCTGTAATGGATTAAGATAAGTTTTCTACCCATGCTACCTACAGTCCTTCTTCCACGGCTGCTCTATCTTCAAATAACTCAGGCAGTCAAGTGCAAATAGATTAATAAAATCCTAGTGATTACTACTTTGAAGATTGCATCGTGGGTTATGAACGTAAAAGGTTCAGTGCTGGGAGCAGAACAGTAATGTCTCAAATTGCTGCAGCTGAATCCTCCAGGATTCATTTCTCAAAGAGGTTTGGGAACATCCTTACCTTGCTTTCTAGAGTGCTTATGTCACTGTACTAGCTAGTCTATGCCAGTAAAGGTTTTAAGTGCCCTGTAACAGTGTATCTTGAAGTCACTGTTACAGTGTTAACTTCCTACGTGGCTTATCTGTGCTGGCTGACAGCAGCTGAACCTGAGCCAGCTGTGTCCAGGTGGCCAAGAAGGCAATGGCATCCTGACCTGTGTCAGCAACAGTGTGGCCAGTGGGACCAGGGCAGGGATTGTCCCTCTTTGCTCAGCACTGGTGAAACCAGACTTTGAGTCCTGTGTCCAGTTCTGGGCCCCTCATGACACAAGGAACATTGAGGGGCTGGAGTGAGTCCAGAGAAGGGCAATGGAGCTGTTGAAGGGTCTGGAGAGTAAATCCTAGGAGTGGCTGAGGGAGTGGGGTTGTTTAGCCTGGAGAAAAGGAGGCTTATGGGGGACCTTGTTGCTCTTTACCACTGCCTGAAAGGAGGATGTAGCAAGGTGGGAGGCAGCCTTTTATCCAGACTGCCAGTGACAGGACAAGGGGAAATGGCCTCAAGCTCTGCCAAGGGAAGTTCAGGTTGGATATCAGGAGGAGTTTCTTGCTGGAAGGGTAGTCAAGCATAGGAATGGGCTGCCCAGGGATGAGGGAGTCACTGTCTCTGGAAGTGTTCCATAAAAGACTGGACATAGCACTTCGTAATATGGTTTTGTTGGCATGGTGATGTTTGATGAAAGGTTGGACTTGGTGATCCTGGAGATCTTTTCTAACCTTACTCATTCTATTATTCTCTGAAAATTACTTGTCTCCACGAGACAGGCACTAATACATGTGGTTTGATAATATGGGTTCCTTTGTGATGATGCATTAGTTATAAATGAAAGGGCTAGTTGTGTAAATTATTTTCGTATATCATTAATTTCGCAATATAATAAATCTTAATATTAAGAATGTGCCATTCTGATGTTATGGACAGAATTCAGAATTAGAAAAGTAATGGTCTTGATATTGTGTCTTAAAATATTTCTTTAAAGGTTGTTAATGATGTTCTGTTATGCTTAGCCAACACACAAATTCTTTAAGAAAATATATCAAGTACAGACTCCTGTCAAAAGTAAGCAAAAGCTATGACAATCTGTTGGGGTTGCAAAAAAGTATTTTGCTGTTTTCAATTTTTACTATGCAACCTTTACAACACAGAATATGAGGATTTGCCATGTAGTGGTTCAATTGAATGCATCTGTCTGTTAAGCTGTGGAGCTTTTTAAAGTTCATTAGCTTCTTTTTAGCCATTTTTTATCTGTTTCTAAAGACAGAAAAAGAATCTTTGCTCAATGGTCTGACTAAAAGTGAACTGTGCTCTGTTTTTCCATGGCATCAAATTATTCCTTAATAAAGCAATCTGTGTGTACCCTGGCAATGTTTCATGTGCACTTACTGAAGAAAGCTTCCCTGTGATTTCCCCATTTGTAGGTTACCACTGAAACACATTCTTTCATTTGTAGCTGCCTCAGTCAGGAATAATTCAGAGTTTTAGAGAATTCAAGACTGATTTTTAAGATGGAATCTACAATGCTATATAAACTGAAGTGAATCTATCAGCATTTGCTGAGTTTAGTTTATCACGTGACTGTTGTAACTCATTAACAGTGCTGTTCATTCTTGTTTGGAAACACAGAATGTGTGCAGGATTTTTGTGCTATTATCTATAGTCTGTGCATGAAGAAACATCAGTTATACTGTTAAATTTACTCCAGCTCTAATATACAGCAGGTATGTTATATATTAAGTACTGAAGTATTAATGTTTTCACTGGAGGGTCTGCTCATTCCTCTGCATAGATTCAATTAAATTTACAGCAAGAACTGAAATATTCATGGGGCAGAAATGAATGATTCTCAGGTTTTTTTGACTATTATTGTTGTTGTTTAAGCTGCTGAGTCAGAAGGAAACATTTATGTTTGTACATTTAACAACCTTAGCTATGTTTTCATTTTCTTTTTTTCTCCTGACGGTTGGAATCAATGTAAGTAAATACAGCTGCTGGTGCAGTGCTGTCTCGGTGTGATTAGTTCATACCTGTACAATGACAGGTGGTGGTCTGTGAAAGAAAAGCAATAGCAACTTCAAAGGGTGCCAGTTTACCAGTTTAGGGAATCCCTGCTACTAGTGAGGATTTTTTTTCTTTTTTTCTAATAAGATAGAGAAAAGGCTTTACAAGAAGTTTCGATTATACTTTTTCAAGGTAGAGCTTTATAAAAGCAATTGTATTGTAAACATTAGGGTTTTTTGGGGTTTTTTTGGTTTTTTTTTGTTGGAAATTGTGATTTTGTTTCTCTGCATAGAAAAAAAACCTGTCATGTGTTAGATGAACAGGAAGTTTCATATTTTCACCCTTTGCATACTTGCCAGCCAGACTCTGAAATACATTTTGACCCTAATTTGCTTTTTTGCTATGTTATGCTTTTGATTGCTGCTGTTGTGTAATTACATAGAAAGCAGTGGCCTTTGCCACTTGAATGTAGTTGGAAAGTTGTGTTGCCTTTTGTATTTCTAATTTCTAAGC
>JAYDZK010000202.1:37038799-37071315 GCA_034509185.1 Euphonia xanthogaster | reverse complement strand
TTGTATTTCTAATTTCTAAGCATTTATCATTTAAAGATCTGGAGAAATAAGAAATTCAATTTAGCAAGAGATCCTGAGGCATTGGTTTTTTTTTAATATTCTTATGTGCAGATGGAAGACCCAAACTTGTTATTTTTTCAATACAAGTATAGAAAGATTGTTATAGACCTAACCCTCCCAAAGAGGAGAAAGGCTTTTTCCCCTATAATCAGAAGAATCCCAGTGGTGTTTTTCCTGTTCTGCCGTTAATGGTACTTTATATTTTCTTCAGATCTCTATTTTGTCAGTTTATAAATGTTTTCTTTATATTAATTTTGCTTTCTTTGCTGTCAGCAGACCTGTCATAACAGCTTTCTTGACACATTCTGGCTATATCCATGCAGGTTCAACTGTTGCTCAGTTTTCTTTTTGAAGCATATTTCATGCATGATGTAGACTGTGTTGTAGTATAACTTTGTCATGCAGTATTTGGCAGGGAGAATTCAGTTCTATATGCTGTGACCTTTTAAAGGTGGCGTAATTACTGAGGCAGTACAGTATTGCAGCAGTACAGGTTTAGAATTATACTTAGTGAGATCATGAATGCTTATTGTTCATAAGTAGATGCTTGATGGCATATGTGGTTATTTGTTAAATACAGTGTGATAGGCTTTTTGAAAACAAAAACAGTTATGCTGCTAGCTTAATGCTGTTCCTGGATAGACATCGTTACAAGAAAAATTCCAAGACAAATTATCATGGATCATCTGTGAGATTTGTGGTTGGGTTGGCAGGCTGATACATGGAGAAGTATAAAGGAGCTGAAACTTCCCATAAATTAATATTTTTATCTGCAGCATTTTTCCTGAGCATTGGGTAGCAATGTAGAACTGATGATTTCCTACTTTCCTTGTGTAACCATTTCTTTAGACATGTGGGTTTTTTTTCTGGAGGATTTACAGTAATAGATGTAACAAAATATTGTAGTTTAAAAGGGTGAATGTAAAGGTATTATCAACAAGTTTAATTCATATGCAGTCAAGTGTGTTTTGTTAATCTGCTTATTACTGAAGACTAATTTGTACGTTATAGGGTAGAAAATAAATTACATTAGAGTAGCTGCAGTGTTAATCAGCTGTAACTTTTGACATTCCATCTCTACCCATTCTTACAAATCTGCCAACATGAAAAGTCCTGTGATCTCACTTCTCAGCTAGAGTTATGACAGATCTTGTTAGTGCTTAGTGAAAGTGCTAGCCCCAAAAATGGATCTTTAGGGGTAACATCACTTTGCTGCATGAGCTTAAGGGTGTTACTAGCCTTTAACTGATTTCTGCAATGCTACTTTTCCCTGCCTGTTGTGTGTCTTCACTAGAGGTTACTGTTCCTATACCAGGACTGGCAGACTGGTGCATGCTTCATTCCAAATCCAAAAGTTTAGCCTCTCTGACCTCCCTCTGCACTTTGCACTGAGAACAGCAGTTATCTGCACCCCATTCCATCGACTCTAAATTCCCATCTGAGAGCTGCAAGGAAAGGCTGCAGGGCTTGCTGGGGGAGCATGCATTAAGTATGTATATCATACCATCATCATTCCTGTTTTGAGCTCCAGGAATCATAGTTACAGCAGTGCTAATTAAATCCACCAAAAGCAACTGTATTGGACAAGGAAGAATTAAGTGTTAATAACAATTAATAATGAAGGGCTGAAGACAAGGTTATATTTGTCTATCTCTCAAGGATGGTTTCAGCTGAAGAAAGATTTTGTTGCTCAAGAGGAGCAGGATACTACCCACATCCTGTAGTATGTGTTCTCTCTTCTGTTACGCAGTTGGCTCTGGTAATTGTGCAGCTCCACAAAATGGATCAGCTTGCTGTCTAGCTAAAAAAAAATATTTTTTTTCTTTTTCAGAATGTAAGCAAGCTGTTCTGTTTTACTTTAGCCACACAGTTGCTAACAGTAACAAAAGGTAGAATGCAGGAATACGGCAGTAGGGCATTGAGGAGCACAGGAAACTATCCAGCTGGTGACAGCACATTCTTAGTTTGGCAAAAAAAACTCTTCTAAATTTTCCTGCAGATTGAAGTAAGGTGCCTGTGTCTCTGCAGGTTTCATAATTCAACCCTCAGGCTAGAGGCCCACCTACTCTTTTCCCCCCAGTACAAGTCTGTAAAAGATACGAAAAATCGAGATGGGCATCTGGTATTCTTTTATTCTTTTGTTTTTTTATTAGCAGGCTATTGTCATGTTTCCCTTATTCTCTCTTCTGTCATGTAAATACCTAATTATCCACCATAGGTTTCCCATTTTCAGGATGGGAAAGTACAGAGTCCCATATAACTTTCAGATCACCTTCTCTTTGTTAAAATGTGAATTTGAATTTCTGCTGACTGAGGAGGCTTTACAGCTTCAGAACAGCTGCTGCTACTACAATACTTTATGAAAATGTGAGCACTATGAATTCAGTCTCCTTGACTGGCTATTTAATTGAAAGTCGCTGTGAGATGTGCTCTGTGTTAACACCGCTGTGTTTGGACAGACTGTGAGATTGGATTCTTGGGGAGTTCTGTCATGGGGATGTCTGGTTACTGAATCACAAAGAGTTTTAGGGAAGAGACAATCACCAATATGCTCAGTGGAGCTATAATAACATCTGCAGGCACACTCAAGAATAGAGCCATAACCCTGTAACTTAATTTGAAAAATCAAGACTCTTTCAGACTTGGGAATAGAAGTTTGATCTTGCATAAAGTTGTACTTTTATAACAATAATGTAGTGCCTCACTAGGAGAAATATAAGTGCTAATGCCAGATAAATATTCCAGCTGTCATTTATAATTATAATTTTTGCACTTTGGTCAGGCAAAAATTATAATTTTTGCCCGACCAAAGTGCAAAAATTATAATTATAAATATTCATAATATGCCAATCAGTGTTGAACTTAACCATTATGTTCTGCTTTGTACCTAAAATTTTTCAAGGTTTGGCATTTGGGAAGAACTTCAAATGCATACTGGGAGTTCAGGCAATGTGGTTCTCCAATAGACTGTCTCATGTAAGTGCCTCTAAAGTATTTCTCACACATATAAAGTATTTCTTAGAGCAAATAACAAAATCCCTGGACAATACAGCACTACTGAAGCCTTTAGTCTCAGTATTCATTGAGAGTGCTCCAAAAAGGGAAAAGTTGCCTTTCCTTGGGAAATTCCAAAAGAGACCTAGACACTGGAGTCCAACATTTTAGGCTTTATGAAGACCTCAGTACTTTGTAGCAGCTGCTGCTTTCTATCTTTGTAGGTATCCCACACCTGTATGTGATTTTGATAGTGGGGTTGCATAAAACCGGAAGCTCCCACTGCTAAAGATAACATGCCCTCAAGCTCAACCCCCGGGCCTTGTTGGATGGACCTGCTGGTCCACCACACTGAGTGCTGCTCAGCAGACAGGGAGTTTGTGCATCTGTGGCTTGCTGCATTTCTTCTAATGACTCTGCTATTATGTGTGGAACATGAAAATCCATGTTCAAATAATAACCTGCCTAATTATCCTAGAATGCTGAGGCCAAAGAATCTTTTTCTCCTCATTTTCCTTTAATAAGTCACAATTCATTTATACTAGGTGGAACAGCTTCAGTAAGAAACATGGGATGATGAGGAAGATAGCATGTGAAGGATGATGTGCTTCTTTAGGAAGATGGAAGATTCCATAAGGGTACACAACCTGACCCATGTCTGTTCCTGTCAGGGCTGGTTAGGTAATGTGTGAATCAACATATACCAGTAACGAAGGCAACCTCCAAGCCTCACCTACAATGTACAGTAGATTTATTTAATTGTGAACCTTGTTCACAACACAGGGCAGCAGAGGCACAGAGGGACAGAGGCTCCTTGGGCTTAGCTCATCCTAGTGGGCACCAGGAGGGTCTCTGCCTGCCTTACTACTACAGAAGGCTTTGTGCATCTCTGTGAGAGTCTGTTATGTTCACAGGAATTCCACCTAAAACAGGCAGAAGATAAACCACACTAGACATAATAAATGGACATTTTTTTCCCAGACTGACATTTTTAGCAATTCCAGCTGCAAGGTCACTTTGAGCAAAACTATTCCCTCCTCCTCACCTCATCTTCTTGTTTTAACCCTTTCGTCCCATTCCATACCATCTGTTAAGCATTCCTTGAATACCGGCACAGCTCAGAAAACAGACCAAATTCCTGAGTTGTTCACTAATAAGGCATCAAGGCAACTTTCTGGTAAAACTTCTGACTACAAGAATTTTCTGTCAGTGTGGTTTTTTAACTTCCCACTTTTGACATTTTCATTTTAACAAGTGTCTGTTCCAAATAATGTTATGAATTAATAGTGAATGACTAACAGCATACATATCTCACGCCTCAGAATTACAAGCTAGGTGTTCTTTTCTCACAGAATAAGTAAATTTTATTTTCAAACCAAATATGTGAGACTACCAGCCTAGGCACAACCCTTTTCTTTATGCAGTCCCAGTTTCAAGTCTGCCATCCCTGTGTGGAATTTACAGTTATCAAATTTCAATATTTGTAATGATGTTCTGGCAATGTTAGCAGCCTTTCCACAGGAGAACCATTTAGCAGATATCATTGTACTCTCAGTAATTAATTAATTAATGATCAGTATATCTTTCCTATATCCAAGAATGTTTACTTCAGCCTCACTTAACAGGGTTACGGAAATGTGTTCGGAAATGACACTTCAGGGTGAGCTATCTGATAAAGTGGTGTTACAGCCTGAAAAGTGCACACTGATTTAAGTGAGTGATTGTGACTGCCATCTGTCTTAATCATATGGCCAAGCACATGAAATTTATGTTTCAGGATATTTTATAACTGAAACAGCTGCATTCATTCATTCATTCACTCATTCATTCATTCTTATTGCCAGGAATAAGTAGGAATTGTTTTATTTTCTTCTGTAATCTGAGTACATATTTTCCATTGACTGCCTCAAACTCACACCTTTATGAAGTCTTCCAAAACTTTTAGAAAAATTATAGTTCTAGCTGACCCAAACAAATTCCTAGACTTGTTTTTGTACCAGAGAAGAGAGTTACGGTCATCTGGCAGGTCTGAAAAGAAATTATAGAATAAATTACCATTACTATAATGTATTTATCATGGTGCCAAAATTATATGTGAATGGACATAATGAAAAATTGAAGGTCATCTCTTTTGATCTTGCTGGTTTTTTGCAATGCAAAATCCTTTTATTATTTGCAATATCTAGGAAACAATATTTTCAGTGGATATGTACACTATTCTCTAACTTAGCAGCTTTCAGTAAAGAAAGGTAATTACACATACCCTTGATTTTAAATAAATAGTTTCAGTTGGGTATACTGTACTTTCAAAGTTGACATAGCTGTGCTTTTTTAGCACTTAACACTGAGTATGGCTGGTTCTTGACTCACAAATCCTGAGCAAGTGCAGCCTGCTGCCAGTTGGTGGCTGAGGCTGCAGTTCTGCCACTAAAGGAGTAGAATCCAAGAGCTGCAGATTTTGTGTGTCCCCCAGTCATTCTTGCTCCTAGGAAACAATCCCAACCTCAGTTACAAGGGGTTTTTTTCTGTTATTTTTTCAATCAAGCAGCCCAAACAAGCTCTAAATATAGCGTGAATATAATCACCTAAACTGTCATTAAAAGACTCGTCTCAATCAGCAGAGCCTGTTGGCTGATTGTCACCTGAAACCTTGCAATTAACACGACTAGTATTTTTGACAAAATAGAAAAGTGTAACTTGATTAATAGTGCTATCTCAGGAATGTTTTTTCCAGTATTTATTACCATTAAAGCTGTCAGTCCTGCATAACATATCAATTTTTAAGACTTCACAACAGATACAACTAAATGAATATATGAAAAATAGGCTTTATCTAGCTTCTAGAGATTTTATGAACGAAGTTCAAGTGCTTGAATTTTTCCCTGTGCTTCATGTGTAGATATAACAATAAATTAAATTAAGGTAATCCACCATATGCAATCAATAAGGCTTTAAACTGAATTTGAAAGTCATGTGTTCTAGGCAGCACCCGAATGTAGCTTGTGTAGAGCAATGAGGAGGAAACAAAAGTTGTTTGAATTGCAGCTGTTAATCATTATCAGGGACTGAGTTCAGTAGTACCTAATGTATTACATTCAAACTAGCATCACCTGAGATCTGCTAAATAAAGTTTTAGGTTAGTAATCATGCTAGTTTTTCTTTGGGAGGGAGGGAGACCTCTTTATATGCACTATAGTTTCAGGGCTTTTTGTCCCCTAATTGCTTTTCTCCTTCTGTTTCAATCCATAAGTAATTCCTGTTCTGATTTATCAAAACAGATTATAATTAGGAAATATAAATAGTTGAAACTTCTCTATGTGCTGTAACATCTGCATATCTGACCAGTTTTATGGCAAAAGTTTTTTCTATGCTTATGTCTCATTCTGCATTGCTGTGTCCAAAAATGCCAAGTCAGGCTTTAGAGGGATACTTTGCATGGTTAAACCTTGCTTTGATCACCTGATCTTTGTCAGGGTTGGGCTATGTGGGAATCCAAGAACCTTTAGTAGCTAATGTCAAGACTACATGTTTAGTGCATTTCGCCTGCAAAAGGAAAACGTATTTTCTGGTGTGTTTATGTAATGGTGGAGTTTTTTTGACTTTTAATTCCTTTTCAGTGGTTCCCTGTCTCACAAAGATATAAAAATTCCAAAGGTAACTTTCTGAACCTTCTGTCCTTATTGTGAACTTCTTGTGTAACATTGTTGCTACTTTTAGCATCTGACACTTTAAATTACTTACAGTAATCCTGAGTAATTTATGATAAAAGAATGGGATATGATAATATTAGATATATTTGTTCTGGTCTACTTGAAGTCAGTTCATGTTTTTAAGAAATGCATTTACTGAAAGCCTACTTTTATACAGGGTCGGGAGTTTTATTTGTTTGTTTGTTTGTTTTTTCCTTGTATTGTAAAGCCTTGTCCCATTAAATGAATTTAGGCTGACTAAAAATAAGTATATTCTGTTTTTCTAGTGAAGTGTACATGAGACATTGCTTGGATTTCTAGGTGAAACTGTATGGCATTGAAATACTAGGTGATGACTGAATCTTGGAAAGAAGCTGAGAAGTGACAAATACAGTGCAACTAGCATGAGCTGCCTGAGAAGCAAAGGCTAAATTATCTAGTCTATGTGTACAGTAAAGAAAAAAGCAAGTGCATTATATTTCTAATCTCTTGTTCATACAAATGGATTTTAAGCTTGTTCATTCATTCTAGTGTTGAGTGCATTTTTTACTTTTATCTTCTACAAGGCCAAGTATTGACTTAAATGTTATTTCTCAGTTGTAATCAAAGCAAGTTACATTATTATATTCAAGACCACTTCATGTGAAAGTACTATCCTTAAGAAATTTCCCAACAGCCCATCATCTTTGCCTTGAGTGGCACTTTGGTTTAATGTATTTTTCACTTCCATAGGCTCAGCAATATTGCTATAGTAATGAGTTTAACTTTTATATTGCAAAGTTGCTCCTCAAATGTAGTCTAGATTTAAAATTTAAAAATTTAAAATGTTAAATTTTAAAATTTGTTTAGAAACATCTTGTAACTTGAGTGTTTTTCTAAAGACATTTCAAAATTTTCATTTTTATGTTTAGGTTATCCTGAAGTTCTAGAACATATTTAATAAATTAATAAATGCTTGATTTTGTTTCTTTTTTACTAAAAACTTTAGGGTTTTGCTGGTATAGAATTATTTATAGTTGAGAAATGTAGTCTGAATTATTTTTATGAGAGGTTATGCATTATTTTTTCTCTAGTTATTCTTAATGGATATTGCCTTAGGTTTGAAATAATGTTAGCCTAAGCAAATATTGTGCTTTTCAAAAGTCAGCTAGCTGGAGCAAAAGCACCTTACAAATGCTGCTTAACTGGGGGCAGGTGATCAAACAAAGCTGGTGATCCCTGTGTTGTGCTGCATTGTTTTTTGAATAAAGCTTAAACTGCGTTTCCCAGTTTTCCCCATTTCAGGTGGTCTCTTCTATACTGCAGTGTCCTTGTCTCTAATAAATTATAAAGGATGCTTTGCACATCAAATGGTTACTGTCACTGTCATCATGAGTACTGTGATAGAACAAAAGAAGTTATGTTTAAAGAAAATAGCCAGAAAAAAATTGTAAATCTACATGTTTTCTACAGAAGTGTAGGGTAGATAATTATTTAGACCACACAGGTTTTTAGTGTCTGACTCAGATTTCAGCTCCATAAATAGCTGAACCAATCAAACAGGCTTTCTGCTCTGCCAAAACAGAGGAACTCTTGCTTCACTTTCCCCTTCAGTGTTCCTAACTACACAGTTCATCCCACCTTTAAGTCAGGCTCTGCTGCTCAGTGTCGAGGTCTCTTTACTCTGCCATCTCTGTTAAGAAGATTCACCTAAAACCTTAGTATTAAAAGATGAGTAGCATTAGCACCTTTTCATAGTATGATCATATCATATGGCTAATCGCTGAAAGACAGTCATGTTGTTTGAAGTTGATTTTATAATGAAAAATCATAAAGCATACAAACTCTGCAGGGACCTGTAGTTTCTACAGCAGTGGCAATTCAGTAAGTTAAACAAGTAAAGCACTAACTATGTTTAGACAATACTGTGCACACTCTGAATTCTGTTCACCCATAAATGTGCTTGATGCATTTTTAATTAGCTTTCATATGGAAAATAATTTGTTGTGTTCTCTCCTTAGATTGGCTTTTATTTTGTTGTTCCACTAATATAAATTATAGTGCATTCCCACACACTTCTAAATTAATTTTGAATGTACGTTTTGAATATTCAAGTAAAAATTTGACATAATAAACAACCTTTCAGGCATCAGAGAAATAAAAAACAGACGTGCAGAATATTAAGTTACACTGGATGAAGAACTCTGCCTATCATCAGCAAGCTGAATTGCAGAAAGTGCAAAAAGGTACAAGAAGAGGCATTGAAAAGAATTTTAAATCTTCTAGAATGTTCACAGTTGCTGTGAAGTCTGTTAGAGACTTTACAATACCTTTTGATTTCATGTGAAAGATGCTTAGCCATTAATGATCAGCATTCATACAGATATTAAGGAAGGCATCCTCTGCTTCTTTGAGAGTCCCTTTCCATCATCGAGCTAAATGACTCTTACATAAGTTTCCATTCCAGAAAATCAAGTGAGAACTAACACCTTTTTACGTAGGAAGGTGGATACAGAATAGCTGTATAATTGTAAAGGTCTATGGTCACAGTTGTGACATAGTCATGTCCCAAAACTTGAGTGCATATTTTTAGGGTAAATTTAGTTGTCCCTCAGTGAATTAATACTACTGTAGAATAGAATACTACTGTATTCTATTAATTTATTTGCTAAATTTGTATTGACATCAAATGGCATGCCTGTCTTTAACAAGTACCTCGTTAAAAAACTGTTTTAAATAAGGGTTTAAAGGCATGAAACCAGGCATAAAATCTGTTGATTCTAAACCAAATGGCACAAACTGGAAAATAAACATTAATTTCAGTCTGAAGGATATACTCTGCCTAAACTTACCTAAACTGTAACAGTAATGAAAATGCTACTAATAAAGCAGAAACTGGTTATGGCATATGGCATTAGTATTTCTGAGTTTAAAATTTTTACTCCACAACTTGTATGACTTTGATTTGATCCTCTAAAACCTGTTTTGTATAGCATCTCAGCTCAGTTCAGGGGCTTTTTTAGGTTAGTTTTGTGGTATATAAAACATGTTTTCAGCTTAAGGTAAAAGACAGGCTTCTATTATGAGTCATGCTATCAGCATGTAGTGTTAATGTCTAAAAAAGTTTTCTAAAAGTTGTACACAAGAGTACTTAGAAGTCAGCTTTACTGGAAGTCTCCTTTTTATTACAGAACTGTCCTCAGCACCTCATTTTAGAAATCATCCACTCAAAGGAGCTTATGTGAGCCTGTCATTCCTAACAGCTTCCTGCAGGCTGTTAGGTAATAATCCCATTTCTCTTGGCTGTGTTTGGGTAAAGGCCAAAGTAACAAAACTGTCAGAACCCTAAGGCCTTTAGAAAGGGCTGTATTTTTCTAAAACCTTTACATTTCTTTTCTAAAAGATTTACATTTGCTTTCATTAGGAATAGAAATTACAGAAAATCTTTGTGAAAAGCAGCTCCCTCTTTTAACTTAGGTCTTGTTATTCATTTTAGCCTTCACAGTTCATTGTGTGCTACACAAGCCATTAAAATGTGTAAGGCAGATACAAATCTGAAAGAAGTGTGTTCCATCACTTGCACTCTGATAGATGAATCAATGTGAAAAAATAAAAACATATTTGTAAACTATTAGAATAAAAGCCAAAAATCTGGACTTTTATCTGGATTTGCACCCTTGGTTGTAGTTTCTTTTTGAAAGGTTGAGTGGGAATCTATTCCAAGATAAGTTTTGTTGCCAGCTTTTTTGGTCAAAACTTGTTATAACCAGCTATCAGCCAGACCTTGTTAAACAAGCTGCAAAGTGCCATCGTCTCCAAGGGAAGAAGAAAAAAAAAAAGAATTTAAAAAGCAGTGTTGGCAAAAGCAGTAAGGTTTACAGAGGCATCTAATGAATTAGAATTCACTCTCTTGTTTAGTTTCCTATTTTCTTTAAGTGTAAACATGTGAGATTCCTTCATATGCTAGTTCACTGTGATAAGCTCAGGGTGTCCTTGCCCTTTGATTTCCCCGTCTGCTGTTCCTCACCTTGTGACATTACCCAACTAGCATGTATAGCAAAATTAGGCTGGTACAAATATACCACATACAACATATTCAAGAAATGCAACAGCAGGACAAGTAAAATGATTGCAGTAGTTAATAAATGCACTTAATCCTTTAAAACTTGTATGCATTTTATTTAAACAGATATTCACTACTTTTCTTGCTATTAAGCTAAAAAATATATATGTAAGAACCCAACTGTTATTTTTCATGTGTTAAAAGTTTGAAAAAATCATTTAACTTGCAGCTTCAGAGAAATCTTAACATTCAGAGAAGGCAAGTAATCAGAAATGGTTGTATTTCTTTTTTATTTTTTCAACTTTAACTGAACTTCTGAAGATTAATCCCTGTGCCAGGGATCCAAAAGCATGTACAATTTAAAAATAATCAAGCACTTTATCACCATAATGAATTGTACAAATACAAGTGAGGAACCAGTTAGATTGCAATTTTAAAGATTTAGATGTATAAGCACAAGCTAGCAGCAACATATCATTGCAACAAGAAGCATCATAGAATAAGACAGCAATGGAAAAATAAGTCCTCACCCTGTGAAGTAGCTTGTTTTGTTCTCAGGTGGAGTTCTGTACCTCAGGAAAGAGATATATTATTTGGAAAGAGGCCATTGACCAACATAAAGATTATAGTTTCTACAATCTGATTAAAAAAGATTTTCTTCATGTAAAAGGAAAGTTTTGAAAGATTTCAAAGGTATCAAACGCTACTGAAAAGAGGAAGAAAATAAGCTTCTGAATTTGTACTGCTTAGGAAAAGAATTAAACAGTTTCCTTTACATCATGGAATGGAAGATTTAATTGGAATGAAGTTATACAATGTTCTCAAGAAAATCAAGAAGTCCTCAATAAAACAAAATACCGCAAGTATTTGCGCAGACCAAAGAACCATTTGCAAGGTGCTTTTAAATGTGCTTCATCCCACATATTTTGCTGGGAAGCAACACTATTTCCCATTATTTTCAATTAAAAACTGGTTGCAATTGAATGATGTATGAAGCTGAATAATGTATGACCATTTCATTAGTCTCATTTTCCTTGGTATCTATAGTACACTTTCTAAAGATTTGAAGAATTATGTTTCTGATTTGATAGCTTACCATTTTCTATTTAGTCTACCTCTTGCTTCAGGTAAAACCAACAAACATAAACTGAGTTTTAGCTATCTTGGAGGTAAGATTTTATTATCTATTATATATGGATTGGGGGAAAAAATGTTCAGTAGCAATTAGAAAAAAAAACAAAGATGTGGATTTAGAATATATAATTTAGAAAACTGAAGAGTCATGTTATTTGTTTTAGGGAAGTTTTTTATAATTTTCCAAATCTAAGCAAGGTCAGTCAACTGTTGTAACATTTGAATTGTACAGTTAATTGCT
This sequence comes from Euphonia xanthogaster, assembly GCA_034509185.1. Taxonomy (NCBI): domain Eukaryota; kingdom Metazoa; phylum Chordata; class Aves; order Passeriformes; family Fringillidae; genus Euphonia; species Euphonia xanthogaster. The sequence goes on along the minus strand of JAYDZK010000202.1, from coordinate 37,059,155 downwards.
GTTTCATCTTGAGCTCTGAGAAAGCAGAGAGTGGTATTTAATAAAGTATATTCTTTTTATTCACTTTGGTTAAATACATGTTTACACTTAAGAAAATTTAAAACAATACATGAAAATTTAAAACCATTTAAAACAATACATGTAAAAAGGAAACAGTGCAATTTTTTATTAGAAATACAATGGGATGTCACACTATGTTGCAAGCTAGATGTTTATTTCAAAATTGTAGCCTGCATACAAGCAGTGTTTAAGTTTTATAGGACTATGTAAAATTACTCTTTCTAGATCTGTTCTTTACATTGGAGCTCTTTTACTAGTTAATGAGTAAACAGGGAAAAAGAACAAAACAGAAATTACTATGAATGTTACAAGCACTTAAGACATCCTGAAGAACAGTAACTGTAACATGAACATCATGGAAGAATCTGCATACCTGGCCCATTTTCTGCCCATTGGAAGAAGCCACACTGTTTTTCCTTTTCAAGAGGGCACACAAAAAAGTTCTTTCCATTATTGGGACCGATCTTCAACACAATCTTCATAACACATCGCTTGCCATGGTTACAAAACGGAAAATCCAGGTCAGCCCACTGCCAAAGAAACAGGTATCAGGCACATGTGATGGCTATGAATTCCTTATTTTAAAATGGACAATAGAAAAAGATATACAGGGGGGATGCCATAGAAGAAATTCTTCCTAGTACTTAGATTAGTTTTATCTCTTTTGTGAACACCTTTTAGATTTTTCTTTAACATCAACTGCTACTGCATGCACTTTGACTGGTATAAAATGAAAATATGTTAGCACATAGTTTTCTTTTTTTCAAATGTAGGCATTACTGTCTTGAGTCCATCTATTAACTACCTGATAGTCATGACTGTCAAGTCACTTTTCAGGTCAAACTCTTTTAAGACACCTACATCCATAGCAAGGAGCAGAGGCCACCAATTGCAGCTAGGAAGTCATATTAAGTATTAGTGCAGCAGTGGGAGGGTTTGCCCAGGCAGGTTACAGAATTACCATCCTGAGAGGCTGTCAGGATTTTGGCTAGCCAGAAACATGGCTGACAATTAGATCTAGCTTGTTACAGTCCTTTCAGGAAGAAGCTGATCTGAACAACTTGTACATGTTCCCTCAAACCAGTATTTCTCTTATGCATCTGTTTTACATCACTCAGAAGCAAATTAAGAGCATTTGCACAAGCAGGTGCCATCTCAACACTAAGAGAAGTAACTAAAACTGTTACATAGCTATTATTCATAGCTATTATTACGCTCTTCGTTTCAATTCAGTGTGCAGGAGTATTTATGTCAAACTTTAAATGGAATATATCTGCTGTCCATGACTGACAGGTCACTGGGCCAAGGAGGTTGCAGGAACAAGCACTGATTATAAAAACAGGTCCTGAAGTTTTATACGTACTTGAAAGTATTCACACTGATTTTCCCCGGAGAGAGGGCAACAGTAAAACTGCCTTCCCTTGTTTTTTCCATCCTTCCTCACAACTCTGAGGCTGCAGAGACGGTTGTGTTTACTGCAGCAAGGATGCCCCACGCTCAACATACGAGTATCATCTCTCACATTAGTTTGAGGTGCGCTGTAATGACAGGTTACAAAATTACTTCTGCATAATTTAAAAGAGATTACCAGCCAAAGAACTCTTTTACCATTACAACAGCTCACCCAGTGTACTTTTGCACACAGTGACAGACAAAGGACTTGCTTCTCTAATGCACCCTTACTGCGCCTTTAAAGCTGAATGATTGCAAGTTGCGAATAGACATGGCTGTGTGCTGTCCGAGAGGTATTATACCAGTTTTCCCCACCATGTCTTAAGTTATTTTGAAGTACTCAAATTCATGTATGAAACAAAATAAATATTACTACTGATGTTATACTGCCCACCTCAAATTCTGACATGTTCTAAAAAAGTATTCTGCTCTCAGTGAGAAAAAGACCAATACCACTAACTATTCCAGTCTGAAGGTGTTTGTATGCTTCACAGAAAAGACTCCCATCCTCTTGACTGAAAAGTTACAGTAATGCTCAAATCACATTTGGACAAGAAATAAACCAGATGATGGGATGAAATAGAATTCTCTGAATGGGATAAAGTTTCCTTCTTCCTCATGATTGAGACAATTTCTGACTGTCTGCAATAGACAAGGTTTCATTTAAAAATAGTGGCATGAAAAAGATTAATGCTCTGAAATGTATCTTTCCAATACATTTATAGAGCAGAAAAGCAGCAATGGAACCTTAATGGAAAAAGAAAATATTAATTCATTCTGGTCAAGTTATCAGGTTAGGAATTTTATGTTGTCTTCTATGTCTAGAAGACTGCAGTCCTGCAGACACCAGCAGTTTTATTCCAACACCTCATTAAAACACAAGAAGATAAAAATAACCAACAGATTTTTTGTTGGTTTTGGTTGTTTAAGAAAATACTATAAAAAAGTGTTTCAGTTGATGACTTGCTACAACAACCTGTTGTCATGATTGATACTATCTCATTTCTTGTTTACAGTCCTCTGTATTCTCAATTATCCTGCCTACAGCCTCAGTTCCTCAGTCTGTACTGAAAGTGTGAGGAGGAATTGTATTCATTCTGTCTAGCCTGGCTAGTCAGTGAGTGATTTCAAAACTGGTGCTTCAACAATGTAAGAAGTAATTTCTGTATTTCAGAACAGACACATGACGAAGAATTTTGTAACATATCATCAATATTTCACATTCAGCCTACATAATTTACCACTGTAAGTGACATCTACCTTCCACTCCCATTACTGTTGTTGCTGTCTGCCCAACTTTTCTGTGACAACCCTCATAGATTCTCACATTTCTCTTAACTAGGCAACGGATGTGTCTGAACAGGGCTCTGTAAACAAAAGTATGGGTAGAGAATTGAAGTGGTTATATATAGAATGAGGAGGGAAATTAAGAGTAAAAGCAGTGATGGGAAGCTCATCAAGGTAACTGTACAGAGCTTCCTCTCAAGGAAGAATGTTGAAACCTGGTAGCTGACAAATAACTTCAATTAGAATACATGCATCCAGATAATCTTTTGTAATCTTTCACACTGATGTTAAGATCTCTCTAAGCAGACAGCAACTAGAGTGCTAAGATCAGAAAACTCCTTAGGTAGAAATGTTCTTGACCTATTAAAACTAGACTGGCCTATTCAATGGGAATAGCTGAACTATGAACAGCTGTTTAGCTTACAGCAGTACTGGCTAGATGCCAAAATCAGAACTTTTCTAGTGACAGCCTAGGTAATTCAGTGCTTTTGAAATCTGAATTAAATTATAGTTAGCCTAGAATAAGTTACGTCTGGCAGAAATCCAAAGACAACCCTGTCTGAGCCAAACAGCACAGTATTCAATTAATATTTAAGGATAAAGTTGGTTTATGGGATTACAAAGTCTTGCTTTAATTTTAGAATACATACCTGATTGCTGTATTATATGGATGAACCAAAGGTACATGGTCAGTTTTCTGTTTCTTCTGTATGTGTTTGAAAGAGACAGGCTGCTGACAGGAGGACAAAGCCAGGGCTGCTACGTTTGTTGAGGAGTCCTTGTCTGTGCTTCCCCCTGACTGGCAGGCATTGCTTTGATTCTGTTTACAATTGCTTTTTGGAAAAACACACTGAGAGTGTCCACCAGATATCTGGATATCATTTCTCAAAACAGTTTTGTTACCAAGATCTGTTAAGACAAGAGTTGTAGTTCCAAACGCAGTTTTCCTATTGATCTTTATTTCTGTGCTTGGTTTTCTGAAATCATTACAAGGGTACTTCATTAAGTTTGTGTTAAAGGCTGCAGAATCTTCAAAACTCTCCATCTTTGGAACTAAGGAAAAAAACTTATTAGTTATAATCCATCTGCATAGAATGCTACATTATATTTCTGATCTGTATTCATAAGTTGTCATTGGGGAATGAAAGAGTAAATTTCCAGTACCATCTCAAAACCTGTCACAAATTAGATAAGAGTAAAAAATTTCTTACAGTAAAAAAACTCATGCACCCTTAGAGTCATGTGAAACATGTGTTTCAAGATAGCATTACTATTGCTTGAGTAGGATCAATTAATAGTACTATGTAAATGAAAGCTATCAGACAACTAACCATAAAAAATTTAATTTGGCCCAAACACAAGGATTAAAGTATTCAAATTTTTCAAAATAACCTTTGATAACCCCAGTAATGGGAGATCACAGAGTATAGCACCTCCCAGCAGCAATGCATTATCCATTTTTTAAGTATTACCTTACTATTGACACAAAAATGAATATCCAGATTTTGAGGTTTCTAGTGTTTTCAGAGTTCCCGCCCTTTCCAAACTTTGTGTTCATCCAAAATTAGTAATCCAAAATTAGTAAGAGGTTTTTCAGAAGAAAGCAGTTCAGAAATTTGCTTTGTGGTATAAACAACAGTTTCTTCACAGAATCAGAGGCCCTCCTAGTGGGCAATAATAATTTCAAAAGAATGGGAATAGTTTAATAATGCCAATTTAATACATAAGGAGTCTGTAGGTAATCCCCTTCCTGAGAAATGGGTGAAAACCTAATGGCATCCTATGTGCAATCGTTTTAGGTAGCTGTGAAACCACAGTGTTCCAGGAGAGAGTCCTTCCTTTTCTACTATATCCAGTGTATTCCATACAAACAAGAGGGAATTAAGCAGAACATGGGTAGATGAGACATACACAAGGGCACACTCTCTCCAAAGGCATTCTCACTCAGAAACAAAATAACAATCTCTATATTTGACTTGGAACATGACTTGTTTCCAGGCTCCTTCCATTTGGCCGCTACTGTACAGTCAAACATACTGGTTTCATTCAGACTTTTTAAGAAAGAACAGTAGTAGCTTGGCCTTGTACTTAGCAAAGGAGCATGGAAATTGCAATGTTATGGTAAATATCTGTCTAGAGACTGAATTACTTCAGCAGTAGGGCCAGCAGCTAATTTTACAGACCAAGTATTCTGTCCTCAAAAATTCAGACTTTTCTGCTGACAGTAGGTATTTTTAGAAACAACATTAAAAAACCAAACACGGAACTAAGTGAGAAGGGAAAGACTCCTAAGGATTAAAAAAACAAGAGGTAAGCAAACCTAAATTTGCAAATAAAAAAATCTCAAATATCACTCCTAGGCAAAAATAAAGTCTTATTAAAAAAAAAAATCCTATCAGTATTCCATCAAGTCTAAGACAGATTCAAACTCCACACCTGATTTCAGTAATTGCATATAACTAAATAAGTAAAATTAACAAGTACAGGAGAAGGAACAAGATTTAGTTTCAAAGCTTAAAGTAAAGCATTTGTGCACATGGCATAATATATTATAAAGGCCAGCTGACAGCATTAATTGCAGGATAAATGCTAGTTGGTAAATCCCACTCTGTGAACAGATTAAAAATTTCAGGTTTCTGGTGCTGATTTGGCAGAAGAATTATGCAAGATTAGCCTGTGTTGCCAACAACTGTCATGTAAGACACAAACTTTTATTGATTCCTGACCTGAGAAAATGAACTATAGCTAGTGCCAAATAAGTGTTTTCCACACATCACTCCAGTCATAAAATGATTAAGCAATGAAGCAATATTTCATGTAGATAGCAGCATTAAAAGCTCCAGCAAGACACAAACAACAAATTGAGGTAAGAAGTTCAGAATCATTTTTACTCTGAACTTGAAGGGAAAAAAAGAAGCCTCAGAGAAACCTGGCATCCTTTTAGAAAAGGGTACTAAAATGTATTGCTTTTATTTACATGAAAGAACGACAGGTAATTTTCTGACCTTTGATGATTTCTAATTCAGACTTATACTGCAAACTTTGAAGGATTTTAAGGACAGGGGAAAGAATGGAGATTTTTCTCACTCCTTGCCCCAGTAAAAACAAAGGGTCACTGAAGACACTGATCTATATAACCCCACCTGCACACCAGGTTGGAAGATGACACCTACAGAGTTTAAGACAAGACAGTTTCCATATTGTCTGTGTGAGGTTTCCTCAAAATCTGACTTCAAGTTAGCTAGTTATATATATATGGCTCACAATGAGACACTTCTACATAAAAACTACACCGAAAACATAGACCTACCCTCTTTCCCAATACAGATGCCAGACAACCCTTCAGTACCTTCAGGTCTTGAAGTCAAACAGGCATCACAAATTTCAGCAGAAGGCTTGTTTATTAGGGTGCAGCACATACACGTCCACTCCTCTTCAGATTTCCGAGCTACATGTTCATTAGAACATGACCCCCTGCCATATGCCCAGCCAATTAGGCTGTTTCTAGCTGGCAGTTTGCTGTGAAACAAAAGAATGATGTTAGTGTTTTGTGACGTTCCCACTACAAATTGCCTTACACAATGCTGTGCAGGGAGGCATGGGCTAGAGAACAAGCAGTATGCAGTGTTAAGCCTCCTATCAGAGCTTGGACAGCATGTCACTGCTCAAGTTTGATTTTTCTTTTCTTTACCTCAAGGGCAAATCTTTCCAGATGCTGCAGAAGTAATACAAATAAAAATATTTAAACAAGAAATTGACAGAAAGTTAATTATTAACTGGTGTACTCTCCAGGACAATACTGCAGTCTCTCAGATTCCTTACCATTTCCAAGTACTGCAGCAAAAAGCTTGGTGAGAAAGGGAGACTGTTTCAGGGCTTTACTCCCATCTCTTGTACACAACACTTGCTAACAAATGCATTACTGGATGAGGAACTGTTTAGAAGATGAACTGCAGAAATCACACAGTCTAGCAAATGAATTTTTTTTGTTCTCATTTAAATGCTACACATAAGCCCACATTGTTATCGTAACAGCCAAAAGCACTGAAAGCTTTAAAAGTTAGAAAGTCTCTTGTGTGTCACCATTTGCTAGAAAGCCTTTTAAAATGTAGGAACCTGTTCAGAATTAAGAAATGTAGCTGTGACTTGTGAGACAAAGCTACTCCAGACAGCACTAAAGATTTAATTGTATTTATTTTCCTGTAAATTATTACCTCCTATATTGATAGACTGATTTAGAGTCATAGTTACTCCTTTACAGCTTCCTGTTACAAAGGGCTGCTCTTGTCATAGTATCCAAACCCTGACAGCATATTAAATGTAACTTGAATTTACTAGTTCATATATGTATGCTTTTAAGTGCTATGATATTATCCCACTTATGGCTGATAAGTTTTCAAGCGGTTTTTATGTAGTTTTTGTGGAATTCTGGACTTTTTGGAGACTTTTATTAATCCTAACAATTTAAGCACTTCAATCAATAATGCAAATGCTGTAGTTGGGCACTGTTGTGACACTCCTTTGACCCATCACTTTTTCCATTATGATCACCTTCTGTAAGAGGCTATAGTTCTAAGATAATGGTAGAGATATCCACTACCTACCACATCTTCCACAACAGGAAAACTAAGGAGGATAATGAGAACTGCTGACATTCCAAAGAGTCTCTGCTGTTAAGAGGCAGAACAGACATTACATCAGCATTCACCAAAATACTGTGGCTAGCAAACAAAACAGCTGAACTGTAAGTGTTAAAATGGGTATTTTCACATTATTAGATCAATTGTTCTACTCAATTATCAAGAAATGCATTACTAGACAAAATATATTCAGTGTGTCATCTTTGGGAATTTAATTCCATATTGTTCCCCTGTGTCATCTGCCCTGTCATTATACCCCCCACACCCTTTCCCAGTTTATGAAATATGTGGGCAAAGTTCTATTTTTTAAATTCAAGGTACATTTGAATTTGATGGGCTAAGTTTATAATGGGGATTTTCTAATTTTTTTTTCAGTTGAGCAGAATCCTAAGCTAGTTAACTTGACCCCAGAACCACTGGGTTGAATTCTACAGTTTATGATCTGTAGCAAGTCAGCCTAATCACATGGACCCCTTCCAGTCTTTAAATGTGAAAAGCCTGGAATGGCAAATAAATTACTTGAGCTATACATAATTTTACATAGTAACAATTACTGTAAAACTGAGAAGAGAGCAGTAGAAAACAAAGAACTGACCATTAGGATAAGGACAAGACAAGAAAGCATCTTTTTATTTTATAGCTACCACTACCATGTTTTTCACTTAAATACAGCATTCTCTAATTGTTTATTTAAAAGTACAACAAGAAAACGCTAAATCGCTACTTGTTCTAGAAAACAGTAGGATTTTTTTCCTGACACTGTTTTCTAGTTATCTGACTCAACAGAAGAATACTGTCTTCCTACACTTCTGCAAAATATCTCATTATTATTTCCTGAAAATACAGCAGATTTGGGTTATCAGCTTGTGAAATATTTATCTTCCATGCTGGAATTTTCGATATTTGATCTGTACTCAAAGGCAATTTTTTAGGCTTTAAGCAAAATCCTTTCAGCCATCTGAGTCTTGAAAGAAGCTTGGAGGTAGGAGAGGGATTTGTGTGTTCTGTAAATCTTATCTAAAACACACACACATATATATATATATATACACACACCCACACACACTAACGAGGCAAAGTCACAAAGTGAAACAGCATCTTATATTAGACTGAGAGAGAGTATAAAGGCAGAATTCTGAAGCCTCAGATGAAAATTTTCAAGAATAACCGATGCCTAAGTCTGAATAAGGTACTTTTGTAACTTTTACCTTTTGACCCTTTGTGATATCAAATGCACTTTCTGCTTTCCTGAAATAAAAGGAGGAAAGCTGCTGCTAGCAGAATTTATGTGGAAGTGAAAGTGCCTCTGTAGCACACGTACAGCAAAAGCTTTTAAAATCCAATAAGGAGGAAGAAAAAGTACTAAGCCCCTAAAATATTTGCTGCACCATGAATTTACTGAGGTTTTAGTTATCCTCAGTATAATTCTATATCCAGAAGAAAATCGCACAGATATCTAGATATGCCATGACTGATGGGGCTCTCCTGCAAAAAGAAAGACAAATTCCTACTTCATTATATTCAACTCAATTGTATGGAAACATCCATGCCCTTTATATTGATAACACCAAGAACAAAGGGCAACTTTGCTGGTGATTTAGTTTCAGTGAATAAATCTGAGTACTCTGAATTGTTTCATAATTCCTACATTTGATTAGAGCAATAGCTGCTTCATAATAGATGACACCTTTGAAAAGAATAGTAGCAAAGAATCAAAGCATCTAACCATTTTTAAATACCAAGAGCCAAAACTTTTTTTTTTTTTTTTTTTGCAAGAGGTTCTGTTTTTGTCTGGCATAGTTAATTTAGTTATAAAATGCACACAGATCCATTCTATTTCAAAGGGGGTGTCCTTTTACTGTAGCAGCCCTTGAGGTGCTTAAAAATGTCACCATGCTACCATCATACCTAAGATTGACAAGCTGGGGATCTGCCTTCTGACATTGAGAGCAGAAGTAAGTCATCCTGTTATGGTCTCCCAGACGGCACACGGTGATGCTGCCACTGCACTCCCTGCAGGCTGGGCGCTTGTACACTCTGTAGTGTCGGTACAGCGGGGCCCCCGCTTTGCGGCACTAAAACAGAACATGTTTAAAGTCCTGGTTAGAGACTCAGGATCAATTTTACATGAGTCTGAAAATAAAAAACCCTACATAAACTGTCAACTCAATGACTAGATGAAGATATTTAAAAGAGACACTAATAAAGGCTATCCCTTTATTTCACATTATTTTATGCAACGAATTGACAAATCAGGTATAACAGTGTCTGTAATTCTCCACATAATGAAATAAAAGACGGGAAAAAGAAGCATACTAGCAAGGTGCAAGCAAATGCATGCTAGGAACTCTCTGAGTTCAGCCAGACCAGCTAGCTCTGATTCAGCACCAGTTGTCTTTGACCTGACACCTGCAGGAGTCTTCTTGAAGAGCTAATGAACTCCAATCAATTCAGCATAGAAAACAAAGCAAACATAAACCACAAAACAAACACTGCCTTCTCTCACCCCCAAAGAGCCAAAAACTCAGCACAGCTCAGATGTGATGCTACAATATGGGTTAATAAGCCTTCCCAAAACCCAAAGAACTGTGCAATGCAGAAATATTCCCAAGATTCTGTAAATGCTGGGTAGTGCCCAGTAAAGTTGCTCAGCTAGATCTTGGCCCTGGCCATGCCAGACAACTTGGCTCATGAAAAGCCACTTGGCACTACGGTAAGCTCCCCAGAGTCTGGCAGAAAGCCGTATTAAATTAAGTATAGTACAAGCCCAAGGGCAGTGACCTGAAAAGCCTCCAGACAGCTGGCAGGCACATTTCATGAGACAATTCCCAAAACACCCATGAAGTCAGCATAGACACACTACAGCTAAAAGTGGCAAAAAAAATCCAAACAATTAGAGCCCAGCAGAGATGCAGCCAATTCTGCAGAGCCACCCAAGTTTCTGCCCTACGATTGCAAATCCTTGGGCTCAGTTCAAACAACACCACAGCTGGCCAAGTAATACCAGCACAGCCCTGGCAGAGTTCACTAGCTCTAGCTCCATAACGTATGAAAACCCTTGGAGTTCTCCCAAAACACAGGTGTCATTGAGCACAGTGCATTTGCTTCTACTGTGCTCTTATTCATCAGTCTTGCTGAAACAGAATTCTTGTGCCAGTGCAAACTAGTAATGCAATCAGAAGGAATTACTAATATATATTCGCATGAATATTCACAGCTGCCTCCTCAAGGTTTTCAGTCAGTTTCTTATGAGTAGCTTTTTTCCCAGTTATGCAAAAGCCAAACAAAACCAACAGCTTTTTACACAAACAAGATTCATCTTTGCATCTGTAATGATGCAGTATGATGACTGCAAACAATCTATAAAAAATTCAAGCACTATCCCTCATTAACATATTTTCATTATGTTTCTTTAAGATGGAAGGAGAGGCTAGCCCTCTTAAAAGTACTTGACTGGTGAGTACTTGCTAAGTGTGGACTACAGAAGTTTCCAAATTGGCTAAACAGAAAGTATAACTTGCTTATTATCAGTCCAAAAGCCTTTAAATTTCTGAGTATTAGAGTTGTTGCAGAACTAGAAGGTGTCTCTTTACTGGCAGACTTCATTATGAAGTCTAGAGAAATGAAAACATATCCCTACCAACAAACCAAAATACCTTTCAGTGGGTTGAGGGAAAGTAGATATTTAATCAGACTAATAAACAAATTAAAGTTTTAGCCTTTATGATTTTAGGAATGTTAGGTGCCCTCACCCTCACCTACCAAAAAAAATATTTTTAGCACTGCTACCTCCTTTCTTTCATGAACATCAAGAGAAAAAGACAAAAATGTCACTACTGCTTTTCTTTTTTTTTTTTTTTGTTTGTTTGCAGCTTAAAGAAACAAAACATAGAAGAATTAGGTCAAATTTTCTCTTTTTCTATTGTGGAGAGTTAAAGAGCACCATGAATTATGGAGCTTATACAGGAAGAAATTAAGTCCTACAGAAGTTATAGCACTAGGGAGAAATTGTAATTTATTTCACTTAATCAACCAAAATATTATATGAGTTAGGAAAAAAAAGTTGTTAGAAGTTGCAAACTATTTAGTCAAACAAATTTAATTGCTATTTCAAGTTTTATATAGGAAGCTACATCAACTACCTTCATACTTCCCTGGGACAATCTCTAGTTCCTGGTTTGAAGAGTAATCTTTATGTTACCTTACAAGTAACTTTGTGCTTAGCCTACATCAATTCTGACATGCTCAGACTGGCATAACAGCACATGCACAGAAAGACTGAACTGGCCCTCAGGCAGCACCTGTGAAAGTCTTTTGGGCCAAACTGTGCATATTTTGACAATCTTGACTCTTCCTACCTTTCCATCATCTGACAATTCACAATTAATAAAGAGCCCAGAAACCAACATTCCTATTCATGGAAACACTTACTTTGTTGCATCTTTATACTGTTTTCACCAGATGATCACACATAGCTAACATGCCAGAGTAACATTTTGGAAGTTTTCCAGAAATATGTGCCAATACCTTATAAAAAAGCAGGGTAAAGTCACGTGTCATTTTCACCAAGTGACATATATGCTCATCTGTCAGTTGGCAAACCTGTAAGGAAGACAAGAATGAGTTTTAGAATATTACAGTGCTAAAGGACCAAAAAAAAGACCTATGAGGTAGGTGCACTTTGAACACTGATGTGGAGTTGCTTTTCTCCATGTTGTGATAATTCCCTGACTCTATTATATGTATCATCTCAGTTAAACAATACATGTTTACATTCTATACTACAAGAACTCACTGCTTGCATACCAAACAATGTGCTTTGCCTCAACCATGCAAAACATGTGCTAGAAAATTCAGTTGTCTTATCCTATATTGACCAAAGAGTTCATGATCACATAAATAACAGAGTTAACAAGTCTCACATCCCTCCTAATTTCCTCATGGATCATAATATGACCTATCGTCTGAGGCTCTTTTCTCTGAGACATATTCAGGAAGAATACACGAGTCAAAGGCATCACAATTAGCGAGCTGTATCAACCAAATTTACTTTTCTTAAGAACCCAAAATTTTAAATCACTTCTTTTTTTCTCTGCTATATCGCAGATAAAATCAAAATCCAGGATTTTGGATTTTTGTTCATAGGATTAAGCCTATGAACAATTGAGCCTATGAACAATTTTCGATGTTTAAAAAACTTTTCAGTTACTAATCTTCCCCAGTTTCCATTTACATCCTATGTAATCTCTGTTTTGCAAATATCATCTTCTCAACCGAAGTTTGAAAACACTTGCTTGAGGATCTTAAAACAGAAAAAGTATGATAAACAATGGTAGAAAAAACAACTGATGCCAGCTAGCAGGATAAGAACTGGAAGTAGCAGTTGCAAAAATTATAAACTCTACCACATAAACTATTTCGGGTAGTAAATGAATAAAAAACCTGAGCACTTTTCACTTTCCCTTATTTATGGACTGCCAGTTTAATGGCAGCATAACAGGATGTCAGACTCAAAATATAAAAATTAATCAGCTCCGAGGAATGCCATGACAAAAACCTCCTGTTATAATGATAAAACATTACTTTAGTGTCCAAGAATAACTTAAGAAATTACAGATGACAAAACAAAGGTAAAAAAAGATAGCAAAATATTAAATAAATATGTATTTAAATTCTTAATATTTTGGTGTCCTTAAAAACCATCTTGAGACATTTACCTTAAGAGCTGGATGAAGACCACTATCAAACAGTGCTTCATTCTTTATGATATTTCCCACTCCAGGTAATACTGATTGATCCAATAACACATCACACAACATACGGGTGTTCTGCTGCTTAATCGCATGTTCTGCTCTTGAGAAGCTAAACTTTGGAGAACACACATCCAAACTTTCCATCATCCTCACTTTCTGCTCACACTCTGCTGCATTTCTGGAAGAGAAAAATACACTGATCAATTTTTATTTTTAAACTATTCTAATATTGCAGTGTGGTTTTAAAAACAACACAACAAATTAGAACATTATATGCAGATAACAGAAACCATGAAAATACTGTGACAAGAAGTGGCATGGAAATTCCATTAAACACCTCTTCCAAAAACAGGTCAATGATACATGCATGGAACATGCATCTAGTCCAACGTATAAGAAATCATCTCATTTTGTTCCTAGTAGCTTGAAAAATATTTGCCAGCTCCTCGCTTTAAAACTACTTCCAAGATGGAAATCCCATGTGTTTGGACCCTCAACTTACCTAACTGTATGGTTACATGGTCCACTAGTTACACCATGACATTAACATGACATTAATGTGTATACATACATACATACATATATATATATATATATATATATAAGTAAATTATATTTATATATTATATTTCAAAGAAGCACAGAATATTCTGTGTTGGAAGGATCCCACAAGGATCATGAAGTCCAGCTCTTAAGTGAATGGCCCAAATGGGGATCAAACCCTCAATTCTGGCATTATTAGCACCATGCTCTAACCAACCGAGCGAATTATAATTATTTAATAGATGTATGTAGTAGTAGATTATTAACAGTAGTTACAAAATTAAAAAAAAATATATATTCATATGTTAAGATACATATTATTAGGATAAGCATACTCATTTGAAAATAATACCATACAAGAAGTCTTGGCTTGCATGAGATTTTGTGTTTTGTAATTTTATGTACACTTATATGTGTTGCATGAATTTACATGCCCATTTCCATTCAAGGGCCTCGATCACTAAAATCAAGCTTGCTGGTGTTTTTTTAGCAGTGTGAAGTACAGTGCTAATGGGCATAAACATCTGCTTAATGTAAATTAGAACAATTATAAAAATTTGCTTCCATAAAGAAAAAAAATAAAAACACAACCTTGGGAGCATAAAAATTTGAAACCAGTAATTGTGACAGATTGTTTGTTACTCTTGTTAAGAAGTGAGACTGGGATAGAAATTAACAGAGCAATGGGTTTCAGCATACAGATCTCAGGAGAGAGAATTAAATCCAACTTTCATTCCTAGTCTTGACACTACCTAATGAAACTATGGCATAGAACTACTTTAACTGAATGTAAGCTCTGATACAAAAGTAACAAACTTTTGTATCAGAGTAACAAACTTTTGTTGAAATTACCATATCAACATATCAAACAAAAGTAACAAACTTTTGTTGAAATTACCATATCAACAAATATGATATGTTGAGAAAGTTTTTTCTTGATAGAATCCAAGCACTTAACAATTTGTAAATTATTTTTTCATTTACCTTAAAAGATAGTTATAAAAAGAAATAAACAGTTTACCTATACTCTACTGTCACATCCCAAAAACAAACAGTATCCTCCATAAGCTCTATCTCCAAAACTGGTTGTGCACCATTTCTGTTTTTGCTTCCATCAGGATTAATGTGCATGGAACCATTCATACCAAAGTGAATCCTCGGAAAGAAAGAGAGTTTTTATAGGTATTTTAACTTTGCTATTGTTTCCAAGCACTACACCAGTCAATTTTTAGAGCTGTGAACCTTACCTAACCAAGTCAGTATGCATGTACATTAATTCTAGTCATTACCAGTAACACAGCAATACACTTAGCTTACAGAATGCTCAATTCCCAAAGAAGAAAGAATGCTCCCCAAGTAAAAATCCCTCCAAAACACAGCTGGTTTTGTGTAGTCTTCATAATTCATTATACAGAAGTCAAACCTGATCATTAAGAAGCACCATTTCTGGTACACTTAGAATTTTTTTCACTTGACATGCTGATTGTCCAGCACAGATTCATAAAATTTCAGGAAGGCTGAAAGAAATGAGGCCACTTGACCAGAAAATTTTCTGCTGAATTAGGCAGAAGTCACCTGGTATGAAAAGAATTTAGTCCCCATATTCCCACCACTGTTATCACATTGCAGCTAAATCCAGTAACACCATAAACAGCGTAATTAGTATTTGCCATATGTTGTTTTCTGCTTTTCTTTGCCTACAACCACGGCAAAACCTGCAAGTCAATTAAAAATTAATAAAAGAAATAAACTGAAAAATGCACAGATGGCAAAGTAGAAGAACAGACCCTTTCAAGCATTCATTTTACAGATTAGTAATGCTTTAAGAGGTCTTAAGTTTTATAAAATATTCTACGAGGAGCTATGCCTGAGCAAAGGACAAGTCTATTATCTCATACATCTTATTTATTACAATTTCACCTGGTACAATCAAGTCCTAAAAACCATAAGATAGCGGGAATGCCTATTGCTATACACTGTATATCAGAAAAAGTGGATTATTTTGTAGTTACAAGAAGATTTAACAGACTGAACTACATAAATGACCAAAGAAATGCAATATCAGTTCTCTGTTTCCAGTAAACCCAGCTTTCGTATATTCCAGGAAGGACAGGCATTTTAAATATTTACAGATGGGCTAAGACAACATGTCATTAAGCCTATTCCTAAAGTTACTCTTTAAAACATGAAAAAATTAATGCTATGAGTTACTTAAAAACCTGCGTCTTTCCAAAACTCTTCTTACAAGTCAGATCAGGTGATATAGTTGTTTCAATCACTTTTATCTTCAAAAGCCATTTTCAAATCTCAAGTGCCATGAGTAGTAGTGCACAGGCTTAACTAGCCAAACTTATTTTTAAACCTAGACAAATTTATTTTTAAACCAAACTCTTGCATCTTGCTAACAAATGGTGATGCATTAAATGCTTCCAGAAAATTATTTTTATTCAGTTTTTAGCTGATGGTTTCATTTACCAAGCTCCAACATACTGTTTGAAATAAACTTTAAGAATCACAACTATTAGCTATTCTAATGCCTTCTCAGTTCATGACCAGAAAAAAAAATTGAATCATCACTACATGTTTACATTCAAAAGCATTAAGAAATTTATAAAATTTAATTCTAAAGTGTTTCATTACCTTTGATGTCCTGAAATAGGGAAAAATATAAATCTTCTTTGTAATTACAAATAGAAAAGGCATGCTAATTAAACCTAGGAAATGTTATTCAATGAGAACTAGTAGTAAGGAGTTGATGATTTCTAGTTTTAAAGTAAAAAGGTGAGGCTTTAGAATTATTTCGTGCTACATGATATTGCAGGGATCTGAATGCACTGCATGTATTATAACTGTTTTGCCTCCACAAAATGCAACTTCCTGTTTGAAACAAAGCATGTCAATAAAAATCTGTCCTTTTCAGATACCTTTACATGGAATCGTGGAGTAAAGCAGTAAGTTATCTAAACATGTGACTATATCCAGTATGCCTACAGTCCAGAGAGGCTGATGAGAAGTTTCTCTCTAACACTTTCAAATCTCTCAAAGTGCCATCAGCAAGATCAAGATGACCCCCACAATACATTCAGTCTGAATGCATAGGAAGCCTTTTTCTCACTTACCTCAAAGCTTTCTGATCAAAATACATAAAAAGTTCCTTTCCCAATGTCTCCACACCCCTGTAAACATGGCCAACAAGGAAATCATGACCAGAGATGCTCCCTTTACTCGCAGCAGTCTGAAAAATGAGTACATACACACAAAAAGATTAAAGAGAATTTATACTGCTTATATTCTAGCACCAGTACACATTCAGCAAGCAGCTGTACGAACTACTTTTCCAGCTTGGACAACATTAACTATTTTCTCCTTAAGCATTCTACCAAAAACAATTGGACTATGAACCCAGGAAGCAGTCACTATTGCTAATGCTATCATAACTTACCTCAATTTTTTTCCTAACTGAAACAATACATCTTTTTTTTAATCAGGGAATTTTATGTCTTTTCCTTTGAGTCATGAATTTACATTAAGAGTTTCAGACTGGTGTAAAATGAACAGGTACAGTTTGAATATTAATATGTCAGTGTCAATTCTGCCATTTGCAGATCTATATCCTTCTTCAAATGTTAATAACAGGCTTTCAGTATTTTGCAGTGTGTGTTACAGAAAAGCCTCCACTGAGCCCACAGAGATATCTCTCTTCCTCCTAGCTTAAAGTCTAATCTCAGAAGCAGGTGAGCAGCAGGTAGGACACTACTAGAGAAAAAGATAAATGTGAGATTGAAGTAGTCATATTTTCTTGCATAGCACATGAAGATACTTTGAAATTACATGGGATGTCAACAGGTTATCTGGTCCAAACACCTGGTCAAAGCAGATACACTTAGGACAGGGAGCCCAGGGCCTTGTGCACTCAGACTCAGAGCAGCTCCAGGGATGGACACTCCAATCTCTTTGGGCCCTTGTTCCATGGCTTGACTATTGTGGTGGAAATTTTTTCCTAATACCTAATGAGAACTTCTCCTGTTGTCCCCTGCATCTGCTGCTTCTCACCCACTGTGCATGTCCAACAGGAGCCTAGCTCTGTCTCTTCCATATCGTCCTTACAGCTACCTGAGGAGAGCAATAAAACCCCAGTTCTGCCAGCTTTGCCTTGAGCACCATGTGCTTCACCCTGCTAATCATACCAGAGGACTCACTCCAGTATGTTGTTATTTTGTTACTACTAGGGAGTTGCAAACTCAGGTGCAGCCTTGCAACTGCTGCTCAGAGGTAAGCATCACTTCAATCTGCAGAGCCCAGCATGGGGTTGTCCCTCTTCTTGGAACTCAGCTTCTACAAGACCCTAAGATCATTTTTTGATGCACAGCATTTCCCATCTGAGCAGCAGCTAGGACTGTGCTGTTCCATGACACTCTTCTGTTCCAAGTGCAGGATTCTGCAAGTCCTGCAAATGCTGAACTTGACTTTCTACTTTCAGCCCATTTATCTCAGCCTGTGAAGGTCCCCCTGACTAGCACCCCAAGGTCCCTTCAGACCCTGCTGAAACCTGTGAGCAGCAGATTCACTGTCCTCATAGCCCTGACTGCAGGGCAGATACACGTATCCGTGCTTCAATTGCAGCACTCAATTTCAATGCACATATGTATGAAAGCAACTCTGGCAAATCAGCCAGGCTTCTGCTAGTTCGTGACATTTCAGAGCTACTCTCTATGCAATCTCCCATGTATTATTACCTTGAAATGATATATATTTAGACAGTTTTATGGTTATTACTCTGTCGAGTAGGAAAATAAAAACATTTCTCGCATAACACTTACTTTGTCTATTATCAAAATATGAAGAAAGCAAAATTTTGCTCCCATGTAAGCAGTTCATGCTTTCCAATAAAAGTATTGGAGTCTGTTGCCATGCAACAAATTTATTTTAACTTTAATCCACTCAGGGTTGTTTAAAATAAACCAGAATAGGAAATGACTGAGATGGAAAACCAACTTGTGTTTTCAAATATTTGAAGTGAAATTCATACCTCTCTGGTATCAGGCAAACCCTTACAGTCATCATAGTACAAACTCTCCTAAACAGCGTAATCTTCAGGCGTGGCCAAGGCTTTGGCCATGGTTAGCAGCCTCTGTGAAATCTAAAAAGTCCAAGACCCTTAGGTTGGTCATTTTCCAGTGAATAGAGGCTGCCCTGAGGTGACTTTTACTGCACAAAGCGATGGTAACGAATCTATTTGAGGGAGTGAGATTTCTTTTAGAAACCTTAGGATCATGACTCCTTATTTCAAAAATCTGTCCTGAAAGATATTAACCTATAAAGACTAGTCCCAAGACATATCTTAGACAGACGTATTTTCAACCACATTCTTTCCTAAATTGTTTCACCAAAGTACTATCTTACTGTGCCTTAATCACCAACTCCTACAATGCTTTATACACACTAAAAGTGGGTAAAATTTCCCCAACTTTCTGCCTGGCAGAATCCAATATATTTACTTGCAACAAAAGCAACACAGAGTCTTTTAAAGATGAGCAAAATGAGGCCTGGAAAAAAAGATACCTTAGCTAACTCTGTAATCAAAACCAGAGGCCAGTACCTACACATTTATCAGCCAAGTGATTTCTCCATCTGCTACAAGGTCTCACAAGTCCCAGCAGCTTTATACTAGTGAACTATTTTATGCTGCCAATGAAAGGATACAAACCAAATGTCACACTCCTTATTTAAATACTTGATCTAATTAAAATTGCTTAAAAAATAATTATAGAAGTAAAAGCCCCCTTTCTGCAGGTCAATGTCAACCTTTCTCAGGTTTCACACAGATTAGAATCATAGCATGGTTTGGTTTAGAAGGGACCTTGAAGAGCATCTAGGACATGTCTAGACTGAGGAGATTATGAAGAAGGAAGATTAGCAATAATTTCCCTTGTATTTAACGTTTCCTCGAGCAACACGGTATTTGAAGTTTATCCTAAGTGAACACGAGCGATTCTAAAACCTTTCCCTCATTACTCCTCAAATCTGCTGTTTCTACAGCTTCAGCATCGCCTTTACACATTTGACCTGCCGAGACCTATTATGTTGCTGACAGGAATATTTCACAGCTTCAAGGAAGAATAAAGACAGTACTCGCGGACGACACCCACCATCCCCCACGGGCGACGGCAGCGGCGGCGCGGGGGGCACCAGCCACCCCGCTCGGAGCTCCGCCCGCCAGCCCCTGGCACCGAAGTGGCTCCTGCCCGCTCGCTTGCTCTCACCCACACCCGCCGGCATTTACCACCACGGGCAAAAGCGCTGGGCCCCGCTGCCCGAGGCAGCTGCCCGGCCCTGTCCCGGCCCGTGGCCGTGTCCGTGTCCCTGTCCCGGCCCGTGTCCGTGTCCGTGTCTCTGCCCGGCCCTGTCCCGGCCCGTGTCCGTGTCCCTGCCCGGCCCTGTCCCGGCCCGTGTCCGTGTCCGTGTCCGTGTCCCTGTCCCGGCCCGTGTCCGTGTCCCTGTCCCGGCCCGTGTCCCCGTGCCCTCACCGCGCCGCCGCCCCGCGCGGCCCGCACGCGCTGTCCCCGGCGCAGGCGCGCCCGCAGGCGCTCGGCGCAGAGCGCGCAGCCCGGGCCCTCCACC
>JAYDZK010000202.1:37005082-37038794 GCA_034509185.1 Euphonia xanthogaster | reverse complement strand
CGCCGCTGCCGCTGCCGCCCTTCGAACGTCCCGCTCGCCGGAGGGCGGTGCGGCCCGCCAGGCACCGCCCCGCTATTTCCTGTTTGCTTCCTACTCAAAGGCGGCTCTTGCTGCTCGCACGGTACTCGCTGCTTCTTGGTGGCTCTCTGGTGTTGTTTAAAACTCGCGCAAGCGTATCTTCCTTCAAGACTTGATCCGCAATCAGAAATTAATTTCAGCTTTTAAAAAGTCGGTATTTATTAGGCTTCTGCAGTCCAGGTTTAGAGAAGTAAAATGCTCCTTTCCCCGTCACGTTTGAAGTACAAAACAGGCGTAATAAACTCTACGAGCTCTAAGAAAACTGGGGGAATTGGCAGTGCAAGGTAGAACATTGGACACCGTTTCCCAATGCCCGGCTCGTGAGGCAATACTCACGCTGGTTAAAAACACCCAATGTTATTTCTTATGTACACAGCCTGTATCCACTCATTTATCTGGGTTCAATCAAAATGTGTTTTCCTTAAAAGAACTTTTTTTTTTTTTTTTTAACATGGAGGGAAGTGGATAAATCAGGCTATATGATGTTTGTTTGCTGAAATAAAATATAATTCACATTTTCGGCTGAGGTTAGGGTGTGCTACCCTTGTTGCAAATGCCTTTTTTCTTTTTCTCAGTGGTGTTTTTGCTGTGGTCTTTTAAAATCAAGACAATAAGGCATTTTTTAGTAAGAGAATTAAGCTCACGAGTCAGAAATTGGCAATGTTAAAAAATGGCATGCGGAAGTGATTTTTCTGCTGCTCTAGAATTTTGCCATACTATTCTTCTAAGCAGTTGGAAATTGATACGTAACTCATGTTTCTATATTAATATTTAAAATACCTTAAGAGCACAGACAATATTTCCTGTCACTTGGCAGTCAAATATAATGTTTTTCTTAATAAGGGATTTCATTTCATAGCTGGATATTTTTCAGTTGCTGGTTTCTGCAGTGTGCTACCACAGACTGGGTTTTCAATTCCACATCTAATTCTGCAGATTGATCAGAAGTTCCAATAGTAACCATTAATTAGGTTCTCTAGCAATTTTTCACTTATGTGCATGAATTTTAACCAGAAATTCTGCATTAACTCACCTTTGGCATGCAGTTTTATTCTGCTAAAAGCTGACTTGCAGGTATGCACAATCTGTTTGGGTGAGATTCATATTAAAGTGTTTGGTGGTGACAAACATTTGGGAATTTCTTTGCTATAATAAAAACATTTAATAATATATTTGAAACAAAGGGAAGAGAGGTAATAGCACTGTAATATACCAGTCTGACTGTTCTGTATTCTGTAGCAAATGACCAGTGCTGAACTTTAAATCAGGATAATTTATAGGTAAAAATACCTAAATGACAACAGTTGAATGAAGAACAGTTGTTGGGCAATATTATTGCTGATATAATTCCTTAGTGATCTAATAGTGTAGCCAAGTTAGAAATATACAGCTGTTTGTGTTTTACAGCATTCCAAATAGAATAGTCTTAGATGCTTTTGTGAAAGTATTTCTTTGAGTCAGGAAATCTCAGTTGCTGCCATTCAGTTTCAACGATGAAGTTACCAGGCTACAAGGCAAGTTTTAAATATAAAAAAAATAGAAAGTCATTAAATTTATTCCAGAGTTCTGTATTAGAATTTAGTATTTCTTGGCAGGTAATTCCATTAATAGTTGTTCACACCTTATTTTGATTTTGAAAAATCCAATGTCCACAAGAATATCTCCCACAGGTAACTAAATGTGCAAATTACAAACAAACAAGCAAATAAATTCTCAAGTATAAGTTTAACATTTGACTGTTTTTTTTACTTCCTGACTGCCTTTGCATCAACAAAATCAGTCTGTTCTATTGTACAATAATTGATGTAGGTAGTAACAAATTATCTGCAGTGAAAGGCAAAATCTCTTTTTAAAACAAAAATTGAGTAAATCTGCATATGCTCATAAATTTGACCTGTGTTCTTGGACTCGGTGCACAGCTGCCTCTGTTATTTTTCCCAATGGGGTTTGCAGGCATCGTTTCTTGGTTTATTTGTGCATTTGCATATTTACCATCAGATAATAGCATACAACAGAACAGTGTGCTCAGCATTGGACACTCACATTTTTGCATATTAATGCAGTTGTGATCTCATTAGAAAAAAAATAAGCCCAGAGAAGTGCATTTGTTTCTAAAACTTCAGGTTTCCCAGAAATATAAAAAGAATACAATACTTTTTTTTTTAATTCAGGTTTCCAGAATTTATATAGAAGCCCTGATTCTCTACCTTGTTGTCCCAGTTCATGTAGCAGAACATTTGGTATCAAATTTATGTGGTTAATTGGTGCAAGTAGAGCAACTGCTAAAACTTTTTAGTTTATGCATATTTTCTCCCTTGAATTGGTATCTTAATCTTAGAACATTGGTGCTCAGTTTCAACACCTAAGTTAAATTTGCAATTAATAGAGCTTTGAAAGTGGTATTGGCAAGTAATATTATCATATGGCAAATATAGATCAATTTAAATAAAGACCAACTTAAATATCATTTTAGATCTAATAGTAAAATTACATTTTTCTGAAGGCAACACAAAATAACAGAAATAGGCAGAGTACAAGCACATTCTGTTCAAATCCAGCAGTATGAAGAACATCAGCACTGAGATCCTTGCTAAAGCATAGGGGTTTTTTTTCTACTGGCTGGTTGAAGTATACACTGAACTACAAAGATATTCCCTTTATGGTTACAAAATCTTGGATAAGAATTAATAATCAGTGGTGACTGATCCATTTCATGGTTGCTTAGAGAGTTAATGTGAGCAGTTAAGCACACTTAAAATTGCTCATCATGTAATCCCGATGAAATCCTTCCTAAACCTTGTAAAAACATTCCCAAATCCTTCAAAATTAAGTCTCTTGATGCAATTAATCCAAATAGTTGCACTGTCCAGAGAATGTGTTCTGGTTATAAATTCCTGGTCTGCCAGTGATTTTTGAGGGTCATGCATAGTTGATACAGACACATAGTCAATTTTTTTTTGTCAGTTATCTGGAAGTAAATAATGCTATGATTGTTTGGATTCTATTATTAGGAGAGAGGTCTTACTTTCCTTTACAAAAAACCCCTATACTATTGTAGCTTTGTTTTTGCAGCTGCAGTTATTTTAAAGATAAAGATCAAGGTGGTTCTTTGAGAACTGCAGTGAAGCATCAACATAAAATTATTAACCAACTTGTGAATAACAGCTTTAGTACTAGAGTTTCTTGCATTTATTTCATTGTTGCAGCCATACTAAAATGCTACAACGTATATACCATTTTCACTGAACATGGAAGTATGTGTTCAAAATGGAGTCATTAATGGATTAATGGTTTGGAAGTAAAAGGGATAGTTGAGACTTAGTAGTTTTGTCCTAATATCTACCTATTGAAAACTGGTCACAGATAAGCATATTCTTAGGGCTCTAACTCATGTACTAAAGAAGAAACAAAAATACTTATAGAAGTATATGTTGTACTCACAATTTCCAGAGAGGACATGCTTTCAAATTAGACAGCTAGAGGATGCACAAAAACCTAAACTGCTTAATTATGTGTGCAATTATATATTTTAAAATAACTATTTTTCAGTATTGTCACAAAGTTACCAGACTTTCCCTGGGTAGTAATTGAGTATGACAGGTTCACCTGTCAATGACTGGTTGGCTGTAAACAAGACACCTCTCTTTTAGGAATGATAGTTTATCTCTGTAGCAATCCTTGATTTCCCTACAGATAAAAAAATGCAGCACCTTTAAAAATCTGGGCTAATTCGACATGCTAGCTTTCAGCAGAGTAATTTTGCCATTTTCAGTGAGGAATTACATATGGATTGCTTCCAAGCACCAAAGATCATAGTTCTTTCCAAAGAGATCTTCATACTGTATTAATTTCTTGGACTTTCCTGGGGGGGGGTGGGCAGGAGAGCAGAAATAATCTCTCTTAAATTTGAATTTTTCTGCTGCTCTAACCAAAGGGTTAAATCCACTAGAGGGATTAAAAAGAGACAGGCAAGCTATTCACACTCCCTCAAATTCAGTAATAATCGAGGTCCATCAACTATACTATATATCTAAGGTAATGGAAACTGTGAACTCTCTAAGTAATCAGTGGCAATAGGTAGGCACCTCACCAGACAGTGATTTAGAGCAGGGGCTTCATTAGTTCTCTCTCTCTCTCCATTAGCCACACAGGGAACAATAGCAGTTCCTTCTATTGGATACCCTGCTGTGAACCTTCAAGCAGTCACCTATTTCCCTTGTGCAGTGTAAGGGGAGAGTTATGTCAGAGAATATGACTCAGTTGTATGCTGAGCCAGGAAGCGCCAATGGAGTTTCCTAGATGCCTCTGCAGTCTGGATTCATAGCAGTGAAACAGCTTCTTTGGTTAGAAATCCAAGCAAAGCAATTTTTTTTTTAAAAAAAGAGAATGTGGCAGCTTCTTTGAGCTGCTGGAGCAATCCAATCAGTGGTGCCTCCTTCCCCTGGGAAGTGGAGAAAATTGATCCTAGAGCTTTCCTGAGAAAATATGCAGTAGACTAGAAAGGACACTGTTCTAAGCTGTTCCTCTTATCAGAATGCTTTTTCTTTGTGTAACATGCTTTGTTTTTCAGTAGAGCTATGACTATCACCAAGGTGATAGATTTAATAATTTACATTAGCCTTTAATTACCAAATATAATTTTCAACATATGACTTCTGCACATAGCCACCTCAAACTTTACATTTTGTAATAGAATTACCTCTGGAAGGATATTCTGATCTAAGGCTGTGATCTTGCCATTATTTGTGACAGGGGCTTTGGAGATTATGAATTTAATTTTGGCTTGTTGAAAGTGAATCTGTGTCTTAATGGTGCTATTAATGAGTTATATTCTTAAGTATTCCTTATCCATCTGCTTTTTTTGATTATTTTTATTGCAGTGTTTTACTAAAAGATTCCTCTTCTTTTCTCCATCAGTGTACCTAGTAATCCAGTGAAAATGACAGTTCCTTTGTTGACACCAGATCAACAGTCCATATGCTGCTTCAAATCATATGGAGTACTTTGAAGCTAGATATAGTCTAGCTATAGACTTGTTGTGTGACTGTTTTAAGCCAGCAGGAGAGAGACTTGCAGAGACCACTCCAAGTGAGACTACACTCCTCACCATTTGCTGACAAATGCTGACCATATGACCATTACAAGAAACTACATCTCTTGGAGCACACTCCAAGATATAAATAAGATATGTAGAGGTAGTTAAACAATTCCACCTATGTACGAGGTATAGACAAATTGGGATCAACTCTTGATTTGTGAGCACATTCTAGAGATAATTGGCTACAGCACAAAGCTTCCTAGGAGAAGACTTGGCTGAAGAAGTAGAATGTCTCCTCAGCAAGTTCACTGATGATATGAAGCTGCGAGTTTAGTTAAGTGAGGGTTTTTTGTGTTAGTAAGCAAAACCGGAGCAGGATCCAAAAATATATGAATTTGTTCAGAGATGCTGACTGTAGTACTCAAATGATGCATTTAAAATTTCTTTCCTGAATGTTTCTTCTATAGATCAGTATTGGAGTAGAATTGACTTAGACCCTACTTAAATTCAGAAATATAATGTTTGGGAAAAAATTGAAGAGAAAAAAGTTACTTTATAAGTTTGTACTAAAAGTTATAAATCCTTAAAGGTTCCTATTCCCTTCCCAGATACATACTCTTGTTGCTTTTAGATACTCAAATCTGTCAGCATAGATGCCTCTACCCATTCAGAACTGCATAATCTAATTTACTGTCATAGTTTAACTTCATTTGAAGAAACAATATGACAGCAATATGCAACTGCCTCAGGGTGGGGACAGCGGATGTTACTGCAGCTAGATATTCATGGGATAAGTACAGACAACCTTCTTGGCAATTTATGAACAGTGCTCATAACTTTACTGCATTTTGAGACACAGTTCGGGGCCAGTAGTCTCCCTTGTTTTGTTGATGGATATTGGCTCATCCCAAATTCAATAAAAGTTACTTCACTTACCTGGAGGAGAAAAGAAAACATTTAGACCTTGCAGTAGTTTATTCAGATGGTTAAGTCTTTAAGCTCTTTAAGATAAAGTGTCCAGCAGTGCCTCTAGGCTATCTACATACTAAAACAGATGAAAGGACAAAATTGGTATCTGGAGAGAGGCAGAAAAATTCTTTGTAGCCTTCTCACCTCTATTGCATTTATATGTGCACTGCTCTGAGGTGTATTCACTTATGCTGTATGTTTTACATTAAAGATTAACACCTCAAGGAAAAATAAAAGTTAGGAGAATATGATTCTGATGAAGAATTTACCATTTTTTCTTAGATGATAAATGTTATACTTTAATGCCATATTGGAAAATATTTGGATAATATTCTTTCAAAAGCATAGGTAGTATTAGTGAAGCATGGACAGAAGACTCTTCAACTAATTAAAGTTGAAAAGTGGTGTGTTTATTATAGCACTGGACACAAGCAGAATTATTTCCAAAAGCATCTGCAAGAAAGTCACAAACTCCTGCTCTCTATTTATCCAAAAAGGTTTTACATATCCATATGGTTTCCAGGACGGTTTCTATGATGCTTATTACATAAACATTAGCTCTTGCTTGGTATTATAATTAGTTGAATATCCATTACAGCTGTACAATTGTTCTCTTTTGGTGGGCTTTGGGGAGGAAGTAAGATGTCTTCTTCATGGCAAACTCTTCATCTGTGTCAAGTTGGCCAGGCTGCTTGACTTGCAGGTCACAGTCCAAACCCCTTTTCATTTTTAGAAATCAGTGGTATTTATGGCTCCTGCACTCTACAATACTTCATGTATCACCTGTCATTCCAAGCCTTGTTTCAGTTATTCCCGCCTGGTGTCAACTGATTTCCTAGTTAAGCTCTAATCACAGTATAAGATGTTTGCTAACTACATTTCTAACTTAACCCCTTGACTCATTAGAAGTGGTCATTAGGGGTGACATGGCTTCAGTCGGTTGAGCACTGTGGTGAGCATTTTTGCATGTGAATCACTTTCTCTCTTGTAAGCTTTTGCTTTTAATATTGTTGCTTTTATTTTGTTTTTTTTTTTTTTCCTTATCTCATTGCTGTTTCCAGTAAATTATCTCAATCCATGCATGATCTTTGCCTTTTGTGCCTCCAGTTTTCCTCTCCAGCCCTCTGCAAAGTGGGAGGGGAGGGCAGGGGGAAGTGAAGGAGTAGCATGTGGTTTGGAGTGTCTCAGTGAGAGTCCTAGATTGGAGGATACTATTCTTAAACCACGAAAGAGGACCATAGCAAAAATGTTGCTCTCTCCTAGCAGATGCAATGAGGTTTTACTTATTTTTCTGACACAAATAGTATGATTCTTAGTACCTTGCTATAAGTCTTTATCAGCTGCATGTGCCTATGCAGCACTCCATTTTAATTAGTGTGAAGATTCAAGGCTTAGAAGGAATAGCAGGGGTCTCTAATTATCTTCACAAACTAGTGATCTGCCCAGAAAATGAGGAATGAATAAGCATTAAGCAGTCAGAGGCCAGTACTTAATCACAGAGAGAAGCAGGAAGAGTGGAAGATAAAGAAATGCAATTTTTACCGATTTGGCAGGGCCCCAAAAATTACTAAAAATAATCCTTCTTTAGTAAAACACACCAATTCTAGATATAGAGATTTATGATTTATTCTTATCAGTAATGTTTGACTAGATATTTTAGAATATTTATTTTTCTCCTTATATCTGTGCCATACTTCTGATCCTTTTATTTTACATGTGTCTGTTTAGGCATCAGTAGCATTTCTTGAAGGACTCTTATGAGAATAATGTTTTCCAAGCATTGTTTGTAATTTTTCAGTCCAAGTTCCAAGGAAATAAACACCATTCTTTCCTTCCTTTGAAAAAAAAAAAAAAAAAAAAGATGACATTGGGATTTAAATCATTTCTATTCACAAACTGGCCCTGACAAAAAAGGCTGAGGATTATCTCTTTAGCGACTTTTGAATCAAAGCTGCATTATTGATATGAAGCTAAAAAGGCTTTGCAATTCTTTATATAATTAAAAGCAACTGTTATTATGGAAATTTTTCAGAACAGCTGTTGTATTGGAAGAAAGGTTACACTCTTCTCTGTCAGTAATCCCTTTAAATCTCTGACATGATTCATTGCTCCTCAGACAATGCCAGTGAATTAAACAAAACTGGATGTCTTCCATACATATATTTATTACTTGCAACCCTATCAGCAAGAAAGAATGGAAAACAGAACTCAAATTGGCTAATGCAAGTAATGTGAATCTCCCATTTTATGAACTTTATTTCTATTTCTGTCTTCCAAAATACTCATTTTACCCAAAAGTGATGTCCAGCTTCCTTCCTGTCCCAAAGAGCTTGCAATCACTACTTTATTCTTGAGCCTTAGTCAAGGGTAACAGTCTGGAAGGAAAGGATAGATCTTGCTGAGTTTGGTAAAGGCTAGAGACAGTTTTGATGTAGGATAAAAAGCTTTAGCTCTTTATGAATTTCTGCCTGTCCTTGTGGAGATTCAGAAAAGATTTTTCCTCCTGGCTGGAAGGAGGCAGCATATCATTACTGCAGCTGAGGTTTTCATTTTGTTCCTGGCTTCCAAGCCAGGAAAGTAGAGAAGGGCCAGCCAAGATTTTTTTTTTCCTCAGGGGGTTAGAAGGCAGCAAAAAAGAAAACAAATGTGGGCCTCAAGGAGTAGAATTGGTAAATGGCTTGCTGGGTTTCAGAGTGAATAGACATAGTGTATTTTCTAGAGGTGGGGAAAGTCATAAGCAAAGAAGCCTGGACTTGTACAGGAGCGAGAGGATGCCTATTTTTCAAAGTCCAGCTCCTGAGGTGGAATGACCCCACGCAACCAGTGCAGGCCGGGGCTTTGTGTGGCAGCGAAGCGGAGCGGCAGGACGGGGCTGCCGGCGGCATGTGGGCACGGGGAGTGCGGGACAAGGGCTCCCGCAGCGCTCCGGGAGACGCGGTTGCTGCTGTGTCGTGTCGTGGTGCACCATGGGTTCTGCTAGGTTACATCATGGGGATCAATGGGCTCTGTTTGGTTATATCACAGGAACCCACACCTGAGCTCCAGTGTGTAGCTTTGGATTTCTCAGCACAGGAAGACTTTGACAAACTAAAGCGAATCCAGCCGAGCTCCACCAATATGTTTAGGAGCTGGCTGGCAAGAAGCTGAGAGAGCAGTGTTTGCTTAGCGGAAGAGAGCAACAAGACTTTCTGCACTTCCCTGATCCCTGTCATCACCCGCTTAAGAAAAAGTCAAGTTGTTAAGGATGCAGAGGCTCTTCTCAGAGGCTCACAGCAAAAGGACAAGAGGCAGTGCAACACATTCAGGAACAGAAATATTTTTCTAGCTAAAGAAAAAAGAGAAATTAATGAAAAGAGGTTAAGAACTGGAGTGGGTTGTCCAGAGTGCATGTGAAATCTCCATATTAAGAGAGTACTCTTGGGTAAAACCCAATGGAAGCTGATGTCACTTAGAATATTGCCTTGCTTTGAGTGGGACTAGCTGGGCAGAGGTTTCCTCCAATCTGCTTGTTTCCTGTGGGTCTAAGATCTACATTCTTCATCAGCCAGATCGCTCTTGCTGTGGTTTTGAATTCTGTGTGAAATTCTTTGTTACTCAAAAAAATTCCAAATCATATTGTGCACATGCTGCCAACTCAGACTTTATTTATTTTTTCCCTTCCTGATAATGAAATACTGTATCTAAGAGCTGTTGGAAGAGGACTGTCAAAAGCAATTGCTGATTAAACTGCTACAGCAGTAAGAGGTGGGCTTCTGTGCAAAAAACTTTCTGATGTTTCTTGAAGTGGGGAGAAGGTTGCTTTGGCAACAAGGTTATTTGGATGAGTATAACCTGACAGAACTTGAGGAGGAAGAGGTTTAACAGGAGTACCAGAAAGTTCAAAAAGTACAAAACCTTTCTTTAGGATGCACTTTTTCAGTGTAAGGGTTGGCAACATTGCAATACTATGAATGATTTATTCCTTTTGCTTTCTGGTATTTTGAACTCTGTATTTCAGCCTTTGGCTTTAGTTCCTTCATGCAGATTTATGGTGATAATGGTGAGGTTTTTATTTAATGTGGCCCATCACATATAAGAGTGTTGTTGATAAGTTGTTGTGGACTGTACCTGTTCTGTGGCCCATTTTTAAGTCAGATCTAATGAAAAATTAAAAAAGGAGGCTGTATAAATCAGTGAATAAAAGTGCCATCACTGTAAAAGGTTTTACACAATGGAGTAGCTAAGGAAAAAATAATGTTGGATAATACTAAATAGAATCTGATGAAGAAAATGGAAAGAACTGCATAAAATAAAACAAAGCCTTTAACTGGACTACTGAAACACATTTATAGGATTTATATCCACAAATAACATAAATAGTATCTGAATCATGAAATTACACAGTAAGAATACCAGCTATAGTAATCTTGGGTTTAAGCAGACTCCTGTTTTAAAACTCTTTTTGTAATAGTGGGAAACTTCCACTATGGCTTCCGCTCTAGAGATTATATAGCACTAACTATAGAGATTATTTATACAAATGGAATAAAAGCTGTTGAAACTCACAATGACCACTAAATGTCTTATTTTTTATTTATTTTTTTCAGAGGGAGAAAGACCTTGCTTTAACCATCTGTATGCTGACTTGCCAGCAAGGAAATTGACATCAGAGATTCAACCACAGAAAAGCAGCTGGTGATACCATGTAAGTAACAATGTTACATAGATCACTACCTGGGGTGGAAAATTATCCAGAGAATTCTGCATCTGTAGAAGTCTCTTTATGAAGTAATTTAAATACAGTTAAACTTCAGCTAAATAGAATTTGCTACCAAAGATTCAAAGGAGGGTGATTTTCAGCTTAATATGCTCTGGTTTGGGAGTGCTTTCATATAATAAGTTGCTTTCTTTTAGGAGTTGATGGGTTTGAGTTTCTTTTTTGTGTGTGTGTGTTTCCTTTAACCTGGGAATTTGCATCTCTCTACTTCCATTAATTAGTAAATTTTCTTTTCAAAAAGTAGAAATGTGCTTCTATGAAGAGCATTTCCAGTGATCTGGCTGCTGAGCTGTCTCTCAGGTATCAGGAACCAAAAGGTAAGAGATCTTCTCTAGAACCTTGTCAACACTCTTCATTTTCTGTCTTGCAGTGAGAAGCAAAGAACGTCACTGAATTTCTCCTCTAATTGGTGTGATATGTTCCCTGTGGATAACATATCCAAGCAGGTGGGCAGCATTCTTTTACATCAGCTATATCATCCAAGTAATTTCCAAACGAAGGGTATGATGAATTATGTTGTGAGGAGAAATGTCTGCCAAGGCACCCTGGGAATAGTGTTAAAACTGGTTTTATTTAACATCTTCATTAATGATCTGGAAGAGGTAGTAAACAGACCATTAATTGAATTGGCAAATATTGCACAGAAATAATTCTAGGATTCTAGCTAGACTAGAAATAAATGCAGACTAAAAACAAAGACAAGTATTAAGAAGATAAGAGCAATTTATGAAAACAGGTTGTCTGCATCCATCTTTGGGTTATTTTACAGATTGTGATTGCAGATACTTTTTTATGAGCCACACATTGAAATACTGTTAGATGCAATGACACACTCAGCAGCTTGAGAGAAGCAACAGCTATATAAGATACAGCGTTTCCTTTTTGGCAGGGGCGAGGGGGCAAGGTAGTGGAAACAGTGTGGTTTGGTCCTTCCTCGAGCAAAAGAGTAAACTACAGTACTCTTCAGAGACAAAGTCTGCCCTATACATTTTACCTGTCAATATCAGTATACCTTTTATCAGTATAGTAACTTTTGACCAATTCTAAAGTATTGAAGTGAAAGGAGATTATTAGAATTTGACAGACACCTCTACATGCGCCCCAACTTCATACTGGTAATGGCAACTACTTTTTTAGATTTTTCATGTGGATTAATTTACTTCATATTTTTGAGTAGCTTTTAGATGAAATTGCATATAGTCTAACAATGTCACAAAACCTATTTGATTATAAGATTTTCTAGAAACAGTGGTGTGTTTTTTTAATTAAATCTCCTCAAATTCCTTACTGAAATAATGTTGTATCAGCAGTTTCATGATTTTGATAGGGTTCCATATGAATCTATCCATGCTACAATCACCATTACAGTTTCCTGTTTGAAACTTATTTTTAAAAGAATAATGAAATTCATTATTTCTTATATGGCAATTTTATATAAGGTCTTGTCAAGTACATAAAAAAAAGCAGCTCTAATCACCAGCCCTAAAAATCAGACACATCCAAACAACATAGAATGGAAATCTGCTTGGTTTTTCAGAAACTGTGAATGTACTTCGTGTGTAATGATCTGTGTGGGATATGTATAGGTAAGACATGTTCCCTTTCCCTGTCAATGAGACAGAGATGTCTAGACCACAGTAATGTGAGCTGTATGCATTTCCCTTGGAAAAGTCCCTTGTTTCTGTAAATCATGGATAAATCTGCACGGCATGTGTTAAGTTGGAACTAAGCAGCCAAACTGTAGGACACAATGCTGCGGTTCTTGTGGTGCTTGGAGCTCTGCTTTAGTGCTACGTGCAAGCGAAGGAAGCAGGCTCCTGATCCAGCAGCGCTCTCAGGAGGAAGCTGGCAATATAGCAGAATCTGAATAAGCCAAAAACTGGAAAAGTATTACTGCAAGTGCATCTGTCAAACCAGGGGATGCAGGAGAAAATGAGGTGATGACAGGTTCGGCAGAAAGAGAAATAGCATAATATGAAGTGAGTTAATGATGCCAGCAATTTTTAGCAGTTGAGAAAGTAAGGGCTGCACAGGCAAGGTGGCACTCTATGATTTATGTGCAAGAGGTAGTCAAGGTGATATTTTTTGAAGTGTAGGTTTTAAGCTGCTAGGCTAAGTTCAGATGTTCGATTTCATTGTTGCCCAGGATATAATTTTAAAAACAGTTTTCTGGAATTATTTGGTTATTCAGTGATTTGTTCTCTCTTGTGTCCCAGACTAAATTAGATTACTTACTATAAAGAAATATTTATTGATAATCAAGGGGTTTGGTTTTTTATGCCATATCTATGCTGAAAAATTTTATTTTAATTGAATTATTACTCTTGACTCACTTATGAAAAAACTTTAATTGAATTAAAAATACTTATTATAAAGATTTTCTTTCTGTTTAAGTCATTTTTATTGGCCTGAGATGCCTGTTGCTTTCATCCCACTCATAAAAAAACTATAGCATGAGCTGTATAGCAAAAATGAGTCATGCCATTTGAGGTACCTGAGTTGTTATTTATACTAACAGGATAAATATTAAAGGAAATTAAAAGCAGTAGAACACTTAAATTGAACTCTTTTATTTTCTTTATGAAAATCAGTGAAAACTGAAGAGGTATAAAATTTGACAGAAAGCTAAAACATAATTATGAACATTTCTAATAATGTGAAAAATAAGGGACCTCTCACATTTCCTTGGCAAGAATTTCTTGTCAGTGTCTGTTTGCTACAGCTTATTTCAATGTATTTTGTGTGTAAAAATGAGTGCACTTCATTGTACAGTGGTGTCATATGTGCAAGGTATGTTATGTGAGCTGAACAGGTTATTTTAGGGATGAAGTATATATGTTATAGATATAAAAATATTATTAGTGTAACCTAGGTTTGAAGATTTCTATAAATTAAAGAAGAATAAACAAATAGAACTGGGTATTGTGTTCAATGTTCATTTGACCCTCCATATTTCCAGGCTTGTTTAGTATCTCAAACTTATTTTCATGCTAATTACAGTCAGGGTGAAGTTTTAAAGCTAATTACAGTCAGCGAAAGTTTTTTCTTTAGATCATGACTACCTTCTCTAGAAAGGGTTTGATATCTCTACTTGATAGGTGTCTAAACAATGTCTAATGATGAAAATTCCAACTAAAGAAAGAGGCTATCCAGATGTAATATTATTCAGTGCATTGTATGTTATGGACATTTAAAAATAATAGCTGTTAAAAAAAGCTTTTGAACTGAGTTTGCAGTAAATGATAATAAATAATCCCAGAGGACAGCAGTTGAATTTTAAAGTATGCATGTGGTCATGTCAGCTTGTAGTACAGTCGTCACTAGTCACTGTGGGGATAGTGGCTTTTAAAATGGGAAAGGAAATGAGATGTGTATTCATCAGTGTATGACTGATGGCCTGACAGGATCCTAATTATGCCATGAACACAGCAATGCAGTAATACAACTTCACCATAAGGTTCTTAAGGCCATAAAATATTTTATCAGCTGCTATGTAGAAGGAAAAACCTATTACAAGAATTCTTTTTTTTTTTTTTTAAATGGGACTGATGAAGAGGTGTTGATCATTGAATCAAGTAATGAATTTTCAAAATCATGGTAATCAGAGAGGGATAAGTATCTGTTTGATGTGGGAAACATCTGTTAAAGAATTTCTCCTGAGTCTCATCAGTAGATGGCAAGTCTCATTGCTTTAGCAATGTTTTCATTATATGTCTATAAAATGGCATATGTTTTGTACTACTGGTGTCTTTCAGTGTAAACTAGTACAGGCTTTTTTAATTCCAACTTACTGTTAAAAGTTGTTACAATATATTGCATAAAATAATATAGTGCTTTTCTTTTGCATAGTCCTATACTGAAAATTTCAATTTCTGTGCTAATAGAAATCCCTGAGTATGAAAATAACCTATATATAATTTATGAGTGACACATCTAGTTCTCTTTAGACCTAGTTACTTTTAAAATTAAGAAGTAACTTTGTCCTTAAATCTGTTAGCCTAAAAGTAGATACACCATTACATGTACTTCCTTTTCTTGATTCTGTACACAGAAAAGACAGGCTTCCTAATGAGCATCTACTGAGAAGCTTATCAACACACCTGCACTAATCTTAGAACAGCAAGCTACAGAAGTAAATAGGCTAGTCTGTCACAGGAATATGGTATGCAAACACTATTTATCTATTATTTTAAAGGAACTGATGGTGGCCAACATCAAATACTCCAGCAAAGTTGAAATAAATTGCACAGGAATGACATCCATGAAAAAAAAATCGAAAGAACGATTTTTCATTGAAGCTGAGCTTGAAACTAACTTTTCACATTGCCTGATATATCTTTGTCAATGTTAGAGTACTCATACTTAAGAACTTTAACAAACTGATAATTTATTTTTCTTTTTTTTTTTTATTTGTGGTGACTTTGACATCATTATACCTGTAGGACATTTTAAGATAATCTACAGTTTTCAACACAGATCTCATGGAAAAAGGAGATTATTTACAGCCCAGGCTGTAAAACATAGCCTCCCAACTGGCAGTGCTTGGGCTGCAGCAATCTGCTGGATGAAGGCTGGGCACACATCTATGTACATACTTAATCTTCTTTAAAAGGGACAATGCATTTTCACCAAAATAAAGGAAAAGGTTCATGTGGAAAAAATTATTTAGCTGGTGTACAAAATATTTAGATGTTCTACTTCTGTTAATTAATTCAATTTGAGCAAGTTTGAAAAAAATACTTTTTTGATGTTTAGAACCATTGTGTATTCCAGACCATGCATCACAACATTAATTTTGCCTGTCAAAGACACCACTTTATCTCATTCATTCACTATTTACAAGTCTTCACCAGACTACTATACACAGTAGAACTGACTGGAAAAAATCCAAGATATACACATTTTTCTTGGAAAATGAATAAGGTTGAAACATTGGAGATATCTCAACTAAGAGATGCATAATAAAAGTTCAAGCCTTCAGAAGCTGAGTGGTGGTGCACGATCTGTTTTGCATAACAGCTGTAATAACAGTGATGTTTGAATAAGGGGATTTAGTATTATTTCACTTTCATTTCTGTGCTTTTTTTCTCTGTCAAAAAATCTGATATGACTAGTAATTCTCTAATTGCTTTACATCTATGAAAATATATTTTAATATTCTGTCTAATGTAACAACATTCATTAAATCACATGCCATTTCTGTTTCCTGCTATCATTGTTATCTTGTGGTGGAGAGTTCAACACGTTAACTATGTGCTTCATAAAAATATTCTCTTTTAACTTCAAGCCTGTTTTCTTGAATGAGTCCTTACTCTTAGATTATAAAAGACGATAAAGATGTGTTCCCATTTACTTCTTAAGATTCAGCTTAGATTCACTGCTTTTCAGAAGCCATTAGCAATAGAAAAGAATTTAATCTAGAACTGAAAGATTTCAGAAAAGTGAATTTAAAATACAAGCTTGTGTATGCATTCTTTTTCTCCCTACAGCTTATTATACTTTAGGAGCACAATTCAAACTCCAATTTACCTGGTAGTTCCTCTTCTTTTAGCCCTATCTCTACTGGTCACCATCTTCCATTTCTCAGCCTTTTCCTTTTTTTTAATTTTTTTTTTGATGCATTAGACTTAAGCAAATAAATGCATACTATATGGATGGAGTATCA
Organism: Euphonia xanthogaster; assembly: GCA_034509185.1. Classification (NCBI taxonomy): domain Eukaryota; kingdom Metazoa; phylum Chordata; class Aves; order Passeriformes; family Fringillidae; genus Euphonia; species Euphonia xanthogaster. The sequence goes on along the minus strand of JAYDZK010000202.1, from coordinate 37,022,288 downwards.
TCATCTTTATTTGCAAGTTGCATCACCTCTAACAGTCTGTTTCTTTGGAATTACTTTAATCCAATTTTTGCTTCTTTCAAAAACAAGCCGATATTGAGTATACCCAGCATCTTAATACAAGAAATGGTTACCAGTGCTTGTCTTACTCTGTTAACAACTGTACAAAAATCAGTATTCCTAAGGTAGTGAAAAGTACCTTGACATCCAACATACGAGGTTTTTTTGCTCCTGCAAGTAAATTACAACTGTAAGATCACTGATGCATGCCACAGACCTGGCAAATATAAGTAGTTGTCTGTGTGTAGTCATACCTTACAGGTAGGAAGATTACTTAGCTAAGCATTTACACTTTTTGTGTGGTGCCAGATGGACAAGTGGAAAAGGATTTGTGTTAACATGGGAACACTAACTGTACCATTAAAGACATATCAACTGCTGTGAAATATCTGAAGAATTTGTTCCAAACCTGAGTTTAAAAAACTCTGGTAGAAGAAGGGAATGATGAGGATGTAGAAATTATTCATGTTATAAAAAATGACAAAAACTTCAAAAAAAGGAAAAAGAGAGGCAGACAGATGGTGGCAGGTGTCATCTTTGGATCCAGGTTACTTTTATAGTCATCTGACTCATGAATTTCTCTCATTTATTACTATCAAAGAGAGGATGAAACAGCTTAGCTTCAAGGCAATACCTAAGCCCTTTACATCTAACTCCAAGCACCTGGCTCACTTCAGAAAGAAAAGCTACTCATCTGTCAGTCTCCAGCTTGAAACTGGCAGTTCCCATGCACTGTTTGCCAGGTACAATTACATCAGTTGGCACAAGACATTAGACTCCCTGGTAAACCATCACAGAACTAAGTTCCCTAGTTTCGAGAGTTATTACTTTGAATTCTTTTAGATACTGAGTTTTCTGATAGGTTGTTGTCAGAAAGATAGATAACAAAGGATATAATAATGAGGTTGCAGTCTTCTAGAATCCATCAAATCCACAGCAGATCTTCTGTAAGGCAATTATTCCTTCTTCAGTCTGCATTTAAATGATGTCATATATTCATCAGTGGATTCCCCGGTCCACACAGCGATGCATTGAGATAGATAGTGCTAGAATGGGAAAGCTTTTCTAGTTAGACGAGTTATAAAAACAATAAAGAACAAATGTTTTACTGAATGTCATTTTACTATACATTAGAACATAACAGAAGTATTGCACATGGTAGTTACCACATCTCCATATATACACCATGTTTCAGGTGTAGTAGTTAACAGCTGGAAAGCAGCTATCTCCAGTTGAGCTCTAACAGAATATTAAAAAATTATTAGCTTTTCTGAAACTACAAAACATAACTTGTTTAAAAAAAAACAACTTCCATTTTTTGTCCACAGAGTACTTAATGCATCATAGCTAGTCTCTTAAAATTAGCTCAGAAAATGAAAAAAGGGGATCAAATGAATTGTTTGCAATAAATAGCTCCCAAACATACTTCCTTTGATTTTGTTAGGCATACACTAGGGAAGAACTTGGTCTGCTCTTTCTCTGGCTAATACTAACCTCCAGTTGCTGATGCCATTATTAAGTTAATTGTTTGGATCATCAATCTGTGTCAACAAAGCTTTCAGAGCACTTGATGAGATATCAAGCATCAAGCTGCGATGCATTAAAAAATGATGAATATACATCCAGGTAAAACAATGCCCTTCAGCTATAATAATGCATCACTACTTTGTTTGCAAATGGGTATTCATCATGAGACATGGCAAGCACAGACAGTTTTGAAGGGGAAAGGCATTAGCACAGTAAATGATCTTTGCAACTAAAGCTGAATACATAGCAAAGTGAAAAAGGAGGGCATGTCAAATTATCTTTTCAGAAACGAATTATGAATGCAGATTCACACTGGTGTTGCCTGACTCACATTAAATATTAACTAAAGATACAATTCAGTATTAAGATGTCCTTTATCAGAAGAGATGAATCAACACAATAGACTTCTTCCAAAAGTTTCATTATTGAATAGAATTTCTCAGTATACACTTTTAGATCCTAGAGTAAATTGTTATTCTTTTACTCAAAAGCTACTTGCTCTAACAGGCAGCAGGTGCCAGTGGTCTACCTCCCACCATTTGGCAGCCAAGGAAGATTCAACTATGTTGGCTATCCCTCTTCATGCTTCTTCTGCCATTGGTTGGGAAGATTGATATTATTTTGCTAGGCCTGTCAGCCCAAATAACTGTGTGATCACATCACTAGTAAATTTAGTGTAATTAATCTCATAGAGGCAGTGAAGATACTACTGCACCGGCTCAGGAAGCCAGAAAACATGCAAAGAATGCCAATTGCCTCTGATTTCCAACAAATGAGTAATGCTGGGCTGATTATAGATATCAAAAGTATGACTGTCTGTCCTATAATCATAACCAGATCATTACATATATATATTTCAAATCTAATTTATTGCTATTAAAGCTCTGGAATAATTAGTAATGTCTAGAGGATTACCTTCTATGTGATAAAGTCTGAATTCTTATGACACATTTCTAATTGTCCAGAAACCCCACTCCAGTGGTATTTTCCAGTAGGTTATTCAGATGGGCAGTACCAAAATCCAGTGCTGTGGACTCGTCAACATAAAGAGTTCCACAAAGCAGAAGTATAAATTAGAGACTCATTAACACCCCAGCAGTAAACATCTGCTGTGAAGATCTGAATAAGTTTGTTGATTGTAGTAGCACCAAGCCTCTGACAATGTACTCTTTGGGAGAGGAATGTACTGTAAAAAATGTAACCATGGCAGAAATCTCTAATCATATTATTCAGGCTAGTTACCATCTTTCATATGAATAAATTGTAAGATTCCTGAAGCAGCTTTCTTCGTCTGGCCTGTGTCTGAAAATTCTTAGAGTAGTCTCGGTTGACATCTTCAGCAATTAGGTTGCAATTGTCTCAACAGCATAGTTTGACAAGAAAGAGTGCTCTGGTCAAAGTGACACGTTCTGATGGAAGTTTTGACAGACAGGCAATAAGTAGTTCTGCCAGATAACAAGTGATTCTGAAGTTAAAGAAAATTTGTTCTTTCCTCAGGGTATGAGAAAAGAATTTGTGAAGTCGGTAAGCTACCAGCGCTCATTGTTCTCCTTTCTCTGTGCAAAATACTTGTCAGCCTGGCCACTGAGGAGAAGAGGAGGAAACCTCAAAATGAACAGTAAGACTTTCATGCTGTTAACACCTTAGTTACCTTTTATATTAATCGTATCTATCTCAGAGCACATTAAATTTAAAATAAATCTGACACAAACTTCAGGACAGAAAGTAATTTTCCAACTTAAATTTGAAGTATGCTGGCAAATATTTTGTTTCTAAAAGGAAAATATGAACAGGAGATGTCTTTTTCTTATTACAGAACATGCAATGGCATTCAGAATCATTTTATACAGCTTCAAGGCAGTAAGTAATGTCTGCAGCAACCATATCTTAAGAGTGCTCTCTACCATCATGCATTTTTTTCCATGAAAAAACACTTTTTCCCCCCTTAGTTGCAGGATTATTTGTCAAATTTCTGTGAAAAATTACAATTAGCTCTAAGAATTGTTTGTATAAGGTAAAAGAATGCTTGCAAAGATAGCCTGGAAATGTTGCAACAATTCCGTTTTCTGCCTTACATCACTAAAGAATCGCCTTTATGTTCAGAAATTTAATTTGCAGACACAAGTCTTTACAGTTCATTTGGCTGAAGCAATTATTGTTTGTCTGCCTGGTATTCATTCTCTTGGAGATTACTGCTTCTTTAGCAGGAGCAGCCACACACGAAACAAGTCCTGAACTACTGCTGTTTAGTACACAGGATATTGAAGTAATCCTAAACAGCATCAATATAATTTGTTGTAGTGATCTGGGTGAGATAGTGAACCATCTGTGATAGTTCAGGAGTTGTTCTTGCTGTGGGAGCAGAAGCTTTCAACAGAGAGGTAGGGAAAACAGCTGAGAACAGTAAATTCTACTGTTATCTGACTGTAGCAATAATAATAAACTTCTGCGGATGTTTCTTATTAGAGTGGGTTAACTTACTTTCAAGTGGAAGTGTTCTTGTGCTTCATCTGAAATTCCAGTCTTGTAACTTCCTAGCAACTCATGTGGTATAAAAATCTTACATGTTTTATCCTGTAATTCTTGTCTATTGGTATTGGGGGAAAAAAAAAGTTCAGTCGATTGCTCAGAATTCTGATTGTTTTGAATAATTTTGTTGATTTGTAATATGCATCAGTCACATTCACAGTATATTGTAAAATATATTTCAGTACAACAAAGTAATGTATCTAGAGTTGCACAGAGGGAGCTCTTGCTTTGTTTTTCCAATGCAGTAATGCAATATTTCTGGGCAATGAGACATTTTTGTTATTTGTTACAGGCTAAAGCAGTAGCACCCAAGATATTGTGTTATGTGCTGACATTCTCATATATCTTACCTAGAATTTTTTTAATGTAGATGTTTTCCCCTGCTATTTGTTTCATATAAATATGTTAAAAAAATAAACTCTGTGTGAAATTGATGCTTCATGATCCCCCATTGCTCAAAGAAGAAATTTTTCATTCTAGAGTGTATAAAATATGAACAGGAACCCTAAAAATTATCAGTAGAAGATTTAACACTTGTGTAATTTGGTTTCCCCCTTTTTCCTGGATTTTTTAACTATGTATTTGGTTCCCATCATTGTTAACATTTTATTTAATCTGCAGTTGCAGTTCAAAACTTTTCATGTGTTCAACATGCTTGTTGTGTTTCAATTTTCCTTTTCCTGAAGTTGTTTGCTTTTCAGAGAATGTTTGAAGTTCAGCTGCTAAACAAACACTAGAAAGAATAGGGTTTCCTTCCCTATTACTTACATGGAAAGCATTCTTCTCTTTTTTCCTCACTGGGAGTCAGAGAGTACATGCTTCATATACCCTTAGGGTGGCAAATAGAGTTCTGTGCAAGGAAAAGAGACACTGATACCAGAATCTCAAGCTGCATGTACTAACACAACAAATACTCTTACGGGTGTGATATTTTAAAAGTGGCTTACTTAAGTACCTATTTCCTACATGATATTGTATTCATTTTGTAGTTGTTTACAGTCTACAAGTGAGAAAAAGTATTTTTAAAATCTGTTAGTTACTCAGCAGTTTTTTAAGAAAATTACACCTGCCAAATAAAGCATAGCTTGTGGAATTATATGGTATAACATCTACAAGTTTTGACATTCTTTATAATTCAGTGTGCTAGGTTTTTTGCTCAATAAGCTAGAATACTTACATGAACTAGCAGACTGTCAGTCCTGAAAGACTAAATAAGCTGGCTGCTCAGCCTGGATACTGTAGTAAGTTCTGTTAGCTGTGTTTTGAGGTGCAGTTGCTCTCACATCATCATTCTGCCTGAGTTATTCCAATAAATCTGTATATCATGAAGAATTGAACACATATCTAGAATAAACTGGGATAATTCAGAAAAGTCAATGAAAATCTTGTTTATAGAGGTGAAAGAGTTCCAAAATATTTTTAAATACTTTAGAAAGCATTTTTTTTTTTTTTGGTCAAGTTAATGATTTAAAAATTCCTAGGAAGTAAAGCCACTACTTTGCATGTCTACTTTAGTTTAAAACAAAGGTTTGTGCCCTTGCATTTTTAAAATATTTTATGGGTTTTCAAGTCAGTGTTTACTTTAGTAGACACAATCTGAAACTTTAACTGATTCACCAGCATCAGTAAAACAGAGCGAGTGGTAGTAAAATCAGTGTTGTTGAAGGTCAAATACTGTTCATTGATTGGCAATAGCTGACAAGACTCTTTTCGATGGTTCTTGTCTGAAAAAGTATCTTCATGTTTAGGGAACAAGAGCCCAATACTCCTAAGACATCTAATTTCAGATTACCCCAGGATAAGGAGACAAGGTCGCTTCATCTTGTTCCTTCTTTGGTTTGGAGGCTTTTTGTTGTTGTTTTGGTGTGGGAGTGTTTTTGATAGTTTTTTGGTTTTTTTTTTTTTATGAACTGCAGTGTACTGGAAAAACATTTGGAAGACATTGGAAAACAGTTGGAAAAAAACTTGGAAAACATTTCTTTGGAGGCTGGTTATAAAGTTCTGTTCTTCTTAAGCTCTGAATAGGAGTATTTTGGTCTGGAAAACAGTAAAGAATATCCCTGGCTCTTAGTGTGAATAAAATGTGTGTTTTTCTGATCCCGTTTCCATGTTCTGCTACTCTTACATAAGCTAAAAGAGGAATTTTTTCCTACTTGGTCCTTGTAGGTGTCCTACTCTACACCACTGTGTACTTAAGCTCTGTAGAGTCCAGGTTAGGGCTGTAGATTGGCTTTAAGGCACAGACTGGTACAATGTGTCAGGTGATGAGGAGAGTCAGCGCGTGAGACATCTGGCATGGCCTACCCTGCCTGACATGGGACAGCATGGGATGGGACAGGAAACACTGGTGTGTGTGATGGAGACATTCCATCAGACCAGCCCTGTGAAGACAGACTCGGTGCACTCTACCTCATGCAGGCTGTTATCTGCCAAGATGCTAATGCAGAGGTACTGCCTTGGGCCAGGATTTCCACCACTTTGGTTATGGTGGGGTGAGGTAGAGCTCCTTATGTTGTACTGTACAATAAGGTTGTGATAGTTGTGTTGCAGGAAGGTTGGAACTGAAACAAATCCTAGAAGGTCTGCTGTGTGAATGCAGAAAGGAGACTTTATGGAGAGGTGCTTATAAGCATACTTATACTAGAATAGCCCATGGGAATGTTGTGGCCATAGTCTTTATCAAAACTGAAAGAAAAAATACCAGGGACACAATTGTAATATATTCTCTGTACATCATACAATCCCTGAAAAATACTGTAAGAGAATGGTACTCTTGAAAGAATATGGGATTTATTTTTTAGCAGATTGGGGAAGTTGAAGGCAAAGAGAGGAATACAAAATGAGAGTTTCTTGCAATTTTTCTCTTTTTTGTCACCATGAGATTTCAAGTTGGTCAAAATTTTGCAGTATTTCAGCCAATTATTCAAAATTTCTGGGTTTAGCTGAGTCAAAACATGCTGTTCTCCAGATGCAGAGGGTTTGTAGTTTACATTCTCTGAACTTGCAGTAAGCTTTTGTATTATCATGGGCCAAGTGATCTGTCAAAAAGCCCAATAAATACAAAAAAAAACCAAAAACCAAGTTCTATATCAAAATACCACTACAATTAAAATTAAAGAACTCTAGCCAGTGTGTTTTCTAGGCCTTCTCTGATATGTGTAGATATTTGTTAACATTTCCACAGTGCCAGTACTAAAATTCTTTTACTTTGGAAAAAAAAATTCCAAGTTTGTCTTCTGATTTGGTTACATATAGTAATCTTATAGTCTGTTCTTCATTTCTTGCTGGTGATTGCTATAAATTGACTTTTCCTGAGTGAAGACTTTATGTATGGCCATAAAGAAATAATAGTGTGTAGATAATAATACTTAAACAAGAACATTATTCCCAGAGGGAATAAGTATGTTTCCTTGAACTTGAAGATCTAAGAGATCGTATGCCTTAGCCAATTGTCACTGGTTTGCCTGGTTAAGCAATCAAGAAAACTGACACTCTGTCCTATAGTAATAACCTTTCATAATTGTGCAATCCACAGTCTTTGATCCCAGATGAAAGAAATCTCTTATTTTTCTACATACACTTACTGATAATCGTGTCTTGGATTTGCACGTACAGATTTATATGTGTTACACTATTTCTGCTTTATCAGTGTAAATATTTAAATGCTTGTGTTTACAGTGCCTGTTTTTGAGATAATTACATTAGCCATTGAGTTTTTTGTGTGTATCAAGTCAGGCCTGACTGGACTTAGATTTTTTTCCAGCTTTTGAATATTTAATCTAGAATTTACTACTTAGTGTAAGGAATAAAACACAAAATGCTGAACTGAGATATATCTGATTATCCAAATGTAAAGCTTTCCTCTTATATAAAATTCCAGTAATTTATACGGATTATTTTGGTAAATGCTTTTATTTGGTGCATATATATTCCTCAGAGTAGCAAAGACCAAAAGATTTGAAACAGAAATTTGTACTGGAACTGGCAAGTGAAATAAAAACAGTCCTGGGTTTAGAAAAGGATATAAAGCTTCATCCAAGAAAAATGACAGTTTTGATGCATAATATTTAATAACTATTGATCAAGTTGCATTGCAATTCTGGGTCTTGTAGAGGTCACAAGTAACTGTTGTCAAATCACACTTTGACAAGAATTCTTGGCATGAAGCAAGCATTTCTTATTACTTTTGCTCAAAAGAGCCAATGAATTAGGTCATTCAAACTTGCTGCAGATAAGAGTGACAATTTGAGCTACTTTTGTAAAACTAATAATAACTAGTTAACAAATTGAAATGAAAATATTGACCCTAGGCTGGGATTTAGTAAACTTTATTGTAGTAATTTTTGTTTATATGCTGAATTGAATTTTCATTTATTTACATTAATTTTATGGTCAGTATATATATAAATCACCAAAAAATAGGCTCATACTCACAAAGCATATTATAAAAATAATCCATTACATACCCAATGCCCTAACACTTATTCAAAACTGAACAATGACTGGAATCTATCCAAATGCAGACAAATGCTAAATACTGTCAGTATATTGCCAGTATAAAACCAGTCTCTCTTGCAAGTGTGCAGTGTCCCTAAGGGAATAGTGACCCGTACATTGCCATCCATAATAGCTACTTTCCCAGGAATAGGGGGGAAGAGAATGTTTGTACAACCAACTTTGGTAAGTTGAACTGCTTGTTCTTCTATTTTGTTGTGGTTTAGTGGCAATCAATGCGCTCAGAGAAAGGACTGTCTTGCTAGTTGCAGTGTCAGAGACAGAGGCAGAAGAATCAGTCAGAGCAAGTGTTAACTCTCTACTCATCCATTGCTCTATCGTGCTTTCTATTTGGCTTTAAAATTGCCTTTCTGTCTAGCAGTGAATTTCTTCTTGTCCTTCTGATTTTGCTATAACTTAGAACTCTTTGTCAAAATACTTGGAATATCATTACACAGCTCAGTTTGAAGGTGGACCTTTCAAGCACTGAAATGTAAGACCTTGCCATAACTTGTCCAACCGCCAGGATTGTATAGAGGAGACAAAGAAGAATAAGAGTCTAGGAAGTTCTAAATTAGGATTTCCCCCATCTCAAGCAAGGCCTACCATACAAAAATACCCCCACAATTCTTAGCAGAGGAGGATATTTCTGATAGCAATCATCTGATTCAGACAAATTCTTAAACAAGGATAAGGATAAGCAACATAACTCATTAAATAAGTAGGCTTCCCCTTTGACACAAGTTTCACATTCTCTCCAGAGTTTATGACCATGGGAAAGGAAATACAAAAGTTCCTAGACTTTTATGGGCCAGGCAGACAGAATCTGAGCAATTCCAGAGGAGCCTTATCTTCCTCTTCCATGTCACCATTCTGTCCTCTAGTTCATGAAGAGAAGGAGCTATTCAAAGCATGTCTAGAAGGATTCAAGAGTTGAAGAAAATCCCATGCACTGTAAGAACACTGTGGGTGGGAAACACCTTCTTCACAATGAGAAAATAGCAGGAAAAGATTTTTTTTGCCTTTAATCAATATATACAACTGCACTCATTGATGAAGATGAACTGTAGGATTTTGCCTTAGCAGAGTGAGAAGAATTCACTGTTGTCTCATATTTTTTTTCTCTTGTTATTTTTTTTTCTAAAACCAGAGCACTCATGTATATTAGTAGGTGGAAAGAAAGCAGCAGAAAGCAATGTGAAAGGCAGGGCTCCTAGGAGGAGAGAAAAGTGTTGCGCAGAAGATGTTAAGTCAGACTTACATAGACTTGCAGGCATAAATGCTCCTTAGTGAGATCTGTAGCTGAAGGCACACATCACCTCTGAGGGGGAAAGCCCATTCAGTAGAGAAAGTGTGCAGCAGGCAGTGATGATGAAGGATGAAGATGATCATGAAGACAAGTTTACACCATGCTGTTTCTTTAATGCTACGTAGGTTTTGTGAAGATTTGCTCCAACTCTCTGCTGGATGTTCTTGTTTCTGATGCCATCAGCAATGATTGGTAGTATGCTAAATAGATACAAATGATGCACTCTGATTGGTTGGTGTGTTATGGAATAATGTTTAGTGAATACTTAAATAACTGTTAGCAATTTTGCTGTGGTTTTTTTTTTGTGTATGCTTTGATTTTCTCTAGGCCAAATTAACATGTACGGAACAAGATAAAGGGAACTGGGAGGAATAAGGGGTGATTCTCAAGTGGTAGTTGCTTCCTATAAAAACCTACCACAAAGCACATTTGATGATGGTTGGACTGAATTTTCCAGTTGGGCATCCTCTGAAAGGAAGGAAATTCTGTTGTCTTATTCAATAAGTAGGGCTGATGAGGAGATTTACGTGAACAGTGTACTATAGGTCTAAACTAAAACCTGAATGCAGATGTGCCCTGTGAAGAATAGCTTGATGGTATTATAGGGACAGGTGAAAGTCCAAAGTAGGGATCAGGTGGAGATCTGAGCATCAGGAACTGGACAACTGAAGTTGCAGGCTGTGATTTCTTTACTCCTGATAATGTTCCATGTGATCATGTTCCTTGTTTCTTTCCACAGACATAAAGCAATGACAAATGAGCTCAGAAGTAGGTTACTCCTGTCAGTGTATGCTAGTTGTGATCTTGGTCAGCTAGAGGTCAGCTAGATCTGAATTCTGGATTTGTACAGTGCTTGTTTTCTAAATGATACCAGGTTGACACGGAAATTAGGAGTTAATCTTTAGCATATCAGCTCTGGATTTGAGCAAGAACCTGCCATATAAATACTGATTCCCTGCAGTACTCAGGGAATCAGGCACCTTGGTCTTTGGCAGCAACACATTTTTATTGTGACTTAATTTTGGTTATTTCTGTGTGCTTAAATCTCTTTCTTGAGAAAGACAGAATTCAGAACTGATGGTTATGATTAGGATTAGGGAGCTGTCCTATTAAGCGCTATACAAAATATACTGAGGGACAGAGCTCTAAAGAAGATAATATCAGGTAGAAGAAAAAGAGAAGTGAAATACCTTGTCTTGTTTCTCTAGTAAATCAAGGAAAAGAATGTTTTCTCATTAGTCTTATGGCAAATTAGTCCATGTTGCTTCTTCTAATAGAACTGTTTGCTTATAATTATTTGCAAAGTGGCCTATTTGTTTTCAAATATGCTTCATTCTTTTAACAGCTTCTGGCCCTTCTTATGCTGCCCTTATAAACAACTATAAAGTTTGCTTTCTCTGGCCAGATTGTGTAAAGTACTGGCTTCTGCTAACTCTACTATATCAAGCCTTATCTCCCTCCATGATCAAACCTTCCAAATCAAACTGCAATATAAATGATGAGTATTAAAGACTGTAATAAATGGTTGAATTATATTTCATTGACAAGTTAATCAAGTTCCAGTTGTAAAAGTAATTAATATTATAGACTTCCTAATGTCTCAAATTCTGATGTCCAGTCTGCACTAATGTAAATTCATAATCTGCTTTCTGAGATCACCTTACCCATCTCTTGTCATATTATTATTTACTCTGTTTATTAATAAAGAAACTGTATTCTCATATATCTAACTTAAAGACTGATAATTGTGGACTGTAGATAGTGGAAGGAGCTGCCATTCTTGTAAGAAGTGGAAAACAGAGAATTACCATGAGAAAATGTTTACACAGTTGCCCAAAAAGAGCATTTAAACACAACAGCTCTATTAGCAGAGTTAATTGATAAGCATGAACCAATTCCCTTCAGTCTAATTACACCAATTCCCAAATTCCATGAAAAAACAGCAGCTGAGTAAGACACAGCTCGAAGAAGGCCTTCAAATGCAGCTGTCTTGCTCCTTTTAACAGAGGATTAAAAAGATTCAAGACATCATTATGATAAACAGAAACCTTTTCCTCATGTAAACTGTGGGGAGATTCTGCTTGCTCTCTGCTTTCTCATGAGTGTTGAGAGATAATGAGAACATGTAAATCTTCTCCAAAACCATATGAAAGGCAAAACCTGGCTTGTTACTGAGCATAACAAGTTTGATCCTGACTGCCATATCACTCATAGCTCTGGAAATTCGCTATTCCTCTAGTGATTGTAACTGAAAGCAGAACCTATTATTTTGTCATATGAGAATAATTTTTTCTTTAGACATTTAACCTTTTTTTTTGAAGTTACTTTTTCTGTCTCTCTTCCAAATGCTTCCTAAAGATTTTGTAAATCTCTTTAAAATTAAAAAATATGTTGCATTTTTTTGATTAAATTCTTCTTTCCAAAGTACCATTTTAACTGCCTTATTATATGAGGTCTAAGACTAATATCTTTGAAAATACCTTTTGTGGATTGATCTGGATCACATGTGTGTATATATATATATAAATATGGCTTCTTTTTTTTTGTGACACATTCATTCAGTATGTCTAGCTCCTTTTCCTTGACATTTCCTTTTTATCTATAGAGATGTATATGAATATGAAAACAAGTACAGTAATATTTCAAAATATATTTGAAAAATGTGGAATTCTGTTTCCAGGAAAAAAAAATCATTAATCTATCTGTCAGCATTTTTTGTTGCTGTTTTGAGGCTTCTTTTTTTTTGGAGTGTAAATAGTATGAGCATTGTACAGACATCCAGTCCTGAAAGGGAACTGCTAGTGCTAGTTTACAAAGAACTGGATTTCACTGAGCAGCAGTTCTTACTAAGTCAAGGTACTAGCCAAAAAGTAACCTGGCCTTTAAAGCCAGTTAATCCTCAAAATTAGACATCTATAGATATGAGATGAATATGGAAAAATCTGCCACAAGATTGCATGTCACCTTTGTATGATGAGAAGAATTTTCAGTCCAATCTGTCTCAGTTTGTCATCTACTTCATGTGACAGTATTTGGCAAGGAATTACAGCATCAGCTGACATGCTGTGCAGAATGGATGCAACACACATGGAGGTACTCTAAAGATGGAGTTGAAGTGTCTATGCTCCTTTATGTACCTAACAATAATCCCATGTGAGAATATACTACGTCTTTTCTCTTTTTTTGCCTGATTCTGCATTAGAATATGATAGCTTGCATTTAACCATGAGAGTTTTTTTGAATCCCTCTCAGTACAGAAATAGGATACCCTGTGTCCTTTGGAGAGATGGGCAGTCTGGCCCCTACTAAAACTGCAGTGTGGAATCCCACTGCAGTTTCCTGGAAGTTGTAGAGTTAAAAATGCACCATATCCGACATGATTTAATGCCTTTCCTTACAAGTTTTCTTGTCTGGCCTGTTCTTGTCTTCTCATGTTGTACTATGATAGTATACAACTTTCTTCTGGGATCCTTTGTACATGAGGGTTCAATAATGATGTAAAGAACACCAATAAGTTAAGTTTTATTATATCCAAATAATGCTCAATTTTAAATGGCATTCTTCTGTGATTTTGATATCTTATGCACTATTCTCTTACAAACCAAACTATTTTAACTTGAGTTTCACTTAATAATGGTAAAGAAACCTACGTGCTGGTTCTCTTTTGATTTGATTATTTTAAAAAATCCAAAGCAAATATTTGTAGGATTTGCTTCTGTTGAGTTCAAAGAATGGACTTCAAATTTGTATGCAGAAGGCTGTACTTTTTTCAGTTATACAGAAGGCTGTAATTGTTTCGTTTAATGCTGACTCCCATTGTACTTGTTTAATCACATTCAAAGATCTAATATTTGTGCCTAAATTGTATTTCTCTGATCCACCCTGAGCAAGGGGATAATGAGATCTATAGAGTCTGTGGGTACACCAGGAAATGAATCACGACTCAGAATTTCTCTTGTGGTTTCCTTTCGTGTTGTGTGGGACTATGGGACTATTCCACGGGTCTGTATGGAGCAGATTACTTGCTGTTGTTTAGATGGCCATGTACTTTGGCTAGCAAGCATCAAAACCTTCCCCTCAAGCATGTCTGTGGGGAGGGAGAGGAAAAAAATTATCAATATGCAATCTGGTGGGCATATTACTAAACAGCTTATTCATAAAAAGTAATACTCTGCTTTTGAGGGCTAAACAATTCTCTGTAAAGTATGGTTCCTTACAAATAGCAGCAGAACCTGTCTTTGAACTGTTATTGGAGTGATTCAATATTCCAATCAAGGTATTCTTTGAAAGAAGGAATGCAGCTCAAACAGGAAAAACTTTTCTCTTGACATTACTTTTTCATGCCTATGAGCTGCATGTATTGAATATGGTATCTTATGATCAACCATATCTTGTCAATTCTGGTTCTGAACAGAACATTACTTTGTATGTCATTAAATTGAATGTGAGAACTTAACACTTTCTTACACCTCCTTAAGCATTCTCCTATTTCCATATCTCCTTACCTTAAAATTCTTCTTATCTCCATAAGCACAGTCAATAAAAAGTCATAGCAATGTATTGTTTCTCCAATAGTACAAGGGAATAAAAAAAGACTTGAGAACTAAAGTCATAAAAGAGTACATTCTATAAAAGACGACCTTCATTTTTTTTGTCAGCTTTTTGCTGCCATCCCAAGCTAAGCAGCAGGTTTAAAAATATCCCAGATTACTCTCTGCATTCAAAGGCCATGTTTCCAAATGAAGTGAAAGTAGATAGTCCTTTTATTTGCATGTTGAAAATCATTAAGCCAATGTGAATGCCTTCAGAAACATACCTGCCTTAGTGCCTGTCACATTGTGTTGGATGTGAAAACCATGACTGATATAGAAAAATAAACAGTTATAGAAAAGTTACAGATATAGAAAAATAAACCATGATTGATATAGAAAATGAAAAGAAAACAGTTGATTTTCAGCTGCTGGACTTATTAAAAGTTTATGCTAAAGGTGACCTGTAAAGATTTAGCAAAATATACATTGCCACAGGTACAAAACTTGCCATTGTACTAATAAATATGCTGCAACTATAGCTGAGGGCTGTGTGAGTTACATGATTTTATGGCACAGTTGGGCCTTTCGAAACACATTGCAATATAAGATAGAAGGTCAATAGTAAGATTTTCTCTTCTAGATAAATATAATTGTTCCTATAGGAAGTAATTTTCATGCTTTAGAAGTCCAAGCATAGATTCAAACAGGTTTCTTTATCTTTTTTCATTCAGATCCAGACCTACATGTACTACTTTACAACAGAAAGGAAGCTGATTGATTTCCATGGGAGCAAAATGCAATTATTTTCCTTTAACAGCAAACTCTGATTTATATGGCTACTATTACCCCAAATCAATATCAGAATTAGTGAGGACAAGATCACTTTCTGTGCAGTATGTGCACAAGCAAATATGCAGATACTTCCAGGTAAATTTTTTAAAATGCCAAGAAAGTACTAATTGAGGGCTGATTGCCCATTACAAGTGTGGGAGCTGGTAAACTGAGCAGCAAGTGTCACAATGCTGGGGGTTTTAATCACCCAAATAAATATTGACACAGGGTGATAATCAGGCCCTTCTTTCAGTGATTAAGAACAAGTGGACTTATATCTTCTGATTTCTTTGTAATAAAATTCAAAACCAGTCTGAATTAGAAAAACTCAGGATCTAATTAACTGGCAGTTTTTAGTAAAGCTTGATTAGTTTTAGTCAGTAGAATCTTTTATTGACTTTGCAAGGTCCGAGAAAGGAACTTTGTCACATCCATCAGAGTTAACATGAAGAAAGAAAGATTATTATCTCTTTAGATTCAGTTTGGTTTTGGCTTTTGCTCTTGTTTCCAAACCTTTGTTTTAAGCTCAGATGGAAGAAGAGAACAAAATTAAACTGAAAAAAGGGAGGCCCATTTTAAATATAGAGAAGTATCTGGTTGCCAATATTTTTGTACATTTGATTTTTGTAGCACATGAAAGCATAACTGGACATCTGAGCAGCTACTCCCACAGAAGGGACACTAGTTCTGATTTTTCTTTGCATTCTTCTGATAGAGGGGGGCTCTCAGAAGAGACAACAGTTTCTGTTCCAGCTCTTCAGAGAGCCCATAGGCACACAAGGCTCCTGGCATGGAGGCTCGCATCTCACTGTTTCTCTTTGACAGTATGCATACTCCTGATGGAAATATCTTGATGCAAAAACACCCTTTCTTCTTGAGGTTTCCCTCTAAGAAACCTTTTTATGTTGTGGAAAAAAAATAGATTTTACATTATAAAAAGCAGTTAAACAGTCCACTTTAACTTGCCTAATAGTATTTTATTGTACTCATGAGGACATGGGCATGTAACTGTGCAGAGTAGTTTTCACACTCTCAGCATCCACAGAGTTTTCTTCAAAGCATCATCTTTGTGGTTGAGAAATGAAATGAATAATGTAACAGCCTTCTCCTTAGCTTTCATGCCTGAGACAAACTTGTATACACACACTGAATGGTTATGTGATCTGAGGCAAAATTTTCAAACAGAGGATACCTATGGATAGTTTCTAAGACTGATTCAAATTAGTGATAGATAGAACAGCTTTACCTAAAGGGGGAGAGAAGGGCAAAAGAATGACTGAAGAGAAAGTAATAATACAAAATATAGTTATATTTCCATTTTAAAAAGTATGATAAAAATATTTTGCTATTGCATACATTTTCTCAGCAAAGGATGCTATTTTGAAACATCATAAAAAAAAACTTTTGTAGAATTGTTTCTTTCTCATTGTGATGGACATGATATATTGTGATAGATTTTAGCTGGAAATAGATTTGTATGTTCACTTATTTAACATAACAAATTCTGGACTAAGTGCTCATACTTTTGGCATTCCAGGCATGAAAACATAGGTCCTGAAAATGGAGACAGAATGCCACAGTGATTATTAAGTGTGCACAAGCACCTTCATTTAGACAATAGAGTAATAAATCTTCAGGTTTTCTTGGCCACTTCCTAGAAAACAGAGTCTTTGAATAATGTCACCAATAAAGTTATTTTTGTTACTTGTATTCACATATATCTGTGTTTCCATTTGAAGTGTGCCTTTATTTAAAAAATAGGGAAGCTGTTTTTCAAAACAAATATAGTAACTCTATGTATATGTATGGAAATTTAAACTCTTATTTACCATACTGTATTGAAATGCAGTGGTATTTTTCTATTGTTTTGTTCCACTGTTTTGGTCAAAAATCATGAAGCTTTACAAACATTGAATATTATTTACAC
>JAYDZK010000202.1:36978555-37004982 GCA_034509185.1 Euphonia xanthogaster | reverse complement strand
TCACAAATCATGAAGCTTTACAAACATTGAATATTCTTTACACACTATTGGATGTGGCTTGGTTTCTTTACTTAATAATACTTGTGTATTCTCACCATTTATTCTGTGCATATTCATTTAATTGCTTTCTACCTAATAGCTTGTTCATGCAAGTCTTCATTTCTACCTAATATCTTGTTCATGCAAGTCTTCATTTTGGTCAATCACAATAATTTACTTTTTAAAGTTCACTTGAAAGTGAACTTAAAAAAGTAAATTATTGTGATTGACCAAAATTCATTCAAAAGACAAGAAACTGATGAAAGAATAAGTAATCAGAAGACTACAGCAGAAATATTTTCCAATTAAAATAGATTCACCAAGATTACTAAGTGGGAAGCTTGATGGGATTTTGAATTCCTAGATGGTCCCTTTGTTTACATTTCAGACTTATAGCTAAGGTTTTAATATACCTGCCTGGTTATTCTGATTCATAAAATTAGAAAAAAAAATTCTAATTCATAAAATTAGAAAAAAAAATATTACCTGCCTGGTAATTCTAATTCACAAAATATAAATTAAATAGTATGAGTATAGAGTATACAATTATTCAGAATAACAAGGGAATAATGGGATAAGTATTAACTGGCAGAAGAACATTCTGCATTTTTCAGATTTAGATACCTAGGAAAATGTAGTTAAAAATATTGCTTCATATCTGACTCATAAGAACCAGTTTTTAACTTAGTTTCTCTATTATATAAAATATGTTGAATAATTCTGTTAAACAGGGTGTTTTTCTGTGCGTGGAAACTAAGAGAGATTGTCCTGCAGAATTCAAAACTGGTACAAAAGAGGTGTCTTAGGTGAGATAAACAGTGTAAGAAAAGGAACATGAGTATATTCATAAGTAATAACTATTTTAGTTTACTCTGACAGAGACAAGATAACTCCTAACTAGATAACTTCTGTGAGTTGCATAGTAGCGTTTTCAGTACAGAGGATAGTAGAGATTCTGTGCTGGCTCTGTGAATCATGAACACTTCCTGTTTCAATTTGTGAGCACAGAATAGTTGTGAACCTGCATTCAGTTACATTTGCAAATGCAATTTACTGGATGATAGTAAATATTGAAAGATATTTTTTTGAAGTCTAATTCAAAGGAATTTATTTGTCCATGTGTCATCATCTTAGCATTAAACAGCAATAACTAGAACCTGTAATATCTGATAACAGCAGACATTTAATATGACTGATAAGAAGTACTGCAAACATGGTTACTTATTTTCACTTCATAAATAGTAATAACAGGAAATAGGGAAAAGATGTATCTCTAAATTTCTCACATCCTTGCATTGTCATTTCGCAGAAGGCCACTTTTTTGGAAAGTCTACCAAAACCAAGTTTTTGTGATTCAGTTAAATCCAAACATAAATTTCTCAAGTCACCTCTAGTTTTTATGGTGATGTGGTTTTGCACACTGAAAAGATTTATTTAAAAGAGCTTAATAGGATTTTTTTCTATTGAAGAAAGAAGTTAGTAAAACTAAAATAAATCCAGGAGAGATCAAAAAAATAGTCAAGACAAAACAGCCCATTTGAGAATTAGGTTTATACTTGCTTTGTTCCTCT
This sequence comes from Euphonia xanthogaster, assembly GCA_034509185.1. NCBI lineage: Eukaryota > Metazoa > Chordata > Aves > Passeriformes > Fringillidae > Euphonia > Euphonia xanthogaster. Next base: position 37,003,372 of record JAYDZK010000202.1, on the reverse strand, counting down.
CTCACTTTATTCAACCCCCCACTCCATAAAAAAAACCAACAAAAACAATAACAAAAAACCCCACCTAAACAAATGAACAAACAAGCAAAAACCCCAAAACCCAATCCTAAAATTGCTCCCTGTTTATAGCATTTGTAGGGCGCATAGAAAATAGCTTAATTCAAATCTAGTTCTCTTTCCTTGAATTCTTCTGTTCTCCTTACCAAACTTTGGTTTCTGCACTGACTAGAACCTCTAAAATCCAGTTAAGGATACACAAGACAGATAAAGGCACTAGGGGGAGACATGAGCACATTGACTTAGTGCATTAACATCATAATGTTTGTCGTGTGAGAAATGAAACACTAGTTTTGAAGGAAGACTTCAGATACCAACACCTTAAGGGTTTAATGTATGATTGGTAATATTTTTTACAGCACTAATGAGTATTACAGGTCTCAAAATGTAAATCAAGTTGCTTACTACCAAGTGAAGTTTCCACTAATGGTCCGGCAGTTAGAGGCATTCTTTCAAATGTACTACAATACACTAGTGGAAAATTTTAGCACAAAAGTACAAGGTAAAGAGAATGTGTTCCCAAGTCCTATACTAGCTCTCCTGCTTAGTTCTGCCTGTATATCTTTTTTTCTGTATACAGAGGTCTAGGCACTATTTGAGAAGAGATACAGACTGATGCCAGACAAATATGTGACATTCATGTGAAGGAAAACTTTTAATTTTCATTTGCAGAGTATTTTAGAAGAGAAGATGCAGGTTTTCCTGTAGATTTATGATTTAATATAAAAAAGGCAGCACCTGTTTTTATATTATAACCTCATTTGGTAAAAGATAATAAATACATTTTATTATTATTGTAATTACAGTTCTTTTTGGTTACTTGAGAGAGATCACTTTACATCAAGCTGTCTAACCTGCTAATGTGTTAGACACATGGAACATGCACAGTTTCTAAAAATCTAAGCTTTAGTTGGTAAAGCAATCAGTTAAGGTCCAGACATTTTGTGACCTGTAGTGGGATATTGAAAGATCCATACAATTTTTTGCAAGCCATCTGTATAAAATCCAAATGCCCAAAGACATGTTCAAATCAGATAATCTTCTCAGCCACATTCAGCTGTTTGAGAATAAAATACTGTTTTCTACTGCTTTGTCTGCTTTCTCTAATTCCTTCAGCAACATTGATTTGTGCATTTAGAATACGATTCAGATGAAGTATTTTAAAAACATAATATGTTTATTTGACATCTTTAAAACATCTTTACTGTAATCAATTGGGGTTTTTTTCAGGGTAACAAAAATATATTTGTCTGGTATACTAACTATGTTAAATTTTTATATAAGTCAGTGTTGATAGACAGTGCTGGCCAGTGAAACAATAAGGTTTGGGAACTATGCACTTTGAAGAGAAATTTAACTTCTACTAATAGCTCTATGTCTGGCTTTGGATAATTTTTTAATGGTCTCTCAGAGAAAATTGTCCTAATACCTACAGCCTCATTTCCAATAAAGCAATTTTTGTGTTCTCTGATCTATATATACAGTATCATAATATAAGGTTGATGGTTGATAATTCCCTACAAAAGGTATTTCTAATTATTCAATTAAAAAGCAAGTAGAAGAACTATGAAAAAAGTCTCAGAATGCAGTAAAACCATTCAAAAGGCACTAAAAAATGTCAGCCTAGTAGAATAAAATGCTAAAATTATATTCTATTTTATTACAGCAGTCTACATGCCTGAGGAAAAGCATCATATAAATGTTAAGCTTTTTCATAATTAAGTTTATTCCTGTTGTTGACCGTAAAACACTTATAAGAGCATAATACCTTCATGGACTTAGTATAAAGGGGGTTTTCAAAAAAATCTGCTCTTTGAACACAGAATACAGATACTTTTGTCAGAAGAAATATAAAAATAAGTAAAAATTATACATATATAAGTAAAATTTTTATATATATATTTATATATAAACTAGATGATGCAATTTTTTTCAGTATCCTGGACGAACTGGGATTTATGATTACTTGTACATTCATCCAGTATCCTGATGAGTGTTTAATTATTCATAATGCTTGACATCAGCAGCAGGAGACCCTAAGAACCTTTCTGCCTTCAGTAAATGTGCAGCCAAGCTTCTCAGCTAGGGAACTGCTGGGCATTATATAGAATGCAGGCTTGAACCTGTTGCTCCCATCCAGATGAGTTTTCTAGTTTTATAGTTTGGGGAGTCCTTCATACTTCCTACTTGGTAAAAAAATACCTTCCTAAGCAGATGGCCAACATTAGAAAAGAAGATTCAGGATGTTTTTGGCAAAAACCTCAACTGATGAGTAGTTATTACCAGTCAGGCTAGGTAAACTAAGCCTGTCTCTTTGCTACCTTTCATTCACAAATATTTATCATTTTACCATGATTTTTTCCTATGTTCTTGATTCATATTATGCATTACACCAGGAGCTCAAATTCCAGTTCAGTGTTCAGAATTTAACCTCCATGCACGTCCATTAAACCCTGCACCTTGTGTCTTCCATGCTGTAAATTCAATTCCCTAGGTTTTCATATTCAACTACCATAAAAGGCATCTCAGGTAACACTAGATTGCATCTTTGTAATAATAGACATTTATTTGGCAGATAAACAATAATCATTAGGGTAAACATATACTGTGCTCAGTGGAGACAACTTCCATATCTTTGGAAGAAAATATCCTCCATCTTTGAAAGTGGGCATTTCCTGTTAATCTAATGCTGTACAGAAAAGAGTTCCACAAGAGCATGGTTGGGCTGCTAGGGTTTTTCATTCATTCTTTTCTAAAGACACATGAGAAACTTAAAAGCTTCTTTAACAAGTATATTTTGATTAAAAAAAAAAAGTTTAACTGCAGTTTCTGAATTAAAAGCAATTTCTTTAGTGCCAACTGTTCTCACAGTATCAGTTCTTTGCATGAAGTACAATATGTTAGGATCCTAGTGTTTTCATTAGGAGGTGGATTCACACAGATGCTTTATAAGGACCCTAAGACAAATATCTGTGGTTGGTTTCTGCAATTATGATTAAAACAGGCACTACCATAGTGTGCATCTCACTAACCTGCCCTGTCAGCTCTGGGAAATTGTATTAGTATTGTAAATATTTTGCCTAGATACCTCTGAGCACTCATGAGATATTCAGGTGACTTGAGTCCACTCTATGTTAAACTATTTGTACCTAATGTATTGCTTTATTAGCACTTGATTAAAAATTGCTTCATAGGAATTGGCTATTACAAGCTTGCTTTCTTCCTGAAACATAAGCTATTTTTCATTTAAAATACCATTTAACTAATGCTAGGAGCCTTATACAAATATAGGCTGTTGATTTTGGTGTAATTCACCAAAATTTCCAAATTCACCAAATAAATGTGTTATTTATTTAACACAGTGGCCCTATAAACTCAGGAAATGTCAGAAAAACTTGATACTTAATTTGCCTTACAGTATAGCTCTATGTAGGGTCAACTAAATGTCACAAAGACTGTCCCAATTAGGTAAACTCTTGGGGGGATTACAGGCATATTCCAGTCACTTATTAGCCAGAAGAAAATCACTTTGAAGTTTGAGAGCCATAAGCTGAAGACAAGCTAAATGCAAGCTCTTGTATATCTGTGACATGTTGGTAGATTAGACTTACTAAAACACTATAGATTTATAGGGCCATTTTGGAACAGCTGTTTTAAATGCAGCTACTAATCAGCTTGGAGTTGCCTAAGCTGTTATTTGGGCAATTTAGTTTCTTTGAAAACTGGTAAAAAAAATCAAGCTATGTATCACATGCAGGGAATTTCATTAATTAATCTAAGCATAACAAAAAAGTGCTTCAAATGCATAAAGGGAGTATATTAGTTAAAAATTAAATTAATCAAAGCTTTCACTGAAATTTATGCTTTCTGATACAGAGCTGTCATAATTTTATGTCAAGGTAAATCCACAGTAACTTTTAGAAGACAAAATGAATGAAGGCCATGGAAAGAGACATTTCTCCTTATAGCATTGAAATTACCATGAACAAAATTCTCAGGTCTTTAATGTTCTAGCTAAGAAATACCATAAGTTGAAATGGAATTTTATAGCAATAAAGAGTCAGAAAACAAGTATTCAGCTTTTGAATTTGTAATTGGTTAATTAATCTAGCACACCCTTGACTTATAATTACCATCTTTGAGAATGTTAAACCAAAGTTTAGACTTTCAAAATTATGAATTCATCTTAAAAACATCTTTTGATATGCTTTTTATAGCTGATGATTTTTAACATTTTAAAATCATGGTTTAGCCATATAATAATAACTATGAGGGTTCAAAATACCATTTAATTTTTTTAAGAGAGATTTTATCATTTTTCTTATTGCTGTTTAGAGAGATTGGTAATATAATAATGAAGCATCTTTAAAGCTCCATAGTGAAAAACAAAAAAGACAAATGTCTTTACTCAAAATGCTTACAATTAAAGTCAACAAAACAAAAATCGGCATGAGGAAAAATACTTAGGAATGAAAGCTGTTGTTTTCATGGGATAAATTAAACAAATCAGCAAGTTACACAATTCCATGCTTCCCATTTTATTCCTTGCAACAAATGACCATGCACAGAGTACAAAACTGTTAAGACTTCACCTCAGTAAAGGAAAACTAGCAAAATTAAAGAAATTGCTTAAAAATATAGAAAAGCTTTTGTTCCTACTGCCTTTTCAGGAGTCCTTTTGAAAATTGTAACACATTGGGTTTAAATGTCATGAGCTTGTATTCATGTTTTACAGCCAAATCTAACAAGTCACACATTTGTTTGAGTACCAGAAAAATCAAATGTCAAACAGAAAACTGATAGTCAAGTCCAGTTCATTTGCTGAATCACAGGGCACTTCTGTGACTGCACCAGCATTATACAGCAAATGAAAATTGTTTAAAAATGTGAAGAATAAAGTACTAGCTCAAATAATATATGTATATTTTAGTGATGTCCTAAAGGGACACTCTCGAAGAGGGTAACTGATAAGAACAGTTTCATTTGAAGCTATCACTCACTATCAAGGTCAGTTGCTTCATTTTTTCTGAAAATTTGGATTTTTTTATTTTGGTGATGAGCAATTTGTGACACTGTTTCTGTATTCAAGCCTGAAGTTAGACACAAGGACGTTATTATAATGTTCAAAAATAATATTTGCTATCTTGTCTGATGTCATTGGCCTTCTGTGATGCCAGTTTAGCTTATTGAACAAGAAGACACTTGTCTATTTAAAATATTTAAAGTGTCATTATTCCAGACAGACAAAAGAGCATTATTTTATCTAGAAATTCTGTTGGGAATTCATACTGACAGGGACAAGCCATTAGCAATAGTCTAGCTATGAATATGCTTGGCCTTCCCATTGAAAATAAAGGTAGAGGAAAATATTTACACAGACATACTCCTTTTGTTTCTCAACAAAAAGAAGACTCTTGTCCACAAAAAAGTGTGGAATTAGAATATGAGGCAGAATGTTTAAAGTGATTGGGAATAGGATCTTGTGCCTGTAAAAAGAAGGCTTTTTATGCAATTGACAGTTGTTATTGTTACTTTTACACTTCCGTACATTGTTTCTAGATGTCCTAGAAAGGTTTTTTGTGTCATATACTTTGCATGTTTCATAGCTTATCACTTTTCATGTGTTGAATTGAAAAATTAGTTGATCATACTTCTAGTTCGTTCCCTGTTTAAGCTTTGACATTGCTTTAAAATGTGAGAAATGACATCCAGACAGTATAATGCTGTGGTTTTGATCCCTGAAGGAACAGTTTCTGGAATTCATAGATTCATGTAGTCCCTTATATTTCAACTTTGCCTTTAAAATTTCTGTCACCTGGATTTCCTTCCCTGGATCTTTGCCTCTAACTCTGGCACTAAAACCATGTCAAATCAGGATAACCAACACACTGAAACATTTTTATCTACCAATTCAGTCAAAAAGTGTTATAAGAATTTTGCTGGATTCTGTGTAGCAGTTGAGCAAACAGAGGGATTGTTTTTTTCATTTGTTCTTTTGGAATGGATAATTCTTTTAATAATGCAAGAAGTCTGTTCTATTTTCAGTTACATTTTTCTGAGTCAAGAGCTCCTCTATTCTTTCTGTCAGTGGGATTTAATCCAATGAGAAGACTACATTAAATGTATTTTTAATTCCTTCTGAATTAAGCACCATACTGTGTTGTTTCCTGTGCTTTCATGTCTGTTAGACATTTTGTATAAAAAGTATGGGAGGAATAAACTAGAATATAAATGTATCCATTTAGAGTTCCGCTTTGTGGCATATTGACTTGAAAGCTAGATTATCCAATGTACTACAGAAAATGTTCCTAGAACCTTGCAAGATGAGGTAATACTTAGATTTTTGAAGGAGGAAAAACACACACGGATCACCAAAATGTAAATTATTAAATTTAAGGAATCGCTGCTAAAATCAAATGAAGGTTGTAGTTGATAACAATTGCAGTTTCTCTACCTCCAAATATTTTAAATTACACTAGAGGAGGAAGATGATGTTTCTTTGTTTGTTTGTTTTTCATTTGCACTAAAGGGAAGATATTTTTGCCAGTGAATGAGGTCTGTGTTCTGGGTTTGGGCTTTTTTCAGTACAGACTTCTTGCATGTTACTTTTTTTACCATTCCTAAAATTCATGATACTTACATATTCTTCTGTATAGTTCTATGCAAAGATGCTGAGAGTCTTCAACAGCCTTTCTTGACTGATACCACTTTTTCTATGTTGATTTTATCTATGTCATCTGCTATTCATTATGTGACTGACCAAATGTCTAATGGAGTCTTTGATGTCTTTGACTGATTTTGATGGATCATTAATTTTGTATTGTGAAATAGGAACAAACACACTAATTCCTAAATTCTCTGAAGCATTTGTGTTTTAAAATTTGATTGCTCTCAACATTAACAGTAAGAAACCTTTATCTGGTAATTTCTGTTTACTTCTTATAAGGCTGATCTGAAACTTATAGATGTAGAAACTTGGCTCCTAGGAGAAATAACATTTCTTCAAGAATAAGAATTGGAGGCATTTCAATAAAAACTCATCACTAATGCAGCATTAAATAAAGAATAATGTAAAATAGTAAGTTTTATGTTGTGTTTCTGTATTTTTTTCAAATATATGTGGTTTTTTTTTCAAATATATGTATTTTTTTTCTGTTTTTTTTTTTTTTTTTCCCAAAAATGTCAGATTGGTAGACTGGTATCTGACAAAAAAAGTTGCAAAACTTGTTTTGTGCTGCTATTCCCCAAATCCCTGCTATTTGGTGTTAGAGGGCCATTCACATTTTTGGAACTTAAGTGAAGGCAAATAGTGGTTTCAAATTCTTATGACCTTAGCCAATAAACACATTTCATCACTATGGTTGCAAAAAACAAATACCCACTATTGCGCTGTGTTTCATAGGCCCATAAGAGTTAGTTGACATGGAAGGATTTGTTTTCTGATACTAGGTCAAAACCTGAATTCTTGAGGGAGAAAGAGTGAAAGTAGGGCAGTATGATTAGATGAAATCTTGGGTATAATATTTTATTCTTAATGTGGTTTTATATTTGATCAGTTTTGATGTATTCTTTCAAGAAAAAATGTCTGCTCAGAGCCCTACTTTGAGTGTACGAACAATGCTTGAACAATGACAGATGAGCTGTTTCATGACATCTTTTCCTGTTGCCTTAATCATTACATTATTTGTGTAGTTGGCCTCTAGAGGGGGAAAAAAGCATGTAAGGTAGAGTAAAAAGTCCTGATGTGGAAACCATGTGGGGGACAATAGAACTAAATAATAAGAGGGGATGGAAAAGGTCAGGAATTAATCTGAGTGTTTGAAAAACATTGCAGTAGAAATGTGAATGTTGCAAAGTCAGGAATTTTAAGGTTAATATTTAGGGTCCTTGTGCAACTTCAGTGGAGCTGCACATAAGTTTTGATTCAGATTTTAATTTCAGAGAAATGCTAGTTTTCCTTAAAAAAAAAAAGTCCAAATAATGTTCTGTACGCAAATACACAATATTTGTTTAAATTCCATCATTTAAAGTAGCTGGGAGATTTATTTGTCAACTTTGGCCAAACCCCTTTTGAGGAAAGCAGACTACGTTTCTCCATAGACTTTCAGAATACTTTTTTCTTATAATAGCTTTGGGTACAGATTTTGCACACACACTGCTAGTCAAGATTTCCCAGTTTCCAATGCAGACAGAATATTGATTTTTCCCACCCAGGAAAGACTTAGAAAAAAATGTAATAGGACAGAAGAGACTGCACTGATCTATTCACACATGACCAGCTCTTTTTTATCCTCTTACCTTTCTTTTCCCACACTTGTTCCTCCCTAAACCATCTAAACACCTTCCCTTTTCTCCATCTTCTTTCCCTGAACATCCTGCAAAATTCTTGTGCAGTCCCAAAACACGCATCCCCTGAATCCCATGGCATGTCCCAGGACAATGGGCCCCTGGCTGTACCTCGGCAGTCCTGGAGACGGCCCAGATAAATTGTTTGCTCCTTGGGAGTCCTTAATCTGTGCTCCATTGTGCCCCTCTGCTCCCCTGGGGATGGTGGGGATGGGCTGGTAATGGGTTGATGACTCCTGTGATGTGCCTTTCTCTCCCTGGTCTCCTTTGTCAGTGTTCAGATGACTCTTATCACATGACCCAACAAAGTCCAAGGCAGATGTTTTTAGTCCTCTTCATGTCCACACTCACCTACCTGAACTGTTTCTGCAGTCAGAAAGCATTTGTCTAGTGACAGACAGCTGTGGCAAAAATGTAAATAATGTTTAAGATATTTTCTAGCAGGACTACACAAATCTCGAGTGTATCAGTGTAGATGTGTGCCACAGGCAATCTAGGGGCTTCTAGAGACTCTGCTAGCTTTATCACAAATGAAGCATTCCAGTCTTGGGCACCTTCATTGGTACAGTCCTCATCCATGTCTGAACAAAACAGTGTAGAAGCACCTACAGTAACTGACACTTTTACTGTCTCTGTTTTGGGATGTCATACTTCAGAATGACTGATATTTAAGGAAATGGATATTCTATTATTTTAATAAACCAGTATTTTCTAGAGGTTGTAGTATTTTAAACATTTTTGGAGACATTTAATTATGCTTGAGACAAGAAGTCTAAATCTCTATATTTTTTAAACTAATACCTGATTTTTTTTTTTTTTTCATAAAGACTAAGCAGACATTTAGAGGACACATTACATTTTTGTTTTAGCTGCTGGAGTAATCTTCTCTGAGCATCTGATTCTTCTTCCACCTACTAAGAATTACTATTTCTGTGGATGTTTGTTGGCCCTCGCCTTTACCTAGTAGGATTTTATCTCTTCATGAAATGAAAGTTTAGACTCTTTAGTGAAAGAAGATATGTGTCCTTTATCACATTTGAAAATTGGTTATTTTCTATACAAATATAGTTTGAACAAGGCTGTACTAGATGAAAATTGAACTAAGAGACCAAATAAACTGTATAATGAGCATGAAATAATTAAATTATGACATGCTATGAGAAATAGAAGGCATAGTGCTTGCAGCATAAGTAATGCCCTCCAGAATACATAAATTTTCATATAAAATTGTGCTTCTACACTTGAAACAGGGCCAGAGCTATGGTGTTCAAAAGGTGTAATTCTCATTTTCAACATCAAGATAAAAACTGCATAACAGCCTAATTCTAGAAACAAGACATGAAAATATTCCTACCAATTTGTGGCACAGGAGAATATGGCAAATGTAGTCATTCTCCCCTGTTAGGTTATGTATTTACATGTAAAAGAAAAAGTCACCGCTCAACCTGCACCACAGTGGCTTCATGTTCTTTTATTTTCATATCTACTGTGCTGAAAACTGTATCAGAAGATATGCAGAATAATCTACAAAGCTTAGTCAATATACAGGGGTTTTTTCTCACTTTAATAATGTTCAAAGAGGAAAGATGTAGGTTACGACATCCATTTGAGCACTGTATAACATTTACAGGAATATAGAGGAGACATAGGGTAGCTTAGCATTAGAATAGTGTGGTTTGTGATAGCAGGGCAGAATACAGATGATCAGATGGAAGAGGTCTGAGTAGCAGCTATTCTTCAGTAATAATTTACTCTATATTCATATAATTTTTAAAGTATCTAAATAAAGTTCCAGAAGCTATTTTTCCTCACATATTCTGCTCTTCTTCACATATTCTCATTTGTCCATTTGAAGTCCACTTCATCATTGTTTTGAATGGATGCTTTTTAATCAAGTCTATGAACAGTCTACACAAGCCTTCAGTCTTCCTGGTTCTTTTCTACTATCGTGTCATTGTGATTACCTACACCACAATCCCTACGGTCTTTAAAAATTGTTATAAGAACAGAGTATGAGCATTCTGTTTGTCTTACTGAACAAACTGTTAGAAACAAGCTAGTTCAAACTTGTCCATAATGCCAGGGACAGAAAAAAAGATGTTGATTCAGTATGCTCTATTGTTGTCTCTCCACATCCCTCACCCAAACCTATAAATATTCTTGTAGTACTGCCTTATGCAATTTACACCTCCATTGCCTGTAACATGTTTTTCTGAATAGTGCAATCCAAAAGGACACAAGTGAGAGCTATGACATAGTAAATAAACTAGGAAGAAAAAAAAGTATTTATAAAGTTCATAAAAGAAATTTAATAATTTCTCAGTCTAAAAGAAAATAATGCTAAAAAGTGTAAGTTCATGTGCAATGTCTGCTAGCTGAAAAAAAGTCATTCTTGAAGAAAATACCTTGTGCCCAACTTTTAGGTGGCAGAACTCCCATAGGGAATTAGGAGTCTAAAACTCAGAACAAATTGTCCACTTGACTGTTTCTAATTGAAGATTATTAAATTCTGGCAATTCTTTTGCTTTTGAGATTATGACCTCTGCTGCTGGGAATTTCATTTATGAAGAAATCGACTAGATGCCCTATTGAGGACATAGGAAAGTAAATAACCAGGCACACATTCCTCGTATACAGTCAATAGTGGAGCATTCCTTAGAGAATCAGGCCTCAAGTGTCTAATTAAAGCAATATGTGAAACCCTTAACCTTAGAGCTCATGGAATGCTATGGAAAAAACCCAGAGTGTTTTACCACTATTAAGCAATGACTGCAAATCACAGATTATTACATAACTACTCTGGATTATGCTTTTAATGTTGGCAACACCCAAACAGATATTGAATCTGAAAGAAATCATGTGGTTTATCTCAATTTACTCTTTTAGGAATGTAAATATTTCCCTACTGCTATATTGAAAGACATTAGCATAGGAGTTTGATTTTTCTTTTAAATCTAGCAAAGGTAACTGTGAGGAATATAAAAACATTAGGTTAGTTTTTCAGTTGGAGGGGCATGGCACATGTAAACAGGCATAAACTATTCTCAAATCCCTTAACCTAAAGGGATTGCCTCTAAGTATAAAAGTGATATTAATCTCAGTGCCTCTTCTGTTTTAATTTTTCTTTAGCAAACCAAAAGAATTCCAATTAGTTCCAAACCTTGCAAATTAGTTTCAGTTAATTTATCATGTGGGAAACTGCAATGTGGATATAAATTTATCAGTGAATGTCAAAGGTTTAACGAACTGCTGTCCGTCATCTCTGTTAATCCTGTTTTGCTGTTGATGTCATGTGAAAGTCAGAGAGAATACAGCACATGTAGTTTTGCAGAAAGCAGATGTCTTGTACAGGCTCTTAGAAGAAGGCATAGGTATGTCCAGATCTGAATCAGAGACCAGTGCAGAGCAGAAAGACTCCAGTTTTCCTTTTGAGCCATGGTGTACTGCTTTGAACTTCAGCTATTGCATATGCATTTTAGATGAGCTCTGCTTCATCTTAGGAAAGTTGGGAGCTGTCTTGAGTCAAAACAATGTCAATGCCTGGAAAAAATGCAGGAGTGTGATGAAGAAGGCAATAATTATTTTCTTTAAATTTTTGCTTAGAAATGACAAATTCAAGCCTATGACTATGCCATTATCTTAAAGAATGCCTAGCTGAAGTTACTGAGTCTTGTGTGCAGTGCTGGCTCCCTCACCCCCTTGATTTCCAACCATGGTTCCTGCTAAAAGGTAGTAGTATTAAAAAGACAGGAGAAAAGTAATAAGGAAGATGGAATGAATAGAATACATAATCAAAGTTATGGAAAAACTGACAAAGATATGTCTTTTCAGTCTGGAAAGCAGACAAATGCAGTGTGATATAACAGAGATTAGAAGTTGTTGGAGGCTAGAAGTGCAATTGAGAGAATGATTTTTTCCCTGTTCTTACATTCTCTTCTGGGGATCTGGCTTTAGTTATTGTCTGTGGCCTAACAGAAGTACCTGTACCTAAAATGAAAACTACTTTGATATAATTTTTTCTAGGAGACAGAGTATAAAGAAAAACACTAAATTATTGGTAAAAGAACTACAAATCTTTTGTGTAAGCCGATGTGTAGTAGGATTAATCCATCAAGCATTTTAGAAAAAGTGGGAGATTATGGGGTCTGCAGACAGATTTCTCCTAATCTGTAATTTATCAGAATTACAGCGCCAGTTTTGTGAATTCCCCTGTGGCACTAGTTAGTCCATCTTTCAAGGCATGAAAGCAATAGGAGGGAAGCAAAGTCATATTGCTGTCCCACCCGGATTTGCTGTTTGGCTTTTAAGGGTAAATAGTGTAGTAGCCTTTCAAAAAGTGCATTTTTCTTGAGCATTTTTCACTTCTCTGTCTTTCTGAAGCCCAGAAACTCATGGATTGCATAAGATGCTTCAACTAAATGCGGTAAAAATCCATGTTTATCTTTGTTTGTTACAAACCTATAAAGGTAAAAGATAATGTTGATATGAAAGATACTGTGGAACACTAACAACCACTTTAGCCCAGGTAAAGTACTCAGAACAACAGAGTGTCAACTGGACAATTCTTGCATACTTTGCACATGTAGGCATATTATTTGAGGTTCAATAGACAGGGAGTGGAAATGTTGCTAAATCTGTTCCATAAATGCCTTAAAATAAGCCCATCTGCAAACAACTTAATTTTGCTTTATTTATGCAATTGTAAAGCTTAACAGTCATAGCAGTGTATTGCCTTTATGCTTTTGGTTCTTTGCAATTTAAATAAAAAAAACCCTCAAAATTGTTTCTTCCAAAATAATAAAGTTTGTGATTAAAATTTTGTGGTCTGAAGAGATAACGGAAAGGAAACAGAATTTTTTTGCTATTTATGAGGAGTCTCCGTTGATAAAGCAATATGCTCCTTACCTATTGACTTAAAAGATCAAATGAGGTATTCAGGGTACATTTCTGTTTTCATAAACTCTCAAGTTGTGACTTGGTGTTTCCAAATGCATTTCCATCGTCTGAATTTTCTCCCCAGTCAAAAAGTTATAATCCAATCAGGTCTTAAATCTCAATGATGTTCAATTGTATGTATGTAGCATCATTGATTTCTGTATTTCTTGTCTAAATCTTGAGCTTCACTTGACACTTCTGTTTCAAATGCAGTTGCTGTCGTAAGTTCTGAAATATGGGCCAAACCTACTCTTTTTTGGACTTGAATCTATATTGCTTCTGTCCAGCTCCTTAGGCATGTTCTACCATCACCAAAAATGTATTATGTGTGACCGAATGTGAACCACTTCATTTTCTCTTGAGATCTCATTCGTCCTCCTTACATCATAAGGAAAAATAGCTCATACTCTCCTCTCCTGAAGCTGTCATCTCACTATTATGTTTGAATATCTCTCCTCTTTTTTGCATTCACTTTTAAAACTTTTTTTGCTTTCTTTTTAAAACAATTTTGCTATTCTGGTAAGTCTATTGCTGCTGTCAAAAGCTCTCGTTAGTGATCACATGAATTTTCACTGCAATATATTCCCTATTTCACCCATTGCCATGCTATTTGAATGCCATAATATACAAAATATTTTCAACTGTACTTCTGTTTTTTGAAGCTTTTTTAAATTTTTGGCAACCTCTTTATGACAGCTCTTATTGAATATACACAGCTTGTTAAATAGAAACCTACAATGCTCAGCTGTAGATTGATAATGTTAAAATATTATCTCTCCCACATTTTTTTAATGCAAGGCAAAAGAACATTCCCTGTAATTTGATTCAGCTTGGTGTCCAGCCCTTGGCAATGGATACATAATCAAACTTATGAAAATGCAGCCATTTTTGTTTTCCACACTATTCAACTTGACCATATAAAAGTAACACTGTCCTTTGTAACTACTGATGTTTTTCTAAGTGTGCTCTACCTACTGCAGTATCCAATTAACTGATAATTGAAGAAACTGAGCCCCAGAATGTTTCATTATGCTAATATAAATTTGTTTTGGAAAAGATGATTGATTTTTATTTTTACAGTGAGTATAGAGCAATTAAAATTTCATAATTTAGAAAAAACAACCAACAAATAAACCCCAAATCCACCAAACCCAAAACTGGTCAATTAACCTGAAGAACAAATAAAATAACTCTTAACATCTCAGCAGCATTGACTTGTCCAGAAATTGCAGGAGTAGCTATTTGTCTCCAGGACATTGGTTTGGAGCGATTAACTACTCTTCTGGCTCTTTCTTAAACCATGTTGTGATCTTGGGAAATCTTTTGTAATTTTTTCTCCATCTCTAAAGTGGATGTAAACATAAACCTTTTTGTAAAATGTCACATGGTGTACCGATGGAAAGCAGTGTGTTAAAGCTAGCTGACTGTTATTCAGATTATGTATAGCCTACCACTTATTGTTTTATACTTCACCACACACTTACTTTTCTGCATTCAAGCTAGCAGCAGCATCTTCCCTGCCTACCAATCACATTGGCAGGACAGCAGAAATCTTGGTTTTGCCTAAGATTGGGATAAAAGTTCACTGCTAAAGCAACAGTACAGTCTAGAGAGCACAGTATGCAAGAAGCAAAGGAAATATGTTCCACGATCAGCAGTCTCCCAGCAATCCCAGGAGACCCTGGCAGAGTATAGGTCATGGAGCCCCAGTCAGATTTTACAATACAGAAAGGAAGTTGCTCTCTGCTGACAGTAAATTACATTCTTTTTTTTTTGCTACAGGCTTGTCTGTGAGGGAAAGCTGGAGAAGGAGTGACTAATTCCAGCTCATTTTTTTCACTTTTAGTATATCAAGAGTTTCTGGAGCATGCATTTGAACAGCGCTCTACTGTATGTCAGGATACTACTGATAGGAAGAGTCTGGACCTAGAGGGCTGGGTTACAGCCAGCCTCACCTAACCACTAGACATGACCTAAAAGCAAAAATTCAAGCCTCTGTTAATAAAAGGAGTAAAACATCTTCCAACTCCCACTGCTAATCTGGAAAACTGCTTTTAAATGTGTGACTCAGTTGCCTTCACATCAGCATTTAGTGCCCCAAGATGTACCAGGGTACCCTAGAGGCCTTCAGCTGCCACTCCAGATGGCACAGGAAGCCCAAAACCCACAAGCCTAATCTAACAGTGCAGCAGTACCTCAAATATCCTAGGGAACAGAATCAAGTCCCATGTATTTTTCTTTAGCAAAATCACTTGTCATTTTAAAGGAGGAAGGAAGTGCTGTGCTAGTTCCTAACACAGTGGTATATTTGGTTTAGTATCAGTCACATTCAGAAGATACAGCTGAAACCAGAGCTCAGAGAGGCATCTTTTGACCCTCAGCATGGTTTACATTACATGGCTTCCCTGCATGGTATCTTCTCCTGAGTAGTTCTGTCTTTAAATTTGTCTCAAAATGAAGCTGTAGTTTTATTTTAAAATTGTAATGAATAATAAAAGTCTAGAAACATGAATATAATAATTTAAACAGAAAAGCACTGATGTATTTATGGTAACATGGTATAATACAATTTTTAATACAGAGAGGTGTACACTGAACCAGCAGTAAGTTCACTTATGTTAGACAGAGGTATTCAATTAAACGGCTGCTGGTTGCTGTCATGTCTAGAAACTGAAGAATAGCTACATGCCTGTCATGTCTTTGTCCTGTGCTAGAGAAATATGTGTGAATGTATCTGCATGCATTACATTTGGAACCAATGTGTATGTGATTTTTTATGTGCGTGCTTTTTAAAAAACAGATAGAAATATTTTACAGTTGAATTTTGAATAGGAATTTTTTCGATTACTGTGTCCCAGTTTGACTTAAAGTAGTTAGCATTTTAGATACTGATTAGACCTTTGAAGTCTGAACAATCAATGCTTAAAAGTTAGCAGAATGTTAGATACTTTTCAATGCCATGAAATAAGTTTTTAAATAAACTTTATCTTAGTAAAAGAGAAGCCCATTTCTGGCAAAACTTTTCTCCATTCATCTGTACAAAATCTGCAAAAGTACAAGTGTACAGAGGCAAAATCAGGCAAGTCAAATATTTTCAGAATATGGTTAAAAAACTCTAAGATGCTAAAAAAATCCTTTACAATGCCACAGCTAGTACTTTGAACTGAGGTAATAAGGCTGAATGACCAAAATTTATCAGATATGCCAAAGTGCCTGACTATTAGCATAGGATTATTTATGTTAACTACTGTGTTTATTTGTGGTTTCTAAAAGTTAATAATTTCTTTGTACATTTTTGTATTTTTAAAAGCTGTGTTTTGCATCAGGAAATGATATTGTGCAACAAAATTAGTTCTGAATAAACAAGTGAAGAGTTTAAACAAGTAATGAGTGTGCTTTTCTGAGGTTAGTTGGCTTTTCAGCATACTCTGTTTTCTGTAGGATAAACATACATAAGATTTTATGTGATGATAGATTATCAAAACAGCCCCTGTGTTTCTCAGCATTTTTAGTAAATGCCAAGTTAAAGAATCTATTATTCCAGTAGACTTTAAAAAAAATCATTAATAGAATAACTGCTTGATGAGAGGGAAATTAAAAGTGATTTACAGTTACCAAAAAAGTCTGAATGTTGAAAGACAGATGGAGCCAAATAAAAGTGGGTGAAGTGGAATGTTAAAAAATAATAAAAATAATTGATAAGAAATGAAAACAATTTTCAAAGTATTATTTTCTTCTAATGTTATGTAAACATTTCAAATCCAAACCAGATGTAACTGATACCAAATCAATTTCTATACATCTTTTCCTTTCAGCAAGTTGGAAAATGATGTGGTTTCTGCTTAATGAAAATGAATATTGGTCCAAGAGTAGAAAAGCTATTTCATATGGCTTTAAATGTCTGAACTGTTCCCCATCTCTCACTGATTATACAAGAATTATCTGAATGAGCACTGACATAAAACAGTGTTTGTACAAAGAAATCTGTTAAAAATTGTAGATTATTGATAGAGAGCTAAGTGGAAGGCCAAAGCTCAAGTAGACCGGCTGTAGAACACAAGCAGGACTAATCTTAATACACCTTTTAGTAAATAAATTGGAATCCTTATGAAATGAATCCTGACAAATTTACATATTCATGCTGATCTGCTATGGGCAGTAATTATTTTATTGTTTTATTTAATCCAGTGTGAGTTCTCAACAGAATAACCAAGGAAATGCAGAGTTTTGTAGTAGAAATAATTCTTAAGATTTATTCTGGTTAATCAAACCAACAATGGAGCTTAATTAAGAAAAAAAATGACTTTTTTTTATGTATCTCACACACTCCACTTCCCTGATCAGTCAAGATTTTTCTGTTCAACTCTTCTTACAGACAAAACTGAATATTTAAATTTTTTGCTTTTGAAACTCTGCTTTTATGAATAAAAAGAAAGGTACATATATATAAAATAGCCTGATAATTACAAATATGATACTTCAAAATTTATCAGTTCAAGCACGCACAGTGAAAAGAGATAATTGATTAACATCCCAGACAAAATTCTAAGTCACTGTAACTTTGCCATTTTTACTTTCTTTTTTCCAGTTTAATTTATTTTGATCAATTTGTTTGGCAAAATGGGATTAAAAATTCTGCCTTTTGAGTTGAAAAAACCATTTTGTATACAGAAGAAATAAGGAAGTCTAAAAATGTAGAATTTACTAAAAAGAGTACTTCAATGCCTGTAGATTGTCTGTGGACATTGAATAGCATTTCCCACAAAGAGACCATTGAGAGTGCTTTTGGAGTAAAAGTATAAGAACTGAATTTAAAGGTGGAGATTGAACTGGGACAACCGGCATGTATAAGGAGTATTTATACTCAGTGCATGGAATCTTCTAAGTTGAGCATGTGAATATTTTCTCTCACATAAAATCAGGTAAATGACCTACATTGTGTTAGAATGGCATGCACTTATCCCTAGATACATAAGTGTAAATTAACAAATTCTGATAACTCCAAAATTTTTCTAGATTTCCAAATTTACTTAATCTTGGCAAAATAGACACCAGTATACTTCAGATTTGAAGCACATATGTTACATACATCAAACAATTCAAATTCACAAGTTTTATTTTTCTGTATGATCTTAATTGCACTAGACCCTGTTCTGTGTTTCACAAATGAAGGAGATAATGTCCTCCAACATTCATATATACTTATATACTTATACATATATATACTTATATACATACACTGAGCCTGTCACATCAAGCTGTTTTCCTAGCCAATGACTGTTCAACATCATAGTCAACATAATCTGAAGCCTATTTCATGTTAAGTTTGCAGCTATATTTTGGTAGGTGCATCACACTACAAAAGTACCTGTTTCTTTCACTGGAACGCTAGAATAGATGTTGGCTCTGCTTCAGAGCAGTGATTCTGAGTTTTGTGAGTGGATCTGAAGTTACGTGCAAACCTTTGACTCTGCAGAGAGTCTACAAAACATTTATGACTTGGATCTTTGGTACATGTACTGTCCAAGCAGTCTGGGTATTTTCAGTGCCTCAGAACGAGCCCACAGGACTTACTGTATGCACACAGGCTATTCCCATTGCATATATCAGGTTGAAGAAATCCAAGATTCTAAAACCCCCTGGTATCAGCCGGGCGCCTTGTCTGCACACGCATGGAAATGTGTCTGGCATTTCCTGATAAGATGCAAATGCTGTATCACCTGAAACATTGGACATCCCAAGTAAATGTCCATGTTGCCATGTTCTTCTCAGGCAAAATTACCAAAATGAGAACTTACAGAATCCCCGGATGACAGGATGGATAAGATTGGAAGGGACCAGTGAGCCATCTGGTTCGAGTTCCCTGCTCCAGCAGGGTCATGCTAGAGGACATTGCACAGAAGTGCATCCAGACCCTTCTTGAATTATTATGGGGAAATCTAGAACTTTCTTAGTTCTCATACATTTCCTGAAAAGCACACCAAGTACAGATATTTCAACTGCACTCCAACTTCTAGCAGTGAATTCTCACAATGCAATATAAACATAATTACATGCATACAACAAGAAAGGAAGGATTGGTCTTATGAAAAAGTAGTTAAGTTGGTCATAAGTCCTCAGAACTAATTTTTCAAATTGGTTTTATGAACCACTGGAGCTGAAAAGCCTCGGAGACCTCTTTGCAATTTCTTGGCAGACATAATAGTTGGCTGAGCCTAATAAAACACAAGGCATCTCAACTAGGTATGAAATTGTTGTTATTATTAGAAAATCACTGGCCATCTGGTTGGGCATTATGTGCAATAAGCTATAGACTACTGCTGTAAAATTCAGCATCATGAAGAATTTCTTGAAAGTAGAAGAGCCAAATATAGTCTACATCATCAATATTCATAACTAGAGAAAGAAACTTTTAAGGTCTGAACTCTGCAGTGTGAAAACTAATAGAGGACAAACAAATGAATCTGTTTACTTGAAAGATAAGCATGCAAGCAAGGTGAAATTCTCATTAAAACTCAGATATTGAGGGATAGTACAGTAGCACTTCAGATATAATTTAAAGCACTTAGTGTAAAGTGATTGTGGGCATCATCTTGGAAGCTATGCCAAGATTATGTGAGTCAGAAAGAGCCCACTTTTCTCAAGAAGAACAAAAAGGGTACAAGAAAGACATTTCCTGTTTTCTTTTTTTACAACTACTTTTAGAGTTTTAAGTCATCTTTGCAATTAAGGCAGATCCATGGAGCCATATAGCATCCAGGTAATGCAGAAAAAGAATTTCACTTTATCCAATATACTATTCACATCTTTATGATAATCACTTACAAATAATGCCTGATAAATTAATGCTTGTAATTAATTCTGTGAGTTAAAATGTGAAGTACTTGTATCATAATCTAAATTACTCTAAAACTACACATTCCTTTTTAAAAATACACATATTCATTTTGCTTCTAGCTGCCTTCGGTGGATTTATATAACTATGTAATGGAAATGAACAAGAAATTGCTGTTTATGTTCAAAGATCATTTGGACTTCAACAGAAATGTTATTATAATTTTTGTTTGATTTATATAGGTCAATGAAGAAAGAATAATTTTTAGGAAATGGAAAGTTAGAAATTATGTGACTAAAAAGAATTGCAGTCCTGGAAAAGCTATAAAACATTTGGATTTTCTTCAGGTCATTTTTAAGTTTGGTCACAGTGAGCAGATCATTGACAATCTGAACACGTGTATCCAGGAATTTCATGTTGTTCTGGGAGGGGAGCCTCTCTGGCTGTGCCTCCTGTGCCAGGCAGGAATACTTTTCACTGTATTCAGAAGTCCTTTTCCCCCTGATTACTGTATCAGGTACCTGGCTGGATCACCCTACATCTTTTGAATACACTTGCTCTAATTTTTTAGGGAAGCTGGAATATGTGTATGTCTTGGGGGAGTACAAAGGAAAAAGAATGTTTCCAGAAGCTGAGAAGCATTTTTGTGTTCCAGAGTTCTCTTTTCTCTTGTAAAAAGCCAACTCTCCAAAAAAAGAAGAGGATATGATTATAATCCCAAAAAAGACAAAAGGTATTAGCTATTACTGTCATTATTTCAGAGTCAGCTCTTAGGGATAAAAACCATCTGGGTCTCATATATGAAATCTGAAGTGAATGAATCTATTTGAGCAATTTGTTAAATGAAACCGGGGCAGTGACAACAAAAATAAAAGGAATATGCTACCTCCCTGCTGTATAATACCCAGCATGTCTAAGAGTAATTTGTCTTTTTTTCCCCTTGGGAAATCAATACTACATGAAAGGGAAATTCATAGCAACTGAAGAGCAATTTGTATGCCAGCATTCACCATATATCTTGAGATATAGGTAAGTCCTGCCAGGCATCAGCATTAAATAGCTTGTAGCAGAAAATATTTTTCAGTGTAGCAAAAGGCAGGAGGGATCTCTTTTATAATTTAAAGGGGAGGACTGTGTAAATTTTCCTTCTGAATATTGATTGCAGTTGCTTTGGGCAAAGGATGAATTCAGTAAAATATTTAGTTTGTTGCATTTGAATTTATATGAAGGTGAAGCCACATACTGCACAAGGGATAAATAGTGAGGGAATGTAGATTTCATAAGGAAACCCAAAATTATTTGTCAATTCTTTATACTTTTCTGTCTTGCTATATGCTCATCCTATGTTAAGGTGAAGATCTTTGAACACTGCTAAGTGTACCAGTATCCAAATCATGCAGATCTAGCTCCCATTCACAGTCATTTGTTCCTTTCATGTATATATTTAATTCTGATCAGCACACTTGTTTATTGTTATTAGGATAATGCTAAAAAGCCCAACCACTGAATGCTATGGACTACTGAATTAACTTTATGATGTCAAGAAGTCTCCTTTACATAATAAAAGAAACTTGGAACAGGGTGGTAGAGTAGGGTGGTGTGGTATTAGTTCTGTCAGATGTTCCACTCATAACTGATGCAACATATACCTACATTTCTTTATTACTTCTGTTAAAAAATGTAATATTGTAACATGATATTGTAAACATGTTCTGCTAAACAACATAATAATGTAAATATAATATATTGTGCCATATATGTGCAGGCAATCCTACACATGCACAGACACATACATCAATGTAACAGAAAATATGAATTTTCTGAAAATTACAATTAAATTAAAAATTTAAATTAAATAATAAAAAAATTAAAAACTAAATTAAAATCAAGGAATAAGGACTACAGAATGTTTTTAAAACATCAAGAACATAAGAAAGCCTCAGATTTTTGTAGGAGTCTCTGCAATTTTAGTTCACTTTAGCACATACATGGTTGTTAAAAAAATTGCTCTAGGATAAATTTCCATGTGTAACCTACTGTCATAAAAGCATGGGGAGATATTTTAGTAATCAAAGTAAGGTTATCTTGGTCATTGATACAAACAAATTAGCTAGATTTGAACATTGTTATAAAGGATGAGATATTTAAACCTCACAAAGATGTTTGTGTTTAGCAAGAGACACAAGGTGAAGGGCATATCCAGGATTGAAAACTAGTAAAAGTAGTTGTTCATTTGGAATAAACAAAGAGGCATAATTTGATTTGTCATATAAATAGTGAAGAATTCATTTGGTCATGATTTCAGGAACAGTTAGAATTTTATTTTGTTTTATACAGCTGTATACAGATATACAACAGAGATTAGTCACAAGTAGGAACTCTAAAACTGATCAAAAATCAAATCCTACACCTAATACTGATGGAAATATTTTTATTTTTGAGGCCTGCTGCACCACAATACACCATTGTCTTGTTCACTTATAATTTTCTGATGGGTTTTTAGAAGAATTTTGCATTATTTCACTGGGGAAGCAATGTGGTTTAAGCATTTAGTAGAGCCTACATTGCTCTACAAATTGTAGGTAGATATTTTAATAGATGACTAATTCTGCTCTCTAAGTAGCATAAACATAAAAGAAAACTGCTTTAATGTCTGTGCAACAGAAAAAATGTTTTTTAATGATACACTATACAAAGCCACTTAATAGTATTTCTCTAAAGGACCTAACAAAACATTAAATAAAAGCAGGAAAATAAAAGAGAATACTATATTGCACATGTTTCCTCTGTCATTAAGAATATAATATTTATAGTATTTCCACACATCTGGAAAGAGACACAAGAAAAATAAATGCTATAATTTGAATGTGTACAGCACTTAATGTAAGTGTGTCTTAGCAAACCTTACAGAGTGGTTCAAATCAATTGTTAACATTCTTTCTTACTATGAAAACCAAAGGAATACTGGAATAAATTTACTGGTGTGTTGTTTGGGTTTCTCTAAGGTTATATTAATAAACATCAGTTTTAAATTTGGCATTAGGAGTAATATCTTCTACTATCACACCATTATCTAGAAGGAGTCAAAAAATTGCATTTGTTTTGCCAACACACCTAATACAACACATGGCTAATTTGTAAGTAAAGGTGCCATTGCAAGTATTTGTTGATAAATGCATATTACTGCAATTATTCAATTGAGAAAATATTTTGTCTTACATATTTCCCTAAGATCTTCTTAGGAAAAGTATAAGAGTAAAAAAAAAAAAAAAAAAAGCAGGATTCTGTAGTTTAAAAAAACTCACCTTGTGCATCTCTGCTCCTGATTTATCTATCCTGAGTGCCCAGCATTGCAGTGAGTCCAACTTCACATCACCAAGTGAAGAGGTAGCGTGTCTGTGTGTGCTTTTCAGGTGCAAATCAAAAGCCTGGTATTACCTGCCTTCTCAACACATGGAAGCCTAGGCTAGTACATATTGCAAACATGTCTCCAGTTAAGAGGAGCTTGTCATCTCTCTACCACCTCTACCCTTCTCCTTTCTCTTCCCCCACTCTCTTTAATTCTCAGTCTTAGACCCAGGACAGAAGCAAAGTTCACCCTCACCAAAATTCCTACGACATGTGTCAGAGTGATACTGCGTTACAGAATCCCCTATGTATGGCTGTAAGTTGTTTTAACTTAGAGTAGCAATCAGAATTCAGAGAGGATGATCTTGTGGCAGAAGTGATTAAAGAAATCTAGGCTCTGCTTGTTTTTCCCATAGCAACTAAATTACAATACACTTCATTTCTTCCCTGGGAAGACACAGAAAATATCTTTCGCTTGTGCTTTGTTATGAAAACTAAAATACAATTGTTGAAGGAGTATAGAATAGCCCATACAGAAGACTGGATAAGTGTTTGTCAGTGTGCTAGTGCCTGAACACAAATATAAGATATAGTGCTACACATAGAGTCACGAGTTTCACTTGGCATAAAAGACACTTCAAATGCTGATTGAAGTAGCCAGAATTACTTTATTCAGCTGGGTTTTAGTCAAGCTAAGTATAGTTTAGATGACCAAATGTGATTTTACTAGAACTAACACTGTTTAAATGCAGAAGCAACTTCAGCAGAGTGAAAAGTCTTTGCAGTTCTAGGGGAAAAGAAGAAGCAGAGGTTTGGGGAACAATGTCCCAGCTCTATGCTATCCCAATAACAGCATAGCATATTTTGTAGAATGTACATTTATAGGAATATTTACAGTTGTATTTACAGATACCTATGCACTTTATTTCCTCAGGCAGCAGGAGAAGAGTTATAAATTCTTTGTGCTGCCTTTTTTTCCCCCACTTGCTGTGTTGCCACCAATACAGAGAGAATTAAGAAAATGTTTTATGGGCGTTTTTGATGAAAAGTGTTTTAAGGCTGCCAAGTTCATAGTCATTTGTGTCTTGAAAGCTAGAGGAGAAAGATTGTCAAGGAAACACATAATAATGAGTTCCAAAAGAAAATGTTGCCTTTAGAAAATTAGGGAAATAGGAGCCAAATATCTAGCAGGCTAATCTGTAATTGTTGTGGCTTTCACAATAGAACAAAACACTGCATGGATACTTGCAGGCTTTGATGTAGAAAGTTTATTTGTAAGTGCTTTAATGAATTTTC
>JAYDZK010000202.1:36953878-36978529 GCA_034509185.1 Euphonia xanthogaster | reverse complement strand
AAAGACGGTTTTTACATCATGAAGAAAGGGCTGCAATAATTTTTTGAAATGTATTCCAGTAACTGCTTGGGTCATTTTTATGCACATTAAAGATTTTTTTAAAGGAATAGTGTTATGTGAAGAACACTTTATTTTTTCAGTCCAAGCTGGAATGTGATGTGATTTTATGGAAATTTTGTGAAGGCCATGTGAATTAATTCAATAGGAAGGGATCATATATTTTATGTACTTGTTGATGGATATTTTCCAGAAGTCTGTTATTTTACTAGAGGTTACAGAATCACAGAGTGGTTAAAGAAGGGTCACTTATTGAGTCATCTGGTCCAACCTCCCTGCTCAAGCAGGGTCATCCTAGAGCACAGGATTTTTTCCAGGTGATTCTAGAATATCTCAGTGAGGGAGACTCCATAATCTCTCTGGGCAATCTGTTCTGGTGCTTGATAACCTGCACACTTTCCTCATGTTTTGGTGAAATTTCCTATGCAACAATTTCTGTCAATTGCCTCTTGTCCTATTGTTTGACACCACTGAGAAGAGCCTGGCTCCGTCCTCTTGGCACCCTCCCTTCAGATACTGACAGAATTGATGAGGTCTCCTCTCAGTTGTCTCATCTCAAGGCTGAACAGGCCCAGCTCCCTCAGCCTTTCCTTGTGAGACAGATGCTCCAATCTCTTAATCATTCTTATTGCCCTCTGCTGGACCTGCTCCAGGTTCTACATGTCTCTCTTGTACTGGGCACAGCACTCAGTCCTCACCAGGGCAGAATAGAAGGGCAGGATCACCTCCATTGCCCTGCTGGAAGGCTCTTCCTAATGCACCCTAGGTCATCCTTGGCCTTCTTGGCCACAAGGTCACACTGCTGTTCATGGACAGCCTGGTGTCCACCAGAACTCCCAAGACCTTCTCCACAGAGCTGCTTCCCAGGAAGTTGGCCCCAGCCTGTCTGATGTCTGGGGTTTTTCCCTCCCCAGGTACAGGACCCTGCATTTGCCTTTGCTGAATTTCAGCTGGTTCTTCTCCACCCATCTCTCCAACCTGCCAAGGTCCCTCTGGAGGGCTGCACAGACTCTAGGTTATTAGACTCTGGCCAGTAACTCTGGGTTATTGGCCACTCCTCCCAGCTTTGTGTTGTCCGGGAACTTGCTCAGGAGGCACTGTTTATTTACATCAGACTTTATGATGTTATTGTATTATACTTCAAGTTTGAAGTGCTTAACAGAGAAAAAAATTTAACATTGATATGAAGGAAACTTGGACATATTGCCTTCTTCTCATTACCCAAAAATTTCCTGTTTAGAAGCATGATCTTACTCGGAAAAGCAGTTCTAGAAGAGGATTTTTTGTTTGTTTAAGTACTCATTGTAAGAGCTGTTGGTGGGCAATTAAACTAAAATAACCTTTCTATTTCATTGAGTCAGAATGGAACCCATGTCTTCCAACGAAATGGCTAAAATACTGTCAGAAGCATGCAAAGAAATCCAGCTGCTGTAAAAGATAAAAATAAAATCTTCATTTCCCAAAAGAGTTGATTCTTTAAAAATAAAAATACTATGACTTTTCTGCTTTGTTTCATTTTACTTTTTAATATAGATTATATACTAGCCCCCTGAGAGATTACCGTTGGAAGGAAACAATTTAATGGAACCTGGCCTAGGAAGATGTAATCTGACTGAAACATACAACTCTTTTTTCAATCTGTCTTTCAAAAGTAACTAAGTAGTGTCTTTTTGTTAGCTAACATATGTAGGTTGCAAATATAGCACACAGGTTCAGCACAAGGAATAACATCAGCTGTATATACAAATATGTACAATTTAGGAGATATATACAAATTAGGAGAAAATTGACGTATGAAGAAACAACTACATTGAATTTCCAGTTCTTAATTCAGTGTTGTTATCACCCTTTCTTTTATCTAATAAATCTGAATCGATATGCATAATCATAATTGAGGTCCACATTAACTGGGAGGAATTTTTATACCACCTCTCTAATACAAGGGGGACCCTAGAGGTTTTCTGGAATGAATATTTGCATGTCAGCCCTGCAGGCTGGGTGTGCTGAATCAGCCACAGGAGCCTACATCTTTTTGTCATCCAAAAGACTTAAAGAAAGATGATGTAACAACCGCTGGACACTACATATATCCATACATTCAGCCAAGTCGTTTACAGCTGTTGAACCAGCAGGCCTTACAGATTTTGTAGCCAATAAAGCGGCGATACCATGTCAGTAACTTCAGAGCTGTAATTTGTCAACTGTCTAACTCTATGAACTGCTAGTCTGAGAGCCGTGAGATGTGGAAAGTTCACAGACCAGCATCTAGGCTCCAAGATTTTGGTCATATGTGATTTCAGTTAAATAAAGGCAGTGGGAAAAGCTCTGGCCTTTTAGTCTTCCACTGTATGACAGCACATATTGATTTAGTACTGAAAAGAACAGACATAGAAAGCAGATTTTGCACTACGAGAAACTTCTGTGTGAAGTTACTCATTTTCCTCCCCTTACTGCAATGGAGGTGGGATTAGGTTTGGCGCTGTGAGGTATATGATGGCTTTTCACTGATTATCACCTCCTCTTTTCACTCCTCCCCTGTCACCTTGTAACATATTTAGGAGAAAGATATTCCAGATACCATCAGAATGTGAGACTAGGAGGGGAGCATGTACCCTCTAAGAACTGTTATATGGAGCAGTGGTTGTCCAAGTAGCTACCACTTGATCACAGAGGCAGAAATGCACTTGCATCCAGCTGGACTATCATGCTAAGCTTGATCTCATCCATATTTGGGGTTGTTTTCGATGACACAGCTTTATTTCCTTGTTTTGTCCTGAGTAACCATGACTTCTTAGTTGTTCTTTCACACAGAAGCTGGAATTAAGGGCTTTATGAAGTCAACGTGCTTGTGTAAGGATACTGACTTTGCTCACACTCTACCAGCCAAAAAGCTGCTTTACTTTTCTTTTTGTAAAAATAATTAATCTAGCTTAAAAATGGATTAGTGTTGACATCTCTTCTTAACAATAAGGATAGAAACTCAGAATGAACAGCTGTTTGGACAATCTTGGATGAAAGCCTTTCCCTAGGCAAACACAGTAGATGCACAGGCACATGCAAGGGCACATTGCTGCCATTATTGATGCCCATCTGTCAGACTGGCATGGTGCCCACTCAGAAGCTGAGCCTAAACAAGGTCTTAGTGACATAGGCTCTGCCTCCTCTATGACAGTACTGCCACCTGGGTGCTAAACAACTTTTCACAACAGCTTCCATTTTTAGGTGAAAAGAAAAGCACTATTTTTAAAAGGAGGAAAAAATTAAATATAACCAAATGGAAAACTTATTTTACTTTCAAGCAAATATGGTGTAATTGATGACATTATATATGCATGTGCAGTGCATAAATATATATATACACACAGACATTTATATGTAAAATTGCATTGTTGTTGCCTGTTATGACAGGGGACTAGAGTTACTTGTTTTCATGAAGAATGAGAATTTTTCGTTTACCAGGCAAGTGATCTATGGATTTCACAGAATTTTAGGGGAAAGGGGAATTCAGAATATTTAGCACTTTTACTTGGAAACAGTTTACTTACAGAAAAGTGACTTCATTTAAGTACCTGAGGAGACTGATTCCTTCTATCCCTGGAAATTCTTCAAATGACTACATAAGAGATATTTGATTTCAAATGCTTTTGAAATGTCCATTCCTTACCTAGTATTTCTGATGGACCCAACATCACCAAACACCTAGAGGTAATTTTTTCTAGGCAGAAAATGGAATTCCAAGTGATTCCTACTGCCATGCATAATCTTCCTCCAAGCAGTTAAAATGATCTTAACTGTTCTGTGCAGTATTATAGCAGCAGTGTTTCATGTCCTGTGAAAATTAAGCTTATTTTTCACACAGAGTATTCTATATAATTATGTTTTCTTCTGCAGAACTATTTATTGTTGTATTTAATTGCAGTCTGGTAAATGAGGTATGAAGTTTTGTGCCACGTCTAATAATATTCTGTAAAAATATGGGTCAGTTTAATTTTTTTTTTTTTTTACAGCTATGACTCTAAGTATGAAAGTAATTCTGAGTTTGGAATAGTAGTCTATTGGCAATCTGCCCTGGAAACCTCACTAATGAGATTAATAAGAAATAACTTCAGGCTTTATTCTCCTATGTAATGAAATCTGAGTATTTTGCCTTTAAATGCATACATATTTATTATTATTAGAATTGTGCTTAGTTGTGGAGAAGAATATCATACAAAAATTACAGAAGTCAACATTAATTTTAACAGTTTTGAAATAGAAATATTACAAAAAAATGTCACCAGGTGGCAATGTTACACAGCCTCTTCCAAGTTATTTTTGTGTGTAAGCAAATTGAGTGTTTTAGAAAGATGTGTTCGCTTTAGACTGCAGTTATGAAAGACTCTTTGCAGTAACAGTAATTCACCCTGAAGAGAATACTTGATGAGTATCAGAAATGTTTACATCTTCTTGGCTTCTGATTAGAATTCTTAACTGAGGCAAACCTGGCTGTGGATAAGCAGACAGTGTTTTCTGAACTGTGAATGGCACACACCTCGTGCTCTACAGGCTGCTCAGGTTACACGATGTAGTTCTGATGCCACCCCTGACCTCCTAAATGGACTAACGGGGCAACTGCTATGAGCTGGAAATCCTTAATGTGGCGTTAGTTTTACTGTAGGAAGAGCTTTCCAGAGCCCAAGGAAAAGATTCTGTCATCATTTTTAGTTCTCTGCATTGCAAAAGAGCTGCCTCACCAAAAAAAAAAAAAAAAAAAAAAAAAAAAAAAAAAAAAAAAAAAAAAAAGAAAGGCTAGGTTGGAAAACAGGGATCAGCTTTTTACCAGATGCTAGTGGTAGCAATGTCTCTGAATCTGCTGTAAAAAATAATAAAGGTCAAGTTAGTGTTTCAATAGGGAGAGATGGTTCATGTGTGTACAAGTAGGAAGGACATGCCCCCCCAACTGGTGAGAAACTGTCCATCCTGGTTCTGTGACAGAAGATTGCCCTTTCTTGTATCTGTGCAGTGGAATTAATGAATATCACACTAGATTAAAAGAAACAAATCCAAATACAACAGGATTGGGGTATTTTAGGTAATTTTCAGTTCACTTCTATATTTAGTCAGTTGCATTTCTAGGCAGAAGTTACAGCCTTATTTTTATTATTCAAAAGTCATAGAGTATTTGTCTCAGGGAAGATAATGAACAATAGCTTGTTGCCATCATTTAAAACTCACATCTGAAAATAGTAGTGCAGAAGATAATTTAATATGGTCTTGAGAAACATAGATGGAACTATATGTAGAATTCACCTCACTTCTGAGTTAACTGATTCAAATTAAACACCAAATCATATGGGAAGATAGGTTATGGATTAGGGCTAATTTGCATAATAATGTGAATATTATAATTTATTGTGTTGCTGTAAGCTGACTTCAAGTAATATAAGCAGTGTAATGAATGCACAAAACAGACGGAGACACTTTGGGCCCAAGTCAACCCAAATGACCTAATACTTGGGTTTATATACCTGTTTATCAGGCATTTCACACTGCTTTCATTTGCCTCTTAGGTAACCGAATTTCTGTGAATTTTCAGCAGAAGTAATTCATGTGAATACCTATTTGCTGACGGTAAGGATAAACTCTCATCTCTAGTTGACAGACTGAGTCAAATAATCCAAAATTATATAATGGATTAGTTAAATTAATGAAAAGAATATTTATCTTAGAAAATATAACATTTATTATATTCTCTAATGGACTTCAAACTTCTGGAATTATATAGGCACAATTTCCCAGCTACATGTATTGCTCAAACCCAGATGAGTGAAATGAATCTGAATAGGACATTACCATAGTTACTTTTGGCAAAATAAAAAGTAGGCTCTGGAAGAAGTCCAAACTCAAAGAATATTAGCTCTGCAAATAGATGTGGGAAATCCAACTTCTTGCATCCTCCAGACATGCTCAGACACGGTTTGTGAAATATCGCTTTGTTTGATGCATGAAATTTTAGATGTCCTGAAATAGTGTGACAGGAAATCTTTATTTACCAAAATCTTGGCCACTATTTCATTTTAATGTTTTGAATGGTTATTTCCCAGTGAGGTGCACTGGAAATAATATTTTTAAAGTTAATATTTAGAGTTTAAAAATATCCAAAGAAATTACCCTGTTTTTTTCAATAACTTACAAAATCCATGGTGATAGTTGTGATAAACATCTTTGCAGCCATGATTACCATTTGTTTAAAATATTGTTTCATCATATTTGTGCACTAGAATGTCCAAATGATCTTAGGGTTTGTGCAAAAGAAAGAGAAGATTTCCATATTTGTAATTTGATATTAGAGCGAACTCATGAATTACCTTTGGTACCTCTAGCACTGATCATTTTAAGCAAAAGGGTGTTGCCACTACATATTTATCATCTAATAGTAATTTGTTATGTGACTTTCGTAGTAGACTAGACTACTGCATTGTTTACATACCTCCACAATGTACTT
Source organism: Euphonia xanthogaster (assembly GCA_034509185.1). Classification (NCBI taxonomy): domain Eukaryota; kingdom Metazoa; phylum Chordata; class Aves; order Passeriformes; family Fringillidae; genus Euphonia; species Euphonia xanthogaster. The sequence goes on along the minus strand of JAYDZK010000202.1, from coordinate 36,971,988 downwards.
TCTTTGCAATAAATTGGAAATTTCAGTTTACTCAATTTGCAGTACAATACAAAGGTCTACTGCCTTAGGTGATTCTCATAATTTTCTTACCACAGGTTTCTTTTTTGTATTCCTACATACACACATACCCCCTACAGTGTCATCCATCTGGAATTAACTTTTACATAAATCTGGCTTATCTGACTGTTTTAGAGACTAGCTCTATTTCTCTAGCAGCTGAAATTAATAAGAATATTATGTCTACTGAAAAATGAGACTTTTTGAAAGTAGGAACAGGGCACTCAGTGCATGTAATTTATATTCAGTCTTCATATGATATGTGGATATTCCCTTTTCACAGAGATTGATCTGTTTGGAAAAAGACATTTGCCTTCATCAAATAATGATTTCAGAAAACTGAGATCATGTAGAAAAGGAATGTAAGTATTGTGTTTTCAATGAAAAAGAAATAGAAAAGTTCAACAGCTTTTCTATAAAAAGCAGTTAACTTTGGGGTTTATTTTTGGTCATTTTGTAGCCAAGACTCATACAGAAGTTTTCAACATAATCCATCATTATTTTAATAGAAATCAAGGTAAACATAAGAAATAAATCTCAGTCAAATAAACTTTTCTTTTCCAGGATGAGCACTGAAGTAATTGCAGTTAAACAGCTTATGTAAAAATTTTAGATAAAAATTAGGAAATTGCTGTACATATATATCAGAATATTCTACAATATCTATAGTCTTCTTTTATCTTGAATTCAGTGGTTTTTACAGAATAAATAAGTTAAATGGAAGAGGCTACTTCAAGATGAAATATATAACAATGATAAGCTTATTAAAAAGAAGAGCGCAGTAAGTGTAAAGGAAAATAAGATAGGAAATACTGTTAAACATAGAGGAAAAGGCAGAATGTCTTTTATTCAGTTTATGGAGCCTGCAGATGGTGTAAGTATCTTAAGAATTATTCAGAATTCCAACATGATGGTTATTTTTCTCTTTCCTACTAATATTTTATAGAACTATATTGTATGTTTCGTAAGATTGTTTTTCTATTAGTATCTGGTGGAATCCTGTTTTTTCTTCTGGACAAATGAGTGATAATTTCACTCTGGATTATTCAAAGGGCTCCATGACAGTGCAGGTTCTTGGACTGTATCATCTACAAATAATTAAAATACATTTTATTAATTTATTTATAAGTTATTTATTTGGGGGGAAAATGTATGGAATGCTAAAACACAGCAATGAATACTTTCAGAATTTAGAAAAAAAATCACCTCCACCACTCCTTTGGCTTGTGTATTTAAAAAGGATATGTGTGCTTTAGCTAACATATATAGCTATAGGAACTTCCTGGGTTTTTTTCAGTACAAAAAAACCAGAGGCCAAATAATCTTTGCTCATCAAATATATTATCAAGAAACCAATATGTTAAAAGACAATTATATGCTAGTGGTTTGAAAGTTCTTGTACTTGTTGATTATTTTCTTTCATGTTATCTGCAGTCAACTATGACTCTTGCATCACAAGAGATAAGGATCTGAACTAAGTTTCGGTAGATCCTTTCAGGCCTATGTTTGCAACTTTCCAGTGAAATTATCACCTATACTCACAATAATAGATTCAATTACAGGACTGATTTTTATGAGTTTTCCTAAACATACATACCCATTTATTCTCAAAAAAAAAAAAATCTTATTTTGCGTGGGCTAGTGGGCAGTGTGGGAGGATACTATAGGGGAAGTCAGGCAGGGAAAATAAAACCTGGTAGTTCCCTCAGCAAGCCCTTTCCATGTGAATTACCTTTTCAAATGACAGCATATGCACGCAACATTTATCCAGAGCTTTGTAGCACTAAACACAAGAGTTACTATGACTTGCTTATATTGAAAAGCCAAAAAATAACTGTTGTGTACAAAAAAATCAATTAGTGTCATAAATATCACTTTACAACTGAGACTAGATTGCTGCAATACACTTGATGCTGTTCTGTTATGACTGGCACCATGTGTGAAAAAGAAATGGTTTGCTTCAAAGACCACAGAATAGATCCACTATAGGCCTATTCAAAAACTGAATCATATCTCTTGGTTACAAACAAAATTTATACAAACTGCTATATTTGGTAACATTACTAACTTGAAAAAAATAATGTATTTCCTGTAAGTTTATTTTCCAAAATTTTTCATGGATGCCTCACAAAGGACTGAAATGTTATTGGTTCTGAATATTTTTCTAAGTCTTTAAATTATTGTCAAAGACAGACCAACAACTAACTGTCGGTCTCTGATCTTGGCACAAGGCAGGAATTTAAATGTGTATTTATCATAATATGTAAAAAATATTGAAGTATGAAAGCTGGTAGAAGAAAAAGTTTCTGCCTAAAAACTGATGATAGATATAGAAGTACATGGAACTTCACAAACAATTACCCAGAAGGACATGCCCCAAGGTTGAGGCACCAGATGTGAGTTCTGTAATTTGTGAGGAAAGATGTCTAATGTGACCACTGCACAGAGAGTGTAAAGTAATACTTGGACTAATTACTTGTAGTTTACAAAAGAGTCTATGAAGTGATAACACTAAGTGAGTACACTTTGTTGAAAAATATTTATTCCCCTCTGTGGTGGTCTGAAGTGAATAAATTTGATAGATATCACCCTGTGCTCCTGGGAATCATACCACAAAGATCTCCAAGACAACAGGAGAGCACAGAGCTGATTTTTCTATAATATTTTTGCATAATGCTTTTCTTTACTGTAGGGAAACGTATTTTCTGTTGGCCAAGAACCAAATGTTACTAGAATTGTGAGATAAACTATAACAGGAGGGCTGCCAAGCAGCCTATTCCCTGTGATCATAGTTTTAGAAGAAGGCAAGAAATATACAAAATTTAAGAAGTAAAAACCCATTTTTTTAAAAAGTATATTATCAGTATTTTGTGAAAAATTAGGAAAAAAGCAGTCAACAATTTGACTACATTCACGTCTCTGATGTAGGTACATCTGTCTTACTTTTGTTAATCACAAACAGTCTGTTGCTACATTGTATTTTATAACTTTTGCAATCCACATGAAAGGAGGCAAATTATTTCACTAGCTGTATTCTAAAGAAACTAGGAAAAAAAATTAGTCTGGTGCCAAGAAGGAACTCTAATCCCAACAACTTACTGAAAGCCTAACTAACAGGCTCTATAACAGAAGCCTAGAGAGTATTTTAATTATCGTATTAAAACATTTCAGGCATTGTGCAGAGGAGGAATACATTTATGCATAGCACCAGAAGTTTAAGTTATCACGTAGAGAACCTTTTAATGAGTTTATTATTTCTTCACATATCTACAAAATACAGAATTTTAAAAATTAATCTGAGTAAAGTTTTCAAAACTGGAAGTTACAGCTCAAAAGTCTTTTTGTAGTCAGGATGAACAAACACGGTTTAGAAATAAAATATTTAGAAATGCCACTAAGCATCTAGTGTCAAATGTTCACAGGGACAAACTGAGGTTAGGAGGTTGCTTCTAAGGTTTTCTAACTCCATAGTCCTTCACTGTGCAATTTTGCACATAAATACGAACATTGGGAGATAGAAGATCTTGAGAGTTAGAAAAAAAAAGTAGTTTAGCTTCCAGTGATGCAGAAATTTGCTTCAGAATTCATGAGTTAGAGAGAAAACTATACTGAATTCTGATGCTCTTTAAAGATTCTTCTTCCTATTAGTTCCCATTACCTTTAGTGTTCTGTGACTCCTGTTCCTGTCTTCAAGGCCTTCAAGATATCTACCTTCTTTGGTTCTTCCTTTCAGTGCCTCCAACTCTGCCATTTGAGGAAGAGATGAGATTCAGAAACACTGACTACATATGCCCACTTTTTAGTCACCAAGTGGTTCATTTGGCTCTTGATCATCTTTCTTTCCATGTAATTTCCTTCCCTCTTCTTCCATATTATTAATGCTTTCCAACAGCTGTTCTATTCCTTCCGTTTCTTTCCCATTACAATATTTTTTCCTCTATTTAAATTTAATAATTTAGATTGCTTCCAGATTATTCTTCTAACTTCTTTTAGCAGTCAATGCAATCTATCCTTAATGCCTCAGTCATTTGTATGTGCTTCAGCTCACTATTCATGTTCCCACGTTCTTACTTTCTTGGTATAGTTTGCCAGCTAACATCAAATTCCTACTCTGCTCACTGGAATGTATTTCTCTTTACTGTTTCCTTCACATCTTCAAGGAACCACTTTCCTTACAACACAGATCTTTTCTCCCAGTGTTCAAACAACTTAGAGAAGATCTTTTAATGGGATAGGATTTTTTTTCTTACACCTTAAAAAGTGTATGGGACTTTTGTTACTGCTTGTCGAACTTGTCAGAGTAATCTGAAAAACTTTACAAGTGAAGGCAACCTTCTAAGTTTTCAGTAACAAAAGAAATGTAGCATATGTCATACTGAGAGCTCACACATTGGGCCAAATAGAAAACCTAGACATCCTCCCCCAACAACTTAATTCCCATAGTCTGCTCTCTTTTTGACATAACAGTGTGCCTCCCTTCCTGCTAAATAGCAGTGGTCCCATGCCACTGGAGATATTTACAATAAGACAAATGTATTACAGTAAAACTGACTTATTTATTGCCAGCAGTAAAAGATCTTGTAGAGGTCAAGGAATGCCGTTAACATTGAACTCAAGAATCTGATGGTTTCAGCGATCCCCAACTCAATTCAATTTTATAGAAATGAACTAAACTTCACACAGAAAATATTTAGTAAGCAACATAGTGCAAAGTCTCAGATGCAAAATTGATGCAGCATAACAAAATGGATTTTATGTGCTGGAAAAATGTACTTGGTGTCATGTGAAACTTAAAATCAGACAGTCTCACAATTTTTAAAATGCTAGTTGTCAGGAATACTTTTTAATTACATTGCCACACAAATAAAATATTTACATATGCAACATAAGATTCATAAGCATGCTAACCTTAATCATTTAACATAATCATACACTGCTGGAAAGCCTAGAGAGAAACAATGCTGTGCTGATTACAGTTAGGCCATTTATTAAAGTGCTAGTGGGGCTCAATAACACCCTTCCAATTAAAAAAAATTAATAGAAATCAAATATGTAAATTATTATCCTGCCCAAGACTTGTTCCCAAATGGTCTTGTACATGCTACAGTCATGCTCCATTAACAATGAATTAAGTAATTACATGTGATTGTCAGGCAACAATAAGATTCCCAGAATTTATGGGAAACAATCTCTTCCTACAACGGTTATACACACACAAGGAAGTGAATGCCTTGATTTGTTTCTCTGTGCATTCTAAGATTAACTTGGGTAAAATGTAACCCAAAATATGCATCAAAGTGGTTCTGTAATTTCTCTTCTCACTGAAGTGTACAAAACCAATAATAAAAGATGCTGCCTGTGAAGATTCTACCTGTAAAGAAAAGTCATGAAAGAAAAATTGTTTTGAAGTTTAGTTATTGTAGGTACTGAGGAGGTGAGATGTTCTGGTAGTAGTTTCTTGTTGCCTGGGTAAGTGTTCTGACCATTACCTTGTTAGCTAAAATTTCCTTCTGTGGCCAATTTACACTATAAGGAATGCATGTCTACAGTTTCATTGGAAACAGATCAGGCATCTCCAGAAATTCCACCTTCTTATTGGATCCCAGATGGGATTAAGTGGGATAAAAATGTCTAGATGTTCAGTTCCTATGTTATTGTGGACTACATTTTTGGACATAGATTTTAGATGTCAAAATCCTTTTACAGATTCAGCCCTTGACATATTGTTATATGTGATTGAAATCAACTGCAGTTGATAATCCAGCAGCTAAATAAATTGTGGTCCTAATCTAAAATAACCAGACTGAATGACTAGGAAGCTTTCCTGCAGATTTCTGTGGCTAGAGCTGTCTGAAGGGTTTTGTTGTTTGTGCCAAGTGCTTTTAATTGTTCATTACCAAATGAAAGCTGCTAGTTAATATTTCCTTAGCTCTTCAGTAGGTCTTTGAGGTTCAAATTATTTTTCATTGTAGTTCATTGCATTTCACTATATTCCTCATGTGGCAAGTTAAAATTCATAAACAATCTGTCTAGTTTCTTTCAAACGGTGACTAAGACTGCTTTTATATATATATTTATGTCTGAGAAACACTATACTAATATATACAATATTCATGAAATATTGAAGAGCATCTTTTTAACAGAAATCAAGTGAATGTTAGGTTTTCTGAGTCTTCCATAATTCTGAAGCATTTCCTTCCATTCCCCACTCTTTTAAATGTGCTACTGCCCTTCACAATGCTATGGATTAATCTATGTCTAATAGTCCCAAAAATTTAGACTGTATGTATTAAAGCTGTTCAGTAAGTTTTTGATTACTTTTCTCTGCTTTGTTTATTCTGCATTTAAGCATAAGCAATTATTTTCCAAAAGCTTTTCTGATTTTAGATGCATGTATTTCTTTGGTACCAACTCAAATGATTTTCACTGGGCATGAATCGTCTTTGGAGATGATTCAATTTACATCCAGAAACCAAAACAATCACAGTCAGATTCAAATTCTGGAAAAATCCTGGTTTATTCAGACATGTCTAACTAATGCAAAATTGTTGCAGCTGTAGTAGAAATAAACATTTGGTCATGAGACAGAAAGGTGAATAAAAAAATGCTTGGTTTTCAAGACCAGATTTGGTGGTGCTCTGAGCAACCTGGTCTAGTTGAAAATGTCCCTGCCCACAGCAGGAATATTGGAGCTAGGTGGTCTTAAGGGTCCCCTCCCAATCCAGACCATTCTATGATTCTATGATACTTCCAAAATGAAAATGCCTAGAAAGATTTTACTTTTCTCACTCTGGTTGTTGATGTTTAGAAAAAATATTTAATAAACCACATCTTCTTGATAAATTGTACAAGTTTGGCTAAGGTTTCACTTCTGTGATTGTCTGTGTGATTAGAGCAGCATCACACAGCTCCCTGGGATGTAGACCCAGTTTGGGAGGGCCCTGGTCAGGCAGGGCAGGGCTGGGCTGTAGGGAGTGGGGGGCTCACCCTGCTGCGGTGCCAGTGATGCCACTGATGGACATGGAGGGGGACAGAAGGGGAAGAAGGTCTCAGAGGTACTCTCAGAGCCCTGGTAGCAAGTTGGGAAAGACAGAGGTGGTCACATGCACACAAATTTACTATAAATTCTCAGCATCTCTTTGCAATGACATGTTATCACCAAAGGGTATCAGGGACAGACAAAGGTGATACAGAGACTCCATCATCAGAAGGCATGACAAAGCACTTTATTAGTAGAAATCCACAGTTCTTATAGAAACAATGGTGGACCTAAGACCTGATTGGCCTTTAGGAATCTTCTCTCACCTACTGGTCAAGAGACAGCTCCTTGTAAGCATCTTTGACAGAGATTGCCTTCCAAGTGCAGAGATTGAGATAATAATTTTTTTTAATTCTTTCACTGAGTTTTTTCACAGCTTTCCAGGAAAATGCTGGGAGAACTATATCTCTCTCTGTTCAGAGATTACCATATCAGAGATTACCATATCTATCTCTGCTCAGAGATTACCATATCAGGTTACCTGAATTACCTGAAGCTCCATGATGACATCTCATCTTTGCACTTTTTGGTGCTCTTTTATCACGTCTCTCACTACAGTTTAGTGAGAGATACTGGATGTATTACTCCCAGTGAGAGCTAGGTTTACCTTTCTTTTAATAGTGTTCTAAGCAATTTTTCTCTTACTCTACTTGAGATTCCTACTCATGGATATCTTCCTAGAAATTACCCAAAATGGTTTTCAGTGAGCCTAAAGTGAGTGTTACTGTTTTTAGTACTGAAATGGTGGGTTTTGGTTTTTTATTATCTGTATAATACCTGAAAAACTGACTTGCCAAATATTTGCTAGTCATTAATTCATCTCATTTCTTTTCTAGCTACTTAAAAAGTTTTGACTGAAAGACTCCAAAGTTTTGCTAGCAAAGCTTAGGTAATTTTTCATTACTGAGTTCATATCTATGTTAAAAGAGTGGATATCATAATCAAACTACAGATGGTAGCAAAAATACAGAGTTATAAATCAGATTAGGCTGGGTTTTTTTGTGTTTTGTATTTCAACTTAAGCTTGTTGAGGTAGTCTCTGTTCATAGAATAAGATTTGTTGAATAAACAGTTATGAATCACTGGCTCTGGCACCAAGTTTAATAGACCTGGACTGGCACTGACAACAATGACCTACACTGCTTTTCAAAATAAACTTACAGTAGATCCTTGCTAGTGTTTCTCTAAGTTTCCTCCAATGTCAGGATGAAGTAGTCAACATGTGATACTCTGAATCCCATGTAAGCCTCAAAGCTGGGTCAAAAGTAAGTAACTGGCTCAGGCACAGATCTATGTTGAGCTGCAGTAGATGCACTTCCAGTCGCACTCCAGCTAATCAGCCGGGAGATAGCGCAGGTATCTCGCAGAGAAGTCAGCCACACAGACGGACTGTCAAATGAGTTGGCTTGCATCAGTGAAGTAATAACTGCTATAACCATACAGCAAAAGCAAGTTCAGTTAAGCCTCCATTGTCAGAGATGTAAAAGAATTCAAAATAATTCTGCTGTCCTTCTGTTCAACTTTTGTTGGAATACAAGTATTATTCAATCTGTTACTTCAGAGTGAGCTACTTAACATTCCCATGATGAATTTAGGTAACATGACCCAGGGGTTGGGGGAGGTGAACACACACACACACAGACACAGCTCCCTGTTCCCTGATAGCTCAAACATTCTGATTGAGGCTGGCTTTAAGCTCTTCTGCTGGATTTCCTTTCACCATAATACTGCTTCTCTGCTCAGATTGAATACATCTAATTTAGCGTCATTCTTAATGAAATATTCCCACTTTGCTGTTCAAGCATGTGAATCTTGCAGAATTCTCACAGGTTGTCTGCTGTCTTTGAGACTTTTGTACCTGCCTTAATACTAAAGACAAATTGTAAACTTACCTACTGGAGTTGCTATGACACTGGTTCAAATTTTCATCTCATGGTTTTTATATATCCTCTGTAATTTCTCAACAACAAAAGACAGAATTCTGACTTCTAAGATGTTGAAAAGATGATTTTGGCTTACTGATATATTTAAAACTCTTATATCCTAAAGGATATAATCCAGTTTAAGTAACTTTAATTTTAAAATATGGTCTTTATAAACCATCAAAGGGCTCTTTCTCAGGAAATACTCTTTTTATATGATGTCTTAGTATGCAAAATTCAAACAATGAATACATGGTTTCTTCTCTTGTAACTTAGTGATTCAACAATGAATGGCTTCATATTAAGTTTGTTGTATATATTCTTACATGTTTTAAGTGAAAGAACCACAGAATCATTTAGTTTGGAAGAGACCTTCATGATCATGGAGTTCAATCATTAACCCGGCATTCCCAAGTCCACCACTAAACCATGTTCCTAAGCACCATGCCTACATGTATTTTAAACACCTATTAAAATAGGGCAAGAAGTAGGAGTTGGGGATCTACAGTTTGATAACCTTCTGTAATGAAACAACTGGTTTGGTGAGGTCAGACCAGTGGATATTGTCTACCTTGACTTCATAAGGCTTTTGACACTGTGTCCCATAAAATTGGAGAACCAAAGAATTGCTTAGAATGGTTTAGAAATAGGTAATCTTTAAGGCCCCTTCCAACCCCCATGTCATGGGCAGTGACAGCTTCCTCTGGATCAGTGGAAGACCTCTAAGAGAGCTGAGATTCTTCAGCCTGGAGGAGGCTCAGGGAGAAATTCAGCAATGCATAAACATATCTGATGGGAGCTAATCTCTTTTCAGGAGTGTCCAGTCACAGGACAAGAGCACCAGGCACAGACAGGAACACAGATTTGGTCTGCATGTCAGGAAGCAGAGGGTGCCTGCATTGACACAGATTACCCATAAAAGTTGTGGAGTCTCCATTGTTGGAGTCATTCAAAAGGTGTCCTGGGAAACCTGTTCTAGGTGGTCCTCCTTGAGCAGGAAGTTTGGACCAAGTGACCTCCAGAGGCCCCTTCCTACCTCAACTGCTCTGTGATTCACTAAGCCAGATGTAGGGCATTTCTGGTGGACTGTAAGAGGAGCTGCTTGACGTTCACTGAATCACGATAATTGTTATGAACCCTATTCAGTTTTGATTAACTGGAATTTTCCAGCCAGATTTGTTGATGAGCTAAGATTTTAGGAAGCTTTACCATCTCCGACGCTATGAAAATTGTTTCTTTGGCTGTTCTAAATATACAGTGTGAACTCTGGGCAACTTGGAGGTTTGCAAGCCAGGGATACAGATATAAGAGAGAGACAAAATGAGTAAGCTGTAGTAAACCCGTCAAATGTCTTCTAGGCTCCTCTAACACAAACAAAGTTTTATCAGAAACAATTTGTGTATTTTAAGGAAAAAAAGTTTCAATATTTCACAGACTCCTTTAATTTCATATAATGAAAACACAGCATATTCCCAGCACTGTATTTCCTGCTGAGTGCCTTTCAAGAACTGGAAACCTTCCCTCAGTACTTTTTACTTTCAGAAATAACCTCCCTGATTTAGACATATGTTACTACTAAAGTAATCACATCTTGTTCCACATCTCTTCTATAAATTTACAGAAAAGGTCTCAAATTTTTGAGTATAGCAAAACAAGAAGTTTTCTGCTGTGTTGGAAAATGAGCACAGTGACATTCTCTGAACAACTGTAACCAAGTGAAGAAACAGCTGGATGAAGAGGCAGGCTATGGCTTCCTGTTGAATGGAAAGAATTTAAATCAGAATTTGTAAAATACAGTGCAGTATTGGACAAGTTCATAGGAGCAAGAGAAAGCCAAATAAAAGCCAAAAAATGTAAATTTTCACATATTTCTGGAAGACAATATCCCAATTTTACAACTTTCCCATAAGAAATTATTTCCTCCAATCCAATTTGACCCATATGCATATGGTTCAGTGCTAGAGAAAGCCTGCCAGATGTTACTCCAAATGAAAAAAGTTGGGAATACAATTCTTGCTACAACTGCAGATTGCAGAAACAGAAAGAGAATCTTAGCATAAGCCAGGAACAAAGAAACATTAGAAGAAAACAATATTCCATAATTATTTTAAATTTTTATCCAGTCAGCCTGTGCTGTGAAAAAGATTACAGCAACAATGAGAACCTTCCAAATGTAGATGATTGTCACTGCATGTTCTGTCCTACAAAATGTACTGTAAAATATATTATAACTGACATTTTGAGGCAGATTCAAAATGTAGCAAATAGCTTTAGCTACATTAAAAGAGGAAAATAATTCTTATGTTTCAAAGAAATTATAGACCTCCAAAGTAAAAACTGATTTTCATGCAATTTTTTACAAAGTTTGCATTTCTGGCAAATAGGTTTTTTTTCTGGCTGCACAGCTTGACTATCTAGTCAATGGTTTGAGACATTAACATAAACACATTTCTCAGGTTTTGATATGATAGCAGAATTATCCAATTGCATAGGAATGTTACTCTATGATGCTTCCGTCTGTAAGTCAGAAGGAAGCATCACAGAGTAACAAATGTTATACCAGAATAGATCTAATTTTGGTTGGTAGCTCAGTCATTTCACAATTCTGCTCATTTAGAGCTAAAAAATCATAATAATTTTCTACCATCTTTCCTTTAGTTTGTGAGACTCCTTTACAGATGTGGAAAAAAAAGGGATGAATAGAAGCTGTTTTAAATAAAAAGAGCATACAGAAAGATAGAAATAAATTATTATTAATATGGCAAACACCTCCCAGTTTACACAAACTATGGCTATGCTTTTTGAACTGCAGTAGAAGTGAGATTTATCTGTTCCTTATGTGGGACTCATTCTGATGAAAACAACTTAATTAATTTAGAACAAGAAACCTTCTCTCCAGAACAGGATATTTAGTAGATAAAACTGTGTGATGTATATGTAATTGAAAGCTGGTAGAGCCAATGGGAGTCAGGATAGGAAGGTACATGAAAAGATGTGTACATGTATATATTTATTTATTTATGTTGATAGTTTATATATTTTGGTGGTTAAAAATATAGGTATCAGGTGGATGCCTAGAAACATCAAAACTTAGCTGGTTTGAAAACCAGATTTTTTCTGTTAATAGAAATTTGAAACTATGAAGCATTAAATGTTTTATTTTTGATGAAAGAGAGCATTCTTCTGATAATCATATGAAGTCATAGCTCTTTCAACTGTATCTTTAATGATTTTCTAAATCTTCTTAAATGCGATATAAACTATAAACCCTCTTTTTTTAAAAATGGTGGACTAATTTTTCAAAATAGCTTATTTTTATTGATAAATATTTTCTTTCCTTTGAAATCTTGTTGACTTTTAGAAGGATAAATTGCAGCGTTTACTTTCTGTAGAGAATACTTTATGAAAATACTGAGATTTGAGTCTGTGTTTCAGACAGACATTCTTATTTTTATTTAGAGATAAACTTAGATTTAATACAGTATGATAGTTTCTGGGCAACTGAGAAAGATCATAACAATCTTAAATCACCATTCTGAGTTATCTGAAGCAGCACTGTATTTACTTTATTCATTGGCACAAGCTGTATTATTTTATTCTTTGGCCATTCCATTTGACATGTCAAATGGAATAGCCAAAGAATAAATATATCTATTTTCTTTATGATATATCTATTTTCTTTATGACCACCCTACAATGCAACCTTGCAGTAATAGAAATTAATTTCCTCCTGTGACCAAGCTATCTGATTTATCATTTGTTGAGGTGAAGCTGTACTTCTGGATTAGATAATTTGGGATCTCCATGTGACACAAAGTAGTGGCTCACAACAAAGGTGTCATATAAGCAATTCCCTAGAAAAATATTTGTACCATGATAAACTTCAACCATATTGATAACTTTAAGAATTCCCCTGAGAAAATTTGAGCCTTTGAATATAAGGGTGACCTGAACCACAGCCACAAATCCAATTGTTATCATAAACTTCTAAAATCTTACGCTGTTTCACAGAAAGATACAATTTTTCATAACAAATAGAATAATATAATAATTATTCATTATTTTTATTTCATAATAAATAAAGAAATTTAAATTTTATTTCTTTCACACATACTGTATAACTGAAGGCAAGTGATTCATACTCTAGTATAAGCAGTTTACAACTAAATTTTTTCATTCTGGAAAACTGCAACACAATTTCATAAAAGGAGTACTGTAGTTTATTCCATGGTGTCACTATAAGAAAAAAATCAGAAATGTTCTTTTTATACCTTGAGGTAAAAAGTAAATGTGATAACAAACCCAGAGCAAACAAGTAACAGAGTTAAATTAAGATAGATAGTTAATAATGAAAAAAAAATAGTGTAATATTTATTCAATATCTGTTACATATTTGTTAGTAGTTTCTCCTTTTTAATAAATATTCATATTCTAAATATTCTCAAAAATCAGTTACTGAGGTAGCTTGATACAAATCTAAAAAATTAAACCCAAACTAGGAAGTGACCTAAGAGTCAGTCTTATGATAGTTAAAATGGTTTTTTTGCAATTTGCATTCATTCAAATTGGAGCCACAAACAAATTGTTCTAAAACCCCTATGTGTACATTTACAAACACTGGTCATTCAGTGTTGTTTCACTCTAATCTGCCCCAAGGCATCTGTTAACAAGAACCTGGGTTACGCTCGCTTTCTGGGGTGGGTTGTAGCAAGGATAAGGGTTATTTATCTGACTTCTTGGGGAGTTTAAGTCTTGTTAGAAACCCTTTCTGTCTATTAGCTTGAATAGGCACAGTAAAACATTAGCTCCTTAAGGAGTTGCATAAGTGGACTAAAGTGGTTTGAGGTCTGGTGACATGAGTTTTAACACTTTTCTTACTGAGACAGCCATAATGTCACTTGACATGAGTCAAAGAAAGGAGAAAACCTGTTGACAGTCTGTCATAGCAAATTGTCACATTTTGTATTGTGTTTACCTCTTTGATCTCAAAACACTTCATTTGCTGCCTTCAAGGCACACTGCAACCACCTACCTACCTGTATTGGAGGTTTTCAGACATTGTATTTTAGAGGGATGGTGTGATCATTACTGCTTCGTGAAACTACTTTGGGGTTATTTAATGAAATAGAAATAGAAATAGAAATAGAAATAGAAATAATAGAAATTAAGAGAATTTTTTTTTGAAGGGACCTACAATGATCATCTTGTCCAACAGCCTGACTGATGAAGGGCAGACAAGAATTTAAAACATGGTTTTAAGGGCATTGTCTAGAGGCCTCTTGTAGGTTCTTGTCTCTGTAACTTTCAGCTTTTGAAATCCCAACTCTTTGAAGCCCCAAATTCAAATAATGTAATAATTTGGAATCCTCCAACTTTTAAGTGCTTTTTATTTTGTAATTTTAATATCAACCTAGATGCATGTCTCAATAAATAAGTTTAGTTAGTTATGAGTTACCCACTAAAACTAAATAGGAAAAGTTCCTATGTATTTCAGTGACAGCAATAATAAGCTTAATTTTTATTGTTTTTGGGTTTTGCACAAGCTGGATTCAAGTAGAGTTTAAATCATGACAGATGTTTTGAAACAGACTGCAGGAGCTATGAGCAATATAATTAGAACTTTTAATTTTGTGTTTCTAAGGTGTTTCCAATTAGAATATATGTTCTTCTAATTTTCAGAAATTAATTTGTTAATAAAGGAATACTTGAATGCACTGTGTATAAGAAATTACCATCCTGACTATTTATGTCCTGTGCACATGTAGTAAGCTGCTACAGGAGGGAAAACTGCATGGAAAAATTTATATTACTTTGTCCTAATGATAGCTTGAAGGATCCAGATTTTATTAACATATTTTAAATGGGTGTGTGACCTATGAAATTTTATATTCCATCTCTTTATTTTTATTTCATATATCAGCTTCATAAACACTCCTGTAATTTTTATGTTGTATAATGTAATTTTTATAAGTTACATAACATTTTAGTTGCCCTGGGTAATTTCTCATCACAAGCAGTTTCTCAGAATACCTACGAAAATGGATAAATGGATATTTTCAATAATGTTTGTATGAGAAAGATCATAGGAAAGTAAAATTAACCTTTTGTGGAAGCTATATAAATAATCTATTTACACTGGAAAAAAAGGTTCTTTTATTGTCATACTCTTATAAATATGGGCCAACTTTTTTCTAAAAATGATCGTCCTTTGAAGTACTCTTCAAAATTAATATGTCTGGGTTTTTTATGGTAGACTTGGTTTTGGTCTGTAGGAGAGTGTGTAATCTAAAAGTTTGTATCTTGTTAATAATTGATATTGCTTTTCCCATCTTCAGCTGAGGCTATATCAGAGAAATTGGAAATATAAATCTATTTTAAAATTTTATCAAAATAAGTATACTGTAAGCTAAGCTTAAATTTTTCTGCTTTGGAAAGATAACCCGACAGCAAATAGCAGTTGGTTTTAGAATTATACCTACTTATGCTACTGAATCAGGCAGTCTTTTCTGACCATTAAAATTCTATACGATGTAGCCAAGTCCAGTAATTTATTCTAGTGTATTTAAAATAAGATATACATTATATATAAAATATACATAAAATTATGCTTAATAATGAGCTTTGAAATTCATTCTGACTGAGATGGAGAAAGCAGAAGAAGGGAATGGACATCAAGTCTTTGTCTAATAGACTAGTGTGGTTCAGATTACTGCAATGGTTTTTCATTGATTTATACCAGCTGAAGTGCTGGCTTGTCCACTGAGTTTTCAGAATTGCATCTGGCTAATTGAAATAACTTTTTCTCACCATTCATCCACTCTTAGCTCCATTGTGCTTACACTATTCTGAAATTCAATGTAGCTTTTTCAAATTTCAGTTTTCAGTTTAGATTTCACACCAAACAAATGCAAAATCCATCATGGCAAGGAAAACTCTGATAATAAATACCATAAAGTTGGCTCACCATGGTGAAACGGACAATGTGTCATAAGCATGCATCTAAAACTGTCCTGCTGCAGGAGCAATGTGCCAAAAGAATGTATGTGGGTAATCTCCATAGAGGCCACTCATTTTTTTTATTTAGAATACATATATGACATTCTGTAATGTCCCAGTGGTTATAGGAGATTAGAAATCAGTTGTAATATCACAGAATGAAAATTATTTTTATGCAAAATTATATTAAAAAATCGGCTTCTGAATTCTGTGTGGTGTGCATATGTTTATGTTTACATTATATATTATTAACTGGATTTTTGAAACCTGTGGGAGATCTGCCTTTACCTTCAAAGATGCCAGAGTTTCACCCCAGTGTCAAAGATTTGTGAGAATGCCTTTAAATATCTTTCTGTGCCAGAATGAAATGCCTTGGAGGATTTGATGGGTTTAAAAGATTCATGGAATTTGTTCAAGAATGATTAAGTGACTTTGCTAAATAAATACTATTCATTTATGTTTGGCAAAGTAATCTCATTCATACCCTCAGGCTAATGAAAGCTGAGTTAAGAATACATAGAGCATTTATACGCACAGCGTAAGGGGATTTGAGGGTCATTGGCATCTATTTGAACATTGAAATATCTGTGCCCAGGACAAATTGTTTCATTAACCTTCTCATTCCCTAATTCACAGATTAGTTATCATGTTGTTATCTTACTTACTCTTTCCTTCTGGCTAAAACTATGATGTCAGCCCCACCACATTCATAAAACAAGTTTTCTTTTCATGTTCTAGATTGCTTTCATTGATGCTGGCAGTACCTTTTAAGCCACTCTCTTATTCAGAACTCTTACAGAATATCCTCTTTCTATTCAGTTTCTACTGAATACTGTTCAGTATTGATTAAAAAAAAACATTGGAGAAATAATTGAACTGGTGTAACTGGTATAATAAATAGCGATATAATCAGAGAGAAAAGTGATAGAGCAAAAGAAAAGGAGGTAGAGGAAGAAAGGAGAAAAGAGTGCTCAGATGGCAGCAAATAGATACATTTACAGATTTGTAGGAAAAAAAGCAATTAAAGGAGGAAAAAAGAAGGACCTCTTCTTATGAAGGAAGGATCTAGTAACTACAGAATGTGAAGACAAAATCAGCTGAAAACACTGAGCAAAGTCAAGTATGAGCAAATTATGCAGAATTGATCTATTTTTGAAGATGAAACAAAAAAAGTGAGAGGAATAGGAAACTGAACTGAGCAGTTCTGAGATTACACAGACATCAAC
Organism: Euphonia xanthogaster; assembly: GCA_034509185.1. Classification (NCBI taxonomy): domain Eukaryota; kingdom Metazoa; phylum Chordata; class Aves; order Passeriformes; family Fringillidae; genus Euphonia; species Euphonia xanthogaster. Next base: position 36,954,748 of record JAYDZK010000202.1, on the reverse strand, counting down.
TTCTAGGCCACTGAACTTAAAATTTATATATAGTGGAGACTAGCAAGTAAATGAAAAGTTTGTTGCTATAAATTAATTCATTTTCTCACATAAAAGGGAAATTAAAAAGTAAATATATTGCAAAGAGTTTTGGAAAGCTTTGAAATTTGAGTGAAGATGGTAAAAAAGGAGATGAAATTCTATATAGTTAAAGGCAGCACACATTCACAAAAAAAAAAAAAAGTTATCCACTCTCAGGGCAAAAAATTCAAGCTATGAGAGAGAATTGTATGAAAACATCAGGTCACCACTCAGGAGCAATGCCAAAAATATAATCAGAAGTTACAAAGTAAGCAAAAGGGAAAACCTTTAGTATATGCTCAAATACAAAATCAGGGAATATTGATGAAATTGTCAGGCAACAGGTCACTTTTCCATATATCATTTGAAAAGCCAAAATTTTGTGGCGGTTCAAAAAGCAAAGAGATGCATTAATGAAAGAATATATATTAATTGAATAGGAAATCTGATATATTAGCTTTGAATCAGTTCCAGTTGTATGATGAGGTCTTCTAGTGGAGTCATTCTTCAAGGACTGAAGTGTCATGGATTCTGCTTGGATACTGTGCTGAAGACCAATCAGTAGTTCTTTATTATATTTGCTTTATTTATTTTTTTTCTCTATCCTATCGAAATGGTTAGTCAGGAAAGAAGGAATTCAAATGCCTCTCTGACACTTCTGATGTTTGAACTTTGTAGTTTAAATATGATGCAGGCACACAATTTGTGGTCATTGGGAGTGGGGCTGTGGCCCAGCCTCATCCCCAATGGGTACAGCTGTGAACAGCAGGTGAGCAGCATTGACAGCAATGAGCCATGGAGTGCCCAGGG
>JAYDZK010000202.1:36891017-36945211 GCA_034509185.1 Euphonia xanthogaster | reverse complement strand
AATTCTGGGGACCTTCTGCTAAGAGATGAGAATTTTTTTCTGGCTCAAAGAAAAGTAAGGTCTCTGGAAGCCACCTTTTTTTAAAAAAATATTATTATGAAATATCTGGTCCATTAACCCATTTCATTCAGTATTCACTAAGTACAGTAGTTAACTTAGAGATAATCCCCTTTGCACTGGGTCTTATGTATGCAGTATTCAAAAATCACTTCTACATTTATTCTTTTGTTATAGAATGGTTTCATTCAATGGTTTTTCTTTTGTTATAGAATGGTTTCATTGTGCTTCAATGTTTAGAAGCCCAGTATTCATTACCTCTACTTCTGTACACTCCCTTGAAAATTGGGAAACTTTTGACATTTTGCACCCAAGGAAACTCCCATACCTATGGAAAGTGCCTTAACATTTTTGCTAACCACAATAAGCAAATAAAAGCAGGGGAAAGCAAACCCAAAACTTAGTATAATCGTTTATTTGCCTATTTTTTTTTTCTGAAAAGTCAGCTTTCCCTCTTCCTGACTCTAGTTGTCTGTACTTAGGTGAACAGTGGTATTATATATCCTATTATATACATACATACACTCTGTATCTTAAATATAGAGCATATAGATTATTGCTGTTGGCAGCTGTATATCCATAACTAACAGGCACATTTTGATATTTGCCTATACTAATCTACTAGTAGATACCTGTCATATTGTGCTAAGTAATACCAAGCCTAAATTTATTATAATTCTTGCAGGAAAGCAACATGTAGTATGTAATTTGAAAATTGATAAGCAGCAAAAAAACCCAATCTGGTGTCACAATAAAATGAGCAAAAAAAGTAGTTTTCGTCCTTAATTTTTACAATTTCCACTGATTTCAGTAAGGACCATGAACTACAGTACAGAAAAACACTCCAGCCTATTTCCTGAGATAACAGTAATGTAAACAGACACATATACACAGCCTTGGGAAAAAAAGTAAATGCCAATTTCCCACTGAATGCCTGGCAAGAACTGCCAGCAGCAGTGTCACTAAGCCTTTCAAAATGTACAGCTATCAAAACATGTCCAAACCATCCCCAAAATACTGTAACCTTAAGAATTTTCAGTGATGGATTACAAATCTAGGTTCTCAGTCTCCACTGGAAAATAGTAGAAGTTAAAATATGAACTGAATTGGGCTGTTGGATTAAAAGAAAACATACTTAGGCATCAATTTTGAAAGATATATGTTTATACATATTCATGTTTTCATATTGTATTAAAAACCAAAAATAAAACTGTGTACTTGCATCTGTTTCAACAGCTACCCTAAACTGAGATACTATATTATGCTAGAAATATTCTAATTTTTGCTTGAAGAGAATCTGTTTCCCCAGCAGTAGCAGGCATCTTGTTTCTAGAGAAAGATGATTTTTCAGACTGTCTTGTCCAATCCCCTCATTTAATGAGGAAGAATAGAGACATATTAATTACTTTCAAGACTTTGTGGTTTACTCTGGAAATTTTTGGAAGAGTTGAGTTGTCTGAATTTGGGTATTGCTACTGTATGGATTAAGCAAACCTGTCTTTCTTTTCCAGGAATAAGTCTTGTGCATTAAAATAAAACACTATTTTACAATACTGACACCATTAACGTTAACTGTACTATGTTAAATATATCACAAGAAATAAAAATTAATCTGAACTTTCCTAGACACTTTAAAATCACTATAATCTTTAGTCTAAGAATAAGTTTTATGTGACGTATTATTTTCAGAGATTAGGTATAGAATTAACTTCATATAGTTTTTCATATGAAAGAATATTTTTTTGTCAGATTAAATGCATCACTGTCATCTTGAAATGCCTAACACATAGAAAATTATTCCTCATATCTAAGTTTTCTGGTAGATATGTCATAGAAGATTCAAAATTTAGGGCAATTGGGATGTTGTCTTATATTAGTAACTTTGGATTTAGTGAGATGAGAGTCATGAATGGTGTACAATCTATGGCACTACCATTTAGCTTTTTCTCATGCTCTTCACATATTTTGTTGTCATATACTATTTATATAAATAACAAAATAGTTGTAGCAGAATGTCCAAGATTTATCAGTACAGTTAGTGGTTAAATTTAAACAATAATTCTAAACGCATACCTCAAGAAAAAATCTGGGATTTGTTTTTGTGAAAAAAGTATTGCTATGTTTGTCTTTTAGGGAAATAATTTATCAAAAATTATGAGTACACAGTTTCCACTGCACTTGAAAATACTTAGTTTACGTGTAACTTGTTGCTCTATGTAAATTAGGTTTTTAGTTCAATTTTAAAATTTTCTTTAACATCAGATCACATACTCTTGGTAGCTAAAAAAAGTGTGTAATTGCTCCTGTTTTTACAGGTACCTTGGACTGGGTCATTATGTCTTACTGTTGTAATTATAACAAAATTATTCCACCTTTTGCTTAATGAGAATGAGTCCTCCCAGGAGGATTCTCTTAGGTGGCAGACATTTTGTTGTTTATCTAGAGAAAGCTAATTCTTCCGATCATTTTGCCAAATCCGGTCATTTCATGGGTCATAAAGAGACAAACTGTCATATTGTATAAATAAACTTCTGGATTACTTCTAGCTTCTGAAAAAAAGCCAAAAGGCAATGCACTCAGACATTAAAATGTTCTGAGAGAAAAAATTAGTAGCTACAGGAAGTAATTAGAGTGTCTTGATAAATTTCAATATCTGCAAAAAATATCCTGCCTGTTCAGGTTGATGTTTTCAAGGGTAAATGATTAAAGAACTTGAGTCTTCAATAAAAACCACATTCAGTCAAGTCACTTTTCTATATTTATCAAATCTATTCAGCAAATTTGTTTACTGAGCCTGAAATGTTTTCTTTTATATGCATATAGATATCAAGTCAAGTATGAAGTGGACAACTCTTTGTAAATAACATGAGAGAGATAAATCTGCTCTTTAAAAAGACTGAGGTTTCTAAACAGACCAGGGGATAATTATGTGGGATATGCATCACATAATTAATGTGAGGCTTACAAATTTGGCATGCTAACAGTCACAGTATCAAAACACATTATCAAAAATACCCATTTTACTTTCAGGAAAGTAATAATTCAGATATATTTTGTTCAGATTCAGTGTCTGATAAAATGTTCGGTAATATTAACACAATCTGTTGGTTGACTTAACTTTGTCTATCAGGTTGCTAAGTTAGAGTTTGCATCTACAGTAGTAAAAATGAAGTGCAATTCTACCCTATGAAATATTGTATTTGCTTTGTTCATCACCATATGCATGACCTAAAATAGCAGAAGCTGCTTGATTTCCTCCAAGAAAATTCACATTGTTGGAGAGTAGAAAATATATATACTGACTGTATGTATGTATACTGAATATGTAGTATGTATGCTGAAATGGAATCACTGAAATTCTGTGCATTCTTCTCTGCTCAACACAACAGTTGGGTTTGAAGCAGTAACAAAACTTTTTGGTGCTCCCTCCACTACAGAATGTTTTTTAGCCGGAATGATGTAGTGATGTTAAACCAGGCCAGACAATGTTTCTAAGAAACAGTGATTGTTTCTTAGAATAAGAGCTCATATTTTCAGCACTAAAGTTTAAGAGAACAATTTTCAGGAAGTTCCTTATCTAGAAGTTTTAACTTAGATTCTGTTTTCCTTTTTTTTTAATTTGTGTTTTGATTAAGTGAAGCTTGGATGGCTTTGATATAATTGAGTGTACAGTTTGACCTTCTTGGGTTTTTTCTACATTACTGAAGTTTTGGCTAATCTCTCATACAACAAGAAAAATCTAGGGAGTAACAATACAGATAGGCATACTGAGAGTTTTGTAAATTATGCAATTTCAGTCTGTATTTTAAATTTGTTACTTCAGATACTGTTTCTCACTCAGATAAATTGTTCTCTTCCCACAAAGTTAAATTTAAAAATTATGGTTAGTACAATATACAATCATTATCTGAAAAGCACATACTGTAATGAGATCTAGAGGTTCAAGAAATTATATCATCAAATTACTTAAGATATTAAACATCTGTGTTAGTTATGCAAAGTTTATCAGGAAGCAGTCTCTAAGTATAAAATGGAAATAGAGTGGATTCAGGAGAACACATACAGAAAAATTTTAAAACCTGTGTTCCCAATAAGAAGGTAAGATATTTAGGCACATTGTAAAAAAAAAAGACAACTATGTAACTAGATAGGATTTAGGTACCTAAGTAATTCTGATAATCTAGATATTCTTCTCTGGAAATAAATCATAAGGCTGAAGATATAGAAGATTTTAATTTAAAATAATAAAATCCCATCATATTTAAATTAATTATAATGATAAAATAATGATAATCTATATACTGCTTTGGGGAATCTTGGCAAAATATTATGAAATTTTTGGGCACTATCAGGATGAGAAGTATGTCAGATTTTAAACGAAATTGGGCCATAATCTTAGGAAGCAAGCTTATACTTTGTTTTTCCCTTCATTCCTCCATCTCTTTTTACAGTTTATTAGTCTACTACGTTCCTGATGTGTATTGAGCTGAAACGAATTTTAGTGCTAGAGCTTACAGATCTTTTCTGACTTCAGAATGCTTCCTTTTCTCATGATGAAGAAATATCTACTTACAGATCAGTGAAAGGCCACTCTTTTCCATCACTACACTGGTTTAGCTGACTGCTCCCTTTTTATGTGTGGAGCACATATTGCTTCTAGTGCCTGCTCTTCTTTTATCATAAATCCAAATACCCATAGAATTGGAAGATATGTGTTCATGTTCCTACTTGAAAACATAAGTAATGTGAAGTTCAAATTCTGAAATATGTTTGAAAAGGAAAGTCAGAGCTGCTGTTATTAGAAGGAATTCAAACTTCTTGTAACACTGACATGAAACATTGCACTCATTGTTATGGGGGAAGGTCAGTAGTTCAGATAGAATCTGTATTACAGACAGTTCCAAAAATGAAACTAAAGGAACACTGATAATATATTTTTAAAGCACCTTTCCCTGTGCTCACTTATGTTATTCATAAAAATGTGGTGGCCTTGCATCATAGAGACAATTAAGGCAGTGATTTATATAACAGCCTTATCATAACATGTATTAAGGAGTGAAATGAAAATGTAGTCCAAGATTTCATAGTCACTTCTGGTTTTTTAGGAAGTGTGTACAACAGAGAGAGGCTATTAATGGAGGCATATTTGCTTTTAATGGATGGGGTCCTAACAGGAGAGGGTGGGTACTTACTGAAAAGCACTCAAGTGTTACTAACAAAATTATACCACTGGAATCCTGCTAACAAGAGAATGTGCAGTATCACTGCAATGACTGGATTATAAATGTGTTTTGATCATATTATTAAATAATTAAATGAATGAATGATGTTTGGCCTTTCTTTTTAGGAATATGAAACAATTGATAAAGTTATAAGATCATTGCAATTCTTGGACCAACAAAGATTTGAATTTTTCATTCTCAAATGCTATATGAACTTTTAAATATCTACACCAGGATAAATGTTTTGTCTTTTATTTACCAGGGTATTATTTTGAACAATGAGAGTAATGTATACTGTAGTATACTCAACACAGGCAAATTCTGTAATGTTGTTTTGATTAAGGGTATTCCTCATATATGAAAGTTTAATTATGCCTGATATAAACATCTCTGTCACAAAGAGTGGTGAGAAACAAGACAAGATTTCCTAAGCAATCAAACCTAACAATTCTGGTTTGCTTACCTGACAGTGACATCATAACATGCATCACAGACTGCTCTCTTGTGAGAGCAGTGATATCCTGCACTGAGTACTAGCCTATCTCCTCCTCTTGGGTAAAATGATTGCACTGATAAAATTTTTTGTCAAACAGTAAAAGGATATGTTTGCTATCATGCTATAAAAGATTAATTATTTTTATGAGAGCTATAATTCATGTTACATTAACCAATATAGTTATGTGAGCATGTAGTTGAGGTGCAACAATTGGAAACATGACTAGTTTAAGTAGCAGCTGAAAAGTCTTATTAATTACAACCAGGAACCAAATTGTTGGATAACTAAGTATAACATTAATGTCTCTGTGTTCTGAGATTAATTTAAATGGAAAGATAATCTCTCACATTCTTTAAAACCCCACTGCAAAACTTCAAACCAATTTCCTAAGCATCAGTCAGCTGTATGCTCATGTTTTCATTTCTGTATACTAATTGTTGAACTCTTTTACTGATAAAATACATTCATTTTAATTTATCAGAATTCTTAAGGTCTCAATTTTTCTCTTGTCAAGTGGATAAAAGGGAAATTTAAGAAGTTTTTAGACTAGTTAAATGTGACTCTAACCAGTCACTAGCAGGTGACGGGTTTTTTATCTTCAAATTGATTAAATGGATCTCACTACTAAACACACATTGTTTGGACTTACGAATGGCTTGGAATATTTGATGGCATACACTCAGTGTATGAGCAACACAGTTGTGGAGCTAGGTGTGGATCTGGAAAATTGTAAGGATTTCTTCGTTTAATGTCAAAATACCCAGCTGCTTTAGAATCTGTTGCACATCCAATATTACTTAATGATGCAGAATCAGGTGAACAACTGTAGGCAGATTGTTGAAAGAAGCTGGGAAGATACTCTGTTACATCTAGCTACTGAGACTATCAATAAGAGTGAAGAGAGAGCAGCATACGCTTTATCTTATGGCAGCAGCCCATGTACACTCTTCCCAAAGCCTTGGTCTGCTGTTTTTCTTACATGTCCTAAAGCATGAGTTGCTGGTGGTTTGTGTTTTGTTACCTACATGAAGTTAGCTGAGGTGTGCATCAGAGTCATAACATCTCATGCTCTTGGAGTTGCCCAAGAGGATTGTTAGAGCACATTCACTGGGTAGGGGACTACACAAGGCAGAATGGTAGCACCTGAGACCACTCTGATGGTTGAGGCTGCTCTCACCCTGAAAGGGATTTTTCCCAGATGTAGATTCATACCTGAAGCAGAATATTCATTTCAGACCCATAATTTACAAAAAACTCCAGACTAAGTCAGGTGCTGAGCTCTTCCCAGCACTATACTGTTGCTTCTGACATGTAAATTAATAACTCTGCAAGGCACTGCACATTCACAGATGCAAAGCTTGGGTGACATCTCTCTCTTATCCTGTTCATAATTTAGGTGCTGGGTTAGAAGGAAGTCCAGAGTCTCAGGTGGGCCTGAGCTGTTCTCATTTCAAAGGGAAGTTGTGCCTGATACTCGAAAACTCGGTGAGATTACACACCAAAGATGTAGCACAAGACATGCTCACAAACTGCTTTTTTAACTGCTCGTTAGCCAAAAAAAATTCTTTCCTGGAGATTAAATACAAGTATGTGTTTACTTATATCTTTTCCCACCTTCTAAGCTATGCTTTGCTCAATTAAATTTTGGCCATTTCTAAGTGTCCCAGAGCCCTAATTTCTCACTGCATAACTATCTTCGCTCGCAGAACCTTAAACATTCAGTGATTTTAGGCACCCTCAGGGTTAAACCCTGAGACTGAAATTTTGTAGTAAAATAAAAAAAAAAAAGTTTAAATACAAAACTAAGTCATCTGTGATCTTTCCATACCCTTTGTATGAATCTAGCCCATACATAACATTTTATCTTTCAGTAATTAATAAAACTCATTATGTGTTGGAAGCTACTGACCTCAATCTAGTTCTTTCTTTCCCTGTTTTGCTTATTTATTGTTTGCCAATTATTCTTAAGTGCAGAAAAGATTAGGAGGATTGAAAATCCATAAGCTTTCATTTATTTGGGTCATTTCATTACCAATTGTAGATGTCAAAGCAATTTTCTTTGTTATAGGTAGGAATGATTTTTTTTCAGATTAGAGTTTGATTTCTATTTTACTAATAATTTTCTCATTATAAAACAAATTTTCAGCTGAGGCATGAAATTTATTGCAAATTTATGTGATATTAAATGACCTTTACTCAAAGATAATACATGACCAGGTTAACACACTTCCAGAAGGTTACATTGGAGATGCTCATTTGCTTTCTGCTAACGCAGGATTCTGGCCAGCAGAGGTCCTACTGAGTCAGTGGGATTACATATTCCTACTTCTCTTAATAGCTCTTCAGGTAAAGTTGCCAGTAAAATACAAAATAATGCGTCCAACAAAAATATCTGATGGCTGTGAGAATATTCCTGGCATGAACTGAGCACTTTCTCCCACGGCTGCATGTTGCCAGTTGTCTGCACTCTGGCAGTAGTGTCTTGTGATTCTGACAAAATCCATTTGCCAGGCTTTGCTTGACTGTTATTAATGTCAAGTTCTTCTCCCTGACTGTCCATCCACGCAGCTTAAATGACCTCACTGGCAGATGCCAGTTGTGCGGCTTGCAAAACACAAGTCCATGGCAATGATGACTTTCTCAGGGCAACTCAACAGCAAGAGGCACAACTAGGAGTAGAACTTTGCCTCTTAAACCATAAATGAGCATGTAAATCAGCAACCCACACACATTTTCATCAGACTGCACAGCCTGGGTAGTTTGCCTCAAGCACCAGAAGAAAGAAATAATCTAGGACTGCATAGCATTAGAAGGTATTACTCCTTTCTTTGCATTTCTTTGTAACAGCAGAGAATGCACTGGGGGAGGGATGGATTGATCAAATGCATGGAACTGCACCAGAGATGAAACACTTATGCAAATTATTTCACAGTAGAGCAAAGGCAGGGATAGTGGTATTGCAAGTTTTTCTTCACAGCTCTAGAGCAGGAACCAAGGCCAAAGCAAAAATACCTGCTCGATCATTAATTCAAGGAGGCAGATAGCAGGAGCTATATCAGGAACTGAGAGAAGAGAAAAATGAGGACATAAGCTGATAAAAGAAAATGAGGAAGCTGTGACCACTCCTGCCTGGTGATCAGGGGAAAATTACCTAGAGGTATTTTGCACAGCAAAGTAAGAAACAAATAAAGGCTGGAATGGAGGGGCAGAAGTGTCTTCTACTTGTTTTTAAAAATAAATTGGTAGATACTAATTTTTCCAGTCACTTTTAAATCTCACTACTTTAATTAGGTGCTGCACCATCTCTGAAGACTCAAAATGTTGCTTTGAACATGTGCAACAATAAGCTTTATTGGGATTAATTTAGCTCACCAGGCTGATCTATGCCTGCAAGATTGTCTACTATTTCTTCAACCTGTGAGAGAAATCACATGGCAGTAGAGCAAGTCTAGTCACTCAGAAACCGGCCATGAAGATGGAGAAATTTTAGATGGTTCTGGTTCTCATTCTCTTTGATAGAACTCATTGTGTGTCCAGGAAAAAACTACTTTTCCTACCAGATTTCTGATTGTTTTAACTTTTTTTCTTAAACTGTTTTTGGTGAATTTTTGCTTGTATGACTTCCCTGTTGCTTGATAGTATAATTTTTGCTCTCTGTGCTTGCACACCATATGTGTGCTACACCATGCATTAAATACTTCTGGATTTTAACTAATATGAAAGATTTGGGTCTCACAAAATGTCGGTTATGGTTGGAATTCAGTCTGGTATTTGCTGGTTGGACCCCATACCAATATCAAGGATTTCTTCTGAACGTGAAGTCTTCCTTTTCTCTCATCTGTTGACCCTCAAAGCACCATTTGCATCTTGTTTATCTAAGACCCTGAATCAAGTTTATTTACAGAAGCTTCATTTAGGAGCTATTACTGTCAACTGGTATGGACCAACATAAAAATATTTATATTTACTATATGGCCTATCTACTATATACTGTACACTGGAAACTATATTCTATATTCTGTATACTTCATGTCATATGCACCTTATGAAATTAATAATTAATCATTTTTATATCTATCTGTATTGTTTATGACACATACAATATCTCAGTGAAACAATGACTTTTTGGAATTAGAAATTTATGGATGCATGTGAATCATCTTGCATGCATAGGCTTCCATTGAGTGCTATGATCAACAGAATCCAGCTTTACAGAGTTAGGCTCCTACAGCAAATAGATCACTTTATCCTATGTAGAATTTTGCCTGTAGGAAACTGTTGAGTTCAGAACATAACACCAAGGGATGACTTTTTATAGTCTGGTATTTTTATACTATAGGACATATCATCTTTTTACACGAAAAGAAAATACACAAATTTACATTTTAAGAAAATAAATCTGTGAATGGGTCACACAATCAATTCAACAAAAAACAGTCCAGTACAAATTGTTTCATGTTTGGTGTACAGCCAAAATATGCTGAAAGTACATACATTATTTTTGGCAAAGCTTGAATTCAGCTTGGAGCATGCTACTGGTTGCTTACTTTTCTCTTACCACAGTTCACATAACTACTGCATGCACTGAGTATAGTAGATAACATAATGAACTGTAAACAGTATTGCTTGCTTGTACCCCTGCTAAAGAAAGAAAAAATAAGGATCTGAGAGCACTTGGAATGTGTGGGGTTTCAACTTAGTAATTTTTGTGCAGTGCTGGCCTTTGTGGTATTCTGGGACATGTTAGGATTCAATTAGCAGGAGTCTGCTTTGTTTTCATTTTTAGTATAATATAGAAGCATGACACTACCTAAATAAAACTTGAGTATAAAAATAACCTCTTTCATAGTCAAATAATATGAACATTGGGGAAGAGTAAACAAAAGGAAAGAGAGGAAAGGATACTGAACATAGAGAACAACTTCAGGAAACTCATTTCTATAGTATGGAAGCATTTTTGTTTCTATTTTGCATATTAGGTCACTTGTGAAACGTCTATTCTTTTTCTCCAGACAGTAAAATTATTTGAAGTACAGAAAGTACACTTTATTTCTATATGGCAATGTGCATCAGAGCCCTGTTCAGACTGGGCTGAAAAGTATTTCTGAAACAAAAAAAATAGATTTTTACTAGAGATGACTTCTAACTATATAGAAACTAATTATTTTTTAAGTGTTCTTTTGGATTTCCTTCTTGAAAAACATATTTGTAGCCTAAAACATCATTTGAATAGGAAATTCTTTGATAGTGACATTTAAAAACCTGTTTTCCATATTTAATTTTCTTCTGAGATTCAATGTGGTCTTTACAAAAAAAAATTTATGAGGCTTTTGAGGGTAATCTCCAAAGTGTTTGTAAAAATGTCCTAGTACAGCTTTGTATCAGTTTGACCTACCACAGTTTTTAGTATCATTAGTTGGCAATGATTCTAAAGCAATCAGGTATAAATAAAAGGGCAAAAGGACAGGCTTCTCTGGCACTTCTTGTAGATTACATAGTTGTAAAGACATTCCATTAAAGATTACTGATAATTTGTAACAGACATTTAAAAATTCCTACTTTGGTTAGCAAAAGAATTAAAGATGTTTGCTTACAAGTAAACTCAATTAACTCAGAATATATTTTCAGTATGGACTAAACCCATCTGTGTTTCTACTGTGCTAAAAGTGCCTAGTGGTCAGCTATCTTTACTTATAAAAACACCATTTCCCAACAGTTACCAGACTGTGGGGTGTAAGATAATGCCTTTTACCCTTTCATTATTTCAGATACCACTGTGTACTGACTTGGTAAATGCAGACCTTTAGTGTTCAGCTGAGCTGTCCAAATATTTAACTGATCAAAAAATCATCTCTGTTTTCTTAGTTTAGTGGAGACTCTTAGTGGCATTTATGTGGTACTAATAAGTGAGCACCTAGGAAATTTCTCCAACAGTTTTGTGTTTGGAAAACCTGTCATCTTCAAAATGGGAAGAAAAATTACAAACTATAGAGTATAGCTGTCAGCATCAGTAAATGAACAACAAAACATGTAATAATATTGGGTCACTGACAACTTCTTGTCTAGCTTGTGAGATGCAGACTTTAGAAGTCATTTCATCTAGCTAAACTTTAGCATGCTGTGAGTATTCAACATCTATTTTATAAACATTTTTAAAACAGAATTCTTGAAAAAGCTACTTACATGTTAATATTTTATGCAATATTTTTGAAATATCATAACGAAGTTTGATCTAAGAAGTGTAAGAAATTGTTTTACTTATTTCTGGATGTACTATACAGAATTTATAGGAAAGATCTTTTACTTGAAATAGAACTTTTCTAGCAGTTTCTCTGAAACAAACGCAATTAAGGAAAAGACGTAAACCAAATATAAAGCATTATTCAAAAGTACAAATTAACATAGGTACAATGTGACAATTATTAAACGAGAAGCTAAAATGTTACTTTGCAGAACCACAGTCCCAGTGACTCATGTCTGTTGTAGCCCCTTGTTAGAAATGTGGGTCTTGTGGTTATGGCAGGGAACTGTGACTCAGCAGATACACATTTGGTCTCTGGTGCTACCAGTTTTCCTGTGTAATATCTAGAATGGAATTTAGGCTAGATTAACAAAACCAGGCAAACACAAGCACACTTGATGCTGCAGTGCTGAGCAGCTTTGTGCTTAACTCACTTCATTGCTGCCAGTTTCTACACAGTGCACAGGACCTGTTCAGCCACACTTTGAGCAGAGAAGCACTTCTTGCTGACCCAACCTGAAAATGAGAATGTGGTTTAATTTAAACCCTTATCCTATATTTAGATGTTTTTCTCATTGCTGCAGAGGATGCCTCCCATTCCAACTTCACAGTCCAAATTGTACTCTTCAGATAGTTGCCTGAATCCTTTCTTTCAAGCTCTGTACAAGTGGTGATAGTGATGCCCTCTCACTTTTGCTTTTATACAGTACCTTACTAGTTAAAGGACTCTCTTAAGATAACAAAGACCCAGATTCAGTACACTACTTTGAGAAAATTTAAAAAAAATTCCTTTAGCCTTTCACTCTCCCTCCTAATGACCAACATAAAGCTCATGAAAAGATAAGTACAGTTTCTACCACACATGTTTTAACTATTCTGTTAGGGGGAGGGGAAAAAACAAAAGTTGTTAACTAGATCAGAGAATGTCACTAAGGCAAGCAGGCCTTCTAGCCTAGTGGTGAAGGTCTTCAGCTAAAGGCAGCAAGATAATAAAAACCTTCCTACTAAGACTTGATCCCTAGATCTGTTGTCTGTGGAAGAGATTCTTTCCCCATTTCCATTAACCTGACCACTTTTGACAAGAAAGTCTACTGCCTATAATGGAAGTACTGCCTACAGTGATGCACATTACAGGCTACTGGGTTTATCACAGTTTTGCAGTCCTTTTCACATGTGCTCCTACAGAATACGGCATATGAGTAGAAACCACAGATAGAAACTGCATTTACATTACATCTTGAAAATAAGTGAGAATGCATGATTCTTGATAGTTTCAAACTGTCTCTTTAGGGTCTAGTGGTAATGCTTTACCAAATTGTTATGAATCTCTTAAGTTTATTCTACAAAACATATGAGCTCATGAATGAGAAGCTTAAGGCTTGAAAGAAAGAAGCTGATGTTCAAATCTTTTTACCATAAGACTGCTGTCTGTAGAATTTTCTAACTCTTAAAATCTTTTTAACTTGGAAATATTTGGTAGTTTATATTCAATGTTTCTTAAAAGCTTGCAAAATATTTTTTAAACACAGTATTTTGATTCATGCTGTCTTTAGCATAGAGCATTATTTATACTGCTGTATTTTTTCTCTTCTCTACTATTTTTCAAAAAATGCTCACTTACTTTTTGCTGATAACTAATAATCTCCAGTCAAGCATAGCCTTGCTGTTGGCAACAGTGACAGATAGAAAATGCTATCAATAATACTTCACTAACAGCATGGGAATAGTCTTAAGTGTCTTAAGTCTTTTACCTAAAGAATTTTGACAAATCTTTATTGAATCTGAATTCTTCCATCAGAGGCTACATTTCAAAAAGTAGGTTTGAGTAATGAAGGACACACCACTGAAGTGAACTATGTCTGATTCATAAAACTAAAAGTTTATTATATACATTGACACATCTGGGTGTTCTTTCCTGAGGACAATTTTTCTGGCATTCTGCATTAAGCCTTCAGCCTCACTTCTTTCATTATGTCTTATTCAAATAACTTAATATCCTTAGACACCCCAGGAGTCAGTGGGAATGGGATTGTGTTCTTTGAACTTCACAGAATTGCATCAGATTCTTTTAAAACTGAGCTCATTGTTTTCATTGTTTATTACATCCAATTTAAGTGCAAAGTGAAATGCAAACTAGAAGAATGTATATAATCAATTTATTTATTTTGAAACTTCAAAAGCTTGTTATTGTTTTTGAGAAGAGGTGCCTGCAACACTGAGTTTATTCAACTTCTGTATTCTACTTCTCTGTATTTTTTGCATAATATCATCCTCTCTGAACTCCAACTTTATAAAATTTACCTATGCTTATGGTGCAAAACAAGGGTTTTTTTTCCCAAGCAGGTAATTTGTAGTTTATTATCTCTCACGTGTATATTTTTAAATAAACAAACCACCTTTGTCATGAGAGCTATGCTGTAAATAACAGGGACAAACTTCTTGTTGTTTAACACATAATCTGCTAATGAGGATGTACTGATCTATAAAGGACACTCAGAAAGGATCTGCAATTTTATTTAAGTATTGAAGACACAGAAAAGCATAATAATCTTATCTAGTACTCTGCAGCTGTTACTATATTAAAAGTTTCCTTGCTAGCCAGATCATTCAGTCTTTTCTTACCTTGTTTGGGATGTTTCAGGCACGCAACTTATCATCTGAAGAGGGGAAAAAGGGCATTTTTATTCCCAATTCTTTCTATATACCTTTCAAAGTAAGAATGCCACAAAGGCATAGATATGTTTTCTGGTATTGCAAACAAACACTGCAAGGTTTAAAGATTCGAGAGCTCTCTTTTGTCCAACTGGAGGCTGTTCCCATCTAATCTGCAGTTTATAAGATTACAGGAAACCACAAAGAACATATTCCTTCTTAAAAATCAACTACTTGGTAAATTAATACTTTTATAATTTTGTACCAGTGCTTGAAGTATTACAGAAACCTAAAACCCAAATAGTATGAAACAAAATAATGCCATGCACTATGTTGACTCTTAATAGCATTTATCATTCTCACATGCATTTGCTTTGCATTGCATTTGAAAACTGAACACCAAAAGTTCTTGTAAAGCTTGAAGGTTAATGGCATTAGTCTGCCCCTTGACTATAGGAAGCTGTCTATCTAGTTTAAACTGACAGATGTGCTTTTACAGCTGGAGCAATACAGAGATCTTTGAGTTTTGGCCTTCTGGGAGAAAGTAGTGGGTAAAATAGCAAGAAATGCCACTAGGCAATTTTTCCAGAAAAGATTGATCAAAGTTTGGAATGTATCTTGACCTGAGAAGCCCCAAGAATTCACAGGAGTCTCCCTAAAAGAACCTTTTTTGTTGATTCAAAACTCAGTTATACCGAAAAGAGTAATGGAACTGTATGATTATTGGATTAAATAAATTTATCCAAACAATATTTATTAGTTTGATGGCTTTAATGTATTTGAAAAACCCACTGAATAATTTCCTCACCATATAATACTTTCTTTTTCTTAATTTAAAATTATTAAATATATGGGCAAAACATGAAATTTTTATGTTAATAGAAGAGTAAGTAATATGTAAGTTTTGATGTCAAAGCATGTATTTTTCTGTTCAAGTTTATTTCCATGAAAGAGATAAATTACTTCTGCAAGGCTTTCTAATTTGTGTTTCATCTAAGAATCCTGAGATAAGTTCTGTCTGATAATGGCTTGTATGAATTAAGTAAATGACTCTTTAAATACCACTTTTAAGATGCAACTTCCTACATTTGTGAAAGTTATACAACGTGTATTGTATTACAACAGAAATGGTCTTGATGACCCAGAAAATCGAATTCAGTCCTATCACATCCTAAAAATGCATAAAACTGGCTCTGGCTTGAGAATTATTCATATCATAATGACTGAAATATTGCACATTTTGTCTTAGAAATAATTTTAAGAATAGATTTTTTTGCCTAAGACTATTCCAAGAGAAACAATAATTACAACATACTTGGAACTTAATGGATTTGAGAGTCATTTCCTCGTTCTCTGTAGAAAGTGAAGAAAGTGGTACAAAAAGTGCTACTGTTGATCTCTAAGGGCTAGCACTGAATTCCCCTGAGATAATACATAGATAGCATCGAAAAGTTTGTTTGGAGTAGAATTGCACTGAGGTCACTGTTCAAGACAACAAACTGTCTGCTGCATTCTCTGACCCCAAAAGGTTAGAGTTTAGGAATTTCCTGGAGAGATTCTGTTTGGTCTAACATTTTTATGAAAGTATCAAGGGGATAGTTAAGAGCAATAGTGAGGTTATTTTCCCCAGAGCTGTAAAACTCTTTTATCTAGCCAAAAATACTTTCGGGGAGATGCCTGTTAGGTCTGTGTGAATGCAGAGGAGAAATCAGAACAAGGAAACTGTTTTTTGCAGGAGTCTAGGAACACACCAGTTTTTTAAAAAATAGTTTTGTGTTTACTTTAACTAAATATATTAAGTGCATTTATTTAAGTAGCATAGCAGTCTAATGTTTATGTTTTGTAGCACATGAAAAGAAAGTTCTTTAACATTTATTCATATTTTTTACCTATTTTCATGTACAAAACTCTTTAAAACATGGAAGAAAACAGATACATTTTTTCATTGAAAATGAATTTGCTAATGATGTATCCTGAAAAAACAGCTGGACACAGCTGACTGGACCCTTGATGATACAACTTTATTCATGATAACTAAGAGGAAGTCAGAGGAAAGTTAACTTTGTCATAATTGCTTTTGTTCAGTTCTCTTCTACTTGATTTGTGGAACATTTCAATTCTAAACATGTACTGCACATCATGGTGTGATATAAAAACATCTTAGTGAAGAAAGGAAATTAGTGTAGCTTTGTAAAATCCATAACACTGGTAGTTTTACAGCAGAAAAATTGATTTTCTAGAGTACCCAAAAAGATACATTTTCTGACAAACTCAGCATGTGTCCTTTATCAGTGTGTAATTTAGGGTGTCTGTAATAGCTCATTAGTACATCTCCAGGCAGAATGTCAGTGCAAATACTGACAGGTCAAGGCAGACAAGTCCTCCAACACAGGACAGTGCTGGAGTCAAATACTGATATGGTGGATAGCAGTTGATAGTGTGACTGCTGGCAGCACAGGATAGCCAACACTCTGGAGGTCAGCTCAGCCAGAGTTTCACATGGACACGCCACAGGTGAGCTGGTATAAACAGGGACACAGCATGGACTTTGAAAGAACAAGCTGGCTGTAGATCCTTTAATGGGCACAGCTATTCAGAAGCATCCTGATAACAAAGTCAGAATAGGTGCTAAAACCATGGTGTCTATTACACTGACTGTGACTATTAGTCACCAGTCACCTAACCTATCCCACTGCTACATTCTTCATCTCCACTCACTGAGGCACCTACAGCTTATATTCAGAGTTACATTCATATTTAACACTCACTTCTCGATTAACTTGCAGCACGGTCTTGTTTCCTTTGATAATTTATTTTTTATTGCTAGGGATCTGTTCAAGTTTCAACCACATGTAATTTTGTTCTTGTTCGCAAGTGCATTCCATCAACCTGTTTTTCTTTTTCCATCCCTGTCTCCCATACTTCACTTTTCACTTAAGGCCCTACTGAAGGCAGTTCTTAGAATTGGAATAATCTCTTCAACCTTACTGTTTCATATGGATTCTCACATTTTGATTTTTTTTTCTTTGAGTCCTATAAATACAAACAAGTAGCAGTAATAGACTTATCCTCCATATGGGTTTAACACTGAATATTAATGGGATCGTCACTCATATAGGCTTATTATTATTTCATTGCTTTCTCCTGGGGGTTTTGTAGGTGGTCACGTTCAAGAAAAAGTTTCCTTGGAGGAAGAGAACTGCTTTGTTTTTCAGTATCTTGGAGATATCTATAGGATCTTCAGGACAGACACTACGTCTGCTTTCTGTGTTGTCAAACAAATCACAATAACTTCAATTTTACAGCCGTGCAAAGGGCAGCCCAGATTTTATAGAACATATCAGAAGGAACCTTTTGCTAGTTGGATCTAATTTTGGTTATCAGGACTAAAACCAGAACAAATAGTCCTTGATCATCATGATTTTTCTCACTCCCTGCAAGTGAAGGATGGTTAGATCAAGCACATCTGATTGATACAACCCAGAGGAGTCGGTTCAGTTTAAGTCAGTACTGAAGATCTAAGGTGCATGTTACACAAAGAGAATCACTAAGCTTGAGCAACAGGTTCTTTCATGTCTATTTATTCCAAATAATACACTCATATCTTACTATCTTATTATCAATGTAAAATATTTTTTGCTATTTCTAGGCTTCTTATATTAACAGTATAATACAGCTTTCAGCTGACCAGTTGTGAGATGCTTGTATAACTTCTAATAATGTGCTATTTACTGGCAAAGGCTAAGAGTAAAATCTGGCACTTTCTGTGCAATCTGGATCTTTATCTACAATAAGTCAAGGTTTGAATTCTGTATTTTCACTCAACTGCTAAATTAATTAGTTTTATAAATATTTTTAATTTTCTTTTTGTATAAACTTTTTGTTTAGGAGCAGCATGTGTTCTGACAAGGAGCTCACTGATTCAGAAATGAATCAAGAATTTGTAAAAATAAGATCTAATACTGAATTTCCAAAGTCAAATAATATTCAGTTTATTCAAAAAGTGCTGCTATAGCAATCCATAAGATCCAAAGGAAAAAAGCTACTTGTACTTTGGAATAAACTTTTTGTAGTACTTTTTTTCTCTCACTATTTTGTATCTATCAGCAAGGAGAATATTTATGTGAGCCACTTGCATTGATGAGTTCATTAGAGCAGAGTGAAGACTTTTAGTTTGCAGAAAGGAGAAAATAGAAGACCTCCCTAAGTGTTCACTAGAAGGGTTTGGGAATAGGAAGCTGGTTGCTAAGAGGAAGTTCAAGGTAACCCTTAAAACTAGTAACAGGCAGGGGGAGAATTAGGACAGCATTCTTACTAAGGACTGTTCAGGAATATTTCTTCTAGCCTCAATGCCTCTTGAGAGCTAAATGAGGTGTTACCATCTGCTAGGAGCTGCCCAATGAAATCAGACATTTTCTGCAGCTGGGATTAAGAATGGAGGTAATTGCCACTTGTGTACCAAACCAAATATGGTAAGAAGGGAACGTTACAGAGTTCTCAGAGGAAATAATGAATTTGAGTAATTGAATCATCAATTCTGAATTTTAAAAAAAATCATGTTCTTTGTAGTCTTACAGTATTGCTTTTCTGTCTGGAATTGAGATTCCATTGTGCCATTAAATCAGCATTAACACTCAGTTTTGGTTTTTGGCTGCTGCCTCTAAGATTTCTTGTCTCTTAAAAGACATTTCTAAAGATATTTTTCCTAACAGAAGGCATAACATCTAAATGGGAAATTTCAGGTCTTCCTAATGACCTTGTACTTGAATAGCTACTTTTATCCCCAGAGGATTTAGTGGCTCTTAAACTTAATAGCAGCAAAGTGCTTTAGAACAGGATGAAAACAATCCTTCAGCAGTTGAAAATGCATGGTAGAAAAAGAAGTTAAGTACTATTATTTCATAACCAGACCAATTTCAACAATTCAGGAAGACATTCTGTAAAGCATATGGAACAGAAAAGGAGATTGTTTTTTTCCTAAAATGTGCCCGGGGAGGTATAAATTTTAGTTGTAGTTGTCAATATAAGTTTTGTAACTGAGGTTTCGTCACTGATCCTTGCTTAGGTAAACAAAATAAAACTGATCCGCTAAATTCAAAATCATCAGCCTCAAAGAATTACATGAAAATTGAAAATTTTGTCTCGCAAAAAATGTAATAGAGGATCTGATATAGCTGAAATAAATCTGAGAGGATAAATCTGAAATAGGTATGAACATCTTTCCCATTCTGTATATCCAATTAGAACAAACACTAGATTTCCAGTTAGAAGGATTATATGTACAGTTTATCTGAAATGAAAAGTTCCTTTTAAAACTGAAATTTAAGCAGTACACACATAGATGAAAAGTCTTCACTTTTCTGATGCTGCTTAATAGCCATTTAGTGGGCAATAAAGCTTGGTCCCTAAATGCACTTTACTGTGTAGTTTGTCCTTGAACCTTCAAGTGTTACATTGGCCTCCAGCTGTTAGCAATGCACCACACTAATATTAGCAAGAGGTATCATTAGTGCTACTAAATGTGAAAAGAAGAGTATTTAAGTTACTGTGATCTGGAACATAAATAAACTGTTACTTCATATCCTCTGTTCAACTACTCTCTATGACTGTGTTTACATCTTCCTGCTGGGACATATTATGGCATGCACTGCAGTCCAAATTAGACCTGTTCAAGGAGTGTCATGGTTCTCATCCAAATTGGAAGTCTGTGAAGAATGAAAACCAGGTCACGAGGAAAAAAAAAAATCAATCTTGGGTGTTTCTTCAAACACTATGAAGACAGTAACTCATAGGTATCCCAGTTTCTAAATTCTATTATCTTTTTATTTCTTTTTCATTTGGGTGCTTTTAGAAATAGCAATTCTAGAACATTTAAATTGTTTTGTTGAGGAAAAAAAATTTCTAATTTTAAAAACTACAGTAATTTTATTTTCACCAAAATGCAACTTTTTACATACCATAAATTCATTAACAAAGAAATGCTTTTATTCTCTTCATTGTTTATTAATCATTTTACTCATTATCTCGTCACTTTTTAAAAATTTTACAGTATGAGATTAATGTAGCAAGAGGAAAGACAGACTTTATTTTTGAACACTCCCTGGTTCCAAGAAAGAGTCCTGTACTCTGTATCTTTGTCTTCTTTGAGCTATGGTTATGTGAAAGTTATGGTACGCTGCCTGATTTCACTGTTCCCACCAATATGGCATAACTCTGGAAACTTGGGAATGAAAGAAGACATGAATAAAAAGTCTTGCATTCCAGAGCAAGGGAGTATTCTCAAGAAGGGGGGGAGCAGTAGAGAGAGGGAAACTAGGGCTTTGTCTTCCAACGCATAACAGCATGTTTATAATAGAGGAAACATATACCCTTTAAAAACTGACTTGATTGGAAGAAAATTACTTTTAGCCAGCTACTGAAATCCCTAAGCACATGCTGGTTTGTTTAATGGGAACCGATTTTGAAAGCATTTATGGAATGTATAGAGGGATCCTGTCTGAAAACATATACAAGGAAGGCATACCAGCTGCAGCTATTCCCTTCATCCTCACTGACATTAGCAATTTAAGATTTAGTCAAGCACAAAACACCCATGACCTTCTGAGCCATGCAGTCCCACAGAAAGCAGTCGACCTCTGAAGTTAGGCAAGCCATCATGAAGAAACATCACTGTACCACAGAAGACCTAAAATAAATCTGCAACAGTATTGAAAACTGTGGGACACTCAAATAAGAAAAGTCATAAATCTGTGCCCTCTTTTGTCTCTTGCAATACTCTGTTCTCAGAATCTTTATCCCTGTAAAGCTAGCCAGAGAACAAGCCTGAAGAGGACTGTAACTCAACATGTTTTGTTCCTATTGTTTTCCCTGACATCAATTTTTCTAGCTTTAAAAGTCATCCCAAAAGCAAATGTTCAATCATGCTTCTACCTGGTTCCTGCCTTAAAAAATAATCCATGGTTTATGAAGAAATCTCCATGCTATATGAATTCATTGTATGGTTGATCAGAAGCTTGTAGAAGTAGTCCCATTGCCATTCCAGCTCTCTAGGCTGCCCGTTTTTTAAGTATCAGTTCTTTATAGAAAAATATACCTGGCTGGATAAAGTATTTCCCCCCCCCCGAAAGTTAGTGAAGAATAACTAGAAATAAATAGAAAGGAGGAGGGTTTAGTACTGAATTAAAGGTCCTTTTTAGTAGTTATCTTTGTTGTTGCTAATCAGAGCTTTTCCAGAGGTCGGTCTAGTTTACAGCATGACTCTCCAAGCAGGGGCATCAGCATTTAATGAGGGTAGAAGTGAACAGAGTAAGGGAGAAAATGGGCTGGTGGAGACAAAATGGGTGTGGGAAATTCCTAAGTTAAATCAGTAATTTACAGTTCTAGAACCTACTCTAAACACATTAGTGTGGGACCTTTTATTACAACTTGCTTAGTTATTTTCTCAGATCAGAAGGATGTCAACAGAAGAAATTGAGAACCACTCCCAAAGCAGATTTTTGCCTTTTAATTTTGAAAGGCAAAGCACTGTCTAGGAGGCAAGCATTCCTACAGGCTCCTAGGTTCCAGATAAATTACTTTCTTCCTCAGATACCCTAAGGAATATCACAACGTGCCAAAATGTTCACTTAAGGTGTAAGGGACTCACCTATTCCAATTACAAGTAAAAAAAAAAAAAATCATCTTTGGAATAAATGGAGGCATTGTTCACAACAGAAAAAAGAAAAATATCCACCTAAACACCTGAATTAAAATTTTAGGCAAAGATTGACTCACTGAAATAAAAAAAATTGTATTCTTTGCAAACATAGACTTCGGGGTGAAAATACTGTTATGATACTTAAAGTAAAAGTTCTAGGCCAAATCTATCTTCATAATAAAAATAATTTTTTTCCTGAAAAAAAAACCAAAACGATGGGAATTTGCCCAAATAGTTCTTGTGAGCCCTCAGCAT
Organism: Euphonia xanthogaster; assembly: GCA_034509185.1. Classification (NCBI taxonomy): domain Eukaryota; kingdom Metazoa; phylum Chordata; class Aves; order Passeriformes; family Fringillidae; genus Euphonia; species Euphonia xanthogaster. The sequence continues at coordinate 36,922,592 of JAYDZK010000202.1, read as the reverse complement.
ATTTTTTTCTCCTTCCATAGGGAAAGTAGAAGGACTGATGATTAATCTTGCCAGCATTCTTGGCAGAATTGTAACATATATTTAGCCACTGAGTTCACATTTCTAAATAATATTATAACTAATGTGTTTCATTAGTGGTGTTTCATTAGTGGTGTACATAAGACCTTTGCAAGCATTATGAAAGTTCAAAAAATGCCCAAGGCAGTCTGAACATGGGAGATCTGAAGGTGATTTTTCACTCTTCTTTTAACAAGTACTGTTCTTAATACATAATGAAAAGCTCTTTCTTATCAGCATTATCAAATATATTTTTATTGATTGAAAGCTACAGTTTTAAATTAATTCTTTTAGCTTGATTAAATTCACATCCCTTGCACTATATTGCATTTGTATTTATTATTTCCCTTTCTAAGACATGACTGAGAAATATGGACTTCTAGGCTTTTGCTATTGGCTTGAATATTTATTTTACAGCTTCCTAGCCTGAGAAAATTGTATTTCAGATGGAGAATGGGAAGAAAACCCCTTATCTTTAATACAAATACTATGCCCCCTCCTATCTTCTTATTAATAGACAGTCATGTTCTGTGTTGAGAACTTCTAATACAAAGGTGTCTTCGTGTTCCTAGTCAGTCTCCTGGGCTGTGACTATGTGCTGTGATTTTATTGTTTTTGATTTGAATGAGTGACACTCTATTGTAGCTATGCAGTGGATCAGTCAGGTGGAATGAAATTGATACATATTCTCTAACATGTTGCTAATAAGAAAGCGATTTGTTGAGGTTGGCATATTGGAACAACAGTAATTTCCCTTGGCAAATCTCTTCACTGAATGAAAAGCAACCTTGCTATAGGAATTGCATCAGAAATGCTTTCAGATCGTCCCTCAGTCATATGATTAGGTCAATCTAAAGCTAAGACTTTGTAAGTGCAGGCAAAGACCACCTCCAAGGAGGATTGGCAGAGATTAGAGTTCTCTAACTCAAAGTGCACGACAAAAATGAAGTGCTCTATTGAATAGTTTTGGGCTGATAGCTGACATTATTGATTAGAAGTTTTCATTGAATCTTCCATACTTATCTTACTAATCATCCCTCTTCCCTGAAAGATTAGCTACTTCAGATCACATACAGTGTGAACATTTGGTACAGAAAAAAACCCATCTAACATAAAATCCCTGAATGCAAAAATAAAAGAGCAAGAAGCTGAAACTTTTAGGGAATATGGAGAATATTCAAAAATTGCCTTAATTTTTCATGGTATCTGACCGAATTGAATATCTTAAGTTGAATATCCAACTTACTGAAAACTGTTAGATTAAGGCTCCAAGGATGGAATCAATGGACCTTAGAAGCTCACCAGGCTCAACCACTCCACACAAACAGAGTCAGCTAATCCTATGTAATTCCTGGAAGGTGCTTGTCTGGCCTTAAACATGCCCAGACAGACACACCATATATCTTTACATTCCAACCTGTTTCAGTCCTTAATTATGACCTACCATTGGATTCTTCTAATTACAAATGAAAATCCCTTGTTCTTTCCTTGTTCTCTGCTTATACAGAGAATATATTATTCCCTTACTCTTTTATGTGTCTGGATACTGTTTCCATGCCCACCATTTTTTCCTCCTCAGCCTAAACAATCACGTTTTTGCAGATTTTTTCTTTGAATTCATATTTCCAAACCTGCTGCACCAAGAGTTATGTACAGAAGTCTGTAGTGTGCATTACTCCCCAAATAAAGGAAGCAAGCCATTACATTTTCAAACAGGTACCACAACAAGATGAAAATGAGGAAGAATTTTAGCTTTTTCTAGAAGCTACTACACACTATCCTTATATAATTCTAGTTCTTTTATGATGGGAGGGTAGAAAAAGTGGTCAGAAGTACCCATTTTTACATTAAAACCTTGTCCATTTCATGAATTCATTAGGAATTGTGTGTGCTGCTCAGGTAGAAGACAGGAAACATTTATAATGAGGCTCTAAAGAAAGCTGAAGGAGTCTGAATGCCCCAAGGAAGGCTGCTTTTGACCTATGACAGAGGCTGAACAATTTTATTACCCTTTGAATTATAGATTGACTAGAAGAACACAAAGAGCAGATACACTTGCTGGTTGCTTTAAAGAAACATGGAAAATATTTCTGTTGTATGGGCCCAGAAACATTCACGAAGCAATCGAAAGCTTTTTTGACTGGTTGAGAATTAAGAAGAGAGATGTACTGGAGAGTTATGCTGTCAAATGTTTTTCACCACTTGACATGTCAGCAACAGGATTTGGGCAGGTGCTGCGAGAAAAACAAAGTATGTGTTTATGGACATTCAACACCTTTCTGCAAGCACTCTTGCCTCACACTGTCACACTGGGTTGCTTTCAGCACGTAATGTGCTTCACAGGGATAAAAATAGCACAGATATACGATTTTGCAGGACACAGCAATGTTTGACTGGGAAAACGGAATAGTTTTGGGAAGAGCTGTGATACCTGGGCTAATGCTCAGAAAAGGGGAGGAGATGAATGTCAGTCCTCAACAACTTTTTTCCTATGTGCGTCAATACAGCAGGTAAATTACTGTATGGTGAATGCTATTGCCAGTATGTCTGCTTCAACAAACAAGAAATAGATTTTAAAAAATACTTAAACAGCAAATATCCATAGAGATATTGATTTTTTAGGTGCTCAGCAGTAGCTGAAGCTGCAGTTCTAAGATTTTATAATGAATATTTGAGAGTTTTTCTAGAGATCTCAAGGAAGATTTGCTTTTTTCTGACTGAAATTTAGATAAAACTCACATTTCCTAAAAGTAATTGGCAAATATTTATATGAGATTTTGCTTATTATTTTATAACCCAACATTTGCTTGGGTTTTGGTTTTACTGTTTTGGGGGTGGATTTAAGTTGTTTTTTGTTTGAGTTGGCTTGTTTTATTTTGGGGCAGGGGGGTTGGTTGGTTTTGCTTGTTTGTTTGTTTTTAGTAGGGTTTTTTGGTTTGGGTTTTTTTTGTTTGGTTAGTTTTTGGGGGGAGTTGAGGTTTTCTGAGGGGAGCTGATTTTTTGGTTTTGGGTGCTTTTTTGGTGGTGGTGTTTCGGTATTTTGTTTTAATTCTGTGACAGGATCATTTGCAAACACTTTGTGATTTAACATTCACTCCATGTAACTAAGGAAAATAAAGAGATGTCCTAACCTAGACACATACCAATTTCCTTACTAAGTAACTTTTCCAAATCAGAAGTGATATTCAGCTCCATTGCAGAACCTGAAACCACAGAGATATTAAGAAAGGCTATTGGTACAAGTAACTGTCAGAATACTCTCCCTTTTGGAATCTAATATTACTTCTATAGTGCTAACAGATATATAATAATACAAAGTCACTATTTCAAGAAAGAAAGACCTGAAAAATAGAAGTCCTACCAAAGTCCTTTCTCAAATGAAGGAGGGACAATTTTTATTATGTGATTTATCAAAAGATCTCAGGAACATGTTGAAATATGTGTTTAACCCTATGCAAGAAGATTATTGGGGACTGAAAAAGCTTGCAGTTAGTGATCTAAAAAAAGAGTGACACTGAAGAAACTATTGCTTTCTGCTATCCATGCTGAAGTCCAATCAAGCAAAAGAATCCAATTAATTAAAAAGCAATGATGGATGTTTTTATTGATGCCTACATGAATGTGAATTTAACCTTTTTTGTAGACTGGTTCTAACCCCTTGGTATAACTTTATCAGAAGTAATAAAAAAAAAGCAAGGTCATGGTAATGTTAGTGACAAGAACAAATTTGAGCGTTTTTTTACTTAAATAAAGTTTGAACCTATCTCCACAAAAATATGGTTACATATGTCTTCTTTATCATCTCCTGACTCTCCAGCAGATAAAGGCACACAAATGTTTCTCATTAGAAACTAATCTGCAATTACTCTGGTCAGATAAGGAAACAGATAAAGAAAAGTATCAATGTTTGTATCTTGGATGTGTAAAAGATTAAGAGAAAAATACCAACTTGTTATATTCATTACTAACAGACACATAATAGTACAAGGTCTCTACCCTAAGAAAGATACCTCAAAATATTTAGATCTTACTGATGGATTTAGGTCAGTTCTTTTTTTGTCTTGACTCTTTGAAAAGCTCCCAGTTTCCTTATTGATTGCACAAAATCTTGTGTGCAAGTTGCTCAGGGGCTTAAATTTTAAGTCCATGTGAAGTATCCCAAGAGCATGAAACCAAGGCTGAAGGTGTTTCCATGGAAGAATGAAGGTTTTGCACTCTGCATTTTTTTTTCCAGTTAATGAAATGTAGAAAATCATCATTAGATGATGGACAATTGTTCCAAGGAAAAAAATTAACTAAGCAGTGGGAAAAACCCAAGTAAGAAAACCATGAATATGTGTGCCATAAGAATCCTGCTGATGTGTCACATAAAAATATAGAGCTGATTTGCAGGAGACCACTGCAACAGGTATTAAGCTAATAATTGTCCTGTGTCACAAGTCTCAGGTTAACTAAGAAGGAGGGAAAGCTGTGCAGAAACTCTTTAGCTGCCCAAAACTGAGGTAATTAACTAATTAACATGGCTGGGACAAGGACAGTGACTGCTCATTTCATGACTTGGTCTCATATCTCCAATTTGAACCATGTAGATTCACACAGACTTAGCCTGAAGGTTTATGTAAGATTTGCTGGGCTTTATTGCAAAACTGATGAAGCACAATTCTGTCACCCTCTTGTAAGTCATCTAACTGCAAGCCCAAGTTGAATTTTTCTGTCTTTAATGTGTACTAATCACTTACAAAAAGACTTTTTTTTCCACTGTGGAACAGGAAGGGTGATGTAATAAAGAAGCATTGCAAAGTACATTATTTAACCTAGAAAAGCTGGCAATCAAACTTCAGAAGGCTTATAGTTTCGAGCTAGAAATATTCAAGTTTCATTGTTGGACAACCATATTCAGCAACAAGCCAGACTCTAGTCCAGCCTAGTTCCTAGGTATGACTGCAATTTACTAGAACATATCTAGTAAAGCAAATAATACTGGATAACTGACACAGTTATGTATGCGCCTTCGTGTCCTTTTGAAGCAAAATCCAGTGGAATAATGCTTGTGGCTTCCTGGGGGATACAGTTACTCTCATAAGGAAAATAAATGCATTATAGAGAAGTTCTAATATAGCATGAGAAGAACCCTTACCCCATCATGGAAATCGAACCTTTTATTTTTAACTAAGTGCAATTCTTTGTAATTGCTATTGAAAATGAAATTGTCAGTTAATAAATAGGTCATCTCAGCAAAGGGAAGAATGTACTTTGCCCAGTTTTGGGGGAGATGGAAGTCGTGAAGAACTTCATAACTATTTGGGGTCGGGGTCTTCCTTGCAAAGCCATTTCTATAATGTGGGAAATGGAAGACACAGAAAAATCACATAAGCATCTAAATGAACTATTTAATCCCAGTGGAGTCTGTGTGGCCTCAGCAAACAAAGAGGCCTCATTTCTTCCAGAACCTTACCAGTCTGTAAGAGGGTAACTCTCGTAAAAATGGCTACCCTCATACATATGTAAATATTCTACTTTTTTTTCACTGCTGTGTAGTAGGTCTACATTAGGGCTGTAACCTCCTTCATAAGCTTGAAATAAACAAAAAGAATTAATCAGCATTACTATAATAACAAAATTAGTAAAAAAGATATAAAACAACCAAACTATTTTTAAAGGGTAATATCTTAATCCTCTTTCCCCTTGTTATTTTGGCATCAATTTTTCTGTTAGGAAATTCCCCAGTATCCTCAAACTATGTAAGGAGTCCTTATACTGCTTCAGGTTTATAAAAAGAAAATAGTAGATTTGATGATCTGTATTATTCAAACTTGTTTCAATGCAAAGTCATTACCTTCATTCCATCCTAGAAGGAATTAAGAACCAGCTGTCTTTAATCTGCTCTGCTGTTCTAGTCAATCACAGTTTTCCTGAGCAGCAGGGAAAGGAGGACTCAGGTGTTGACACTTGGTTCTGATTGCTGTGTGCTGATGGAGCACAGCTGCCCAGATGAAGAGTAAGTAGCATGCTTCTCCGAGCCTGAGCTTTTCATTTTGGCATTGGTTAGTTTCTTGATTAATACAACACATTTTGTTGTATTGGTTAGTTTCTTGATTAATGCAACAAATGTTTTGTTGTGTTTTTGTTTGTTTGTTTGTTTCTGGTAGTCTATACCTATGTAAGGATAGATTAATATCCAACTAAGACTAGGTTAAATGATTACTTCTTTGTATAAAATCTTGTTGTTGTTGTTTGACCTCAAGCATGGTAGTCACATTGGTGTATTTATATTTCCTGAAAATCAGCCTAATTTAGCGGGGCCTTTTGTCACTGTGTTTAGCAAAAATTCACTTCTTTTTATATTACAGTGCTATACAGCATAGAAGCTGTAGGGAATAAGTAGAAGTGAAATAAAGAATTTTAATAGCTGCTTCACTTTAAATGGGTTTCAGCACTGGCATTCTCATTTCTCCACAGAAGTGGAGGAATTGGAATGACAGAATCTCTTTTAATTGTAATGGTTTAATGTTTCAGTACTCTAGCAAAAGAGTGATATTAAAAGGCAACAAGTCAAAACTCTCTATGAGAGAAATTATGGTGCTAGAAATGGCTGATATTTGTACTAATTTTATATTAAAATATGGCCAGAAAACATGGACTAAACTCTGAAGACAAAAAAAAAAGTTTGGGCAGTATTTTCTTTTTTGCAAAGGAAAAGAAATCATGTTCCTTGCAAAAGGAACATGATTTGGTCCCTGGAAGAATATCAAATTGTACTTAATCTATATTAGACTGTTCTAAACCAGATGACTTAGTCATTAATATAATATTACTTAATGTTTTAAACTAATGTGGATAATATTTTTTTTATGCCAAAATTTCTGCTGTAATGAGTGGGAATGGAGTTTAGAAAAGCTTACAAGGAATTAGTCTATAGGTTGTTAATGAAGCACTTCCTCACACACACCTGTGAATTTAGCACCTGATTTTTATTATCCTCTTTGGTAAAGCTCTTATTTGACTACGAGTAAATCTTACGATGTATAATATTTATTGAACACTTGTTTTCTTATTTATATGCTTTGTTGACTTCATAGAACCTTTAGGTGGGGAAGTAAGGAAGCATCATGAAATAGAAAAATCAAGGAAAAAATAGCATTAAGATCACAAACAAGAATATGTTTATGTTAAAAAGAAATATAATTCAGTGTTTCTGAAGAAATAACGTTTAAGTAATATTAAATAGATCAACAGGAGTAAATATGTTGTTATTTATTACTACTAATTGCAAGCAAAATCAGTACAGCTCTGTTGTTGTAATGACAAGTGCTCTGTTTTACTGTCTGCCCTATGTTTTCTCTTCCTAACGACCAAAATCACTCAAGCTTATTACCTTGCCTAGCTTCTTAGCCAGAAAACTATTACTGAAACCACTTCTCCTCAGTGAATGAGTCTTCCTATTTTCTTGTGTTTAACCCTACATAATTTACTAATGGGGATTGTTCTTATAGAAATAGGATTTTACAAACGGAACCCAGTTTTAAGTAGATGCCATACAGAGACTGTGAAAGGATTTTTTTTAGTTGCCTTTTGATGGATTTTTAATTGCTGAATATATTTCTGGAATTAGGAGTGAGATAGAAAAAGGTCCATGGTAATTTCTGGAACAGTGAATAGTTATGATAATCCTTTGGGATTTGGTGACTGAGTCAAAAGGCAGGCAATCATACTACTTTGATACACTTTTTCTTTTAAAAAAATTTCAGTAGGCATAGCAGATGTTTTCTAATGCAATTTGAGTGCCCCAAATAATTGTAGGTAGTGGGTTGCTTTCTTTAAAGTGAGGAGTTGGATGGGCAAATGAAAGAAACTATACCTCAGCTGACAATCTGTAACTGAAGGAAAACGAATGGAGTAAGTGAAGAGAAAAAAATTAAATGAAATGAGATCTTCCTGTGAAAAGTGTTCTTTTTTTCTTCTCAGAGTGGAAAAATGGTCATTAGAAAGGTGTTTTCCTTGTTTGAGATTGTAGCATTGATAATTAGTGGTGATTCTAAGGTGTCTAATTTTGTACTACCTGTCCAAGGAAAAGACCTGGTTTCTGTTGCCTAAACCTTTCCCACCTCCTAAATAAGTTTTCCATTCAGAAGATTTAAAATATATTTTTAAATTCTGTTCCCTGTTTTTGATCCAATAAACATTTAGCTGCTGCTTCAGGAGCTCTTTCACCTCTAGAAAAACAATTAAAAATATAGTCTGAATTTGGTTACTTATTAGTCTCCTGAGGGGAAGGACAAATCTTGTGACTTTTGCATCTCAGGTACATGACCACAACTCTACATATATTGATGTGCTTAATATGGCTGGAGCACACCTAAATGTTTGTTTACTGCCAGTCTTCTAACAGCCTGAATCACATACCAAGCATTAAAACAGAAGGGATAAAAAAAAAAAAAGGAAAAGGAAAATTTTTACCCTAGCTCACTCTTTCTGTGTGGTCCTGTGACTTCATTCTCTGTATCCCTCTCAATATAGAATACTGGATGTTGACATATCTCTTAATTCCTCTAAGGTGTTTCCTAAAGAAACTGAATTGAAGGAGAAATTAATAAGATATTGTGAAACTTAAAGGATGAAAGTCATCATTCCAACAGGAACCATCCCATTTCTCATTCTAACATCTATTGAAACATAACAGGGTTATATATGCATGTTATTAGTTGGAGAAAAGTGAAATAATTAGAGCTTCTGTTCCTTTCTTCTTGTGCAAGTGTGGGCTTCTAGTTGTCCCCTAAAACGTTTTGGTTATTTTTTTTGTTTTAGGCTCTGAATACATAAACTAAGAGCAGGTATGGAACTCACTGGCAAGAAGAATTGGGCATACCTAGACAAACTGCCAGTCTAATTTGCATCTTTCTCCTCTTTCCACATCTTGTTTTAAGTATTTATTTATGCACATATTACAGAAAATAGTTAAATAGTGAATTCATCTGAAGGAAAAATCACTCAAGCAAATTAGAGATTAATAATGGATGTATTTTATGTATTTTTCTTTTCTTCTACTGTGTAATATTCCTAATTAAAAAAAGAATCTGAATTTAATATTTATGCTGACTCATACAAGCTAAGTTCCTGAAATAGCAAAGCAGCATTATTATCTACAATTCTAAAACTAAGTTGCCATGCCATTGATCAGGCATTATTTAAAAGGCTTAAGCAGACTTCCCAGGGAGGCTCATTTCCATCCAAATCAAACCTATAGCGAGTGTAACCTCACCTTATTTGTAATGCCTGGTGGGACACGCAGGGCTCCTGTTGTTTATGAAGTATTGCAGTGTAAGTAATTTGCCTGCGTAAGAGATCTATAGCTTGAAGGTCAAAGGTCTTGATGGCCTGTGACCCAGAAACAAGAAATGTTTAGCCTTTCTGTGTACATAAAGTTTGGCCACTTCAAAACCTTTTGAATGTGCCTGTGCTGTGCTGTGCCCCTGCAGCTTTATGTGACTTTTCTCTCAACAGTATTTGTTTCAAAACTCCCTTTAAAAATAGTACCTTGCAGGAACTGCTCGGCCTCCCAGGGGGTGAGTAAAAAATACATTCACTGCCACATTTGAGCTCTTGGGAGTGAATGATATACTTACCTAAATATTTGTTGCCTTACGTTACTGTGAAAACAGTAGCTTAAATTGAGATTTCAAAGACAGTATTTATCTCCATGGTTTCAATTACCTGTGCAGCTTTGGTATGGTAGTTAGCCTTGTTGGCTTTTTCATCTTCTATAAAATCTCAGTTTACAATAATGTATGATACATAAATAACATGTTACCTACAAAAATAACTTAGTTTGGTCAATTTCAGGTACCTCTCAGATGAAGAAAGGATTTTGCCAAACAGTCTGGAATTTATTCCTGCAGCTGCTGGATCAGGCAAGCAAGGGAAGTTAATCCAAAAATATGACAAAAATTTGGACAAAACCAGGGATTTTACTGAAGCCTCTTTCCCACTCATGAGTGTGATCTCAGCAACATTTTAACTCTTTTTATTTAAAATTAGAAAACCATGGTGTGATGATCGCTCAAGGTTCTTGACAATGAGATTTTTATAGTGAGCTGAATGTCTCTCCTTCCTTGGGCTGTGTGTTTTCAAAACATTCTTTTTTTTTTTGCTAGAGTACGGTTATGCAACTAAGAGGCCTGTGAGAAATAGCCTAAATCCATTCTGGGGCAAAATAGTTCTGAAAGGGTCAATCAAATATCCATAGGTCTCCAATTTGTAGATCTTTTCACTAATGAATGGAGGCTGGTAACAAAATAGGGTTTTAAGAGGAAAACCTGATTTATCTGTAGAGTGGCAAATTGTGAGTTAATAGCAAGAGCGAGGCTCTTTATTCAACAATTGTTCAGGATACAAATTTGCTTTCAATGCTGAGTAGAAAAGTTCTCTCTGACATTACCCCAGCAAAGAGCTTCTCTTACACAGCTGTGCTGGTCTCTCTAGCTGTGTACAGGTGAAACTCAGGACTTACAGTAGGCAGGTGATGGTGGAGTGCAATCAGGATAAGAGTTTACACATGAGAGCTTGTAGCAATTCTAGATTAAGTCATCAAGAGTTGGTGTTTAATGGATATTTTGCTGGGATAAAGTGTCTGTATTTCTCTAGTTAGCTTATTTAGCTGATTTAAGGCATAAGAGAACTAAATTACTCATTTGACTTAAGTTTTTATGTAGGTTTAATCTCTGAGCTACTGCCTTCTCAAATTTTCCCACAATTCCTTTTTTTTTCATAAACTTTTCTTATGGAAATAGTGACTAGAGAAAAACATGTTTTGACTATTTAAGCTTTTAAATTTTCTTCTCAATGTTTGGGGTAAGAGGAGAGAGAAAAAGCATCATTATTAAATTTGACTGTAAAAATTAACAGTAGAACATGTAAAGCAAATATGTTGAATTCTTGACTGCATCTTGTTATAAATTAGTTATCAATGGTGCAGTTCCTTTTTGCTCCAGTTACCTCAAGCAAACATTAGAAAAAAATATTCCAAATAATTTCATTCTTCTAATTATCTTTTTGTGAAAAGCCCTGTGATTGGACAGATGTTTATGAAGTTAAACAATTAATTCAAATGGTGGGGTGGAATGTATTTTTTCATGGTGTTTTAAGAGGTCTCTGTCCCCTTGAAGCTTTTGTTACATCTGAGCTGATTAAATGTAGGATGACAACAGAAAACTGGATGGACAGACAAACTAAGATACAGTTCTGTAAGCAGTTTATAAATTATTCACATTGCTATTTCATTTGTTTTCACGATATCTTTAAGAAAACTGCTGAAAATAGGAACATAATATGTTTTTCTAACTACATTTTTTTTCATAGCATACCACATTTTGGCAGTGGATACTAGTGTAGTCTTACATGGAAAATGTAAGTTACTTAGGATAAGCAGGTTTACTGTAATTCTGAGACAGACATGGCATTTCTGCCTTTACTGATTGTCACATCTTAACTTTAATTTTTATAGCTGACAATGTTTTATCTCTTTTGTGCATGGATCTCAGTCCCTCATAGATTATATGCAACTATTAATTTTCTTTGAAGGGATGGGGACTTACAGGTCAGTGCTGACTTTAAATTACCATTTATTTTTAAAGAAACTCAAGTAGTCAGCAGACCACATGGACTGCTTTTCACTTTGGAAGATACCCATAATTGTAATGCTATTTGTCATTTTAAGACTAGGAATATGACCTAAGTTCCCAAGCCCACATAGCAAATAAACACTCCATGTCTCCTGGGAGCAGCACTACCACTCCACTACTAACTTTGGCTCATTATACTGAGTTTGCTGAACATTTAGCCCTTTCAATGTACTGTGTATGTGATATATGAGAATGAGTGAGTGGGTGTTGCTTGCAAATGTCCTCTGTTCATCCATAATATAAACAGGCCATCCTTACTGGTCCCTAGGTAACCAGTTTCTGGCCCAGTGTTTAAGCTGCAGTCTCCTGGAAAGATTGTGTGTTGGACCTGGGTCTGTTTGTATTAGAAAATTATCTAGGGTTTGTAGAAATTCTAATGATTTACTGTACATGATTCTAGCATATATAACTTAATTTGAATGCCCTGATAACTCCTTTACCCTATATATCATAGATGCAGAAGCAATAAATCATTCTAATCCTTGGGTTTGACCGCTACAGCATCTTTTCTTTGTCTTTTGGAGGCTCCAGCCAGCAAACTGAGGTTCATTAACTCATGGCCTAACAGTGTGGCACTTTGCTGCTTTTCTCTGAATGCCTTCTCCTTAATGTTGTTATCAGCACTTTTTAAAATATTTATTGATGATTCATATAGAGTAAATAGACTCACTATAATGATTTGAAAAATGTTTCTTCCCATTTTAAGTTCTTATCTGAGACTCCTAGCATTAGAAAACAGCAAGTGAGGAGGGTGTGTGGGAGAGTCTGTGCTTTACCAATTGTAATTTTGTCATTATGCTTACTTGTATTGCACTTGCCACCTCTTGCACTGAGGTTGTGATTTGTTTCTAGCTGTTCTGCCTTGTATCCAAATGACAAATTATCAATCTTAGCATACTGAAGCCTTCATCTTACACTTTCTTTTCCATTAGAACTTGGAAAAAATGGTCAGGCACTCAGTATAAACGAATTCAAATTTGATTGGGATTTTTTGGTTTGGTTTGAGATCTTTTTGGCATTTGCAGAAAGAGGACTTTGAAGGTCAACTTTAGGACTTCCCTCTTATGCTAAGTTCTCAAGGTGTCTTCATCTGTGAAGTCCCTCTAGCTGATGTGTGTGATGTGCTCCAGCAGATATTACTGCCTGCAGAGTTGTGGCAGGCAACTTCAGAGTCTCAGAGTCTTGTTCACTCTTGTCCCCTCTTCTACTCTACTCTTGTTTGCTGCAGACCATGCTCTGTCCAGCTCTTGTAATGTTTATCAAACAAAAGCACTTTTCACCACAGACTCAACCACGATAGTTGCTTTCCTCTCTTATGATTTCTGTATTGTCTTTTGTACTACACCTGTGCTTCACCCATTGCAAAACAGTACCATAATTTCCTATCCTGCTCTAGCACAGATAAATCTCTAAGTAGTTGATATACTGAACATAATTTTGTAATGTTTCCTTATTTTTAGTAGGAGTGTTTCTCTGCACCCCAGTCATCCCTTGAGCACCACATTGCACCAGGAGTCATGTCTCTGTAACTCAGGCATTCCTCTGCAACACTCAAAATGTGCAAGCAGAATGCAATATACAGTAATCTGGGAATTGGTTGTGACATGTATTTTTGGAAGACCACACTACTTGAGCATTTTCATTCCATAGCAGCTGTTGGTTACTCCTAATAGATTATATTGGAATGAACAAGTGGAAACAAACTTCACGAATTTCAGCCATGACCTCAGATATAATTTGTATCATAAAACATTTTACATAGTGGTCAATGTGGCATAATATATGGTTCAACATGTGTTGACATGTATTAGCAATTTATGTTAGAGTATTCCAAAGAGCTAATAGAACCTCTCGACTCTTCTTCTTAATTATATTTCACTTATATAAAGTTCACAGTTTTAATATTCATTTCAGAACTCTTCTTGTTAGGTAGTACCTCAGAAGCACTTCAAATACTAACAAAGGAGTTAAAAAAATGCAAAAATGAGGCTTTTAACCTGCTTTTCACTTGGACAAATTAGCTTGTGAGTTCACCAGTGCATATGGATCCATTTATATCATTTGAACTGCACTCCTATGGATGTTCTATGCTGGGCAACTGAAAAGGAGAAGCAGAGAAGTGGAAGTACAGGAAGCCACAACTGGCAGTTTGATAATTTGTATCACAAGAGCTCTTACCTGAAGTGCACAGGACTTGTACAGTGAACACAGTTAAAATGATACTGATATTTCAGAGACCATTTTACTTACAAATTTTGGTCCTGTGAGCTTCAAGAGTAACACATATTTTCTGGTTTATAGTCTCTCTTTCCGAGTATTTTTGATGCCAAAAAAGTACAAATAAGTATGACGTTCATACCTATACCTTCTGAGAAAAGGCTAATAGGCCTTTCAGATCCTTGCCACACATTTTGTATTTTGTGGGCTAGGAGAAAAAGATCATCTGATTAAAAAATGCACATAGCACTCATGCGTAAATACTCTGTTTTATTAGGAAACATTACAGGGAGTTGGAAGAGAGAAAGCAATAAAATAATTATTTTGATTTTCCAGATTTAAAGCTGATCCGACCAGTATCACACCATATGTAAGGATTTGTTATCTTGAGTTTTGTAACCTAGAACATTCATTCAAAATATCTTGTATTCAAAAATATCTATAACTAACTGAAGGACTTGTAGTAATGGTTTGTTTCAATGAGTGCTGAGCTCACTGTTTAAAAATCGATCTCTTCTTTGTATTAGTACTTGCTTTAGTTTGTTGATTGTTTTATATTTCTGCTACATTAAATGCTGTCATTTCTACCATCGATTTTTCATTTGTTTTAAGCTTTCTGGAGCCAAATATCAGAACTAAAGGCAACATAGGAATTGCAACAAGACTCCATTTTACTTGGTCTGTTAAGATTTTCTGCTCTTTAACTATCCTGAAATTCAAAGTGAAGATCACCTAAAATTATGAGTTTGTATAATAGAAAACTCAAACTTAAAACTTTAAATCTTTCGAGAGCTGGCAGAAGGAAACATCTTGACCACAACCCAACTGAATATTTTATCTCTTGTATGCACAACTTTTCCTATGAATGTAATTTCCAGAAATGACCATCAGTTGAATGACTGTGACAGATGTCACCATCAGTTGCTCATTGGGCAAACGGCCTCTGATACACTGACTGATACAACTTCAGCAGCTCTTTGAGAAGATCACTCTGCTGCTGCGAGCCTTGGCTCACACAGGGCATTAATATACATTACTCTCCATTACATAGGAAAATGCTAGGTGGTTCATGTGGGGTGACAATAACAGTGTGCCTGATCTTATTCTAGCTGCAATAGCACTGGTAGTCCCTTTCAGGTGCTACAGTGTGTTGTTGAGCCACTTCTTGTCCACAGAATGAAGCCTAAAGCATTAGTGTGTCTTTATTTCTGAAGAAGAATCTGGATGGTCTGTATGAGTCAGGTTAAAATTTAGGAGGAGCAAGTTATTGCAGCATCAGTATGCTGTCCTGGAAACACTACTGCTTAGCAAGGGCAGGTTGCATGATATTAGCAAAATGAGCACTTTTTTTCAAATATTGCTTGATTTCTACTTTAGATATTTAGTAAAGCATCTGTAACTTTAAAATTGAGTCATAGTCTTGGCACAAAAAGCTGTATGACTTGCAATATGAAAGCAAACATTTGTTTATTTAGATTTCTCTTTAGGAGCAAACTTTTGTAACTGTATAGGGAATATTTCTTGACTTAATGATTAGTAATAAAGGAAGAAACCAATGTTAAAAATTATTAGGAATGTAATAAAGAAATAAATGGAAAACACCACTGTGATTGTTTTTATCTGTAACAAACACACAAGAACTGTATACAATTCTTTTTTACTCATTTCAGTTATGCATGAGAAAAGGTTTAGAAAAGGATGAATGTATAAGAACGTGTAAGACCATCATCTGCATGAGCAAAAAGCATACTGGCTAGGATCCTTCACAAAAAAGAAAACTAAAGAACATAGGGAAGGAAGTTTGCAAAACAGAGTGTGGAGAAAAGGTGGATAAGGATTTATTTCAGTTCTGTCATAAGAATGAAAGGAATAAAATGAAACTAGTAGTATTCAGAGCAAATCAAGGAAGATGCTTCTTCATACAACTTATTGAGCTGCCACATGTTGTTATGGATAGTGAAAATCTACATGATCTTAAAGTATGACGGTTCAGATTCCTGGAAGAAAAATAAGAACTGTTACATAGACAAATAGATAATGTTTCTGCTAAAGAAGTTTTTAAGCTGCATCTTGCTGAGGTTTAGATAATATTCTGAGAAAGTATAGCTATGTACTTGCTTTCATCTTCCTCAGGTTCCTACTGTTGGTCACTGTGAGGGTCAAGATAGCTGGAGAGACCCTTTTCTCCCAGTATTTCCACTCAATATACAAGCTGTATCTATTCCAGAAATATTAGTACCTAACAAGAAAACAGAAAGTAGGAAAACCTTTTGTCTAGAATTTACCTCTAGAAAAAAATTCTTTCTTCCCTGAAAAAGAACCATTTCTGTGAGGATACAGCTGTCTGAAAAAGGCCTTATGATTTTCATGCTTATTGCTTCTCAGCCATATTTGGTTCAAAAAAGTTATTATTTCTCACTTAACCTTTATAAGCAGTATCATCTGCAAAGACAATTATATGTTGATTTGATCACTTTTTAAATGACTAATGCATTGCATCAGAGAGAATTTTGCATCTTCTAAAAAAATATATGTTCAAATTCTTTCATGTCCTTACTGGTTTCCTTTATTGACGTTTCACATAGTATTCATAGTTATTCTGATGAAGAGGTAAAGAGAGGTAAAATAACTATTTTATTTATTTTTAATGGAGAAAATAAAGTTCATCTGTTAACTGCTTGGGCTGTTCTTTCTTTTTTTTTTTTTTTTTGTCTTAACTGAGATCACTCATTATTTATTTACTAGTTTATTAGGTCTCTTTATTCTGATGAATGCTTTTGGTTGTTGTTTGTTTTTTTTTGTTGTTGTTGTTTTTTGTTGGTTTTTTTTTGTATTTTTGGCATTTTCCCCATTTTTTGCAGTCAAAGAGTTTGGAATTTTTGTCCCAAATGGAAATTCCTTTCAAAGAATTCAATTTCAGAGTCACACAGAAAAGTTCTTGGCTAGGATTACATTTTCTTTGCAACACTAAATGATACGTTTCGCAATTTTTCTCTGCCTGGTCAAAGCAGTGTCATTAAAATTACTTAATATGCAAACTTAAAAATAAATGTTCAGTCTTATAAACTCCTATACCTTCAGTTAATGGGCTGAGGTAATACACTGTCCATTACCCCAGAAAATAATAGACTCCCATCTTTCTCAATTTGTACTTATTATATTTTATGTGATACCAAGGAAAAGAAACTTGGTAATATGTGGTTTTGGTTTTTGGCTCATGCTCTATGGTGGTTTGCTGTGGGTTCCCAGTAGTCATCTTTAACTGCATTGTTGGAGTTTTACAGAGGCTGGCGGGAATTCCCTGCTTCTGATGGACTTTTATGGCTTTGCAAACCCTGCTAAATCACCTTTACAAGTTTTTGTTCATACAAAGTTCCCGAAAGAATTATTACATTTCTTTTAACAGAAAGAAAAAAATCTGATGCTTGGTATCTGAAGAGAGAAATCCTGGGGTTTTAGCAAATTTCCCACATTGTATAACTCTTGTTTTTGCTATTCCTCTTCTTCAAAGTTGCAAAACATTATTTTACATGTTTTATTTAAGGGAGAAGGAATATTTTGGTGGTTTTCTTGTTTTGCTTTCAGAACTAAATATAAATATTTCCAGAGGTGTACAGTGGTATATGAGGTTTTCCCTGCTCCATCAGTTGTGATTACAGTAGGGAAAATATAGGAAAAAAAGTCCTTTGTAACAGAAGGAAAACAAACAGTTAAGCCTTGCCCTCCACTTCTGAATGTACACACCTGTAAGTTTCCACAGTTTAAAAAGAAGTATTCTTGTGGGAGCTGTTTCTTAAGATAGTAAAAACTGTCAAGATTCTTGGCTTGTTTTCTTCTATTCAAAATAAGCACTAATTTTCAAAAGGAAAATAAAGAACTTTTGTAATGACAGAATCAGCTTAGTGTAAGCCTCATCTTGTCCTTAAATTACATTTTCATTCCTATAGAATGAAGAAATAGAAAGATATGTTGCTGAGTATGCCAAGCTGGAAAAGGAACACTTCCCTTGCTTTCAATACAGGACTGAACATGATGGAGAATTAGTGATCGGTTTTGCAACACAAAACACCAGCGCTATGTTGCCATCAGTTTTGCCAAGATCAATGCATTTGTAAACCCAAAATGTCTCTAGATTTCTTCATCATGCTCTGCCTAAAGAGCAAAACACTAGGTATGAAGCCTTCTCACGGAGGATAGTGGAAAATTTTTTTATTGATTTTTAGTAAATTTTGGATTTAATCACTATCGGAATATCACCTTTCCCCTCATCCCCATCCCCAAGGTAAATAGTGAGCACAAGGCTCTAAATTATATCCAAAGTCTAACTTGTAAACACTGGGACTTGAGTCAGATTTGCAGGTACATACTTCATAAATTTTTCTGATAATTCAATACAACGTAGGTGTTACTTCATTTCAACACTTTGGTCTTTGTATTGAAAATAAAATCTTACTAAAGAGAAATGGGAAAAAATCACAGAAATGAAGATGGAAAATCTTTAGAGTAGGACAAAGCAATTCTGTCAGAGTTAAATATTGGATGCCAACAGGGGAAAATATTTTAAAATACCTTTTAAAATCCCATATTTGCAGGATCCTTGCAGTTTTTCTGTAGGTAACCAATCTTAAGCAACATTTTGGCTACATGGTTAATTCATCTCATTTCAACTATTATGGTAGCATGCATTTGACTGAGCAGCAGGATATCTTTCATGTACAAAACACCAAGTATTAGTAAATTGCATTCCTGTCAATCTATTATTTAAACAAAAGCAAAAAAAGAACTTAAAGGCCCTATGAAAACCTACTAAAGGTTTGTGTTACTTTCTCCCAATACAGGATGATTACAAGTGTGGGAAGATATCATGCTGAAAATTTCTGATAGGCAAGTATAAATAAATATTTTGATAAAATATAAATGTACTGTAAGAATGTTAGTGACATGCTTTCTGCTTTCCATAGATGTCTTTCCCTTTGCCTGATCTTTGGAAACAATAACTGTGACACTGATGTATTCAGTGCTATTGTGCCTGTTGTATTAGGAAAAAAAAAGACACTTCAGAATAAGATATTCTGCTTAAGACACATTTGGATGAACCTGGGGTAAATCTGCCTGGGAAAATGGGATTTAAGTGTCTAGAAAACAAGATTAGCCTTTTCCATTTGATCTTTGGTGAAATCACATTGAACTGAGATGTTTTAGAGTTGACAGCTCCTAGTGAATTCGCTTTTTCTTCACATTACAGAAATGGAGAGCAGAGGCCACAGGCCCTGCTGCCCTTTTATTGTCTTATAGCTCTGTTGTGTCAATTCTCATGCAAGAACTTGTGCTGCACGTATTGAGTAGCTAAAGCTTCACTAATAGTGTTTGACATTATAATAGATGTCTAGCCAAAATTATAAAAAAAAGATTAGATGGATTCAAATCTCTGTGATTAATAGGATATGTTACTTCATGCCATTTTTTTCTTCTTTGAAGTAGGAATACATAATGGATGTCATAATGTAATTGTAATTTTTGCGACTTCCTAGAATTGTTACCTCAAATAGGTGGCAAAAAAGGTGAAGACCTCTTCCTTGTTTTAAAAAAAGTCAAGCAGAAACCTCTGTAGTTAGCAAAAGAGAGAAAGTTAAGTGCTACTTTATTTTCCTAATTACAGCATGCTGAAGGCTTCATACCTGGTACCATTTAAAGATAAACAAAAATCATGTGGCAGACCAGCAAGATTCAGAAGAAAAAATTGCAGTGAAATTATTATCTGTTCACAATTTTGTAAAAACCAATCAGCACTCTATATACAAGATAAAAAGTACGGTGCTTCTGAAGAGCACATCTCTCACGTGGAAATCGTACCTTGGTTGGTGCTCTCTTTCTAGCCTGCTGTTGATTCAGTTGAGCAGCTTGGATTTACTGCACAAGAAGCTTACAGTGAGTAAGTATGGAATTTCTTCATTCCCAGGTCGGCATTTACCATTTGCAATAAGAATGCCTATAGAGAAATTAGACACAGTTTTCTGGGTCTCAGGTATTAGAGAAATCAAGAGTTGCATTCAGATAAACTAAATTTAGTAGCCCATAAAACATACTTGTGAAAATCAGACCACTCATATGGAATGATTGATATTTAGCTATAAATGAAAGAATACCTGGAAGACAGTTGTCTCATTTCCATTTAATTCTTGTGACAGGCACAAGGGAAAAATAGTGCTGTTTAAATTAAAACCATAAACATGGTTCCAACAGAAGGAATGGATCAACTTGTGGGTAGTTTTCACATCTGGTTTGCTAAAAAAGTCCTCCATAATACATTTAGAGTATAAGGACTACTCCAGTGATGTGTGAGTAAGGGAACCCTGTGTGCTTCACTAGTTTGTGAAAATCTGAGACTCTTTTTGAAACCACTATTCCACAACACTCTTTGAAAACCTGATCTGGACATACAATCAGTCCTGCATAACTGGAAGATCTCCTATGATCAGAACTATGGTTTGAATCAGAGGAGATTTTTGCAATGAGATAGACATAGGCATGCATTTTGTCTCCAGTATCTATATTTCTAATTCAGAAGATTTCATAATTGTAGGTAACATATTTCATGTTTCTCCCCTCCTCAAGCAGGGTTGGGTTTTTTTGGGAGTGAGTCTTGGGAGCAGAATTCTAAATCTGGTTAAGAGTTAAGAGGAAATGAAGTGATGCTGGATTTTAATGCTTAATATTAGCTATGTTAGTCATCCATGATAAAATCTGAGATTTTGTGTGAGATTTTGTTAAATGGCTTTTTTTATCTACAATAAAAATGGACCTTTAAAATACCCAGCTGCCCACTTTTTTACAAGGCAGAGTTAGTATGTTTTGTATGTAAAACATGATACACATAGCAATTACAGGAATTAACCTAAAAAACATAACAGTTCTACAGAAATATCTTCTAGTTCACAAAAAAAAAAAAAAAAAAGAAAAGAAAAGAAAAGAAAAAAAAAGAAAAAGAAAAAAATGAAACTAAAATCATACAAGGTCCAGCAAGGCACTTCACTGTGTTACATTAAAATCCTCATAAAGTTATGATTATCAAAAATACATGTTGTAAAAACTTGTATTTGCAGTGCAAAGAAAAAAGGGTAGAAAAATTTTATGCTCTCTCTAATGGCAAAAAACAAAGAACTTCTAAATGTTGTTTCTCCTTGATAAAATTGTAACCTTTACTTGTTGAGCAATATCTGTTCACTTTGGCAACCATAATGCTTTGAAAGCATTACTGCTGAAATACCAAAGGAGCATTATTCAGATCAACAAAATTTTTAGCAAGTTTGTCTCACAATGTAGACTTCCATAAGAGAGGTTCTTTAACTAGAAAGAGACAAATTGGTTTTTTGTTTCCAGAGTTTAAAACATTGGCAGGAAAAAATCTTATGTGTGTAGGGGTGAGATATCAGGTTTTTCTGGGCCTAGGGGTATTGAATGAGAAGCTTTTGATTCCGTAAAGTCATCACTCTAGTTAGGGTTACTTTAAAAAGACTTTGCAATGATCAGATGAAATGTAGGGTTTTTTTCTTTTTTGACTTGAAATCTTCTTAATTTGTTTTTTGGTCTACCTCAACTTTTTAAGCTTTTTCCACACCTGCTGTGTCTCAAATGCAATTTCCTTCATTTAATCTGTCTACTTTGACACTTTGTAGATCATACAGTTTTTTTAATGGCGTATTTCCCAACAGATGACTGAATCCCAAAACTCAATCGAATGTCAGATCATCTAGCAATATCCTGTTTCTGTATGGCTTGATTTTGACAGTCCAAATGTCTCAGATAGAAATCAAGAAATCACTCCATAAGCAAGATGACAATATTGAGGACCTAACAAATTTTTAGTCTGGCTTAATCAATTGGAATGTGAATTTTTTTCATTCACTCATTTGATAATTGTCCAGTAAAACCTACTGACATGTCTAATCATCTTTTGAAACAACTTTCAAATTTTGTTCAATAGAGAGCTAAAAAGATGAGCAATACACCAATTTTAATATGAAAGCTTTATCAGTCAACAATCAAATACTCCCCTTATTTTATCAATTATGCCACTATTATGTTTGCTCCATTTTGATAATCAAATGGCCATGCTGGAGACTAAGTTCCTGCCCCTCTTTCCCCCTCCATTTATTGTGAGTCCCCTTACAGCATTGGCTCTCCCCAGGGACAGATATTCTAATGTAGATTCTCAACATGAGACTTCTTTTCTGTAACTTTAGGGATCTCAAAGTTAGCATATAGTCTCCTTCTGACACTAACCAAGAGAAAACATATTTTAGCACATGTCCTAAAGTGCCAAAGAAATGGAAAGCTACTTCCTCTTTGGAAGGAGCCTGTTTTGTTTTTCATTGACTGCAATGAACCATCAGATGCTTGGCTTTAGACTGGAGCCTTAATTCTGGGATGACAGAAGGGAGATGAGGTCCTCTGCTATTTGTTTTACTCTTTCTGTTGTTCAGTTAGTTTTGATGAATATCTGCCCACACATGACTACTGTTGAAAACAATTGTAGTTCTCCATTTGGATTTCACATTCTTTGGTCAGTAAATGTTGGCACAATGCAAGAGGAATATCAAGGCAACAATACCCTTGAGGCATCCTGGCATTTGCTTGGATTTCAGGATTTCTATGTATTCTAAAGGCTAGAACAAATACAACTGATGACCTTAAGAAAGTGTCAAGAAAGCAGAAACATTTTTTTAATCTTTGCATGGTAAAAATTAGTAGAAATAGCCTGTAAATGTGTATTTAAAGATAAACTATCTTTTTAATGAAAGAAAGCATTTAAACATGCTTTGAAATGTCAGACTGACAGCTCTGTTTTGTAAAAAGCAAATGGTTTGGCTTTGCATCTTAGGAAGGGTGAAAAAAGGAGTTTGCTTATAAGGTCAAGTGTTCAAGCCAACCTGAAAAAATGAGTTGTGTTATAATTACTCCCACTGCTGTGCAAGCATGAAGTTGACTGATGAAATGAGTCTTCTTAATTATGAACTTTGATATTGTATATTTAGGGTAAGCTTTTGAAAACTCACTGAGTTTGATTCCAGCTTTTTTTGACCTTGACTGAGAGTAGATTGAACTGAAAAAGTTGTTTTATTCCTACTGGCATGCAGCATTATAATTAAACAAGGCATCTGTTACACAGTTTTACTAAACAATAGGTCACACAATGTGCAGAAAATCCTTTGAATCTACTGTACATCTAGACTTTGAAGTTCTGTTTTTAAAAAAAGGGAATCAAATCAAATGACTTTTCAAGATCTCCTATGAATATTAACAGCCTTGCTGTGAATACTTCTGCAGGAATGCATCTCATTCTCATTTGAGTCTTACCCCTTTTGGCTTAGGTGATCAACATCTATGGAAAAGGGCGAGAAAAGGAATAGGGACTTAGAAAAACAGATGTGATTTGAAAGAAGGCTATTACAATATAAAAGGATATTATTACAATTAATTATGGCTCCTAAATCCCTCCAGTTGCCTTAAAGATTTCAGTGCAAAACTGTGGGCTATAAGTATTAGCCTGGCAGATGGACAGTTTCAGAATTGTGTGGAAACAAATATTTCTTTGGACTATTTTTATTTTTATGTAGTTTTATCAACTAGAATACTAGAACTTCATAGTAAACTCCTATTTTCATTCTAAAATCTTAGAAACTTACAAGGAGTAACCCAACAGCAAAAAGTGTGGAGCAAAGCCATCTGCTATCTGCAATGCCTTAGAAGCAGAAAAATGCTTTTAAAACTATAGCATAGCCTGTCTCATCTCTCTTGTAGCTGTCTTTGTAGTCTCAGCAGCAGCACCACGTAGTTAGGGGTTCCCTGAGCTTCCCCGGGTTACATACCTAATATAGCACGGTCCCAGAAAAAAAAAATCCTGTCTCATTTTTTCTCTTTGCATGTAGCTGAGCTCATGGGCTTGGAGAGGCTGTCCTCGACTGTACACGAGTCCATAAAACAGATTAAAGTTACCATCAGGTCGTCTGACAGTCCGACCTCAGCTGGGGCAACTCAGAGCCCAGCACCACGCTGGCCTGTTCCCTCATCCCAGAATCCTTCCATGGCAGAGGTGCTGCTCCTGACTGGTCACCTCAAGGGAGCAGAGAAATATGATGGAAGGATGACTCAGACTTTGCTCTATCCTGCTTAAGTGAGATATCTATGAGTGGCCATATAGTTACATAAAAGGTGATTTTTGACCACTCAGAATTATAAGGCAGAAAAAGTAAGCAAAGGTAATATCCGTGCATCTCTGAAAATTATTTTAATGTTCTAATCCACAGTTTAGAACCTATCATTTTTAATTTCTTAAATAAAATATTTGCAATTTCTAGCTTTTAAAAATATACATGCTTTTCTCTCTGCTTCCTCCTCCTCCTCTCTCCAGATCAGCTGGTTACCCTGGGAAGATGCCATCACTGCAGGGAGTCTTACTAAGAAGCTGGGGTTGGTTTTAATTTTGAATACACTCAGGCTTATGTTCATTATCAATAGAGAAGATTAGGTTGAGTTCCACAGCTGGAACCTGCTCCTGAAAGTGGTCTTCTGATCTACCCTTTGCACTTAAGAATTTTATACTGGGACAGATTAGTTGAAGTGTCCCCGTGGAGTATAGCTGTAGGTTTGTGATGGGATAGGAATTCAAAAAATAGATTAGGCCCAGCATGCTACCTGCTTTTTAGGTCAGTAGTAGCTGCTTGAATTCGAGTTAGAAAGAGATAAGCAAGCAGAAGGACGATGGATGTGCTCCACTTGCTTCCTGCTTTGCACAGTGATGGTCTCATACCAGTTGCACCAGTTGCCTAGTTTAGCCTGAAGTGTTGAACATCAAGACTCTGTTCAGAGACAGAGTAACAGGTTTTGCTGAAAGTAGGAAAGAACTGAAGCAGCCATGAACTGGTCTAAGCATGCCTCTTATTGCATAAATTCATTAATGATAATAGGGGAAACTAGCATGGCTTTCACTGTATCACAAACTAGGACCTCTGCCACCCAGTGTTAAGTGTGTAGGAAAATGAAATTTTCTGGCCACTCAGTGAAGGAGGGAATTATATGGGGCCTCTGATGCAATCTCCATATCAGTGCACCTTTGTTCTTTAATTTGTTGCCATTTCTTTTTGTTTGTTTGTTTTTTCTTAGCAGCTTTTGAAAAGTGAAAAGGTTAGGGATTGAATTTTGAATTCTTAGATATGTTGGTTCCTCATCTTTCTATGTCTGTGCCCAGGGTGTATCCTGAGGTCTCATAGAAGCAATAATGCTCTTGATTCAGCACAAAACATACAAATTTTTGAAGGGAACATGTCATGGTTTTTATTAAGCAATTGTTTAGCAGAGAACAAAACCTTCTTAGTAACCTAGTTAAGCATGCTGCAAATTCAAACTTAGTAATGGTGACTTGCTGACTAAAAGCTGGTATGCAGGTTTCTCATTTTGCTTTGTCTTATTTGTTATTATTAAAATTAGAAAAAAAAAAAAAAGAGGACATAAAATATCTGAAGCTGCTGCTTTACTGTTTTTCTGTGAGATGTATCCAAAAAGCTGGTACATGTTTTGGTTTAGGTTTTTGCTCTTTCTGAGTGAATGATTAAATCTAGTTTCAATGAGGATGGCAGTAGTGCTCTTTATTAATTTCATTGAAAATTATGAAGACTATTTTACAGATTTGATTTCCTGTGTACTTCCTTTCAACCGTATCTGTTGGACTGACTTTTGGTGTAATAATGATGTGTAAAAATAAATATTTTTGTTATGACTAAGTATAGTGGTCTGAACATGAGACTGTAAGACAAGAACAAATTTACTCTGTAGCTTGGACCTGAATCAAGGAGAAATGGATTCAGTTTCCCTCATATATAAGATATGTCCTATGGACTTAGATAAACCATCTGTCTAGACTGTTTATCTGTTTTTTTTTCTCTAACAGTTACAATTTAATATACTACTTAAGAAGAGCACAGTGAGTGTCTGCTACTGCAATCAATTTCCTTCATGCTTTTCCAGCATCTGTATTCATTGAATGAAGTATCCAACATTGGACTACTCCTTCCTTTCACCCCTCCAGCTCCCTTTTACTTCAAAATCATTTTATGGTCCCGATGTCCAGAACCATGTCTGATGCATTTTTAAACCTCACAGTTTAAACCTCTTGTAACAACAAATTCCAGAGGTTTACTACCTGGCATATCAAGGAAAACAAAAGAAAAACCCAACAAACCCAAACCAGTATCCAACCCAAACCACAAATCTCTCTTTCATCATTTTTAAGTTTATCTCCAACTATTTTCAGCCATGTGAAAAATGAAGCTGGACTTAATCAAGAACCTCAGCCCTGAATGTCCCCACATTTTGGTATTTATGGTTTCTGAATCAGTATGATGGGCTGAAGCAAATCCTGCAGTGTGGATCAGGAAGTCAGGAGGGAATTTTCAACCTTTAAACTTTGCAATAGGTCAATAACAACACTTTTTCTGACCACAAGGAACCAACAGCAGCACAGGGCCAGTACACCTCTACTTTGTTATGTGCAAAGATAGGACCTAGGGAGCAAAGACAGCAAAGACAGATAGACTTAAAATTTGAAGTAATTTTCATGGAGTATAAAAATGACTAGAAAAAAATAGGAGGTAGTTCCCTTTCTCTTGAGAAATGAGAGTGTTCCAATGTAGGAAGAGTCAGATCTACAACTACAGGAAAGGGAACATCTGGCTGGATAGAAAATCCTCAAAAAACATACAAAAATTACATCTTATTGCAAGCTTAAAATGAATCTGCCGAAAAAGCAAATACCACATGGGAATGTACATGCAGAAGAATGGGTTGGGGTGTTTTGTTCTGCCCAACACAGTCAGTTTTGAAGTAACTTTGTTCGGTGTTGAGCATCAGCTTTCAATGAATCCATGGATAAATGTTATTCAAATCACAGTTATAAGTGTAACTGGAAAACAAAAATTTATCGAGATTTTGAAAACACTGATCTTATTTAGCTTAAAACTAGAAGATTAGGTAAGGAAGGCTAAGAGCTCACATCTGTAAAAGGCTGTTTTAAAGAGGAGAAAATAATTGACTTTTAGAAATAAACCATATTAAGAAAAAATGAGGCTCATTAAAATAATGCATTTATACTACTCTGGGTTTGGAAGTGAACTGGTCTCAAAAATGTTTGTCAATATTTTTAAGGTTTTAATAATTCAGCATTTTACATGTAGGGCTTAGCATATTCCTAATTTCTAGGATAGGGAAAATATTGAACAGAAAGTTAGAAGCACTGAAGAAAAAGAGAAAGAATGCAGCAGATATCCGACTGAAGAGGAGGTATACAGGAGCAAAATCAGGGGAAACTGCATCTCTTTAAAGAAACACTTATTTCTGCCATTGTTTTAGAAATTACGTAGAAATGTCTCTTGAATTGATTTGGTACCATCTTGCCTGCTATACTATCATATTGTGTAAGTATAACTGGGAAGAAAAAAAATTTGAATAAGCTATCTCATAGCTTGTCACTTGGAAAACTACTGCAGGAAGGTATGTATCATGCTAAGTGTTTGTATGTTTAGTGGTCATGTGTTGTTAGCTCCTAATATTTTTGTTGAATCTAAGACTGTTTATTTAGTGACATGGCTTCAGCTATACACAGTTTAGATTGTGCACAGCTTTCAGTTAAGAGGCAGCATAAATTTACAATCAGTCATTTTATTGTTTATAGTCAGAGGTTTTAACAATGAACATCATCAGTCTACAGGATGTTAAATTAATGTTCTATGGATACTTGCTGTTGTGTGAGACCTTACATCACAAGAGGGAAGAAAAACTATGAGAGAAAAATCATAATGTAGGTCAGCTAAATAAAATGTGTGCTAGGGCTTTCTCCATTCTAAGCTTCAGAGATATGTAATTTGCTTTGGGTAATTCAAACACTTTTCTTGAGATGCAGCCTGGTGCTGTCCATTTTTGCATCATACTACCTCTTTTTATAGCAAGGGTTGGAAGGTTTCACACTATCGCAGTCATTTAGTCGTAACACAGAGAAATTCTAATGTTAGATGCCAATGGTTTTGATTTTAACAGTTTATAAAGGGAATCCCTGAGAACAAAGAAATCCCAATAATCCTGTAATCCTTGAATATCAACCGGTGTCAAAAAGCTGAATTCTAAGGATTCTTGTCTTGTTAATTAATTTTCAAAAGGGACCAATTTTTATACTAAACAAAAGACAAATTTTCTATAACAAAGTGCAGGCTGCTAGGTCAAGCATTGCAGAAAATGATCTTGCAGCAACAACGTCCTTCTCATTGAACTGAAGTTATTTGTCATGGCAATAATGCAAGTGAATGGATAAAACTACATTTCAGAAGTCTTAGCTGGAAGTTTGGTGTAGAACAGTTTCCCATGGGGTTTTACAAGAGAGGATGTCTGATCAAAGCCAAGGAAAATATTTCAGGAGCTATTGATGATCTCCAAGCCACCATGCTTAGATCCTTTTCTAGGATTATAGAAGGAAATACTGAATGAGGGCTGATATCAAGAAAAAGATAGGGCTTTAAATGTGCTTTTGATGGGTGATGAAGGACATTACTCTCATAATCAGTAAAACTGGCAGTACCCCTAAATATTTTCATTAAATTATGTTTTATGCAAATAAGAAATGTAGACAGACTGCAGCCTCAAATCCACAGTATCCCCCCTTTTCGGTAGCTAAGTCTTCTGTAAAGCTGGTTACTCTGAGTAGATAAGCAATATGAAAAGAAATGTGTAATAAAACTTTGTATTGCATGATTCAATGGCAGAAAATGTATCAGTGAGCAGTTTTGTCCAGTTTGGCATTGAATCGGAATTACCTTTTTTTTTTTATTATTTTTTTCCCCTAAACATTTGCAGTAATTTACATTTCCCCTAATTTATGGTATCTACACTGGACATTGATATTTTAGACATTGATGAATACCTGTTTTTTTTGGTTTTTTTTTTAATCATAAGAGGAAGTATGGTGGAGTCCCATCTGTAAAGGAACTAAGGAAGCTTACTTAGTGCCTTCATCTTTTGGGATGACTCCAGAATGGCACTTCCACAGTCTTTTGAGCTGCTACACACAGGGAGCAATGTTTTTTGCCTTTGAGATTTACATTAAACATAATGCCATGGAAACTTACCAGTAAGACTGATGTGTATTAAAACAAATAGAAACCATGATATCTGATTTTAACTCTTGAGTATGCCTCTGTCTGTCTGTTTAATAGGAGAATGAAAAGGAGATTGCTTTAAACCAAACACAATAATTTAAAGACGATGGAAATCACATCTGTGAAAAGAAAACATTTGTTAGCATTTATTTCTACATTAAGCAAGTAAACCTCATTATGAAAGCATGCTACTGTTTTTTCTTGCTGCTCTTAACTCATATATTTCCCACTTTCTGCTCACATTTCTTGCAGTTGGTTTTCACACTGCTAACAAATGGATAGGAAACAGGCATTGAAATGCACCTGTGTTTCAGAAGCAGAATGTATCTGAAAGGAACATATCAGGTATTTCTAGATACAGGAGAGGTGTGTTCTTGGCAGACACGTTACATCAACTTGAACAAGGGATTGGGGCCTGGATTTTTAAAACTCATTCTTAAAGCAATATTAATTTGAATTAATTTGAAAGACTCTTAGAAGCAATATTAATTGAATTAATTTGAAAGACTCTTACTTCTGACATAAAAATTGTGGTTTTATTTTTCAACAGTACCTATTGTTGTCATTGAAGCATAAAGGACAGTCAGATCCAGACCTGTGTGTCTCCATTATTAGGATATCTCTTTAGTCATCTGCGTTTATAAGGTCAGCTCACTGTTAGTGTACACAGTTTCACTTAGAATTTTAAATTGCTTGTCCTGTAGGCTGATTTCTACTTAATTTGAAAACAAGACGAGAAATATTAACTATTAGGTGGTGGAGAAAGTATGAAATATATTTTATTTTGTAAACCTTCAAATTAACCCTCTTTTATGGGATGGAGAGAAATACAGCCTAGATTAAGGAAAACCTTAGTGTCCCAGAGGCAATGGAATATTTACATGTTTGTGCACAGAACATATAAACTGTCATAGATTTCAATCACTTTCTTGTTAAAACTTTGATTAGACTGAGACTTCAGCCCCTATGACTATGATTACTAGCTTTCAATTATGACACTTGAAACGTGCTATACAAGGCAGTTGGTGGAAATGCTCTATTACATAAAAGGCTTTGATCTCATGATGGATGTTCTATGAATTGTGGGGGGAAGAATGAAAGTGCTGGAGAACTGGGAAATAAATAATGAAGCCAGCTGATATTATGATGGCACAGCAGGAGGGGTATGTTTCATTTTGTTTTGTGATTTACTTGCGCGGCTTCTCCTTGCACAGCACTCACTTATTGAAATAATATTATCTGTGCTTGATTTGTCAGGCAGGTTTTAATAAAGTGCTGCACAAGAACTTCTCTATACCAGTCTGTGGTATTTTGAGAGATTTTTAATATATTTACACTCAAATCAGTAATGCTGTATTTCTATTTAGATGGATTTTGCATCCTGGACTATGCTCTCTTTGGGCTCTAATCCTGTGCTTTGAAGCGCTGTAAGGGTCCAGTGAAGAACAATGGTCTTTTTAATTTATGTATGCTATTTTGTATCTTCATAGCTTTTCTGCTTAACTTCTACCCTGTCTTTATTTCGCTTTACTCTGTCTTGAAAGTATTTAGAAAAACGTTAGTGCTTCAATAATATTCTAATGACTATACAACCTCTTAAAATATAGCCCTATCTAAACTTTAGATTTCAGTCTGATTGCAAATGAAGTGATTACTTTCTAGCATCAAAATATTTGTGCAGCAGCATGCTGAAATACCACCTTGGAAATGATAACAAATAAATAAAAAACCCAGGAGGTACCTGAGAGCCTTCCAGAGACACCTTTATGTATAACTCCCAAAATAATTGCATAATGGGATTCCCAAACAATAAGAGCAGTGTAACATGAGCAGACTGCCAGCATCTAGTCAAGGCAGTCAGAGATCTGCCACCACAGTTGGTTCCCATGCAGAAAACAAATTAAAAGCTTTTTACATATTTACACAAGGGTCAATAATCACGCAAAAAATAAGAGTATATGGAATATAACATTTTCCTTTTGCGTAGTTGAGATTTGAGCAGGCTGTAGAGTGTTACTTTGATAGCAATATGCATTGTTTTTAAACTTTTAATCACAGTGTAACCGGAACACAGGATCTGTGCTCAGTTTTATTCAGGGCTCTGAATGGGATGTTACTTCTCTTCAAAGACGGCTTCAAAATGTCCCTGATAGGAAGGCTACAAATAATTATGGTGCTCTTTGGATTACTGTTTCGAACACGGCAAAATCCTTTATTCTGCAGCCAAAACTAGCTGCATACTGTCTTAAGTGAAGCTGCCAACACTGCTCAACAAGTAACTGATTAGGATTCACAAAAATTTTCTTGGATGATTTCTCTGTGCGAGTTTTACCGAACTTCACCCCTTGGCTTCCGAGCCCAATGAAACGAGCCGGGCACTTCGCTTTTTCCTCGGGGCTGGGACCTGCCGCGGGCTTCATCTT
>JAYDZK010000202.1:36872770-36890917 GCA_034509185.1 Euphonia xanthogaster | reverse complement strand
CGCTGACAGGCGCCCGCACAGCACGGCACAGCACAGCAGAGCGCGGCGGGCGGAGCGCAGCGCAGCGCAGCGGGGCCCCTCGGCACCGAGCCCCCGGAGCGGCCCGGCCCGGCCCGGCCCGCGCGAAGGGATCTCCCCGGGTGCGACCGGCCGCTCGGTCCCGCTCTGCTGCTCCCTGGCTCTCTCTCTCCCTCCTTCCCTTCCCTCCTCCTCCTCCTCCTCCTCCTACTCCTCTCTGCGCTTTCCACCTCCCCTGCTCCCGAGTGAGCGCAGCCTCGGATGTCCGGTTTCCTGGTGGGTTTTTTACCTGGCAAACTCTGGATAACTTTGGTGAGAATTTGCAAAGCGGCTGGGAAAGTTGGGAACTCCCCGGCAGGCGCATAGGAGCTGCTGCTACCGCATCTTCTCCATCCCACGGATTTTACTGCCTTGGATATTGCGAGGGGAGGGAGGGGGGAGAGGACAGCGAAAGAAGGGGGGGAGAGGAAAAGAAGAAGCCTCATAATTTCGGCTGCATTCCACCGACTGCCCCGCGGCTCCGCTCCGCGCCCGCTCTGCCATCCCTGCACCATGCACTTGCTGGAGGTGCTCTCCCTGAGCTGCTGCCTGGCTGCCGGCGCCGTGCTCCTGGGACCCCGGCAGCCGGCCGCTGCCGCCGCCTACGAGTCCGGCCAGGGCTACTACGAGGAGGAGCCCGACGCGGGGGAGGCAAAGGTAAGCCCGTGCGCCCGCTGTAGATGCCAGTTCATCTGGGCATGTGGCTGCGAGTCCATTTGAACGGAGGGCTTGGGAATTCCACCAAGGAAAAGATGTGGAGAAGCCTTTTGAAGTGTGTGTGGGGGCTCCTTAAAAGTGGGGGAAGGAATTTTTTTAAAAGCGTATGAGTTTTCGGGGTTGCTGGAGGGCGGGCTGCGCGGGGAACAACTGCGTTTACAGAGACGCGAAACACCTGATGAGCAGAGGCAGCCCGCGGGCTGCGCTCCTGCCGTGGAGCGGGGACTGCCCGCCGGGGAGCGATCCCGATCCCGGCCGGGGCAGCGGCAGATGCCGGCCCTGGAGCTGGGGGCGCCCCGCAGGCGCCTCCGGGCGGGATCCTGCGCTGGGGAGCGCGGAGCGAGGGAGGGCCGGCTGAGAAGCGCTCCGGGGAGCAGCTGGGCACAAGAACGGAGCGGCCCGGGAGGCGTGGGAGGACGATGACAACAAAACCCTAGACTTTCCATTTGTTGAGAAGTCTCTTGGAGTTACTGACGCTTTGGGTGAGCTGCTGTTGCTGCTGTGTGACAGAGTTGACGGGAGGTGTAAGGTGACACTCCAGTCTGAAAACCGTAGTTCTGCCCAGACGCATGGTGAAGGTTGGGCTTAAATTTTCGGATTCCAGACACAAATACTTAAAATTCTCGGTTAATTTTTGTTTGCATATTAAGTTTCGTAACATAAAACTCAAGTACCTTTGGTACTTGTGGTTATGCCGTTGCTGGTATGCTGATGCATAAAAAAGATGCATAGTTTGTGGTTGTATAAGCATGTGGCATTGTTAGGGAGACCTTTGATGTCTGTCTTACCCTCATCTCATTGTTTTGAAGATTTCTGACATACTTATTGAAAGCAATCATGACCTAGCTCATTCATTATTCATTTCACTATGGGGCAGGGAGGGAGTTGTGTGGATTAAAATTTAAACTAATATTCTGGGTTTTTTCTCCCCCTATGCTGTTTGCTTTACTGATTAAAAGTTTTTGAAATTTTATTGTAACTGCATAGGAAATCAAGTTTTGATAGTATACATTACCTGCACTTCAGGTATGCAAGCTGTTGTACACCATACATTGTACACAGAAGTCATACTTTCATACTTTTCAAGTATGCATGGAAAAGTTTACTGATTATACTGTACTCTCTTAAAATATTTTAACTACAGCTGAATGCTTACATTGCAATATTCTGAGTGCTAATATGCTATCAGTGATGATTTTGCTTAAAAGTGTATAAAGTATTTTTCACATTTTAGTATTTTAAAATAGGATCAATTCAGTTAGCCACTCTTACCACTTAGACTATTTATAATTTTTTTTAAAAAAGAATGCCAAAACTTAGTGGAGGGTAAAAATACCTCAACTCCTTCCAACCCATGACTGTAAGTCAGTTATTTACTGGGTGAAACTGGCATTTGAGTTGTAAAGCCTTGGAATAGCTTATGCTGAAAAGGTAGAGACTCCAAACTGGAGCATAGCACATACTTTGTGTACTTAGACTGCTGAGGTAGAACAGCTGATAGTGAAGGTACTCTCCTCAGTGATGCTTTGTGTTCCCATGCATATGGTGTGGAAAGTTACTCAGTTTCTTGAAGAAACGTCGAAGTATTCGGGAGCTGCCACTGCAGTGCATTGTGTGTAAGTGCAAGTGCTGCCTGGAAAAAGAGGAACTGTCAGCAAAGCAAAGGAAGGAAAGGTCAAGAGACCAAGGAGAGTGGGATAGCATGTGTTAAGCGATTACGTTAATAGGAAAACGTTTTTGTGCCTGATTACTGCTGAGTAGTAAGTAGAGAAAGATTCTGGATCCAAGCAGACTTAGTCATGTTGGAAGGCTGTAGTTATGAGTTTGTTGCTTTTGCTGGAACTGTTTGGGTGAGTGAGTACTGCACATATTTGTTTCTGTGAATATTGACATGACTATCTAAGGTAATTATGAAAGGATTAAATAAGTAAACTGCAAATAATTGTTTCAAGGAAAATATGATTGTATTGTCAGTATAAAGCCAACTGCTTGAACTTTGTTAACTTCAAAGAAGTTCATAGATGTTATGTTTTTACTTCCCATCAAGATGCCATGCTGCTGCATGTTAAACTGATGCCTAAGTGCAGGTCATACAGGCCATTGGGTCAGCTCTTCATACAATGTATTTATTTCTCTTCACTCCTATTTTAAGAGCTATAGCTTTAGAAAGCACTTCAAAAAGTGTGAATGAAGTTGAGGCTTCTCCAACATAGGAAGAAAAGCTGGCCAGAAAATAGGGGTATTGTGTTTTTAAGCAGGTAATTTTGACGTATTAAGCTTGTCTAGAGATTTGCAGCAACTTGGAAGCGTTACAGATATAAATAGCAGTAGTAGTTCTTCATACACAGCTCTTGCAAGGGCATGTTCTGCATCAAGTGGGCATTGATAAGCTTGTGCAACACTACCTCATCCCTCTCCTCTCCTATCCCCCACCCCTACCTTTTTTTTTTTTTTCAGCCTAAGGGTAAGGTTCCTTATTTAACAAGCTCTCAGGGCCCAGCTTAATACTTTTCAGCTGAACTGTCAGCTCAGTGGGATGGGAATGAGCCCTGCCCGTAAATCACCTCATGAGGATTTCCTGCAGCACAGGGGGCTGTCCCGAGGAGCTGACCCCCTGGCAGCCACACCCCGCCCCTCCCGGCGGGGCAGCCCGGCGGCCCTGGCTCCTCTCGCCGCCTGGGTGGCTTGGTGTGGAGGGCAGCGTGGTCCTTCAGTCAGCGCTCTGCTCCAGGCGGGCCCGGGGGAATCAGCCCTCCTGCCCCGGATTTCACGGGTTTGGCAGGGACCCGCCGCCCCGCAGGGATGCTCGGAGCAGCTGCAGCGAGGGGAGGGTGAGCTCTTTTGCAACTTTAGCTCCTTGTACGGGCTTTGAGTGTTTTAATAACTTTTATAATATGTTTGGTCTCTGGCTTTTGTTCTTTAGGTGATTTTGTGTAGGGAACGTGGGGTGAGTATAAGCTGTCTACCTGGGAGAGTATTATTTTAAAGAAATAAATAATGCCTTATTGTTTGCTGAAAGTTTAAAAATGAACTGAAGGAACTACGTGGGTATTCAGTGCAGGAATTAAACTTCTTAGGTCATTGAAATAAAGGTGTGGCAGTAGCATGTACCTAGACTTCATTAATGGCAATGAGGTAACAATAGCAGGAATAGGTTATTATGGTAACAATACCTGGAATGAAACTACACAGCTGGCAGGGTTTGTCATAGCTGCACCATCATTTTGTTGCATAGTCTTTAGAATTATGTGACTATGCAAAAGCAATATTGGTCAATTGTCCCATGTAGTTTGAAAAGGTTTAAAACTATATTTATGCAAAAATTTTTAGTTTTGTATTAGAATGGGACTAGCAAATGAAAATGTATTTGCCTGTTCTAAAGCACTTCTCTGAAAATTTCACTGGGGCCTCTTTGCACAGACATCAATAAAGTACAGAACAGTTTGTGCTGTGATTCTGTGATTTAGGGGTTTTTGCAATGTAAATGCATGTGCTTACTTGAGCTGCATCTTTCTTGGATGCTACCTGAGATGTACCTTTTTAATTTGATTATTATAAAATTATTTCAAATCTGACCTAATCATACAGTGCTGCTCATTGATGGCTAACAGAGTTTGAGTACTGTTAGTTAGTGGGAGTGTGAGGGAAAGCAGCGTGTCAGTTTCCTGGGTTTCCTGCTGTCGCTGCATCTCCACGGTGCAATCTCAGACCCGTCAGTTTCATGGTCACCCGTTCGTTTACCAAGTGCCTTACTCCGTGGTCTGTGCACAGGTGAGAGATGAGGCTGCCTTGTCTGTTTTGAAAACAAGCACACACCTCACTCCCTGTACTTAAACAATGTTGAGCATGTAGGGAGAATATTTTTTCTGCTGCTGCTGTTAAGTCTGCTGCAAATTTTCTTGCGTGTATGTGTGTAGCCACTCTCTTTTCAGACACATGAACACAAAAAGATGCTGTTTTTTTAGAACCACTATTTGTAGCAGATGCAATGGGATGAATATTGGTAGTAGTAATTATTTTAAA
This sequence comes from Euphonia xanthogaster, assembly GCA_034509185.1. Lineage (NCBI taxonomy): Eukaryota > Metazoa > Chordata > Aves > Passeriformes > Fringillidae > Euphonia > Euphonia xanthogaster. The sequence goes on along the minus strand of JAYDZK010000202.1, from coordinate 36,886,120 downwards.
GACTAAGCAATGCTTCTGCAAACATAGGTATTAAACTTTGGTCTGGCCTTTTGTGTGAGTGAAGTACAGTACTAAGCTCAAAGAGCTCACTGCACTTTCTAGTTCTTGGAGAGCATTCCTGTCTAGCGTAAGCACCCTAGTGTGCCTGGGAGGGACTTCAGCTGTTTGTCAGCAGTAATCCCATGCATTTATGAAGGTTATGAAAAAGCTCTGGAGGTCATTTTAACTGCAGTGTTTAGAAGCATCCTATTATTTTTGTTCTCACTTAGGTTGTGTGTATTCAAAGTCTTGCCTGTTTTTCAAGGGTGTGTATCCACTTATTTTAGTAAAAATAAACCAGGACTTAGACTTCAGACTGTTGTAGCTGAGGGTAATGGTAATAATATTCTCCCACTGATACCCTGCATCCAGGATAGAAGTCTGCTGAGAACCTTCTGCTGCTGCTTTTTTAAATGTGGTCAGTGATTCATGAAAAAAAAAATCTTTGGAAAAAAAGGGAATCCAACTAAAGTCACACTGGTTTCCTATCAAGTGTAATATCCTGTTTAATGTAAAAAAAATGTGTTATAGCTGTTTGTAGAATGAGTTATAAGAAATTCCAAGCAAGGTTGTCCCTGAAAGTTGCAAGTTCTTTTAAAGACTAAGTTGCTTCGTACAAGTTTTGATGGTAAAGTACTAAGTTTTAATTAGTAAGTAGGATAGGTATGATTGTTTTCCCTGGCTATTATAAATGCTTATTACTTTTTAAATTTCACCTTGGTTCTATTCAGAGTGATAATGTAATACCAAATTCCCCTCCATGTAAATGACTTATCTACTTCAAAGAAACTAATGGCTGTATAAATTGCACCAGAATTTTAATTTAAAACATTGATAAATTATGGGAACATGGATGATTGTTTGTTGACTTTGTCAACTTGTTTGTCTTGTTTTGTGTTTATCTGCTCCAGAAGTTCTTTTGGTGACAATATTTGTCTTGCTCTCCCTCTTTGTTGCATTTCAGACTTTAGTTAGGAAATAGCTATGCTGTAAGTCATTTATTCTTCTGTTCTTCCATTGCAATGTTCATAAATCAGTCCCTTTAACTCTGTAGTAGTTTGTTGGGTTTTTTCTTTTGACATTTCCTGGCTTGTCTAAGATAGCTATTACTCCTTACAAGTATTTAGAGACTGCAGTTGTCAGTGGAAGGAATAGATATTCTAGTAAGACGCTCCTTTTTAGCAGAATAACCAAGAGAAATTATGTTCTTTGGGGAAGGAGGAGAAAACATGGGGGAAAACTTCTGATAAGGAAAGGAAAAAAATCATAGCAGTTGTTGTATTTTGACTGTATTGTAGTCTTTACTGAGTGTAGATGAGCATGTAATCATGCTTCATGTAGTTACTAAGGCCATATGTCATCTGCAGCTAACTTTTGGGATCTTGTTTATGGTTGACTTCAGTGAAGAATGATTGCTTGGGGAGGTTAATGACATCAGTTACCTGACACTGCTGTCACCCTAACTCTGTATTGCTCCATACTGTTCACACAATGACTTTACCTACTCACTGGCAGTTTTCTGATAGCTTGACCTTCAGAATGCAGCTTAAAAACTGTTGAAGACATTTTATATCTTGCTCCTTACTGAATTGAGCAGGACTTTTTATACTGGACAAGGGAAAATTCTGACAAAGAATTGGACAGTTCTTGGAAGAAGATGCCAGAAGGCTGCTGTAAGCAAATGACACATGTATTTCTGTCTGGTGTCAAGTGTGATATCACCTGTGTTACTTCTCCTACCTTCTTGGGGCAGCACTGAGAAAGCACTAAGTCATTTCAGGAATTGTGAAGAACAAATCTTTTACACAATTATATGGTTTAATTCTTTGACTTTGCGTACTCAATAATTATGCTCTGTTGAGAAACAGAGGAATTAAGCAGAAGGGATAGCTTCTGAGAACAGATGCAACAATTGGCTATTTCCTAATATTTTTTCCCTGAAGATGATCCATAGTAAGTCCCCCAACACCCCACAAGCATGTCTGGAAACTTCTAATATTTCTAAAGATTTTTAGAAACAGTAGATACCCTGCTCTCCTGCATTGTTGTGGCCTCACTCTGAGTTCTGTGTGCAGTTCTGAGCCCCAGAATTCAAGAAAGATGTGAAGATCCTTGGATGCAGCCAGAGGGCAACAAAACTGGTGACAAGGCTGGAAGGAATGTCCTGTGAAGAGCAGCTGAGGACTCTGTCCATCTAGCTCGGAGAGAATGAGTCTGAGGAGTGATCTCACTGCTCTCTCAGCTTTCTGGGGAGAGGAAGTTGGGAGGGGGGTGCTGATCTCTTGTCCCTCAGGTGCAGTGGTTGGATGTGCGGGAGTAGTTAAACTGCACCAGTGGAGGTTTAGCCTAACAGTAGGAAGCATTTCTTTACTGAGAGGATGATCAAACATTGGAGCAATCTTAGAGAGGTGTTTGATGGCCTGAGTCTGTCAGTGTTTTGGAGGCATTTGGACAATTCCTGTAACAACATGCTCTAGCTTTTGGTCAGCCCTGAAGTGGTCAGGCAGCTGGACTTGGTGATTGGTGTAGGTTTCTTCCAACTGAAATATTCTATTTGAGATTGTTTAAAAGAAGCAAAACTACTGTTGTTGTCCTTCAACTTACTTCAGCTGCCAAATGCATTTGTGGTGAGCTGCTCCAGCTGTCCAGAATGTACTTGTGGCATCAGTTACAATATTTAGAGCCAGGAGGAAAAACTGGCCAAGTGAAGCTTTACACCTTATCTGCTCTTGACTTACTCATGCTTGTGTAGACAATCAAATGTTTGGAGGGCTAGTTTGTTTCATGAGTGTATTTGTTTTAGAGGGGGAGAGGGAAAGTTACAGCTGGTGGGTAAACTCTCCAGACTGCTTAAGTCTCTTTGGTTTTCTTTGTTCCCTAAGAAAAAAAAAAAAAAAGAAGGGAAAGCATTTCTTACCTCAAGTGCTGGAAGTAATTCTGAGAGGCTTTGGTGGGTTTTTTGGTGTTCTTGTTTGTTTGGTTTGTTCTGTTGGTTTTTTAAATAATCTGTTTGGGTTTTTTTAATGTTGCCTTTGGAGCCTTGTGAGTTTACCAGTCCTACCTATCGTTGTTCTTGACTAATAACTGCCAGGTGTTGCACACTATGTGACAGCTTTGTGACTGCTGTGAGGTGGAGACCCTGGGGATACCATAATAGAGGGTTTCACTGAAAGTCACTGACAGTGCTTGTATTTTGTACCCCTAAAAGGATAATTCTTTATTTGGTGTGCTGCTGAGGAGAGAATCTCTGCTTAATTGCACACTTAGAATACACCACTCCTATTTCTTCTTAGAAATAGGGAACTTCAATCAGTCCAGTTCTACCTGTTTGTAACTACCCACAGATACACTTCACAGAAACACAATTTGCCTGTAAAAGTAATAATAATCAAGAGTCTTGGTGGAGTTAATAGTATAATTTTTATAGAATTGCTACTTATGGTTAGATCAACAGTGGAATTAACTGTGGAAGGAAAATACAAAGTAAACTTGTATGTTGATGCCTTACTGACGTTTGTCCCTTCTCTAGGGACAGATGTTTCCAAATTAAAACAGAGCCTAGGACTTCCTCTTCACCCCACCCACTCTCCAGTACATCTTGCATAATGGCAGGGCGCTGCTGCAGTACAAATACAACAATTTACTTTGTTTCGTCTGACTTCTAAATGTCAAATTATTCATATTAAGCATTCAATATCTCTTTGTCACAAGGATACTTTCTAATTTTACCTCCTTAAATTCATTAGTGATTTGGAGGAAATAAGAAGATCTTGTTAATAAGCAGGCTTGCACAGTATAATCAGTAAATATGGAGAATTTGTTTTTCCAGGAAGGACAATTACTTTGACTTTCCAGTCAGATATTTTTCTGGCTGGTTAGAGAAGGGCAAAATGTTGGTGCATTTAAAAATACCAAGTATCTTATTGATAAGCCCACAGGGCACAGCTTTCAGGAGAACATTAATAGCTGCAAAAATCCCACAGATGTGATGCCCAATATGGTGGGTATTGGCGTGTCTCCTTTGTAAAGTTTAATTTCATCTAAACTGCCAGACAGCAGAAGCAGGAGGCTCGACATCAAATTCTCTGAGGTTTCCTTGCAGTGGTGCTGAGTTTGTGATTTTTGCCTTGTGTTCCCAGGCACGCCCTGAGGTATGGGAACTTTTTTGAGCAGAGGTTTGGAGTGGTCTGGGCTGCTTTTGTGGCTCCGCAGAGCCCAGCAGGTGGGCAGCTCCTGGCTACCTCAGTGCAATTTGTTCCAGCTGCCAGGAATGCCACGTTAATAGCACTGGACACGTGAGAATGTCCCCTCTTGGGAGGGGTTCAATGTTTGTGTGCTGAGGGAGGTAGTTTAAATTAACAGCTGGACTCAGACTGAGATCAGACCACCTTAGAGTGGCAAACTGGTTGATGAAGGGCTGCCCACGGTTATGGTTCTCTCCGAGATTGTGGCGTTCAAGTCAGATGAAAGGCAGCCTGTACAACTAAGAGTTGTAAAGCGTTTTGTGATAAAACGCTTTTATTTTCTTTATCCAAGGAGAGCTGCCAGTTTTTCTCTGAGTATCAGTTGTGAAAATTATGAAGATTTTTAAGATTAATGATTTTTTTTTTTTGCCAGCAGGTGATTAAATCACTAAAAACAAATAAAGGAATAAAAATCTGTAGAGGAGCGCTGAAGTACTTTCCTTTTTGAAATGTCTGTGGATGGGCTGTAAAGCAGTAAAAGCACAATGAACCATGAATTTGGAACAGGAAGTAGGGAAAGGAGCTAAGAAGAATTTTCAGAGGGCAGGGCCATGCTTCAAAGGAAGGAAGAATTAGGCTGTTCTATTGCATCAGGTAGAACTAAAGATTTAGGCAAACTCTAAATTGAACAGTCACTACTAATCTGGATTAACAGCATAAAAAGGCTCTTTGTAGTAATGAAACTCTTTGGATATCTCAGCTAGCAGTTTCAGAAAATTAATGAAATTTTCAAATCCTCATCTCATGTGACAGCTGGATGATCTGTTTTTACTTTGAGCATGTAGGTTGCTGCTTTACTCCATGATTAGTTGGCTTATGCTATATGTATGGAGTATTGAAGTCACATAAGAGTAGAAGAGTATCTGTAGCTGGTCAGGTGAAATGCCTGATTTGCCCTATATGCCATTCTCAGCAATCTCATTGGAGAGCCCATGCTGCATAGCCACTGAACTTCCCTGTGCCCCACTGATGTGGCAGAGGATGATGGGAGAGTGATGTTGGAAACATCACACACAGTACCTAATGAGAAATGATCTGTCACATCTTCCCCCTGGCACATCCTTCTCCCCAATTCCTTCCAGGTGGAGGCTTCCCTGCAAAACAGTACCCAGGGAGTCCTGCCCCTAAAAGTTTCTTTTTTTTGCCCTTGATCATGTGAGCTGCCCTGATTGATTCACCTGTAGGGAGTTTGGTGCACAACATCTGGCTGATTTGTCCTCGAAGCACCTCATGGAAATGGCTTGGGAAATTTCTGTTCCACTTTTTTCTTCCGCCTTTGCAACCCACAGACTGCATTCAGGGGAAATACCTGGTGTGTCAGCATGTACCTGCTGCTCGCTCCTTGGCCAGCTGGGGACTTCAGCTAGAAAAGTCAGCAGCAGACATCTGTAGGATCCCCAGGCTCATGATGTTTGTGAAAGGGCAGCCATGGCAACATGCACCTGGCTGCAGGCACTCTTCTGGTCTTTCAGTACCTCTTAGTTTTTTTTGGCTGGCCTTCTTTTCTTTTTTATTTATGTCCTTACCATCTAAAGCCTTGCCAAATTACAGGATCTACTTGACAACCTCCTTCTGAGCAAAGAAATGGAAAGTGTCACTGCATGCTGGCAGGCTGTTGGCTGCAGCTTGTGAACTTCCTTGCCTTAGAGGATGGGGTGTGTGTGTTATTTCGTTTTCTTTAATAGCTTTCAGTTGACTTTTCTCCAGGTGTTCATTGAGCCCGCAGAAGCTCTTCACATCAACGCTTTTCTGTATTGATGAGTATGCCTTAAAGTGGATGTTCTGTTTACTGTACATAATGGTAAATTAAAAAACAACCAAACAAAAGCTCAAGACAAGTAAAAGGATTGGTTCTGACACCTGCTGATTAAATATGAAACTTCCAGAGTCCCTCCTCTGGAGAAGGCAGGGGGTAATTCTGTTCATGCCACTTGTGGTTTTATTGAGTTCCCTTCTCCACTGTTCTTTTTTCAGGCTAAAGATCTTTCACTTATGTAACCTGCTTTTTGAAATGAAACTGTTCTTTACCTTTGATCACCTGAATTCATTCCTTCTTAATTCTCTCTAAGACTGCAGAATGAGGAGAGGGGAGAGCCAAGAGTGCACACAAGATTCCATATGTGAGACACAACAGATGTGTGTAGGGACACAATGATGTTTTGTTCTCTTTCCTAATAATTCCACTTGTGTATTTGTTTTAAAAGCGTGTCTTGATATGCCAGTATTTTGTAACATGTCAGACATGAGTATGATTAAAATGCCTCCTTTAAAGAACTACCCATATTTATATTGAAGAACAGGATGGGGGAAGGCATTTCATAGTTATTACTACTTCCTCAAAATTCACGTAAAAGTTGTTCTTAGGGGCCTGTTTCAAGATGATGTATGATTATTTAGACTTTTGTGTTCATTATGCTTTTAGTGTGTTTTTCTGCCTGCCACATGTGCACAGTAAGAGATTTAATGGAACTAGTTGTCTTTTGAGTTATAAACCATGAGCTGTATATTTAATGTCCTTAATGATTTTTCTTTAAAAATGAGATGTGGTCTCAGTGTGATCTGTGAAATATGTCAGCAGTCTTGCAAAGACTGTTTATGCCTGCTAACAATAAGATATTACTGTCAGGCAAAATCTGTGAAGGCTTGGTTATGTGCACTAATTAGGTACGTATGACCAAGCAAATTTTAAAACCTGCCCGTGCTTGCAAATTTTTAGATACACATCAAGCCTAGCCTAAAGCATAAGAATATAGGAAATACCCCACTGGGGCAAGCTAATGGTTTGCAAGTGGCCTTTGTCATGTCAACAGCATGTGCTCCTCTGTTTAAGGAGAATATTTGGACTTAATCAGTTTCTCCAGTTCCCTCCCCTCCTACTCACCTAACATGCACAGCTGTTGGATTGAGGACATTAGAAGACATGCCTCTGCCTCTTCAGTATCTCCTTAAGGATGTCTTGTCCATGGGTTTGGTCTGTTTTCATACTGAAGATTCTATTAGCAGTTGGTAGATTCTGGGCAACTTCATATCATGATGGTGCTGCTTTGGGGGCAGTGGAGTTTCTTTGACTTCGTAGACTTGCAGTATGTGTAAAGACTTATTCTACAGGTAATTTTGATTAATACTATTAAGATTTATAATTTGAACCTTGTGTTGCACAGGCACAAAAGTTATTTTCAGCACTTGAGGGGAAAAAAGGGTATTTAATTTGAGGATCTTGGATCCTTAAATTTTGAAGACCGAGCTAAAGAAGAAACATAAATGTGTCATTTAATTATTTTATTCTGTATTTCAATCAAATACAAATTTCGTTAGCTCTTATATTTTGGCCAGTCAGAGTGACTGGGTGCATTGTCAGATTTCTCTCACCCTCTTGGTTAAGAGACTGATTTTATTTTCATCTTTAGACCTTTATTATATATGTGGTGTCTCTTTAGTTGCTGTCTGCCTGTGGCTTTGCCAGCTTGGGGAATTATTTTCCCTCCAGGTCAGAATTAAAATCTACAGCTCTTTTGAGGTGTTTATGGTGCCTGAAACCCCTGTTATGGATTTATTTGTAGGAAATTCCATCTTCCAAATGCCATTTTATGAACAGTAGTGCAGTGCTGAGTACAGGGGCAATCCAGGAGATCCCTTCTTTCTCTTGATGCCCTACTCCATAAAAAAGTACAGGAACAGTTTCAAGGGTATTTAGAGGAAAGAGGTGGAGTTGAGTCACAAATTTCCCTTAATTCCCTATTCTCATCTTCTAGGAGGAGAGAGAAGATAAGGGAATTAAGAGAAGCCCTTCAGATAAAGATTATATAATGTGAGCTTTAGCAGACACTGAGTGTTACCCCCTCAGAAATGTCTGTAGTCTTGTGAAGAAGACAAAGTCATCTAGGGTTAGGATTTTTTTTTTTAAATTTATCCTTGCATTGTTGTTCCTTCTGCTTTGTGGTATTGGGACATTTTTCTTCTGCCTCACTAGAAAAATACCATGTTCTGCTTTTTTTCGAGGAATTGGAGGAATTTTTTTTGAGGTATTTGAGGAATTTATGCATCTTGCCAAAGGTCCCACTGAGGCATATTTGTTTAAATATTTTTTTTAATAATAGAGATATTATCTAACAAGTCATATATTGAATAAAATTGAAGTTCTTCTAGATAATTATAACATTTTGAATTATGAATATTTTTTCATATTTGTGTCAACCTATTGATTTCTGTCATTGTTCTGCACATATTTATTACAATTTTATTTAGCTTCGATTTTGTTCTTTCCTTCCTCAAAAACCCTGGTATGTGCATTATCATAAAGCCCCAACTTAGACTATTTAACATGTATTCTTGTAAATACTTAAATTTTTGTCATCACTATGCATATATATTTTTTTACCTTCAAACTGCCTAATGAGGAAGCTATTAAAAACGTTTTTCCTGAGTCAGAGTGGGTTGTTTTCATTAGCTAATTAGTTTAATCACAATTGGAATTTCCTTTTCACTTTGAGTTACTGCAGTATTGAAGAAATTAAAGTAAATGCAAAGTCTTACTAAGATATGAAATTAATTGCTTTTCTTACAAAGCTTGCACTGATACCTCCGTAGCAATCTTAAAAGAAAACCTGAGTTAATAAATGAAAGAAAAATGGAATTAATGATTTTGGTAAACATTAAAGTAACTGAATTTAATGCAGAACTGCTCTAATCCACTGCTTACCAATTTTCCCATCTGCTTTCATAAAATCAGAATTAGTTTGCAACCAGCATCCTGAAACTCTGATATGTAAGTGCTTTAGCTGGTCTGCAACAATGGCTTCAAAGTCTTCTTGGGGACTGAAAGAAAACAAAGAAGAAAACCCCACAATCTCTCTGACTCTAGTCAGTGAAGATCACGAGTTTGAGAAGTTTCTACCACCCTCTTTAAGGTCACTGTATTTCATGCCAAGCTCTCACAGAGCTGTACCTTGGAAGGACAAATTGCATTATTTAATTATTTTTTTCTTAGTGAGTTTGCAGTGGTTTTACTAGAGTTGTTTGAAATAGATTAATTTTCTAGTAGAATTATGTTCTGTAAGCAAAACTGATAGAAAGGTGTAATTGATCCTACCTGTCTTGGTCCAGCCCTAGTAGTTGAAGAAGGTAGTATCTGTGAGTGACAAGTACCTGTCTTCCATATGACTTATGGTAAATCAGGCTGTACTTCATTTGACAGAAGAGATGCTCCAGCCAGAAGCCTGTCCCTGTTCTCCTGGTTCTTTCTCCTTCCTCTACACATGTTGGGAAGCTTGTAATGGGAAGTACTCCTTTTGGTAGCAGCATGGTTTTATATTGGATTTACAGTAACTGTGCAGCAGTTTGTTTATGAGTATTTCAGGCAAATAACTCCTAGTGGCTGATCTTGCTTTACTGTGTAGCAAAATTAAGAGTAGTTGTGTACCTGGATGCAGTGTTTCACAAACACTTCCTCATGACCTGTGACTACCAATGTGAACAGATTATTCTAATAAAATTCTTTTGCATTTAATCTTTGTAGATAATAAGGTTCTTATTAGCCAAACTAATGTTGCTGATTTTGTTGTGGTTTTTTTTTTTTTTTTTTCTCCTTACATACATGTAACATAAGAATAAGCAATATTGAAGTGGAGGGCTGGTACTGGACTGATTTCTTATTTAACTAGTCAGCTGTGCTTCCTGCAGAACATGGCCTCAGGAACAAGTATGAAGCTCCAATTCAGGTTTCACTGTGATTAGATAGTACTGTGGTTGTGTTCTGTGTAGTGATAAAGTGATCTGGTTAATGATGTAATTGTAAACAGGCTAATTTTTAGAACAAATTGCATGTAGTTCATGAGCAGCTAAACTTGACTGTCCATTGGTTATTTATGTTGAGTGAAGGTAGTTGTCCAAAATTATTTCTGTAGAAATAGCTAAACTACCAGAAGGACATATAAATATCATTTGTCTTCTACTTTGTACTTGGACTTTCAGTGACACAAGTTTGGAGTCTGGGAATCTTTCTCTTGCTGTGATATGAAGATTTATTATCAATGCCTTGCTGTCATTCCACATAAATAATATGTTTGACTAGAGCCAAGATAAATCTGGTAGTGCTGACAAGCATGGAAACCACAAATGTGTGAAGTGTATGAATACACACACTACAGCTGCTACTTCAGGAAAAATAAAACGTTCAGAAGTTGGATAATGCTAGTGTTAAAAACTTGCATTTTTTCTGATGTACTTCTGATACTCTTTGGAGTTACCTGATGTTTAGGGACTTTGAAAAGATAAACAAAAATGCCTGCAGCTGTATTGTCCAAATCTAGAGGACAGCCTATAGTCCTCTAGAGAATGGGGCTGGCTATGGGGAACTGAGAAGCAGCACCAGCCTAGGTGCTTTCACTTACCTCCCTCACTGCAGCCTGTGAATTACATGCTGAACCTAATTTGAGGACTGTGAATTGATGCATAAACTGATACAGCTGAAGAGATAGAAGCCTGTGTGTCTTAACACCTTTGAGTGTTTTTTGCTCATTTAGGGCTGCTTTGTGTAAGTAGTAAAATAGCTGAGGGGGCAGCAGGCTTATGTCCTTTAGGCTTATGTCTTTCACCTGCTTCTTGAGCAGTTCCTGTGTTGTAAATCTATCTTTAGTTTCTTACTGTGTTTTCTCTTAACCTTGCTTCTCTTCTTCATCAAACTGTGAAATAATCTGATCTCTCCCTTCCCATCTCTGTACCTATAATCAAAATTTTTAATTACCCTTTCTCATGTGAATAAATGGCAATGAGGTTACACCAGGCTGTCACGGCTCTTTGATTCCTTTTCCTCTTTTTCTTTAGCAAATAGCAAATTAGTCCCAATGTATGTCCCTCATGGAGTGTGTGTCTCTCCCCATCTCCCTCACTCGCTACAGATCATGGCTTTCTTTTCTTCTTTCTCTCACTCTCTTCTCTGAGATCCAGGTTTCAGCTGCAGACTCCACTCTCTTCCCTCGCTGTGTCCTTTCTTTTTCTCATTTTATTCTTAGGGCAAAATGAGACTTTTTCTGCTTTGTGTTTCTTTACACTGAAGTTTATTCTTCTCACTGCTGTTGCTTCATGACCTGCTGTAGACCAAAGCTGTACCTGCACAGTGGGTCTTGTTAGCAGCTGCAGGGAATATACACTGATTGTTCCTTAAAACTTTTTGTGTTTTAGCAGAGCAATCTGCCAAAGTCTACCACAAATTCATAAGCTGTGAGGCTTATTTGTTGGCTAAATTTTGCTGGAGATGTTTAAAGTATGCCTCTGAGGCACCCTCCATTTTTTTCTTTCTCTTCCCATCACTCCATACCGTACTTCCCTTTCAATATAAGGTGCTGGAAATCTTCATTGAGGAGGCTGCGCTGTATTACAGTGGACAAGAAACAGACATTAGGACAGTTCCTCAGAGGAAAATCAAGCTTCAGGTTAATGTCTGTCAAAACCTTTGAATAAACAGCTAGAAATAAGGTGTTACAAGCAGACAAACTGGAGAAGTTCCAGCGGAAGTGAACTGCCAGAACCTGCATGGTTTGGTGCTGCCAGCACACATGGTATTTATTCGAATTGCCCTCTTGCTTGTTTGTCACCTGCACTGTCCCTTCCTGAGTACCAGTGGAAGATGTGGGGAACTGGAACATGATCCAAGTGGCAGCTTGCCTGGGCGGAGGTGTGAGGGTTAAGGAGTACTCGGTTGAGCTGTTTTTTTGTTTTTTTTTTTAGTCTGGTTTACTTCTTGACTTCACATGTGCCTGTGTCTACCCAGGAGACAAGAATTTGTCTGGGAGGACATGAATAAGCAGTTGGGAATAGAAAGAGTGGGTGTGGGGTTTTTTTTGGGATAGTCTAGGACATTTGTTGATCAATAACTTAGATCACAGTGGTACTGTTAACCCAGCTGTGAGTGCCTGTTTTCTTTTCCCTTTGCAATGTCCTATGACAAAATAGCCCTAGAGCAGAAAATGCCTTGAAGGAGGTAGTCATTCTTTGAAAAACATCTGTGATTATTGTGCCTTAACTTCTCAAAGTTTAAGCAACTGAGTCACGCTGTCTGGTCTTGTGTTGTAGCTACAAGACAGAGACTGGCAGCTATGAGGAATACATGGCATGGCCTCGGTGACCACAGTTACAAGGTATATTCACAAATTTCGGTTTTCAAAAGCTATCTCATTTAAATGGGCAGGCTGATTGAGGGGGCGTTAAATAAGTGTGCACTTGCACACTTATCCTGTGTAACCAGAGCAACTCTCTTCAGTTGCATTTCATGTTTTCCATAGCCTCTTTGCTGAAATTGCTGAGGGATTTTTCTGAAGCATGTGAAACTTTTGTCCTCAGATCAAGCTCAGGTTTCTGCAGTATTGAACATCTGCTTGGTGTTTAAATCCCATTGGTTGGTGCTGAGTTACACATAGCAAGTAGCTGAAGGAGAAGCTGAAAGGGATAAAGCGAAGCAGCAATGAAGAGATGGGAGCTGCTATCCAATTTATTCCTACTGCTCCAGTAACATGTATGCAGAAACTAAGGTTAGTAGGAACACTATATACTCTATGCAGAGAGAGTCTAAAGCACATTTGATTTTTTTAAAGAGAATAAAACTGTATGTAGATCAATGCATCCGGTTGCTAGCACCAGCTGTTGTCTTGATTCCCATTCAGTACTAATACAGTGGAATTGAAGGGGAGATAATTTTAGTATGGAATTTCCTGAGATCATATAGTTTTATTTTAAGGTATTGTTCTGTATCCGGATGCTGTTACTTAGTTTAGATCTAGCTATAGAATATAATCATGCTGTTCCCACCCTTTTATGTATAGACACACAAACACACATGCACATTCACAATATGTGTCTATATATACACATGGATTCTTTAGATAACTTGAAAGCAAGAATACAAATGTGCATTTAAAACTGTCATGTTACAATTCTGCTATAGCTGAAGTAAAATTACTCATTTTTTTTCCATTAATTAATCTCTGTTAGTTTTATGGTTTTGTTTCCACTAGCTCAGTTTCAGTTTAGAAAATACAGAATCCAAAAACAAATTTAAAATTAAATAGTCTGA
>JAYDZK010000202.1:36800850-36872670 GCA_034509185.1 Euphonia xanthogaster | reverse complement strand
CGACGCTCTTCCGATCTAAAAACAGGTATTTACTTCCAAATTTTAGATTTTTTTAACTGCCTATTTTTACATTGCCTACAACTTTCATACTGACTGTCATGGTTTTGCCCCAGCTGCCAAGTAACACACAGCTACTCGGTCCCCACTGCCCCCAACTCCTAGTGGGATGAGGAGGAGAATCTGGAAAAAGAAAGGTAAAACTCATGGGTCGAGATAAGAACAGTTTAATAATTGAACTGCTGAATTATAATAATAATAATAATTCTAATGGAAAGGACAAAGAAAGAGAGGACTAAAAGCAAAGAGAGATGAGTGATGCACAACACAATTGCTTGCTGCCTGATGCTCAGCCCGTCCTCGAGCAGTGATGGGCTCCTCCCAGTTTCCATACTGTTGGTGATGTTTTCATATCAGGGGGATCTGGAATATCCCTTTGGCCCCTTTGGGTCAGCTGTCGTGGCTGTGCTCCCTCCCAGCCTCTTGTGCACCTGTTTGCTGGCAGAGCAAGGGAAGCTAGAAAGTCCTTGGCTTAGGCTAAGCACTGCCCAGCCACACAGTGTGTTTTCTGTGTCAGTCTCATAGCAAATCCAAAAGGCAACACTGTACCAGCTACTAAGAAGAAATGGGCTCTGTCCCAACTGAAAGTAGGATGGTGACTCTGTTAAATGTGAGAGACTCAAACTGCAGATCTGTAAGCTGTTTTTCAGGACCTTGGGCTTATACTTGTTGCAGTCTTGGTGTGTCTTAGGTGTATGTTAAGACTCCAGGATATTTATTTCTTATGCTTGTAATACTTTATTGCTATAAGATCTGAGGTCTGTATTCTCATTGACAGTTGGAATCTCAGGGTAGTAGAATACAGCAAATCTGTATTATCGGGAGAACTGTTCATATTTAGGGTGAAGCATATTTTCACGCCAAAATCATGTCTTCATTTAGAAAAGATTTTGTAATTGTGAGCTGCCTGACTCATTGTACAGTCAAATCACAGTGTGCATGCTCTCTGTTGTGGGTGAGTAGAAGGCTGACTGCTTTCACTTAGAGTATTGTATTGTGTTCTGTATCACTTGATATTCTAAAAGGTGATCAAGATGTGTACAAGACAGATGCCACTGAGTTAGTACATTTCCTTTTATGAATGAGATACTTTTAAGTAGTTTTGCAGGTCTTTTTTCCCTAATCTGCATCAGATACATGCATGACTATAATTTGTTTCATATCTAAATGTGACTGTCCACAAATGTGCCTTTATATAACTAAGAAGCCCTTGTGGCATTGCCAATGAAATAGCTACCTGTGCTCTCAGATGCCAAAGGTGAGGTCGCTTTCACTTCTCCTCCTGCCTTCTTGCTTCATCTTCATCCTTCTTTAATAGTTTTATTCTGAGTGGGGAAGTGAGACCTGAGCCACCTCTCTCACACTCATTTCATCTGAGTCAGAAGTGTTTTATAGTTACCTCATTTTTGTGATCCTATTTCCCCCAAACTGTGAAGTGTAACATAATGCATCTTTCTGCTTTAAATAGAGAAAGTTGTTTTCAGTAGAATGCAATTTCAGTAAGACCCAAGTGACTTGTAGGTGAAGTGCAGTTCTTGCCTCAGTACTCCAAATGATAGTTTCATAGAAAATATGACAAATGAGGAACACTGAATGCAGTCCCCTATATTTCCCATTCATGTTTTTATGGCAAAAGGCTGCTTAATTTCATTAGAAAGGAAAGCGAAAATGAATCAATTAAAACCCTTACCTCAAATCCAGTGCAGTACCTTGATTTTTTTCAGCTTGATAATCCTGACCCTGTCAGTCTTATTTTTCTGATTGCTAATGTGCATTGACAGAAACAGAGCATTGGAGAAAACATATAATGCCTGCAAACTGTAATTGGAAGAATGGTTCAACTGTCCTACCATGCTAGTTTAAATTGCCTTACTAATAAATTGCAAGTGTTTTATATGGTCTGTAAAACAGCAACCTATAAAGACAGGGAGAGCAATAAACAAATGGACATTGCTGCAGAAGTGCTTTGTATGTCATTGTTATCTGCTGTGTCACATAGAGAATCCTTTTTGAGCTGCTGCAGTAAAATGCCAGCAGTCCCAAGTATGAAAAATTGCGATTCCAGCAAAGCAAAATAATGAAAATTTAAACTCATGATTGATGAAATAAAACTTTAATTTACTTTCTAGTATTTAACATTGAATATACTTGTTTCATAGAAGACTAAATGGGAAATAGTACTAGAAGATTGATGTAAAAGCCATAGTAAGTAATTTCTACATCCCAGTGTTGTCAGTGAGACAACATTATAAGAATCTCAGGCAAAGAAAAGGGAACAACAGTGAATTGTACCCCTCTTCCCTCTTCTGCACGTGGCTCTGGTAAGGCAGGTTTTGAGCTACTGTCTTCAATTTCAATGTCTGCAGATGAACTTGTATTGAAAAACTGGGTTGGGGGAAGAGATGCATAATAATAGAGAGGCAAATAACTTCTAGTAAGAGTTTGAAGAGCTTCAAATCAAAAGGTGACTGGGGGAACCGTGTGGAAATCTTCGGAAAAGAGAGAATTGAACATGGTAGAAGGCATCAAACTGAAGTCAAAGGCATTGGTGTGAGTTTTTTTTTGTTTTGTTCTGAACTGTGAGAATGACTAATCTTTGGAAAAAACTGTCAAGGGAAATGGTGAGTTTAACATCTATTCTTGAGTTTAGCTCTAAGATATGAGCCTTTATGTTTTGGTTCAGTGCTCAGATAACTGATGAAAATGTCCATTGCAAGCAAGAGGTTGGAGCAGACTTCCTTTAGTGTCTCTGGCTCTCAAAGCAGAAGACCTTTCTACCAACATGTATAATATGGCATGCCACAAGCCTCTCTGGTGTGATGACAAGCACAAAAAAGCCCTGGAAGTACCCTAATGAAGTTTGTCTGGGTTAATATTTCATCTGCTTGTGATGGTAATACTGAAAGATGGCATCTGAAGTGGAGATGAGTTTTTTCCAGTATCCTTTGGCTTCCACCAGGCAGCAGATAAGGCCTGAGCTAGGGTAACTAGCCCACCAAATTTGTTATCCAGTTTTACACACATTCCCCCCAGGTTTGTTGAATTCCTTTGTTGTGGCTGCTTGTAGCTGTTGCCTCCAGAGCAATGAGTTTGTTGCATGTTGTAATTGAGTCTTAGAAGAGAGGTGGAAGTCTCCTCTCCACTCCTTTTACTCTCTTATTTAATAGATTTCAAACAGTTCTGGTTTTGTACTAAACAGTGTATAATTATTTTTGTGCTGCTATTTGTGATATTATTATTTTACAGCTCTCCTACAGTGGGGTGGTGGCTTGTTTTTCTTGTCTTCTACTGTTCTCTTGTCAGATCCTCTTCACATTTTGAAGTGGGGTGATCTGACTAGTGCAATTTGTGAAGAGAAAGTGGGCAATTAATGAGGTATGATCATACAAGACCAAAATGTGGTTATTTCTTGCTGACACGACTGGTAGTAGCATTCAGTTTTATTCAAGTGATGCATCCAAACATCATTTCAGCTCTATTATGCTAATCACGGAGTAACATGGGTGTCTCTCTGCATTGTAATGATTATATATTTCATCACGTGATTGAAGGTTGTGTGCTGCCTCTTACATGTCCTTCTTGTCCTTAACTGTCCTCTCACATGCACACATGCTGCTTTTATGTGACTATATATTCATCCATCATAGACCAGTAAGCCAGAGTGGGTATTATCATGGTGCCTGTTTCTAGTTTAATGAAGAGAGAAGAGCTGTGATCTTTCCATAAATGTTATGACAGGGAGCAAGCTGTGTGAGTAATTCGTGCAGGCCCAGCTTGCCCTTATTTACATCTTGAAGTATCTGAAAAAGAGCGCTGGAGGAAGCTGTAGCTACGTGCAGAAGGAATTATTATAGTGAGCCAAATCCAGTCAATAATTTTGGGCATCTCAGTCCAAATGACCTTTCTGGCTTTGGAAGAAATATTTAATTTTTTTGAGCTTTTTGACATTGCTGGTCTTTGTATGGAAACATATGTGGAAGTTTGAATTGTGCCTCCAAGAGTTTAAATAAAACAGTAACAGTTCTGTTTGAAGATGGAAATAAGATTTGGCAATATTGCTAACAGGAAAAGAAAAGCTTTCAAACAGTGTATTTAGGGAACAAATATAATTTTTTTATAATTAAATATAAATGCACTTTTCCTCAACTGAGCATGCTAAACCTGAAATACACTTTGCATGTTAAAAATATGGGGCTGTTCTGATCTGTTAAGGCATATAAAAGTCATAAACTAAAGAAGTGAAATCTATAAATCTGAGAGTTATTTTGGCTTAAATTCTCTTATTTACTCAGTTGTATATCCCAAATAAGTGTATTAGGTCAGTACTTACTCTGGGCTTGCACTTATGTGGAAACAGAATGCAATCCATGTTTTTGTCCCAGTCTGCAGACTTATGTCAGACCCACATGTAGAAAGAAACAAAATATGGAGCCAACATCCTTAGAAGAAATCTCAGGTCTGTACTCTTAGCTATACTTTTGGGTAAAAGATCAAGGGTCTGATCTTTGTGGTAGCAAAGTGGGGGAAAGGGGCAAGAAGCTGCTAAGGGCCAGATTCTGTGATCCAGTGAATGCGCTCAGGGTATCCATGGCTGGCCTGTTGGCATTGAGGTGCTGGGTAGCTGCCGGAGTGAAGCAAGACACCCTGATGGTTGGGCAGCTGCTAAGACTCGCTGGGTGGTTTTGAACTTCTGATAGAAACTTTACTGGGACAACAGTACCCATTTCCAAGGAAAGCATTCAGCATACCAGAATGTACATAAAGAGCGGTCACTGACCCCTCCCTCTAAGTGAGATTTTTGGATGTAAGCACCTGTTGCACTTTGCACAAAACTCAAGCTTTCAGAGTGTGCCAAAGTGATCAGCTTCCTGGAGAGATTCCAGGAGAGGTCCTTGGTGACCCTCCTTTGTGAATCCCAAATAACTTCGTGTGTACAAATAGAGCTTGGACATGCTATTGTTTCAAACTGGTAAGCAGGTGTGGGTAAGTGTTGTAAAACACCTTTGGGTATTGAGCATGATTAGATAGAACTTGCAGCTTCAGTTAATTTTGTTGGCTGCAAATATAGCCAGGTGGAATGCTGTTTAGTGTGGTGTGTGATAGAAGTGCGTTAGGTGCATCTTTGGTGTACGTCATTTTCTGTCATAGGCCAGAAGAAAACTGTTAGGGATTTTTAGTTTTCACCCTCTGAGAGGGACAGGTAGATGTAGGGTAATGGCCATGTCCTCTACCTCTAATTCTAAGGTCTTTAAGGTCCTGTACCTCTAATTCACTCTACCAGGCTGTGCAGCAGCCTGCTGAGTGAATTAGAGCTGCTTCAAAATTTCAGGCCACAGTAACTGGTGTGGGCATTTGTCCTCCTTCTTTCATTCCCTCACTAAGAGGCTCTACTTAGAAAAACCTGTAGCACTTCATATGAAACATTCTGCTCAAGAAAATGCTCCTTAGAGCCATTTGAGTCCCCTTCCCAGCCTGTGAATGCAGCTGCAGTGTCATGTACAGAGGGCAGACCAGGTCACACTAATTCCCTCTTTGGGAAGCCAGAGACTTGAAATATGAAGGAAGCTTGTTTTGGAGAAGTCATGGACATGGTAGTGAGAGTTTGTGTAATTCTCTTCTTATTTATGGAAAACAAAACAAAAAAACCACAGACCCCAAAACTGCTACATTGCTCAATGTGTATATATAAAGCCATAATAATTGCTACAGAAAGTGGAGACCCAAAGGAACTCCTTTTGTTTTGCTTCTGTAGTTTCCAACAACCTTTTAGTTAAGGATTACAGTGGGAAGGGATGTTTAGAAAGCAGTACCTTGAATTTGAGAGGACACCTGTTCTTGAACCACAGTTTAAGATAACTGGGGTATAACATAAATAATATAGTATAGTATAATATAGTATAATATAATATTAGAATATAATGTGTATTTCACATATATATATATAGTAATGGGGTATTTCTAGGCATAGCTAGGGCAGGGTGTATCTCCGGGAGACACTGCAGAGTGTTTCTTGGAAGAATTTTATCCATGCTTAGTTCTGTGATGTAACAGCCACTTCCCTGTTAGTGCCTTCACTAGGTAACTACTTTGCTGTTAACTTACACATTGTCACAAACTACCTTCATTTTCTTGACGGTAGTTTGAACATGAACTTGAAATGAGTGCAGTGGTTGAATGTATGGTAGGTACCATGAAGACAGTGACAAGCTCTTTATCTTTGTTACTACTGGTTTGAAGACCTGCTTTGCATATTCAGGTATTGCATAACAGCTGTGGTATATGCTTGGAATTCTACTTCCAAAAAAAAAAAAAATAGCATAAATGTGGAAGTGTACTTCTTATCTCTGTGTATGTAGCATTGGCTATGCAAACTGCAAATTGACAATGTTAGGTTTTTTCTGCTAGTAGTTGTAATTTTGATATCTATATCCCCACTTTGAGTTTACTGGCTACATTTCTGTGTTGAATATTTTTGAACTGATGTCTTTGTACAGGAAGATTAAGAGTTCTCTGATAGTTATGTGGTTCAGGATTTGGTTCAGTTTCTGAAGCTGGCAAATGACAATGGATTTAGTAGGCTGTGATATAGTCCAAGTGCACATAAATAGTTATTTTAGTGGGAATAAAGTGTGTAGTTCAAGATCTTATAAAAATTAAAAATTACTGCCAAGAAGTTCCTTTGCCATTACTTACAAGACCCAGTTAAAGATTGAAGTACATTTATGTTATTAGACAACTACACAGGGATATGTGAAAATATGTTAAGCTACCTGTGTTCTTTTTAGTGTCCTTTCTTTAAAAGGCCGTCTAGAGTAATTTTTAGTGAGTGGTGTCAGTTTTTTTTCCACCGTCTAAAAAACCTCAGTAATCTTTGGCAAATAAGGGATTTGCAAGTTTGTGAGCAAAGGAGTAATTATTACCACTGGAGGACTTTAGTGTGCTTGTTAACTGAATTGCATTTTGAACACAGTCCAGCATCTGTGGGCATTTAGCCATGTGCTGTCTTAGAAACTTGGTCACCCAGATCTGTTGTGAGAGATCAGGGAGAGGGAACAGCTTCAAAGGATAAACCCATGCAAATTCTAAATTAGCCCCTGGAAGTTCTCTCTGCATGGACTAAGGCATTGGGAAACTTGAGATAGCTAGAGCCTGAAGTGGAATGTACATATATGTTGGATTTTTTTTTAAACTTGTTACAAAATGTTCTCTTTTTTGATAATAAAGGTCAAGTTTATTTCCGACATTGCTGCTATTGAGGCAGATTTAAAAATATTGTCCTTTTAGGTTCATGACTTAGATCCATTTTTATTTGTTTGGATTTGCAGAGGTTTGGAAGTTTGATTTTTTTTTTTGTTTAAGAATCCACTACTCATGGGTTTGCTGTACCTGGATCTCACTAGGATGAGTCTGAATAGGATTCTGTTTATCAAGGTAGGTTGAAGAAGCACTTGATCTTGCCTTGATATGCTTCTCATCTCTTAGAGCAGGGCTTTCAGACACCCTGGGCATCCAGGAGCTTAAACTTCTGCTTTCACAGGCATTTCTTCATTTCAACTGAGATAGATGAGTCAATGTACAGCTTGGGGCTTTACAGAGGTTTCTAAGAAATTTGGGTTCCAAAAAGAAAAGTTGAGGCACTAGTGGAGAGCCCTCACCATGTTATTTTCTGCTTCAGTTCTTCCCCACCACATAAGCTTTAGAGGGCAGCCAAGATTTCTCTGCTTCCATGTGGCTGCTGAGATGGAAGGTGTCCTACTTCCTCAGGTGGAGCTGTAGTAGTCAGAAATACCATTCTGCTGTGAAGCTTCTGCTATGTTCCTTCACTCTTCTCTGTTCCATGATGACATCCTGAGAAGTGGGTAAACCAGGCTGCAATATGGACTTATTGTGCAATACCTAATGCAGCCATTCATTTAACCTTGGTATTTCATGAAACCAGCTCTAGTTAATGTATTTCATCTGATGTTTTTCCATATATTTGTTTCTGAGATTTTAATCACTATTCTTTTGAGATTTTTTTTGTAGATAGTTAGCTGATCCAACCATATTTTATGTTGTTTTAAATTCTCATATCTCTACTTTTATTTGGAAAAAAAAATCTTTATAAGCTTAAATCTTCTGAGAGCTCATTGCCCCTGCAATCTCAGTCATACCATATTGTGGGTTATGTAAGAAATTTCAGCTTCTTCAAAGTCGAAACAATGATATCAGGAGTTAGTTTAAAAATTAGTATGTATGCCAAGTAAATGTCCACAAAAAAACTGATATACATCACACATTTTAATTGACTTAATTTTCTTTTCTTTCTAACAAAGCTTTTTTTTCTGCTTAGTTAAAACCTAGTAGGTTTTTATGAGTAGAATTCATAGAAAGGAAAACAGCTGTTGCTCAGATATTGGAGTATGCACCTTCAAAGAGTTTGAAACTTTTTGCAGTGGAATTTTCCACATGCAGAAAATGATATTAGTCTTTCAAACTTAATATTTTAATTTATAGAGAAATTACCTAAAGTTAAGATTCAATATGCAGCTGTTTCAGAGATAATTTAAAGTTGTGTCTTTAAGAATTTGGGGGGTTAAAAATTTTCAGCATTTGCCTTAAATTAAAATTGAATTGTATTTAAAGTGGGACCAATAGTTATTTTCTTTTTTATTCTCCCTAAAACTAAGTGGTTTAAAAGAGAAACACATTTGAGCTCAGTTACATAAATGTAACCTCAATCAAAGCTTCAGTGCCAATGTCTTTATTATAGGGGGAAGTTCTTTCTGAAAAGCCAAATGTTGAAGCTTTTTTATGGCTTCATGATTATAAAAGATTCTTACTGTAAATCGTCATGCAATTCAAATAAAGTGATTTCTATAGCTCTCATTTACCTTAAAACCATAATATGGTACTGAGTGGGTTTTGATGGGATTAGTTCACACTTGTAATTATTTTAACTTTTAAAACAGTTTTTCTGATTAGAAATTATGGTTTAAAATCAACCATGTCAAGTAAATCAAGTGTCTCTTACACAAAGGATTAGCTTTGGTGAACATCTGCATGATACAACCTACAAAGGAGGATCATTTTGTAGCTAAACCATAGATCCATTTTTATATAGACCCAGTGCAGGGATGGATTCAGGGATCTGAATTCATGAATGGGAAAGGTAGTCAGCAATGTAAGTGTGCTCTGCTCACTGAAAGATTACATTTCACTGTTGTGGCTCCCCTTGTGTTTTGTCTTTTTAAAGCCTAATCAGATTTCTGCCTGTTTTCATGTTTGCTTTTATATACACTTATATATGTGGCTTTACAAGATTCAAGTGTATTTTTTTCTGAAAGTCATTGCAAATTTTGCACATCTACTAAGAAAACAAAAGAAAAAAAGAAAGAGCCTCCAGCATTTCAAAGTTTTTGGAATTGATCCCTTAGTCAGGAAAAGATCTGTTTTCCTTTTACTCCCTTCCTCTCCCCCATCCTCTTAAACTACTGGATGGCAATATGGTAGAATCCTGGTTTTGGAACAGGTGTCCAAACAGCATCTGTTAGGCTGCTTTGAAGCTGCAACACAAAGTAATAGTTTAGAAGTACTTCGTGTATTTCCACAAAGCGATTTTGTTGGCTGGTTATATCCAGCACCTTTAAGGAAAAATCACTCTATTGGATTATTTCTTGGGCATTTTTAACCAACTGTGTTTTCCTTCTAATATATAATTACAAGAAAGGACACTTTTTCTTGGAATCACATTCACATGTAGAGCTGTCCATATGAATTTTGAAGGAGTTACTTGGTGCACTGGATCTAGCTGAAGCTTCTCGGTAAAAGAAATTTTGAATCAACATGTCCTTATTTTCTTTCATATACTTGGACTAATTACAACAATTGCTAATGAGATATGCTCATCTAGTTCCATCAGAGAAGTTTGTCTTGATTGCTTTCCTGACTTCAGCTGCAGCAGTACTGTTTTACAAGACTGGCAGACAGCAAGAAGCTGGCTAGATTCAAAGCAAAGAAAAAAGCCTCAAAAAAAGTCTTTGTGTGGCACAGCAAAGGGAGACTATTAGCAGACAAAAGGGGAATTTGGTTAATATAGCTTCCCATATAAATCTCTAGGAAAGAAGTCATTTCAGCAGAATTATTTTTCCTAATATCCAGTGTAAATAGCATGTGCTGTAAGTATAAATCTGTTACTCTTTGTCCAAGATAATGTGGATATGGAACATTACTTATTTCCTCTTTCCTTTTATTTAGCTCTTAAGTTCCCTCAAACTCCTCTTCTTTAGACTAAACACTGGTCTCTTGAGTGTGTTCTTCTTAGTTTTTAAGTCATATTCAGGTTGTGACTCATAGATGTCTTTACTGGAGAGCTGCTACAAAGTTAGAACATCTTCAGTTGTGTTTGTCCAGTTGAGTATTTCTGCTTGAAGGACTGAACTTATAATATTCTGAAGAGTAATAGTGTCCTAAAAAAATCTCATAACCTTTTTTCCCCTGTATTTCTTATATTGACAGAGTTTCTTTTGAAATCTGGCCCTGTCATCCAAACTTTTCACAGCCTACCACTAAGCAGTCAGAGCATATTTTGGTAAGCATCTCCCTCTTCAGCTGCCCAAATCCAAAATGAGAATGTTCAACTGCACAGCAACAAGTGTGTTAACTTTGACAGTGAACACAGCTGTGTTCACTTTGACAGTGAAACGTTGACAAACAGCGTAGGGTACAGTTTTCCAGCAGTTTTGCTTCCCTCTTTGTAGTAACTTCCTCTAGACCATATTTCCTGTGTCTTAGAATATCAAGGAAAAAGCCTTACTAAAGTCAAAATAAATTACAGAGTGGACAAGATGATGCTTTTAATTCACACTGAGGTCACAAGCTTTCCAAGAAAACTGAGCTGGCAGAAAAAATTACACAGATTTCTTCTCAAGAATAATTGTAAGAGGAAGTGTAGCTCCATGACAACTGTTTGTATTTCTTGTTGTCCTTAACCAGTGCAACACCTTGGATAAAGGGCCAAGTTTGCTAATCAGTATCTTTTAGTGGATCCCTTTGGCCACAGGACCTCTCAATACCACTCATGGAGCAGGATCATGGGGCAGGGGTTGGGGAAGCTGTTATACAGATATCATGTGCAGCCATGTCAGGTCTTGGTTTCTGACTTTGTTTAGGCTGCAGAAATAGTGAGTTTAAAAGTATGTGTGATCTCTTTTGCTGCAGAGGCTATCTGGATCTGACTGGTGGCCACATATGCAGAGATGGTGCAAGGTTGGGAGAAGAGTGTTGGGGGCAGTGAGGCTGGGTTGCAGGAAAGCAGAGGGAAAGTTTGGCTCTTCCCCATGTGACAATGCGACAGTGCTGCTTATTACCACATAGAAGGTTGATCCTAACTCATGCAATCCATATTGCTCCTTCCTTGTCAGGAAACCTTTCCCTGCCATAACAGGAAAAGATAATTATATTAATTTGATGTGATTAGTGTATTACACACAGCTGTAACAGATGTTTACAGTCTTTTGGAGCGTAAGGGATAAGGATGATTCTTCATTTTCCTCCCTAAGAACTTGCAAATAACTTGTTTGTTTATTGTTTGCTGTAATGTTTGTGGGGTACGAACTCTGGTTTTCTTTCATAGTCTCTGGTAACCAGCAGTCCTCCAGATTGGTTGTTCTCAAATATGTCAAGTAATAGCTCTGTTGTCCCTTCTGACAAATTTGAAAGTATTTTAGAGAAAACTAGACAAAGTAATTTGAGTTTTGAAGCATCCATGTTAACACATAGGAGAATGCTTTCCCCATTTTAGCTGAAGCCCTTTGTTACTTTGTTACCCATGTCAGCTGCCTGGTTACCACTGACCTTTTTTAAACCCGAATGTAAAGACTGAAAGACATAAATATGTCTTCTCATCACCATATGTCCATAAGTTGCTCCTCTGCTGATTAGGTAGAAGATCAACTTTCCTTTGAAGGTTAATGCTCTATTTAATGGAAAACTATTTCCTTCTTCACAGTCTGGATTAAATCCTCCCATGTAGTTTGAGTAGACTCCAGAAATATTTGCTCTCTAGTGGTTTGCTCTATCCTCTGTACTGAAAATTGTGATAAGCCCTTAACAGAAGCTTGCTGGACAGTCTGTTCTGCTTCATTCTTTCTTTGTCAGGTGGGATAGTTAAAGCACGTTTGTTTCTCAGCACTTATGTCCCATTCATTGGGTGGTCAGATTGTGAGAGGCCAAGTCCTGCTCATCTTTCTGAACATTCTTTCCACTGCCTTTATTCTTTTTATTCTTGTCACTGTCCAGTTGCAGTGGATTGTCTGTTTAAAAACAACGCATGCTGTAGTGGAGATAATGATGCACAAATTGGCATCTATTGCAGATCGAGCCTTGAAAAAAGCCCAGCAGTACTTGCTGATACTCTGATTTACTGGTACCAGGTCTCATGTTCTCTGTGGAAGTCAATCACTTGGTTAAAAAAAAAAAGCAAACAAACAAAACCCCCAAAAAACAACAACAACACCACCACCAAAATCCACCCCATCTGTAAAAGCTAAACTAGATAAATTTTGTCTGGTACATAATTTGAACTGATTAGAAGATAGAGCCCAGGATTTAGAGCTGTACCACTTTTCGTAAGCTAGCAATCTGGTCTAGGAGAGGAAAAACAGCTTTATATTTATAAGGACATAAGGTAGATTTATGGGAGTTTGTGTTTTTGGTGATTGATGTAGTACATAGACATAATAAGTGCCAGCTGTTACTTCTCTGTAAATCAGAAACAATAATATTCCCTTTTATTTCAGTGTGAACTATCGGACTTGCTTGAATTCCTTTTTAATTCAAAGGACTTTGTATTTGCAGTTACAAATTAGAAATATGTCTACACAAACAAATTAGAAACATTGCACTATAATACTATAATGGAACCTGAGAGTAGCATCCCAAATGTGTATTATTAGGGTTTGTTATCCTTCATGAGCTAGATCAAAAGCATTTTTCCATTTCTGCCCATGCTTCAGAAATACGTATTTCTGTCTTTCTCCATTAAAGCTGATGTGGTTTTGGCTGCTCACATCCCTTGGTACTCTAGCTGTATATGGAAGCATCATGATTTTTTTAATGGAACTGAAACAGACTCGACTATTCTATTCCTTTTATCTCCCCTCTGAAAGTTCCTGCTTTGTTAGCAACTGTTAAATAACAGATTTACATATTTGGCATGAAAAAATTCAGAGTTTTGATGTGCTGTCAGATAAATCTAGTGAGCTACATGCTACAAGTAGTTGTTGTAAAGTCATGATTTATCTGGTCTCTTTAACCCTTAAGGAGACTGCATTTCCATACTCTTCCTTTTCAGTTTTCTGTAACTAATTGACATGTTGATAAATGCCATGTGTGACATAACAGGATCTAAAAATAAAGTGTTGTGTTTGCATAGTGCAAAGGGTTGTGAACTATGTAAAATGGAAGAAAGTAAAGTTGAAATAAAACAATTGTTCAATATGCATAGTCATGTAATGCAACAAGCACATTCCTGCAGCTTGTTAATAAATTCAATAAATGAGAGTTATCAACGGCTGGTATCTGCCTCTGTCGTTATCCAAATGAACAAATGGTCCATGGTGACCTTTGATAGTTCATTTTAATTATATTTTAGTGGCTGTTTAGGGTTCTCAGACAGGTTTAGTTAGTTAAAAAAGTGTTCTCCCTGACATTCTTGTAGCTAATGGGTGTCTTACAGTGTTTCTCAACCTTCAGCTTTTGCCTTTCTAAATGAAACCATGCTTGTAAAAGACACTGCTGCTTGGTTCATGTGTATGACAAGTGGCATCAGTTTCCTTAAACAGCCTGCTGTGGTCCACTGATGTTTAATGTTTAGGCCCAATCCTGTTAACTTGTGTGTGCTTCATATTTACTGATTGAAGATTTACTGAACCTTAAACTCCAGATGGGGAGAGGTTACAGACAGTAAAAAGTGGTTACTTTTTGTTTGCACCTGAATTTTTCTTTTTTAGAATATATGAAAAAAAAATCTTACTTTTGCTACTTGTATCTTTATAATGTTCTGAAGTTTAAATAGAAATTAACTAAAACATTTTTATTTCTGGAAACACACAAAATTATAATTTGCTTTTAAATTTGACATTCCAGCATTTCCGATGTATTTTATTCTTTCATTTGCATCTGTTTAAATCTCTTTAAAAATCTCTTTAAAAAGATTATTAGATAAAGTCAAAATACAAGGGTGCTACCACTTAGAGATGTGAGATGAAACTTTGTTATTTTAGGACCTGTGCTTTTCAGAAATGTGTTTCCTTAATTTGACCCTCAGTAACCCTTGAGAGACTTGAGCACAAGTTACAAACTAATTACATTAATTGCCTAACTGGAACTTGCTAGGCATTTTCTGTTTATACATTAATGTAATATAAATATATCTCAGGCAACAAAAGCCCTTGGGGCAAATTTATGTCCTGAGTAACCCTGTTCTAGTGACCTCAACAGAATTACTCAAAGTCAAGACAGAATTTAAATTGGAAGACCAGATCTTCAGCTGCTGTTAATAGTCTCAGCTCCACTAAAATCAGTGTAGTTCTGGTCACAACAGCCAGAAATGGCTCCTTCAATTATGTTTTTGATTTGCAGGCACTTCTAGCAAAGGGGTTGGGCTGCCTTTTCATTCCAGGTTTAAAAATGAGCAGAACTTAGCTATAGAAACAATTTTGATTTTAGTCTAGCAATTTTGATTTTAGTCTAGTCTACACAAACTTCTTTTGTCTGTGTTTTGGAAGAAGCCTTCATGAAATAGTGAGGAACACAGCCTCTTTTGGTCCTGCATTTTTGGCTTTTCTGTGCCATTTTCTATGCTATGATCTTGCTTCTAAAAAAAGTTTGTCTAACCAAGCAATATATAGGGAGTTATACTTAACAGTTATGTGGTGTTTAAGAGTCTGTATAAATATAGGAATAGTCACCTAGTAATAGAAAGCTTTTTTCAAAAATAAATTTAAAATGAAGGCTAATCTGTACTCCAGCCCTACAAATGTTTATATCACTTTGTTTTCACCTTGGGGATTATCTTGGTTTAATTCAAGAAAGATGTGCTCAGAATGAAGTCTGGATGAAAGAAGATTCTCAACTGGAAATTTGGATTGTGAGTATTTTGTTTAGGAGGAACTGCAAGTGATCTACATTTTTTTACAATACTATAGCAGTAACCTGTCAGTGAGAGTTGTTTGGTAGAGTTTTGTTCAGTAGTCAACATTAACACTTTTTCTTTCAATTGTGTTTCAATTCCTCCTCTCAGAAGTTTTTTTGTACTAACTGTAGGGGTCAATAACATCTTGTTTTTTTAAGTGACCTCCATTTGCTAAACAAATATTAAGTTACCATGAGTC
This sequence comes from Euphonia xanthogaster, assembly GCA_034509185.1. Lineage (NCBI taxonomy): Eukaryota > Metazoa > Chordata > Aves > Passeriformes > Fringillidae > Euphonia > Euphonia xanthogaster. Next base: position 36,857,239 of record JAYDZK010000202.1, on the reverse strand, counting down.
AATTGACTTGCTGGAAGAGAAACTGCATACACTTCTTATAAATGGTAGCCTGTAATGAGCCTGTATTATTGTCCTCTAAAGCTCTTCTGCAGGCTTAGCCAAGGAAGTGGAATTGTAGTTCAAGATGCGAGGCTGGTGATCCTCACTGTTGATTAATGTTTCAATGTCTTGCTGGTCAGTATCCTCAGCAGAACTGAGGCCCTGCTGATTTTTTTTGTCTTAGGAAATGTTTTCTGTCAAGGCCTCTTGCCCATCAAGAGAGTCAACTGCACCTCCCAGCTAGGGTGCCTGCGTTCTGATCCAGAGTGCATCCTGTGCCAAATGAAATTGAGTTAGACAGTCTCAGGACTGCAATCTGCAGATATTCCTAGGGTAACTTTTAAAGGAGGTGGTTGGAGTACCAGTGCAATATGGCTGTACTTATGTGGCTGTTTGCTCAGTTCCAGATAATATTTTCAGTATTCTGTTCTGGTCTTTAAACTCACTGTGTTAGATGAGATTTTATCCGTGCTTGGCTAGGATTAAACCTTTCCTCCCATTACCTACACATGTGATTCTGATTGAACATGTTATTGCATAGACTTCTACAGGTTTTTCATAATTTTAATTTGCAGCAGTACAGCTTCTCCCAAAGTAGCAGTGCTAATTTGAAAGTGTGACAGCTGACAGACAAACTTTGTGAGATTGTCTGTACACACTTTTTAATTAACATTTTGTTACTGGAGTTGAGAGGGATGGACATGGATTTTAAAGAGAAGGGAAAAAATTGTTGGAAGAAAACAAGCAAAATTTGGATGACAGACAGAAAAGTACTATCAGCAGATGGTCAAATCTGAGGAAGAACAACTCCAAAGCAAAACATAAATCTTCTGGTTTATAGACTGTCAGGGAAGAATTGCCTGCAGAGAGATGCACACAGCATAGGAATCAATCAGGAGGAGACAGACCTCTGCATGCAGACCCATCAATAAGGCATTGTTGGAACAACTATGATGGATGGATATGGGAAGACTGGCAGGGAAGAAAGGAATGGGGGTTTTCCTTTGCAAATAGAAGCAGTTTGAGTGGATGGGTTTCTTGTTGATCAGGATCGGAGGAGGGGCAGGTATGGGTGACATAATAGTGAGCGTATTTTAGGGATCACTTGCTTAGTATGGGAATAGGATAATGTCATATTTAAGCAACTCTGAGACCCTTGTTCTTGGGATAGACTTTAGCCTCCCTCCTGCCTGCTGGAAGGGCAATGCATAAAAGCAGCCCAGGATGTTTCTGGAGACTGTCAAAACGACGCTAATGAGGGTGCAATGTATCTGAGTGAGAGTCCTCACAAATTAAGATCTGGCCAAGAAGGCAATAATCAAAGACAGCCTTGGCTTGTAGCAGCCATGAGTTACTGAGGCTCATGTGAGGAATTCAAGTAGCTGAGAATCATCCTGCCCTTGAAAAGAGCCAACTATGGGTTTAATTAGAGAACTGGTAAATGGGATATTTTTGGAGTCAGACTGTGAATGCCAAGGGTAAACCATGCTTGACAAATCTGATCACATTTTCTGATGAAATTATTAGGTTTGTGGCTGAGAGTTCTCTCCAGGGATTTGTCCTGTTTTACTACAGTCACCGATTCACATGTTATTCTGAGTTGGAAGCAACCCACAAGGATTGTTGAGTCCAGCTCTTAAGTGAATGACCCATACAGGGATCAAACCCACAACCTTGGTGTTACTGTGCTCTAACCATGTTTTTATACCTTTTGAGAGTTACAGGAGAAGAAGGTTACATGCTGGTGAGACAGAGCACACCTTCATATGGTTTTTGTATAGCAACAAACTGGAGGTGTGGAGGCAGTGAAGCTGATAGATTTCCTTGCAGGTTTGCCATTCAGATGGGTTCAGGTACGCTGGAAAAATGGACTGACTGGAATCTGATGAGATTCAATAAAGACAAATGCAAGTCTAACCTGGGATAGAAGAAGAGCTTCTTGCAATGATAGAGGCTGAGGCTCAGTGGTTGGGAAGCAGTTCTGTGGGATAGGACTTAGGGTTCCTGGTGGAAGCTGAACACCAGCCATGCAGGCTGACAGTGTCCTGGGCTCCCTCAAGAGGAGCGTGGCCAGTAAATTGAGCCAAGTGGTTGTCCTCTACTTGGCTGTTAAACCACGTGTGGAATATTGTGCTGGATTTTCAGCAAAAAGAAAACAAAACAACAAGAAAGATGTTAATAAACTTGACTGAGTCTAGCAGTGGGCCACCAAGATGGGCTGAAACATCTGCCCTATGAGAAGGGTCTGAGAAGACTGGACCAAATAGTGGTCTTCCACTTAAAGTGGAACCAGGCTTTTTACTGAGGTGCACAGGCTTAGAACAGGAGACAGTGATTGTATTTTGAAGCAGGAGAAGCTTCCAAAGGATATAAGAAGGAAAATGTATTTTCTATGGGGATGATGAAGCAATAGAACTAGTTTTGTTTTCCTTTGGAAGTTTGATTGGGATATTGACTACATGGCTATTTGGGACCTTTCCAATCTGTTATTCTAGGAGGATTAGAAAGTAATGAGTACTAGTTGGCCATAAGAAAGCAAACAAAACAAGAAAAAAGAGAAAGAACACCCTCCTCCCCCCCCCAAAAAAAAAAAAAAAAACCAAGCAAAAAAAACCTCACACACATTCTCCCCTCCTGACCAGGCTCATAAATCTCAGAGATTTTTAAATGAAAATTATATTTCCAAGTTTTTAACTGTTCCCTTACTTATCAAAAATACTGCCATGTGACCCAGTAATAGATCTAAATCATGAAAATTGGAGTCACTAACATACTTGTGATAAATCTGATGTCATGAAAGAACACACGTATAACTATATGCCGTGTATACTTTTGCTGGATTTGACTATATTGAATTGTCTTTTTAATTTTTATTTGAAAAAAAATCATAAACCTTTTTTGGAATAATGTGCCGTATTTTCTGTCTGACAATGCGTTTTCTGACATCTGTTTCTGTCTAGAATAGCTCATGCTTTCTGAAAACCAGATTAAGTATAAATCCTGAGGCAATCACTTCAAATATAATGGCAAATCAACAGCTTTTTGATATAGTATACCCTCTGATTCAGGATATGATACCAAGTGTAGCTTCTACCTTTTATTAGCAGATGCAAGGCCTTTTGTCAGGAAGATTGGTATAGTCAGTTAAAGACCGCTTTCTGTTTGTTTTTCCTAGAAGGTCTTTGGCTTTAAATTTGGGGGTACTGCTAAATAGGTATAATTCTGCCTGCTAGCCTGACATGGCCATCTCCATGAATTCACATGGGGCTTTAGTGTGTACCTGGGCAAAGCTCTAGGAACTGAAGGCTTATTGCTTCCTTTTCCATGTGTTTGCTGTGGTTTCTGTGTGATTTTGTGCTAATGTGATTACTATGTGCTTTTTGTACAGGGAGAGTATCATGAAATGTTGCTGTTCATATAAGGAGCGTCTGTGTGCTCTTCAAAACTACCTGCAAGTGTGTTTAACCCTAAGAAGGATCACTTATCCTTACCCTAAGAAGGGTCTGAGTCTGGCAGTCTATCCGTGGGCAGAATCAGTAAGCACAAATAGCTCTGACAGGTGGAGCTGGGAGACTTTAGTGCATGTGTCATTTGGGCTTAAAGATGGTGGGGAGAAGTTTTAGGCAACTCATGTAAGGAATGCTCTAAGGAAATGTTGGCATTGAGCTCAGGAAGCCAGCCACATGTGGCTGCAAAGAACGGGGATCCATCCTTAAATGCTGAGTATTTGTTGGAAATCTGAAAAAGGCTGAGAATGGAATGTATCTGGACACTTCAGAGAATTATTTTCTGTTCTGAGTGCAGGCTGCAAAGTACCATGACTTAGTGCAGGCTTTACTGAAAGAAGGTCAAAATAAGACACGCAAGAATTTCAATTCACAGAAAAGAAGTGGTTTTGAGTTCAGTTGAAAAGCGTGCACTTATTGGCTGGGTAACATGCACTTTGTTACCTTCCAAAATTTGATTGTCCAGTTCTAATTAATACTTTCCATGTGTGTGCTTCATGTTGCTTACAGAGAGGCCAGTGAGATAACATGTCTTTCATTTAAATTACAGCAGTCTGGACTTCAAACTGCATCTCTCTGCTGGGTTATCCAGCCTCCCTTATTTGGTGGGACAGAGCACTATGATACTGAAGAAGACTGGGAAGTCCTTATGGAAAGCCCACAGGCTGATCTGTACTGATCTGTACCTCATCTGGAAATTAGCTGTGCTCCTTCCTGCAACTGTATGTGCCAGGGCAAGAAGAGTACGATGGTCAGGCTGGTGCTGGAGCCCCAGAAATTAGCTACTGTTTGTGCATATGAGGCTAGCACCTGGTGACTGCAGCAGTGTCCTAAAGTTACCGAGTTTGCATCCCTTTTTGTCAGCGGGAGTTAAGTGCTCTTTTGCATTTAAAGTAAATAGCTGATAAAATCTTCTGACTAGCATGTGCCTTTCAAGCATGAAAAATACCAGTTTGTATGTCATTTGGCAGTGACTGCTTCAGACTCTGTTGGAACATAAGGTAACCTTGAAAGTGGACCCCATTAAGTAGTATTCTTATCACTCCTATAGTGATGTTACAGCAACTGCAAACCTTGAGCAGCAATTATATATTTGCTGCTGCTTGCAATTCACTAGAGACTTTTTAACTAAATAAATAAGCTTTACCTAATGTGTCACTTTAGTTTATGCTTCTAATTCTCATGTAAGCAATTATTCATCTTTTATCTGCTGCTCAAGAAATTTTGTTCCAATTACAGTAAAATGCTATTGAAAACATGTTGGAGTATTGGCCTCTCATAAGACAGTACCCATTGAACTCAATTTCTCAGTCTGTGCCTCACAGTTGACATATTGCTCAGAAGTCAGATATTAATATTTAGAATTAAGGCTAACACAAACATTTGAAGTTACCCAAAGACCCACATGAGCTAAAGACCATGGGTCTGGGTAGAAACAAAGTCTATAGGTTTAAAAATCTAAACGTTTAAAATAATGAAAATATTGAGTGCTCACCAGCTCATCTTTCTAATCAATAGGGAAAAAAAGTGAATTTTTTCTTGACAATGCATTAAGGAGGCATATATTTGTCTAACGCAAGATTTTATTTTCCTACATCTCTATCAAAAGTGTCATGCTGCAAAAATGGAGATGACATCAGTGAGAACAAGAGTATCAATAGCATGACCTGAGGTAGGATTACAAGTGTGAGGGGGTTCAGAGGGTGTGAGACAGTCAAGTAATGGTTCTCCATGGTAAGACCAGTGAGTGCTTGGCTTTCTATCTGGACAGCTTTGCTTGGGTTATTTTTGGTATTTTGCTTGAAGTGTTTGCAATAACAGAGGCTAAGTTGTGATGTATAAAGTCTTCCAGAATTAATGATTTTTTCTTTAATCCAGCAGGCAGTTTAGAATCCAGGGGTCAGAGAGCTTGAGGTAGCTACATTTCTGCAAAGACCTTGGATGGGGAGGGATATGGAGAAAATCCCATTTCCTAATAAAACTTTATTTGGTAAATACACAAATGCAACAGGGATTTAGCATGTATCAATACATTTGATTAGACTAAACTGTAGCCCTCTGAAGCTGCTTGGCTTCATTGTGGTAACTTGCATGGGGAAGTTACTGAGCTGTAAATTATATGTGCTGTCCTGTAGTTTCACTGATCTGTTTTCACTTTCCAGGGAGTCCATGTGCCAGGCTTTCTTTTGGGAGGTGTTAGGAATTAATCAAGTTTTTAACAAGGGTTGCACCAGATGTATCTCATGTTCATGGCATTTCTTAAGGAAGGAAAGGTGAGCTTTGTGGATTGTAGTAAAGAGCAAACTTGAGCCCTCAGGCCCCTTGGTTATGAGTCCACCCAATGTCAATGCTGCCCAGAGCAGGATGAGCACACACACTTGCCAGAGCATTTTGTCAGCACCCTCAGCTCCTGTTTAATGTCTCTGAGACATCATTACTGGTTTTGTTGCTTTGGAGGGTCCATCAGTTCAGAGAAACTTGGTTTTTGGGGGGTTTTGAGTGTATTTTTGATTTTAATTTGTCAAAGTATGTGCTTCAGCCCCTTGGAAAGGTTTTTGTGTATTGTGATACTGCAGGTTGCATGCCCCAGGAGATTACAAAAGGGGTTTTTGGTAGCTAGAGCAGCTGGGATGTTCTGGGGACAGGCTTATGGTGTTTTGTTTTGTGCTGTTAGAATCAGGCGCTGGAGTGACTTGTCTTGTCAGCTGTGTCTGGGTTTCCTCGTGGGTTCAGTTTGGATGAGGAAGAGACCAACAGGCCTGAACTGACAACATAGAAACACCCTTGTCTTTCAGTTTTACAGCTGGTCTGATAAAAAATGATGGCATGCACATTGTAGTGTTTTCATAATGATGGAAAAATGTTTCATGAACGTCTGTCCTGGGGTAAACTAGGAGGACTGCAAAGCAACCTGATGAAACATGTAAAAAAAATGGAATTGGGAATTAATAATACAAACATGCTGCGGCAAGCAAAAATGTTTAGAGAAGTCGACAAAAGCTATTATGGGTATTGGTAAGATCATGTAAAAATCACCAGATTGCTTTAATAATGACCTGAAATGTAACTGAGTAGGAAACATACTGTCTGTGTTTTAGCAGAATGGCTGGTACAGTAGTTATGTCAGTAGGTTTAGAAAGCAAATTAGAATGTTTGAAATGAAAATTATAGCACCAGTTAGACAAAGATGGGCTTCCAGGTAACTATTATTTAAAATCCAATAGTGTTGACTGTGGAAGAGCCAAAAAAAAGAAAAGGATTAAAAACAGAAGCTGCATTTTAGGGCTTTGGAATGGTAAAAGTCTTAAAAAGCTCAACATGATATTTTGGGCTAGTAAAGCTACAGATACTGTAACCGTAGGGACTGAAGCATATTGCACACAGCGATGTATAGATGCAGTAGTTAAGCTAGGAGGCTGAATCCCGTAATCCTCACGAAACAAAAATCCCATTGAAGTCAGTAGAAGATTTGGGTGAACAAGGAATGTATAACCAGGCAATTAGAGACAAAGTTGCAGCCTGACCTTGACTGGGCCTTTGTGCCTGTGATTAGCTGTACCCAGAGCATCTGGGCACATTTGTTTAAAGGCACAGTCAATTTTAATGGCAGCTCAGAAAAGAAATACAATTATTCCACAGTTTCAGTTCTAATGGATCCAAATGACGAATGCAAATAATTGCAAAGAGACATATTAAGGCAGCACTTCTATGATATGTCTTTTGAAACAGCAAGTTCTGTGTTCTTTGTTCCTTTCCTTCTCAGGAAAAACAGGAATTTAATAGATAGAGCTCAAGTTTTGGCACTTATGATAGAGAGGCAGCTATTTGACTTTTTTTAAATATAAGAGAGCATGTGAGATTATTGTGTGAGGTATCAGAAATAGCCCCTAGTTAAATTAATAAAAATACCTAATAGCATTTGCCATACCTGTTTATAAAGTTAAATTAATAATTGCTCTCCAAATTGTTTTATAACTATTTCAGTATGAAACAAAATGTCCTTAAAATTCATCCATTTACGTTTTTCCTTCTTTTGCAATCCTAGTTCAAATAAATTTGAAAATCAACAAAACACTTTCTTTTGAAGCAAAATTTTATTCAGCATACCAGAAATGTCATTCTCACTGCCAGTTACTCTAATGAGACATGTGTTCCTTGTGTCTGAATCTACTTTGTTTGAAAAGAGCTTCTCTTAAAGCATTGAGGAAATTGCAGTTCTCAGTAAAAGAAATGTTAGAAACATGCAAGAACAAACAGAAATTGTTTCATGGCCTGGTCCTGTAAATGGTGACCTCAGTGACTACAATTGGCTCTTGGTATTGCTAAGTGTGTGTCCAAAATTCCAGTGTCCAGGACTGCAATGCTGTAGATACATGTGTGTGCTTTGTGGTACGTGCGATAAGCTATTGGGGAATAAAGTCAAAGGAATTCTTCTTCTGCATTATTTTTGTGTGCACATAATTCCATCATGGCTTTATATGAAAACCATTATAAGTAATCTCTCCAGATTGTTTTTAGGAAGTAGTTTCATATGCTTTGAAAAGCAATTCCTGAAAGGTTGCCAGTAGTGCTGGAGAACTTGAAATTTCTCTCTGTAGAAGTTCTCCTACTTTGACACTTCTTCCTGCTAAAATCTAAGAAAACTTCTAGAACCTTTGATTTTAAAAATAATGGAAATTATAGGATCTATCTTTTTTTTCCAGAAAGTCAAGAGCCTTTTGTCCTAGTTTTTGTATCAGAATCTGTCAACTCAAGATATGTACCTTTCCTGCTGAAGAATAAAATCTCAGGGTGCTCCAAGCTGGAGACTGGGTGTTACACAGTCATAGTACTAACCCACTTTTACTCCCTTATCTCTATTCCCATTCCTCTTTTCATGTCACAAATCTGAATGGGTTTCTTTACTTAAAGTTCTTCTGTTCAAGACTCTGTGACCAAGTAACTACAAAATACAATGGCACAAACCCATTTTTTAAAACTAAAAATTGTTTACTTCTTAGAGCAGATAAAAAGATTTAACATTAGTAAATATTTCAATATAACAGTACAGTTTATGTCTATGCTTAGCTTAATTTTCAACATCTTCCTTACATGTATTCATAGACTTGGAATAACTAGAGCATCTTTCTCCTCTTCTCCTGCTCTCTGTATGCCTCCTTTTAATATATATAATCCATATGAATCTGTTTTATTTTTCATTAGTTTCTGGGCCTGGATAAGAATGGAGGCAGCTCAGCAAGGTGGCATAGGACAAGTTTCCACTAATGGCAATTATGGTGGATTTCAAGATGCAATGTTGTATTTTCCATCAGGGGTTGTATGTCTTCTTGCCATTCAATGGAAGCTGATTCCTCAGGGCATGCTTCTTGCAATAACTTCATTCTGCAGTCAAGCCTCATTCAAAAACTCTTCTGATAGCATACTGTGTTCAGCATTGGATTACTCTATGTCCTGTCAGTGTAAATTAGGATCTGTTTTAATACTGCTGATGTTCCCTGATCCTTTTTAAATAACATTGCTGTACAATGCACTATTCAGAATAATTTAAGCCAAAAATAATGGGCAATATACATTTATCCTGATTTAGTTGCATGAAAGGAAATTGTGACCAAGTCTCAATTTAGTTCTTGGATTTGCCATTCTCAAGGTTTCATTTGCCTTTCTCTATCTCTCATGCTAGCAAATCTCTTAATACCTGTCAGGTTTTACATGGTACAGTAAGCTTTCTCCTTTAGTGATACAAAAGCATGATTTCTCTTCTTGTGATCAAAGACCCTTGTTGTTTCTTATTTTTATTTTTTCTTCCCCATCATTCAAAACAGGTGTGACAGCTCCACAGAACTACTGATTTTTTATACTGTAGTTCGCAATGAAGTTATCCAATCAGGGAAAGCAAAAAGGGGAAAAAAATGTATTACAGGCTCAATGTCTAAACAAATGGGTTTGTCTTTGCATAACTTATCTGTAACAGGTGTCAAATTGTGGTACAAAGGATGTTTCACACAGAATTCAGAGTAGAACAAATTTCCAACACAAGTTATCAGGTTAGGCACGAGCGGGTTTTGCGTAGCTGGTCCTCTGAACTGTATAACTATTCAGGCTAAAAAAATTCAGATGTTCTCTTTCTTCTTGCCTGGATTAGCAAAGATTCTTTTCATAAAATATTTAAGTAATAGCTTGATAACAAAAATGAAAGCTTCTTGTGGTACTTTTTTTATTAATGAAATCTCACAATTTAATACCTTTGTTTCCAAAACCTGTCAGATATGTTAGTCTGGTGTGTTTATTTGGCTTATTAAATAGACTTGTGTCAAATTAACTGAAAAAACATGATGCTAAATAGCATAAACAAATAATAATGTAATTTTAATGGCATATACTTAGAAACCCTGAAATGAAATAAAATGCACAGGTTTCTGAGCCCCTTTATTTGTTTCTTCTTTCATGTATACAAAACCTGTTTGTAATAATTTAAAACTAAGACTTTTAAAATAGAATTATTGTGTTATTACTTCATCACTTTTCTTTAGTTTTTTGTTGAATTTTAAGTAGTGTTGTGTTTATGGCTTGAATTTTTTTTTTAAATAGTGACAGAGTAGGTGGTCTTGTAATTAATATTTCTGTACAGATCTGTAAACTGTGCAGGATTTGTTTAACAAAACAGAAATCGTGTTCTTTTAGATTAAGACATTTGTTTAGAAATAAAGTTCAAGTTTGTCTTTGAAATTCAGTGATGTAGTTTCATGGCCCGTGAAATTATTTGTTTTATGAACCATTTTAAAAGTATAACTAATTCAAGAAATTGCTGTGACCTGTTGGTAACTATTTAGACTATGGATTAATTATATTTTCTCGGGTTTTCAAATAGTGATTTTAAAAACTTGGTGAAAAGGCATGTTACTTAGTAGTGAGAGAAATTATTCAACAATAAGACACCGTGTTTTCATGAAATCTTTCCCTCCTATAAATGACTATGTTTTCAAAAATTCAAGAATAGCAAAGCAAGCAAAGGTGTTGAATTGAAAACCAAATAGTCTTATCACAGTGATAACCTATGTGCTCAGCATAACTCAGAAATGTTCTTACAAAGGTGCAATTTATTATTCCTGCCCTTAGTGAGACCTTCTTTTATGAATGATTCACCTGCAGAATAGAAAACATGATGTAAAAACTACCTTCTGCCTTCTTGAAGCCAGTCCCTTGATACACAGCCAGAATTCCTACTCACTGACTAATTAGGATCTGGGATGCATTCATGTAGAGCAGGTACTGTGCTCAGGCAGTGTCTCAGAATGTGCTGGCATTCAAATTAAAATTAATTTAAATTCATTTAAAATGAATTTACCCCTTACCTCTCCACTTAGTAACTCTCCGTTTGCTACTGCGGAAGTTTTTAATTCTCACTGCTGGTGTTACACTTGCTCAAGACTGTAGCTCATTTCAGTGCTACCAATTTTCCTCAAAAAAAGATTCTATGTTTGTTTGGGGTTTTTTTGACAAAGCTAATGATATTTGTTAATAAAAGCAATGCCAGTGAAAGCTAGGCAAAGACTGAGAATAAGCAGCCTTCTTTGCCTGATAGTTTATTCTGTTCTGATTTTGATGGAACACATGTGGCTGCTGTAAGGAAAACAAGAGGTTACAGAATATTTTGAAAAAACAGCAATATTCAGACCATATTGAAAAAAAAGCTTAACTGACATTTTATCTTTTTCTGAGAGAGTAAGATATTTTAATAAGGAGGATTTCTAGTAGGAGTGCAAGTTTTTCTTTTCAGAATTGTGTGCTTTGCTTATCTCAATGTTAGTTAAAAGTTGCTTAAAAGCATTGAAAATGAACATACTGTTTTTATAATGTGTCAAATTCTACGGAGCTGCCATGTGACAGCCACCCAGATGTCTTGTAGAGGCAGTGCACGCAATCAGCACCAGGACCTGGCTGGCTTCAGTGGCTGGGTTGCAGAGGGTCTTGGCATTCTCATTCCGTTAGCTGTGTCCTTCCTGGCAGGGTTCTGTCCCTCTTCATCACCTTGATATCCCAGCAATCGTCACAGTGTTGTCCTTTGTTTTCACTTAACAAATGTTTTTTACTTACAAAGGGCTTCCTCTTTCTTCTGGTCATGCATGGCTCTGCACACATTTGTCACCCCTGGTCACTGGAGCTGCTGATGGCCAAGAGAATAATACACAAATCTCATCTGGTACAGATTGCGCTGCCTGATGTCGCCAAGATTTAATCAGATGTAAGCCTTTCAGCAGCAATAATCCAAATCCTTACTGATTCCAAATCTATCTGTAATGCTAGCTGGAAGCTTCAGTACAAGCCTTAGAATCAATCAAACAATCCAGATGAAGCTGCACTTAGACAGCAAAGGGTTATCCCACATATTTGCAGCCTTTGACCTTTTTTGAAAGATCAGGCTGAAGTGTGGGAGAGCAAAACCTTTCCTGTTACTATAATCTAGTTGTGAAATTTCTTCCAAAAAAAGAGTCTAGCTAAGGTGCCACAAATCCTTGTTCTGAAATCTGGTCTCTGTTATAGTCAGGAATGGTATTGATTGCCCAAGTTTGTAGAAACCTGTGAGAGCAAGCTGTCCAAAATGAGTTTCTAAAGCAATCAGGCAGCAGCCTACAGAGTTGCTCTAGAAAGCAACTAGAATTTTTTTTTCTTTTCCCTCTGCTTCCCAGGCAACTCAGATTTTAAAAAAAAAGGTATTTTCATAAGTAATTCCCACTGAATATGTGAAAGTTCCTGCATTTTTTTAGTGAAGGCTGAGAACCACTAAGGAATGCAGGTACTTGAAGAGTAAGTACCAGCCAAGAAGCATGTCTCAGAACCTCAGCAGCAGCAGCTAAATGTTTGGCTAAAGGACTTAATGTAAGTTACCTTTGTGCAAATCTATAAGTTTAGATATTATTCCAGCATTGTCTAAGAATATCTGAATAACATATTGCCCCAAAAATGCTGAAATGCCTAAAATTTAATTTCCCTTAACATGGAAATTTTACATTACCAATTACCTTAGCCTAAATACTTGTACTTATGAACTGGAGGAGCAATATTAAGTAATATAAGCCTAGGATGATTTTCTAGCAGTTTATGATCTTCCTCTCAATACTAATGGTCAAAACAAGAGAAAAAAGACATGATATGCAATTGACGCTTCTGTAGTCGTAAGTTTATCCTTATGGCCAAAGTCTTTTTCTTCCTTCTTAGCAAATTCTTTTGAATTTCTTCCCAAACTCATTTATTTTTCCTTGCCTCTCTACTTTGTACATTCCTCACTCCTCCTATTCATTTGTTTTCTTTCCCTGATATTATTAGTATTTAAAATGTCATAGTAAATAGAAGTCCCTTAAAGCAAAATATAGTTCAGACTGATTTATTTATTTATTTTGTATTTTGATTCTTACGTTTTAGTTTGTCTGATGTGCTTTGTCAGCTGTTTGGAGCAGAGACTGATTCTAATCTCTCTGCTGTTGTCATGATGCTTTGATTTAGTTCATATTAGCTGCAGTGGTCTTTCTACTTATTTGGAGTGATGTGAAATAAGTTATGTTCACTGTTACTGTTTGGCTTCTGTAAGACTGTTTTCTTACTGTGTTGAATGGTAACTTAACAGTTTGCAACTACAGTCATCCAAGTTTGCTCGTGACAAATGGGTGCATGGAAGATAAAAATCAGGGCTTTTCTAGTAAGACCACAGAAGTGGGCATAAAAGCCAAATTTCATTCTTAACTAAAACTACAATTTTTAATTAAAATATTTCTTTTTTTTTTTTTGGCATCAACTTCTAAAAATACTAGCACTGAAATACATGAAAATTGCAATAAATTATTATGCAAGTGAAGTGTTTATAAATACTTCTGCAATATTTCCATTTGCTTACAAGTCATTTCAACATTCAGATTTAAATACTTGATTTTAATCCATTTCAGTCAATCAATAAATACAGAATATAAGCATCTTAAAACAGAGGGGTTTATAGACAGCATTTTCCTATTTAGAATTGTTCACAAAATCCTTGAAAATGAAATGAGCTGACAACTGTAGTCAGAACAGATACATAAGGTACCATTATAGCATATTGCACCATCAATTATGAGTCAAGCATGCTGCCAAATATTAAGTGTTCTGACCTTTGTTATTAATAATAGAAGCAAACACTGGGGACATATGAAAGATATGTAATGCATGGAAAATCTATTATACATTTGACTTTTTTAATGGATATAGAGCCTATTTGCTATCCTGCCCTTTCCCTTGCAAGCCATAATGTACTGAAAAACTGGGCATACCATGTAATGGAAAGCCACATTGTGAAAAACGTACATTGATAGCATGAAATATTCTGCAGTTAAATAATAGCAAGAGAGCACTTGTCATCAAGCTTTGCACCTTTATTTATATGTATTTGTCACTTCCCCTGTTCCTCATAAAAAATATGAAATTATTGAAATGGAGAAGTGTATTTTTATTGTATTCTCCATTTACACTTGTATTTTTAGGTTGTTATTTTGCTTAATATCACCTATCATCTTGTAGAGTTTTGCTTGTCAAAGGTTTAATCAGTGTCTTTCTCTAGAATACACCTTCTTTCAGATGTTCATGCAGGACAAGACTGATAATAGGTAAAAATGACAAAAAATAGTAGAATGGTCAGCCAGAGGATAAACACTTAGGAAGGGAGTGGTGGTGGTGGTCGTTAAAAAAAAAATAAAATTAAAAACCCAATCCCTTAACTGATTTGAAAATGCCAAGAATGTAGAAAGCGTGGAATAGAGAAAACTCCCTCCCGTTCAATCACTCTTGGCTCTATTTCCTGCTTCCTTCTTAATGTCGAACGTAGATTCCAGAATACATTACCACTAAAACATTAAGCAGTTGGTCCACAATTTCATCAGGAGTGCTCTGTAATTATATGTAAATCAACTGTCTAAATATATCAAAAAGTGTTCTTCAGTCCTAAAAGTCATAGAATCTCTCTTATTGCAACCTGTGCTAATGTTCTATTACCTTTTTTTCCCCTTCCTTTGAACTTAACATTTGGGAATAACTAGCTTGGTGACAGTAATTACAGCTACAAGCCATATTTCTTTCTGGACTTCGCTAATCTGCACTTGCATAAGAAGAGTGTAAAATGAGAGCTTCTCTAATCTCTAGTACATTTTTGTTGATGCTGCTTTCTTTGTGTCATCATATATTCTAAATGTGTTTAAGTCTCAAAATTGTTTTGCAATGGAAATCCAGTGTCCTACGCTACAAGCCAATGCATAATTAAGAAAGAGCAAAGAATAAAAGATATGGACCATGACAGTATATTTTTGTGAAATTACCAAAATTTGCACAAAATCAAAAATGTTGCCAGACCACTATTATATTTACAGAAGCAGATTCATTCTTCCCTTAAAAAGTAGGAAACTCTTTCTAATGATCCTTAATGATCTGATGTATATCCTGTATGCAGGACACACTCTTGTAATCATCCAGAACTTAAGATTTCATTTGATGTTCATGTCAACAAGATGTTTGGCTGTTCTACAAAATTAAATCACAAGTTCCTTAAACAGATGTTCATCTAAACAGTTTTCCACAGATGAGAGTAATTGGCTGCAGTTAAAAAATACATTAGATGTACAGGAAGAAATCATTGATTTGTATCTCAAGGTAACACAGTAAGCATATTGAAAAACCAACTTTTTTTTTTCTCCCTAAATCTGGCCACTAGGTGCAATGTATTTAGTACATATATATGAATTTCCTTCTCATTTTCTTTCTAAATTGGAAAAGGAGAGAGAACAAAAATTTTCTAGTAATCAGATTGTTTTCCCATGGTAGAAATTTGAATTGAAGCCATCTTTACAAGGAAATTATACTAAGCAGAAAATGTTTCAGATGCAATAATTATTATTTTTTAAAAGTAATTTTATATATCTGCTCCAGAAATTGTTTTCCATTTGTTTATATTAAGGGAGTTCATAGAATCATGGAATAAGCTGAGCTGGAAGGTACCCATCAGGATCACTGACGTCCAACTGGCTCTGCACACAGCAGCCCCAAGAGTTACACCATGTCCCTGAGAGCATTGTCCAAACACTCCTTGAATTCAGACAGGCTTAGAGCTGTGACCACTTCCCAGAGGAGCCTATTCCTGTGCCCAGCCAGCCTCTGAGTGAAGAACCTTTCCCTGAAATCCAAGCTAAACCTCCCCCAACTCAGCTTCATGCCATTTCCTCACATCTTTTCACTGGTTTTGTGATTAGATCAATGTCTGCCCCTCTGCTTCCCCTCTTGAGGATGCTCCCCTCAGTCTCCTTTAGACTGAACAAACCAAGTTTCTCAATTACTTCAGACCCTTCACCAGCCTTGTGGTCCTCCTTTGGGTGCTCTCTAATAGCTTGATTTTTTTTTTTTTGTATTGAGGCACGAAAAACTGCACACAATATTCAAGGTGAGGCTGCCCAGTGCAGAGCAGAGAGGGACAATCCCCTCCCTTTTCCAACTTTGCCTCATGTCTCCCAGGACAGGCTTGGCCCTCCTGGCTGCCATGGCACTACTGGCTCAACTTGACATCAACCAGGACCTCCAGGTCCCTTTCCAGAGCGCTGCTCTCCAGCCTCTCCTTCCTTAACCTATACACACAACCAGGACTTCCTTGTCTCAGGTTGTGGGCACATGGCACTATGGCCCATAGAATATCCAAGGTAAAATAAGACTTTATTATATTTGATACAATGCTTAATTAAAGCTATGAATTTCTTCATATTTTGAGTTTTATTCGTACATATTTAATATATGTATAAAAAATTTTGTGTCCAGCTGAAAAGGCGTAACTTGGTTGCCTGACCAAGGATGAATTAATCAGCATGCATTATTTCTAACAATTTCGCTTTCCTGTTCCATGTCTGAGTTCTTCTCAACAAAGTAATATTGAGTTTCATTTCCCTGATGCTCTAGGCCTGTATTTTGAATATCTGCAACAGCAGTAGCCAGTGTTTTGTCTACTGTGTGCTGGACAGGCTTTTAAGGATTAATCAAAGGTGGCAAAGCTTTGATTGAATTCTCTTTCCATGCTACCCCCCCGTGATCTGCTAGGACTCCTAGGATCAGCTACTGGATGGCTAACTGCAGGTTTTATTCCTCTGCCTTTTACATAATAGCCTGGCTTCCAGCCTTGTGACAGGATATACTCGCTGTGCCATGCATATTCCCATCACGTGGCAGACGTGCATCTGCAACGCTGGCATTGTGCTGGTGCAGCAACTTGCTTCCCATTACTCAGGGGCTGTGTGCTGCAGCACCCTCAGGAAACAGTTTGGCAGGAGTGAGGCTGCTCAAACCCTGCTCTTCTCACCTCTCAGGAGGTGCAAGCAGCAAGTCACCAAATTAATTGTTTGTTAAGCTTGGATTTTTCTTTGTAACCCATTGATTGAGACCTTGAGTGATATTCTGCAAGGAGAGCTGGGGTGATGGGGAGTGAAATTCTCTGTGTTACCATTAAATTTGAAGTCAAAGCTCTCAGAATCTGCTTGATGCATGTCTTGGGTCAGGGATGGCCCTTCCTATGGTGACAAGGAAAGAGATGAAGAACTGCTTGGGCACATTTCTGAGACAGTGGCTTGGTTGTTGAAACCTCCCAGGACAGTCGTCTGCAAGGACACTGTGCTTAGTGAGGCTTAGGTAAAAACATTTTTTAAACTTCATAACACTTTGTCAAATTAAATGAATTTACAATTGGTATTAGAATAATAGTCACAGAATGGCCTGAGTTGGAAGGCACCTTAAAGATATCTAACTCTAGGTCCCCTGCCATGGACAAGTACATCTTTCACTACACCAGGTTGCTCAGTTACATCCAGCCTGCCCTTGAACAATTCCAGGGATTGGACATTTACAGCTTCTCTTGGTGACCTGGTTCAGTGCCTCATCCGCTTCACAGTTCTGTATATAACTGTGTTTACAGAAATGGGGTCTGTGAATTTGCCTTATCCTGAGGTGTTTCTGCCGTATTTGACACCAGATAACGGAGTAGGTGAAACCATACGTGCCATTTTATGCCCTCACAGTTGTCTGTGAGACAAGGAGCAGTTTTGATTCAGCTGGGCTAGTTCTGAGCTACCTGTTTTTCTCATGTAATGTTCAAAATCGTTGAATTGAAAGAGTTTATTTTTTTGTTAGTGGTGGAGTTGGATAAGAAATTGTAAATTTCAGTTCATAAAGCTTCGCATTTCTGCATTTAGAGGTTTTACACTCTTACAGGTTTTTTGAGTAGAGCAACAATTTTGTAGTAAACTGTATAGTCTCCAGCCAGTTGATGCATTTTGTACTAGTGTGTACCTTTGTATTTTGTCTCATACTGCCATCTAAGGGTCATGTAGGCTGAGAAGGTGGCTAAAGGTTCTTTAGTACTCTTCTTTATCCATACTGTCCTTCCCTTTGAGAAGTCAGTAACCCATGGATGAGAAAGGTGGGCAGGGGATAAACACCAGTCTTTTGGTGCAGTATGTTTCATCTAAGAGAAACAGAGGAATCTTCCTGATAAGCAATAAACTGGAATGTAAATCTCATTCATTCAGAAAACTGCAGTTGCAACGAGTTTGTGTAAAGGCCAGAGAATAAGAAACCAGGATTGCAGGATTTGAGGCTACTCCTGAAACAGCAAGGGAGTGTGAGGTTTAGATTCTTCAAGGTACCTAAATCCTTGTGTCCTACTGATTTAGGAAGTTGTGCTTTATAATATAATTTGCTTATTAAGATTTTCACTAGAATGGTACTAAATAACATGATTTAGTTTCTTTGTTTAGTGTTTTGTTTGTTTTTTGGGTTTCTTTTAACTGGTTTGCATTTCTGGGTGTTTTGATTTTCTGGGACTAAGGGATTAAACAGGAAAAACTAGGTGTTACCTTATGAGTATATGATATTAAAAATATGAACATCATTTAAGTATTTTGGGGTTCAAGCATGCAAAATTTTACCACAAAAACTTACCTTTCCAGGATAAAAATGCCTCTATATATATATATATATTTATATATATATAAAATCTGCAAACTATGTTTGTGTAGGCTTAATTCTATAGCTCCTTTCTCACACAGATATTTTGAACTACAAGAGTGATAAAGAAGTGGTGGAAGAAGCAAAACATTTCGTTGTTTGTCAATATAGTAATGTTGGCATTGACTGACAGAAGCAGTTTTTATGATGAGGACCCCTTTATTTTACAATGTATGACTTGCTTTTCAGGCTAGTTTCCAGAAAACCTTGTGTACCAGAGAAAGTAATTAATTTTGTATGTTACTTTGGCAGGCTCATGGAAGCAAAGACCTGGAAGAGCAATTGCGGTCCGTCTCTAGTGTGGATGAACTCATGACAGTACTTTACCCAGAATACTGGAAAATATTCAAATGTCAGTTGAGGAGAGGAGGTTGGCAACACAACAGGGAGCACTCCAGCTTTGACACAAGATCAGATGATTCCCTGAAATTTGCTGCAGCACACTATAATGCAGAGATCCTGAAAAGTAAGTACAGGACACAATCCGCGTTCCAACCCCCAATAAATGAAATTCTGAAGGCTTTTCAATTGTGTCAAAAACACCTTAAAAGCTAAGCATTGTCAGTAAACCAACGTCAGCAGTTTGATAGGATGGGTTCTCTATAATAGAAAATCTTTGATAGAGCCTTTCATAGAGAAACAAATCACTCTGCAGACGTATTTTAGCTATGTCCATTTAATAAAAGTGCTTTGATCTAGCCTTTCAGAGAGAAACAAATCACTCTGCAGACATGTTTTAGCTATCTCCATTTAACAAAAGTGCTTTCTCAGCTCAGTAGAGAAAGTGAAGTGTTTGTCTTCAAGTATAAGGAATCCTACTTCATAGAGGCTATAACACCTTTGCAGAAATCAAAGAGGATGCTAATAGTTGGGCTCATTGAACTATTTCTTCTCATTTTCTGCAATTGCATCACAGCTGGTAGTGCTTTCTTCTCTTATGCATTATGGCTTTGGAATGCCAAATAATCCACTTGTAATATTTTCATGTTACAAGAGGCTAGTTGTAATGATGTTGTGCTAAAACAAGCAAAACAGTTTTCAAACCAATGTGTTTGAATACCTTTCAGTGTTTCAGATAGCTTGGATGAAAATATATTAACTTACAGTTTAAACCAGTGCTTGTAGGCAGAGAATGAAGGATTTATAGCAAGAGGTGTATTTTTGGACATGATATTGGAAATCATGTATCTTAATGGAGAGTTTAAAGTATACATAAGGCAAAATTTCCATTTTTGTTGAATAGCTTACCAAAATCTAGTGCCAAAAGCGAATAAACTTAATTACAGCTGTAAGACTCGGGGCTGTTTAGTGTTAGATTATGTTTAGTAAAATGCTGTATAACATGATACAAAGTCTTTGCCCAAATTTTTGTGGATAATCTGGACACAAAAATCATGCATCAGATTAAATCACATGCTGTACATAATTGCTAAATACTTTTGCTTTGAATTATACCCTTCTAGTTAACAAACTAAACACATATCTAAATAAATTTCACATTAAGTGTATAAAATTTTTAAATTCTAATATGTTATATCCAAGTGAATTACTGTGTGGGGCTGGTTAGAATTACTTTGCAGAAGTGTGCAGAACTAAAGTGCAGACTTTACTCAAGATGAGACTTGCCCCAGGTGAAGAAGGGACATGTGCAGCTTTAGCTGCTGGCTGGCCAGAACTTTGAGGGAGGTGATTCTGCCCCTCCCTCTGCTCTAGTGAGACCCATCAGCAGTACTGTCTGTGTCCACAGTGTCCAGCTCAGGGGCCCCCAACACAAGAAGGATGTGGACCTGTTGGAGCAGGTCCAGGAGAGGGCTGTGAGGATGTTCAGAGGGCTGGAGCACCTCTCCTATGAAGATGGGCTGAGAGAGCTGGGGCTGCCCAGGCTGGAGAAGAGAAGACTCCCAGGAGTTCTTATAGCAGCCTTCCAGAACCTAAAGGGGGTCTGTAAGAAAGATGAGGAGAGATGTTTTAGCAGGTCCTGTTGTGACAGGACAAAGGTAACAATTTTAAACTAAAGAAAGTAGATTCACACTAGATAAAGGCAAGGGAAATTTTACTATAAGGACGGTGGATTACTGGGACAGGTTGCCCAGTGGGGTGGTAGATGCCCCATCCCTGGAAACATCCAAGGTCATTCAAGTTTAGGTGGGGCCCTGAGCCACCTGATCTGTTTAAAGATGTCCTTGTTCATTACAAGAGGGTTGGACAAGGTGGCAGGTGACCTTTAAAGGTCCTTGCCAACACAAGCCAGGCTATGATTCTGTGCTTTACGGTCTCCCCTCCCTGTTGGATTCCCGTTTAGTTCCACTGTGACTTTTCATTTGTTCCATGATGGTATGTCATGTCACTATGAAGGAGAAAAATCAGGTAGAAGGTAACATAGCGAGATGTGTGTTTCACTGACTAAAGGGTGTGACTCTAGAATTTCATATTCTGGTTTTGATGTTTAAAAAGGAATCCTAATTTACTGCAGGACAGTTTCAGTTTTAAACAGTTACTTTATAACATGCAATTCCCTGTAACTTGGCAGGTATCGATACCGAATGGAGAAAAACTCAGTGCACGCCACGGGAAGTGTGTGTGGATGTGGGAAAGGAGTTTGGAGCAACTACGAACACCTTCTTTAAACCCCCGTGTGTATCCATCTACAGATGTGGAGGTTGCTGCAATAGTGAAGGACTTCAGTGTATGAATATCAGCACAAATTACATCAGCAAGACAGTAAGTTCTCACACTTTTACAGTTCTTGTAGTCCTTGCAAATACGTTTATGTTCATGCATATTTTAAACCTTTTTATTGCTACTATGACAAAGGAAATAGTTGATTCCAAAATACATAGGAAAAACAGCTAAAGACAATATTGCCTGGAAAAAAGACATGTTTAATGCTCCTTTCCCCAAAATATTTTTATTTTTCAGGGGAAAAAAATAAATTATGATGTCCCATTCTCAATTTTGAGATTATCCATGAAACTTAATTATCTTTTTTTCCATCTACCTTATGCCTGGATGGGGAAAGTACTCCATGGAAAACTAGCCTGTAATTTTGTTAGTGTAGACTGCTGCAGGACATGTTCAGGCAGGATACATGTTTCAAATAAAGCCTTTTAGGAAGGGTGTTTTACAATATTCAGTCATATTAGCTTTATGTTCCTATTTGTTTGTTGTGATGCATCTTCTTCCAGTGTATATGCAGGTTTTGTTATTCAAGTTCAGGGTTAGGGATCAGGTAGGAGTGTGCAGAGATCCTGCACTGAGCCTGTGAGCTGCCTTTAAAGCAGCATATACTACATTATTCTCAGTAGATACAGGAATTATCACAATTGTCTTTCAACATTTCCCTCAAAAATCATGTAGAAATAGTCATACTCAAAAGCATTTCGTAGGGTATTTTCCTGTTATTATAGTATTTGTTGGTTGTTTTTCACTTTTTAGTGTAACTCTTTCTTCCTTTTTCAAGCGGTTTCATCTAGCTGAAGGTGCAGTACATATTTATAATGAAGACCAAAAACTGCATAGACAGTTATAAAATCCAAGCCCTTAGAAATGTCACTCCCTTATCAAAAAGCTTCATAGTGCTCTGAGCCTTTTCTGGGGGAAATTAGGAAAAGGGAATGTAAAGAAAACAGCAAAAGCCCCTGGTTTTGTAGAGTGCATTTTCTGCCCTCATTTCTCACCAAATTTGTCTGTCTGAAGTGGTATATCCTTCCAAGAATTTTCCATCCTAAATTTAGACTAGTGGTAGACAACCACACAGCACAGGAGTAATGTAGCTCAAGTAGATTAAATGAGGACAGCTACAAAACTGACTTTGTTCAAGCCTTACCATTTTTCTCATTATTAGGAGAAACCGTTGTCTCAATCCCACTTGTTTGAAAGATGCAAATTTAATTTTTATTTTAAAACCCAAGAAATGGGACTTTTTTTTTTTTTTTTTTCATGTATTGGTAAAGTTTAGCTTACCAAAATGAAGGATTCTCTCATCACAGAGAGAGCTGTTCCACATAACACAGATTTCTGGGTTTTTGAGCACTGTGTCAGTCTGGGCTAAATCATATTTTTCTCTTCATCTTACTGTTCACATCTGTTGAGTGAAGTAATTTTTTACCCAGTACAAAATGTTTAGCACTGAGTTTCTTTTTGAAGTTTTTGATGTTATTGGTGATGATAAGATGTAGCGTATTTAAAGATTTGAGAGACTCTGAAAAGGAAGATGTTACAGGTCTTAGTAGAAAGAAGAGGCAATAACACTGTTGGGTTTTTTTACTTATTCTGTAAAAGCAAGCAATTGTGTCTGTGAGTTTTCTGTCTTGATTCTGATTTCCAGTTTTATCTGGTCCTTGACAGAATGCAGTTTTAAAAGAACCCTTAATAAAGGAACAGACTTATAGCTATATATCTTCATCTGTCACTATCTCATTTTTTTTTAAATTATGTGACCACAGTTTAAACCACATCAGATGAGAATTAGGAAGAAAAAAAGTATTGGATTCAAGGCCTTCTGTGGAATTCAGGTACCCCACACATCTATTTTCACCACAGCTTCTATTATTTCCTGAAAGAAATGAGTACAAATAGTTTTCTCATAATTCACAGATTTTTATCTTTATTTTTTGTGCATAGACTCCACAAGGTAACTTCATACTGTTCACCGTGCAGAAAAAGTGCTTAATGGGAAATTAATTTTTTAGCTGGAGTTCTTACTGTGAGGTCAAGCTTTAGCATTGGTTTCAGACTTTAAAATTCAAAGAAAGATTATATCAGCTTTCATCAAAATTAATTAAAAATAAAAGAACTAAGCAGAGAAATTATTTTTATAGATTTTTTATAGATTTCCAGAAGAATGGACCAGATCAGATGTTCCCAGATTGCCTTGGTAGTGGTCCAGAGCAAGTGATGGTCTAGAGCAAGGTCAATAGTTTCTAGTTCAGGCTGTGTTACTCCTTTCTAGCTACTTAACTTTATTGAGAGAAAAGTAGAAATGTATTCTGCTTTGTTTTTAATACCATTTTTCCCCAGAACCTGTTTTTGTAGTTGCTGAGGGATATTTATACAAGCAGAATTGAGGTATGAGACAACTTCTTAATTAAGACACAGTACAAGGTCTGTGACAATATTTGAAGACTCCCTAGGCTAATTCACAAACTGCAGTAGGTCCTTTCCTGCCTGCAGTAGCCCAGTTTTTAAGTGGTGGCTTGGCTAGTAAGGATCTGTGGGAAATGGGACTGGTTGGGTTTTCATTTTGTGGTGTGGTTGTTAGGGTTTTTTCTCTGATTTGTTGTCAAGCAGCTGTTCTGTGTTTCCAGAGCACTAATAATTCAGCAGTGGTTACAAAGATTGTGGTGCAGTTATAGCCTGTTCCTCAGCAGCACTTTTTAATACCCCACCTACAGGCACTTGCTTGTAGGTTGGAGGGAAGCAGAGGGCTGATGTCAAAGAGCTGCTTCATCCCATTCTCCCTCTTGGCTGTCAGGAAGGACATTTTTTTGGCTTCTTTCAGATCACTAGTTGTAAAGGTCCTAAATCATCTTGTTTCACGATTACAGTTATAGTCCCTCCAGGGAAAACATCTATCCAAGCAGATCAGAATTAGATTTAGAGGAGATTTTCTCACAGGAAACAAGTTAACAGCTTGAAATTGTTTGCCCAGTTTGGGATGTATGTGGTGTTCTTTTTCACAATTCAGAGATATGCCACAAGAATATGGTGGCATACCAGTTGTTTTCAACGTTAACATTTCTACCTTTTCCCATGCATTTTTCTGTTAGACTAATTATTGTAGTGATATAATAGGTACTTTTAATAGTGGGAGATATATAAGTTCCAAATGTTTTTTGTTAATATTTCTGGGAAAAGAAAGGGATTAAAATAGAAAGAGATAAAATAAGGAACCCAACCATATTAAACTAATATTAATCTATTTTATCAAATACCTGTTGTTATATCCCACATAAGCCTTGAAATAGTTTTTCAAGAAAGTTCAACAGGAAAATAATGATGATGTGACATTTCTCAAATAGTTTATTTTTATTCTTTTCAATATAGAGATGTTTAGTTTTGAAATCAGTCTTATGTCCTTAGTTTAAAAATCTTTCTAGACACATTGTACTGTGTTACACTGGTTATATTTGGCTGGCCTTACTGACACTTTAGAAAGTGCAAAGATCACAAGTGATGGAAGCTTAGACTAAATCAATTTAAGGGAAACTTGCCAAAATAAACCACAGGCCATCCGAAGAACATGGGGTAGTTAATGTAAATCTTGGCAAAAAAAACATACATAAATCCTGTATTTGAAAAGTATCTAGAATGATGGCCTTCCCACACAATAACAGTTTTGATATATTTCTGGAGACAGGGAGAATATTAATAATTTTGAGTGCCGATACAATGGATATTGGCACTTATGATGATAGTGCTGAATAAATTTATTTAGCCACTGAAGCAAAGAAATGCTTTGTATAAAAAGACTCAGTTTTCCTGGTAAGTATGCTGTGAAGTCCTTCTAGTGTAAAGAAGAAGCCATCCAGTATGGATCAAAATATATGCCTTTTGGGGCTTTGAGTAACCTGTTCTATTGAAAGGTGTCCCTGCCCATGGCAGAGAGGTTCTAATTAGATTATCTCTAAGGTCCTTTCCAAACCAAACCATTCTATGTTTCTAAGGATCAGTGAGAAGGAATATATGGAAAACTGCTTTTTCAGGAGTTCTGATAGTGCTTTTTGTCCACAAATTCAGACATTCCCATCTTCTGTTAGATTTTTTTCTTTTTTTTTTTAATTTTAAAATCATATTAAGTTCTAGGTTGTGGATAGTACTTGAATGAGAAACCCTAGAAATTATGTAAAAGACTGGAAGACCTGCTGTCTGGCTTTCTGTGATAAAACAGCCTTAGACTGGCTGAATGGCAGGTGTTGAATTCTTATTAAATGTATTTAATTATTAATGGCTTTCAATTGTTCCTCAATTACACAGAGCTTCTGTTAGTGTGTGCTGTACTCTGAGATTAACAATGTGTAACTGATTTATGTTTACAATTAGCAGCTTTTTCTGGAGGAGGAAAGGGCTTTGTGATGATGTGGGGGGGAGTTTTGGGTTTGTTTGGTTTTTGGTTGATTTGTTTTTTTTTTTTTGTTATATTATTCTTTAGTTATACAGTTGCTCATTGCTTCTGTTGTTGCTTTCCTCTGGTTTCTTGAAAATGCAGTGTTGGTGAAAAGGTACAGGACAGCACGGGCCAGTTGAGGCTATTTTTGTCTTGTATTTGTCTCTGACTGGAGCAATACTCATGAATTGCTGTTTTATTTATTATAACTACTAGCATTTTTCAGAGCAATAAATGCTCTCCACTTTTCAAAGATTTCTCTAATCCCTACTGCTGTCAGATCTTATGTTCTTTTGGGGACTTAAGCTCATTCATTGTAGTCTTTGGTACTGAATATCTGTCTTTAGGTATTGGTACCTGAAGGAAGTGCTTTTTGAATTAGTCTGGTTTTTTTATCAAAATTTAAAGTTGGAAAGGAAGAGAAGATTTGGGCTTCTAATAATGCAGTAAATCCAGTCTTTTAGAGAATGGGGGATCAAACAGAAATATAAGCCATTTGGTCTCCAAGAGGAATTACACATTTGGACCATGTGGGTAGCAGAAATAGTAGGCACAGCCAACAGTGGTGCCAGAAAAAGAATTGAGAACCAGCCTCATACATAGATGTTATGAGGCATTTTTCATAGAAATATCCTTTCTGTGTGTTGACATTTGGTTGTTAAATGTTGCCAGACATGCCCTATAGTGACAGCAGATGTTGAGCTTATTGTTCTGTTGGATGAGGAAGGGAGCAAAAAATAAATTGTAGATGTTATCAAAACTATAAAGCATTGTTTATGGCCAGGTTTTACATAATCTGAAATCTTTTATTTAGATCAAGATTCAAACATAACTGATGCATGTTGAGAGTTTATTCACTTTAATAGTTTCACTGAATAAACAGTAGCAGCTATTGGGTGAGGTAAAATACATTACTTTTAGGAGAATTTATTTGAACAAACTGAAGGTAATTCGAGGAGGTCAAGGAAGTTAGTCTACCTTTATGTTGTTTAACTAGACTTTTTTCTCACTGCACCACTGAAGTAGTGATGGGAATGGTTGTTAGGAATATTCATCTCCAAACTGATACCTTTCACAGTGGAATGATAAATGTAAATTAAGATTAATTCACGTTCACCATCATTTCCATTTCCATTACCATGACTGATATGTCTCAGCTGTTTTTGTGAAATTTCTGTCAGTGATTTCCTGAAGCCAAATAGGACAGTTGGGCAGGGACCTACCTCTTTTAGGTGCTTTGGAAATGTAGCAGTCGTCCTGTGCTGCCATCTCCAGTGGTCTGCAGTCTGCTATGCTTTGCAGCATGGCAAATTGATCTACTGCAAGAATACAGGAAGAACATGCACTTGTTTTCCAGCTGCAGTTAGGTCCATTCACAGACTCATGCTTATTTCATTTTCTAAGATTTATCTGTACTCTCTATAGCGGCTTTTTATTTCAGCTTCAGAAAAGCAAGGTCATACTGTCATGAGAGAACAGAAAAAACAAGATTTTCCTTACATGTGTAATACAAGTTCATGTGCTTTGTTCTGCCCATCAATTCGTACATATCTTCTAAGAATCAGCTTTCTAAGCAAGTGAATAGATCCCTTAATGGTGTATTTTATGTTTTGAAGCATTAAAAATTTCCAGTATTCTGATTACATTTGCATGCCACGTACATGACATACTCTGAAGTTACAGATTTTTAAAGAGCATTGCAAATACATCTCAGCTAAAAATTAGTCTTTTTCTACAATTTTACCAACTGGAACTGGAATAAAAACCAATGACCATTTTTAAAGGTAGTAAAGTCCCCAGAAGATGCAGAAATGTTCTTAAATGTATTTGGAAAAATGAGTGAGCACATAAAAGGCAGCAGTGCGCTGTTGCCTTTCTTAAACACTATCAAAAACCAGCTTTTAAGACATTGACCTAGTGTATTCATCCTAGCTTTACAGGAGATTATTGAGACTTGAATTTTACAGCAAAACCTACTTAATTTGTTAAAATACATGTCCTGAACTGAAAACTGAAATTAGCGTCTCTGTTCTTCTGTTATTGCTTGTTCAGTTTTACTTCAAGACATCACTGAAGTTGTCCTCTTTTACCAGTTGAACTATAATTTGCACTAAAAATAAGATTTTGTTAATTCACTTACAGATTATTTTATCAGTAGCGGATATTTCTTAATACTTTGAAAAAAAAATGGATAGTTAAAGATCTGTTTCATCAGGATAGGCATATAAATAGTGCAGATACAAATACTACAAATTCTTAAAATGTGGTATGCTGTAGTTCAAATGTTATTCATCCAGAACTGGCTTAATCAAAGTCCACTATACTGCTTTTTTACATAAGCTTTTGAAATTGTGCAACTGATGTATTAGATGGTAATTTATTGTCTTCTTTATATTATTCTTCAGCTTTTCAAAGCACCTTCCAAAAGTTTCATTTTGGATGTTTTTATAATGCTGCCAGTTGAAGTCATCTCCTCTAGAAAAATGAGTTCTTTGTACATTTTCCTCTCATGTAGTAAATGTTGTAGTAAGCAAATTGGCATGTAACAGGGTTTAACACTAAAAATGTTAGTTGTCACATCATAGCTATTATATTAATTTTGCACATAATAATTATTTAGCAATATAATTGAATGCTGGAAGACAACAAAGAATTCTGAACCTAAATTCATGGTAGGTTTTTTGTATGTCCTTACATTAGTTTTAGCGAGATCTATATCAGAAGTTTTTGCTTTGCTTTGCCTTTTGTAGCTGTTTGAGATCACGGTGCCGCTGTCCCACGGCCCCAAGCCCGTCACCGTCAGTTTCGCCAACCACACGTCCTGCCGGTGCATGTCCAAGCTGGATGTGTACAGACAAGTCCACTCCATCATAAGGCGTTCCTTGCCAGCAGCACAAACTCAGTAAGTATGAGGCTTCTCTTTCCTTTCACATTATGAGCAAACCTATATAATTCAGATTTAAAATACTGCTGGGAAGTTTTCACAGTTAGGACAGGCGAGCTATGCATGACAGTAGCAGAATGCTTTCTGCAAGGGAGAAAGCATTCTGCTACTGCCATGCATAACTCCATTATTTTACACAAAGACAATTTTACTAAATTAACATCACCTTTCTACCCAGTAGGTAAACTGGAGCACGATCATTTAAAACTGAAGAATAATCCCAAGCAAGTAGGATTTGCTTGATGAAAGAGCTACAGTCCAATTGAAACTTAAAAAAAAATCAGCAAAATCAATTTTCTTTATTTTCAAAAGAAAATCTAAAAATATCTCTGTAAATAATCAGGAGACAACATTTCTCTCTCAATCTGTATTTTTATATTTTAAATGCTTTTTTTTTTAAAGGCTTGTTTTTTAGGGAATCATTAACTTGCAACTCTTTCTTTACATCTTCACATGCCAGAGGTGCATATAAAATAGAATGGAAAGGGGAAATAAAGGGTTAATTGGCATTCCACAGAAGTAGCATATTGATTTTTTTGTGTGTATGTGATTTTGAATGAAATATGTCACAGAACAATCTGGCACCAGAAATCTGATTTGAAGTTATTAAAACACTTGAAGATCTCCTTCCTTAATTTAGAGGTTTGAGTGATGATTTTATGATGTATAAATATTTAGGAGGTCAAAACCACATAATAGAGTAACAGTTGCTTTGGGGAAGAGTCAATAACTAGAAGCCAAACTGGAATGAATTGACATTTTTAATAAGGTGAGTGAGTAGAAAAAATTTCTCAGAGGTGTTAAGCATTTTCCTCAATGGTTTCAATCTTTTTAAGTCTGGATGTTTTCTGACACATTCCTAAACATAGATTATATTCTATTTGAGTTTATTTAATGTGTTCATCAAGACATGGATCATAAACAGTGGCTGGGAAATAAACCTATTCGTAATTAATTTAATTACATAATTAACAGATTATTAAAAAAAC
The DNA here is from genome assembly GCA_034509185.1 of Euphonia xanthogaster. Classification (NCBI taxonomy): domain Eukaryota; kingdom Metazoa; phylum Chordata; class Aves; order Passeriformes; family Fringillidae; genus Euphonia; species Euphonia xanthogaster. Next base: position 36,827,602 of record JAYDZK010000202.1, on the reverse strand, counting down.
AAACCCAAGAGTCAGTAAGAAAGTCAAATTATGTTGACTCTCTCCAGCTTCTCTGTGTTTCTAAGTTAAGAGCAGTCGAAATGATCAGTGCAAGAGTTTATTCTAGCCAGGAGACAGCTACTAGTAGTTGAGGGAGATGAGAGTACAGATACCAGACTTGGACCAGCACTCACAGGTAGCAGTTTGTCCTGTGAGTAAGGAATCACACTTCAACAGAGGTAAGACAACATAGTACTAGATCAGAATATATAAAGGTCTTCTCTACTGTTACTTAATGTCTTTAACTTTATAAACTGTGGCTTTGTGCAATGGAGCAGGCAGGAGGGTTTGGTTTTTTGTTGTTGTTCTTGTTTGGTTTGATTTGGTTGGTTTGGTTTGGTTTGGGTTTTTTTGACAGAATACAATATGTCTGTAGATTATCCATACTGTTTCTCAAGCAGAGTTGGAAGGCAGGCTAAAGGAAGTGGATGCCAAGTGAGACAGCAGGAGTGAGATCATTATTGGGATGAAATCAGGAAAGACCAGTTTGATAAAATGTGAGGTGAAGCAGGGTGATGTTAAACCACAGCAGTCTTTACAAGTGGCGTGATTTAGTGTGTTGAAGGGGAGAGGTCTACTTGAATGATGATCACGGAAGAATATCCCAGCACCTGCATTTTTGAGTGTGTGAGTAATGGTGCTCAGGGGAATGAAAAGTGCATCAAATGTGTAATATAGGTGTTGTCTTAAAAGATTAGTAGGATTTTAGAAATACTGCAGAAACAATGAATAAACATAGCCCGGATACATGAAGTTAGGCTTGTCTTGTTCAAAGATGTAATGTCAGCTGTGGTGATAAAGAAATTGCAAGCAAGGAAGATGAGATAATACACATTAATATTCTATCAGTGATTTACCAGACAGCTCAGTTAACTCATTCTTTAAAAAGGCAACAGCTGCTGTTTGGGTTTTTGCTTTCTTTGCCACTACCTTGGCTGCAAACTGTAGCAGGAAACTGTTAACTTGTTTATTGTCTTTGTTTTTAAAGAGAAGAGGCATCACTGCTGAAAGTCTAATTCTTTAGATGTGAGAAGGCTGGCCGGAATGAGTGAGAAAGTGTTAGCTAATGGCACATAACTTTCAAATAAAGTGGAATGCAATCTGATAAACTGATTTTATTTTTTATAGCTTTGCCTACAGAATTCATTCTGAAACTATTATTGCTGTCTTTTGGCATCTTAAATTTGAAAACAGTTTTCAAAAAACTACATGGAAAATGATGCCTGTTACCATGCAGTATTTGGCATGCAAAAGAATTTTTATACTTGTCTGTATGAGGTTTATGTTCTGGGGTTAGTCTGTTTCAAAACAACATCAGCAAAGTACAAATACCAGCTTCTAGAATTTGGAGCTAAAACTTGAAATATGAGGTTTTTTCAAGAAATGGTTGAAAATCTCTGTAGTGGGGAGAACCTTTAGTAGCAGATTTTACAGGAATAAAAAATAAAATTATGAATGAGCTGACACTCTTAGAAAGATATTTGCGATGGGGAAACTAGAGCAATCAACAGCTGAAATAGGTCTTTTTCTCCTTGAGTTCTTACGGTAGTAAATCAACAGCATTTTAAATTTTGCAGGTGTCATGTGGCAAACAAGACCTGTCCAAAAAATCATATTTGGAACAATCAAATTTGCAGATGTTTGTCACAGCATGATTTTGGTTTCTCTTCTCACCTTGGAGATTCTGGTAAGCACTTTCCCTTAAAGCATCAAATGTCCTTCTAAAGACAGTAAATTGCTGTAATTATTTGTATCTTTTTCTGTATCATTGCTACTACTGGTTGTTGCTGTCTTTTGATATATGCTTGTTTTTTAAACACCATAAAAGGTATGGATTTGCTCATTTCTTCACATAAAAATAGGTGAGAGAGTAGACACAAAATTGTGGTACTAGTGGGATTCCTGTGCTGCTTTTCTAGACACATCTGAAGGATTCCATATCTGTGGACCGAACAAGGAGCTGGATGAAGAAACCTGTCAGTGTGTCTGCAAAGGAGGCGTGCGGCCCTCGAGCTGTGGACCTCACAAAGAATTAGACAGATCATCTTGTCAGTGCGTGTGCAAAAACAAACTTATCCCTGCATCCTGCGGGCCTAACAAGGAATTTGATGAAGAAAAGTGCCAGTGTGTATGTAAAAAGACCTGTCCTAGACATCAGCCACTAAATCCTGCAAAATGCATCTGTGAATGTATAGAATCGCCCAACAAATGCTTCTTGAAAGGAAAAAGGTTCCATCACCAGACATGCAGGTAAAACCACAGTTTTTATTTCTTTATGGTGTTCAAGGCCTAAAATTTTGGGTTGTGACGTTAGCTGTCTTGTTGAATTGCTTTGTAGTCTTAAGTAAACTCTATGCCTGTTGTCAGTTCAGTTTTATCTTCTGTGACTTCTGTAATCTCTAAGAGGAAGCTACTAGGCATAATAAGTATTCTAAAGCATATTTAGTTTCTGGTGCTCTTAGACTGCTCCTGGTACTTTTCTTCCTTTTCCTTTTCTTTCCCCTGGTAAAAATGAAAAAAATGTAATTAGTTGGAATAATAAATATATATATATATATATCTGTACACACATATATACACATTTGCTCATCTTCATAAAGAAAAAATGTCAAATATAAGTAGTGACACTTGTGTTGAAGTCTCTAAAATGAGGGAACAGATTATTAACTGGCATTACTTGTGTACAAATATTTGGCCTTTTAATTGACAGAGAAGAGTTGTTAGAAACATCAGAAATTATCTCTTCTCTATAATTCAATTTTATGTTTGCATAGAGATAGAAACCAGCCTGGTTACATAAGCTTTACACATTACAAAGCCTTTGCACTATAGGTTTCACTTCCAGCAGTGCTACAAACATAAACCACCTACAGTTTAAAAGAACATTCACAACTAGAGAAGTCAGGCACTTAAGAAGCTAAGAAATGCCATAATAAATATCTGATGTTGATTTCAATATCTCTGTGGGTTTAAAGACTTAGTATTTGAGGGAGGAAATTAAGTTCAGCCTGTTGTGGTTCCCTGTTGTGTTGTGGTTGAATACAGCAGAACCATTTTCTCACTTCCCAGGACAGTATGATAGAGGATGCTTTTACCTTTTTTCTAAGCTGTTTTTCTTTTGTTTTTGAGTGCAGAAAGCAAGGTTTATATATGTTGTTACTTTATACCTCTAGAAGCAATAGTCCTGTAGATGTTAGCACTGTTAGAGGGGACAATCTCTCCTCCTTAAGAAATGACTTAGCATAGGTTTCTCACATTTTGGCTCTGTCCAGCACAAGCTGTTTCTAAAAGGAATAAAAATCCTGCAACATCCTTTTTATCTCTGAAGGATTCCTTGCTCGTTTAAAACAGCATCAATTATACAATTTAATTTATATAATAAAAATATAAAATATATTAATGATACAAATTTTATTAAAAATAAATGGAAGTACCACTCTGTTGAGCTTTGTGCTAGACAGGTGAGCCCTCGACATGAGCATAATCCTGTAGTCATGTCCTAGACAGCTCCCTATCCTACAAGTAATGCTTGTAGCTTCTGGTTTTGAAGCACTAATACTTTTATGCACTGTAGCTAAAATGCCTCTGTCTCTAGTGTTACACCCTGCTTCAGATGAAAGGAATACAAAATCATGAACAAAGCACAGGATTGGAAGGCAAAAAAAGCTCTCAGCATACTGCTTTTTAAGGTGATTATGCTGTTTATCAGCCCAAGAAGTAGCATTTCCTCGTTTCATCTATGAAGTTGTTAGAGTGCCCACTGTAACAATCTGGGCATCATTCTGCACAGCAAAAATTCACAATTATTGACCATAAAGAGAAAGTTGCTGCTGATTTGCCTGGCAATATGAATAGTGACTAAACATCTATCTTAGCTCCAGCGTGCTCAGATTATCCTCATTGAAACAGATGTCTGTCACATGAAACCACTCTGTAAACAGCATTCAGACCAAATCTCTTGAAAGACCTGGTCTATTGTTCAGCAGTTTGCTAAGGAAACTACATTTATGTAGTTACAATGACTCTGCTGCTATTCACTCTGGGCTAGCACCTCTAAAATTTATTTTGGTCAGTTTTGGCTGGGCCAGATAACTAGGAACTTCATCTGCTAAGCACTTTAGAGGGAGAGGGACTTTCTTGCTCTGTTGAAATATCCCAGATAAGGATAAGACTGAAGTAACCTGACCTTGACTGCTGTTAGACAGAAACTCACATGGGAGAGGTGCTGTATAGCACTCCCAGCTGCAAGTTGAAGTTCACAAGGAGGCACGATGCTTAAACAAAGTGAGCTTCTCATTCTTAATGCTTTCATGAGTGCTTTTCATTGTGTACAGTCATAGGTGTGTGGAAGAGTTTGGCTTTTCCTCTTTTTCTTCTTATTTCATTTTGCTGACATTCAGTACATGAAATGGTCTGAACTTTCATGCCAGAGACAGCAGGAAGGTGAGTTCAGTGTTTCATCCACTGCATCTCTGTGGAGTACTTTTTTTCCCAGAACAGACCTACTGCTAGTTGCCTATTCGCTTAGAACATTAGATCCTTCCACAAACCTTTTCCTTGCTTTTTACCATTGTTTCCAAACTTTTGGGGGAATAGATCAGTAGGGGTTTGAGAAATTCCCATGAGCTGCTATGCTGCTTTCAAATCTCTATTAAGTGGCACAAAATAATGTTACTCCCTTACTTACAGAGACCACAGTGGTGAACTAATCTGTGATAAATGACATTGAAAACCCTGAACATGATGTGACTAGTTAACAAATGTCCTGTTTGCAGTCTTCCTCATTCCTTATCGCTTTCCTCATAGCCAGATTCATTGGTTGAACTGGATGGTGTGAATTAATGTAACTGTAGTGCAGACCTCATATCATAAACAAATTATTGCAAAGTAGTAACTGAGTATCCAAACCAAGAACACAGCATACTTACTTATTTGCAACAACAATAAGAGTAGCCACAAGCCTGAAACAAGAATTACCTAGGGAAGAGGAGAGTAACATTGCACAATTTAGCCTGCTGTATATATGCAAGTAAGAGTTATCATAATAGATCATAATATCAGTGTTTCACAAACAGGCACGCATTATTTAAATACAAGTTTTAAGTATAACTGTGCTGAAATTCAAGACATATACTTTTGTCTTTTGACTCATTGCCAGTGTCTGAAAAAGTCACAGACTTGTACTTTGTCTCTATTATACACCAGAAAGTATTTAGCATTGTTATTGTAAGGTTATTTTGGGTCAAGTTCTTGTTTTAATAGAAAAATTAAATAGGAAAAGGAAGGGTTCAGGGACAACCAGAGATATTATCTTTGTACAAGTTCTATTTTTCAGTCAAGGAGTTGGTGAGGAAAACTTCTGCCGCTGCATAGGGAGATGTAATTTGTGGCTCAATGCTGTATTACTGTTAAACTTATTTTAATCAGGTAGACACTAATTCTGTTCTTTCTCCATTAAGATTTATCAGGAACATGATAAATTGGCTTTGATTTTTCTTCCGAATGCACACAGATGCAGTATGAATGCAGATATATTCCCACTGGCTCAGAGACTGGCTGTGGGAATTTGCAACTTTAAAGGAAGTATGTTCTCCTTTTCAAGATCAGAGTCACAGTGTAACATATGTAGACAAACCTCTCTCAGGCTTATTGAAATAGTCAATAAGATGTGAAACAGTCCTGGGTAGGAGGGTGAGAGATTTGGTTATCACCTGATTCTGGATTACTACCTCCAATTTGCAGCATGCAGTAGGTTACAACAAACCAATCTGAGTACAGAAATATATCCTGTTTTCAAACTAAAATTTTAAAAAATAGTACTCAAGATTAGAATGTAACTACAACCAGTGTTGTGATAAAAAAGATCCATATGTATCTGTTGCAATAGAATAATTTATCTTCAGTATAATTTGTTATTGTTTCATTGTCTTTTGTGAAGAATAGTTCAACTAAAATTGTTGCAAGAACATAAAAACTTTAAATATATGTATTTGTAGGAATTAAATATTCCATTGAGAAATGGCAATGTGAAGGCACAGAGCTTTCTGCTCTCTGCTTTCTGTTAACTATAAATGATGGTGTTATGTTAATGGCCACTTTTTTCCCCCTTTCTTCAGTTGTTACAGACCTCCGTGTACAGTGCGGACGAAACGCTGCGACGCTGGCTTTTACTTCAGTGAAGAAGTGTGCCGCTGTGTACCTACATATTGGAAAAGACCACTTATGAATTAGCCAAGAGAGCACTCTTGCTACATTGGTGTACATTTTTCCATTAGAACAAACAAACAACAGAAACTTTGCTAATATTTGGAATTAAATGTTCACCAGAGACGCTGTGGGGCTTTCAGAGACAGACTCATGCTTTTCTCAAGATGTGGAAAGCAAATGTAGAAAACAACTGGGGTTCACATTTTGTAAAGAACTCAATAAGGACTTGTTTTCTGTCAATGACCAAATGCCTAGGTTCTCCTTCTTGTGATTTTTTTTTTTAAGAGATAATGACTATATAATTTATTTCCACTAAAACCATCGTGCAGCATTTCTGTTTATAGCAGTAACAATTGTTAAAGCTCACTGTGATCAATATTTTTATATCATGCAAAGTATGTTTAAAATAAAATGGAAATTGTATTATATAATGGTGAGAATGTTTAATCATCTGCCTAAAAAAGGAACTCAGATTCAGCTATATTTTCTGGATTCTTAACAGGGAAAGAAGCAGTAAGGTGAAAGCACTTTTATGAAAGAAGGCTGCAGACATTATCTTGTACCTGTTGTGTTTGCCATTTGGCAGAATTATACTGAGGGTTTTGTGACCCAATGGTATTTCTGTTTCTAGAATGAAAATAGCAAAGAGATACAATAACAAGGAGAACACTGGAGATTCTGTACATTGCCCAAGTATAAGGACTATGTTTAAAGCACATCAGCAACTACTCACATTCCAATATAGTCATCTCCTATTTTATTTCTTAGTGTCATTCCCAAGGAAAAGTATAAAATTATGTCTGTTCAAGATTCTTGACATGTAAGTGGAAATACCAAGATTGTTTTTTATTTAGTGTTACAGGCTACGTTATAAATTTTACAGCTAAAGCTTTCAAAATGCTTTGATGAATTTACCATTATGTAGTCAATCAGATCTCTTGATCAACATATACAGATGTAAATATAATTTGAAGGGGAAAAAATATATTCCAATGGGGACATGTACCAGTCTGCTGTGGTTTGACACAGTCTCTACATTAAAAAAGGCTCTTCCAGGAAATATGAAATCAAACATCTACAATTTTGAAACAAGGTAAGATTTTTAACTTGTGTGGGAAAAAGGCAATCTGTTAAAAATTAAAATATGTTAGAAGTTGGAAGTAAGTTTTTTTTACTTACAGAAACTTTGTTGGGTGCAGAGTGGAGCAAACAAAGCTGCAGAGCAAAATTTTTGTGACAGGAGTGGTCAGAGCTCTAAAAATAATTCTGATGAGTCTAAGCAGCTGCTCTTAATGGAGTTGTTGATGAAATAGTATTATATTCTAGAATGTTGGCCAGGGGGGGTTGCTTTTCTAGATTGTTTGTCTTTCATAGTTCTTAAAACTGAGTTTTAATTACTCAGTCCCCATTGTGTGTTGAGGCAGTGTAACAGGATGAGAGATACTTTGAGACTTCACCACTTTCTACTGTCTGCCTGCTTTGCTCAGTGTTCTTATGAGGCCATCTGTTTACTATCCAAATAGGATAACAGGATGAAGTTAAGACATGCAAATACTGAAAAATGTCTTCATTACCATATTGCTTCAGCAATCAAATGCAGGTAGAAATGTGGATGGCAATTTAACATTGATGTACAACTTTAGATGTTATAACAACTCTCACTTTCCATCAGTAGGATTAGTAGTCACGCAAATCATCAGTGTCTAAATTGCCAATGTCGACATAATAGCTAGAGGTTAATGATCAAATTTAATTCAGTATTCAAAAAATTCAAGCATCCACGTCTTTTGGTTACCTGCTTGAAGGAAGCCTAAAATACCTTAAGAAACAATTGAATAACAAATTGGGTTGCTGCCATGACTCGTATTGGTGAACCAAAAGCACTACACTTTTATAAGGACATGAGGGGGAAAAAAAACCCACTGTATGTGAAGATTTTCAGTTTCTGTCCCAGCCCAATACAGAAGAGAGGCAGTGAAGAGAAAGACAAACCAAATCTGGTACCAGGAACAGACCCTAAGTAAGCAGGTATCTAACTAACAGATCAAAAATGTACTTCTGGTTATGAAGCAGAAGGGCACAAGTGAAGACAGAACAAAATCTACATTCCATCACTTAATTCCACAGAGATTATAAAAAGTGCATGTTAAAACAATATGCAAATTTTTAAAAAAGCCCTGCAAAACTGAGCAATGATCAAATGTCTAAATTTTTTAAAGGGTTTGTGAAAGCAGCTAATAAACCCATTGTGGCTAAGCAGGTACTTGCATTTCTGCTGAGTGAGCATACCACACTCAAAAATGGTAAAACCCATCTGAGTAGGGAAGGGAAGGCAGGAAGTTCAAAAATGAGACCAATGAACAAGAAGTTTCAACATTATCACAAACACTAGCATCCAATAAGAATTACTTTTCTTGAATGCACATTTTTTCTGGTTCTTAACTTTCCAAGTATTGAGATATTTTTTTTCTGGTTCTTAACTTTCCAAGTATTGATATATATTTTTAGGCATAAATTATGCCAATCTAAGGAATTTGCTCTCTATAAATCTTATTTTATTTTATTAAATAAAATAAGATTTATAGAGAGCAAATTCCTGACTTGTAAAAGTTATCACAAAATCAGGTTTCTGTCTGAGCAAAGTGAATAGTTAACCATTCACACAATTATGTAGATGCATAGAATAATACATATAAGCAGTTGGTAACATTTTCTGATAATCGAAACTGCAGTTCTACTTTCCATGAGCATAGTTTTATAAAAATGCATTATACATATATATTATACATATTCTTAAAAAAAATATAAAAATAGATTATACAGTTTAAAAGGAGATTTGAAAGACAGGTGATAATTCTATATGCAAATTATTCTGCACTAACGCCAAATAAAAAGCTTTTATTGTTATTTGTCGAAAATCTCTGTACCTTGTACAAAAATTACAAGGTGGTTGGGAGGGGGAGAGCACATGTAACTGCTGTAAATCACATTTAATAGTAAACAGACTTATGCTTGCATTTCATCAGGAATTTACAGCAGTTTCTGTACTCTTTCAATATCATACTCTAGAGAGACCATAAATTCTGCAGGGTAAGCCCCCTTTACCTGCACGACCAGAGGGACATGCTATTTACAGTGTGAGTGTTGTTAGTCAGCTGGCATGTTTGTTTAATTCATGCTGAACAAGTTGATAGTAAATCAGGTCTCTCAGCTCTATTTGAAAGACCTGCATGAAATCTTGCCTATGTACTGTATCATTTTGAAAGCCTTAATATGAGGATTGCTTTCAGTATTCTCATTTTCAGTCTTTAGATCTCAGTTACAACTCCAGCTGCCCTTGAATTTTAGCATATCTCCCATTTCTTTTAAGCATAATCACCTATCCCATCCATGCCAAAAGACAGGAATGGAATAATTTATGCAGTCAGTAAGCTCATCAACAGATAGCCTGAGGAACAGACTGTGTTCTTTTAAATATTATTTATTTTATATTTAATTTAAGGATATATTCTTAAAAGATTGTGATAGAAATACATTTAATTTTGCATCATTTGGAGGTACAAATGGTTGCTGTCAGGTGGAAAAGTTTGAAAGTGGTCAATTCAGAATTTTCACAACTTTTTCATTTAGAAAATATGACATAGGATGAATTTTTTATATTACAGGGTTTTTGCTTCATCAAAGGAAATAAAAATAATAGTTGATAATTTATTTAATAGCTTCTTTTTGTTCTCTTTTCCTTTTGTGTTTCAGATAAAACTATTGGGAAAGAACACAGGACAACCTTCTAATTGAGTGAAGAAATAATAAGATCAAATGAACCAGGTATTTATTTTTTTAAATTTAATTTATATTAATAACTAATAATAACTAATGAAATTAGGCCACTTAATTACAGGTTTAAGACTCCACAATATACTAGAGGTCTCAAAAGCTCTGGAGAGGTGAAAACCTTTTTACAGAACATGTCTGGACTTGTTTTATCTGTACTCTCTTGTGCAAATATTGTAATGGAATGAGGACAGTAGAAAACATTAGGATGTCAGCAATTTTACAATTAAAAGTTCAAAAATTTTAGTAATTTATCATGAAAAAATTATGATTTATCTGTAGTCTGGATCTGTGAATTGGAGGATCTTATTTCAGCTTGAGAATGTACTGAGTTACAAGTAGCACGTTCCAGAAAAAATAATAAAAATCTTAAAACACATACAAAACATAAAAATCTGTGCTTTTTTGTATAAGCATTTCTGCTTCTGGCAAACGACAGAAATCTCTAGTAGGTGTATATTAGCATTTATTCCCTTTTCTTCTCAGCAAAACTCTCATGAAAATAACATCCTGTAGATCCAGGTATTTTTCCTGATCCTGAGTAAGGATATTGTATCCATTCATGACAGTTACTGCCCTTTCAACTGCATTTCAGCGAACTCTTTATCCCTTTTCTACATTTGCAATCAGCTGTATGTGGTTGCTGAACTCTTCCCCTCTGCTCTCTTTCTCAACTTAAATTACTTCTCTTGCATTTCTGCACCATATCTCAGTCTCCCCATAAGAACATCTGTATTTCCCTGTCAGCCTTTTCCACATATCACTGTTAACTCTAACCCTTCCATTTCCCTTTTTTATCCAATCTCTCCCTAAAAATAGCATTGCTTTATTCTCTGTTATCATTGAAACCACTTTATTCTCTCTCTAAATAATCATGCCAACATTGGGATTAATCTTGTTTTAGATACCTAGAGTTGCTCTTCACTACACATACATGAAAGCAAGTGTTAAAAAAAAAGTCTGAAATTTCACATTCCAAGTTCGCAAATCCAATCTGTCCAAGCAAATAACAATTAAATATAATTAAAGTTAAGAGCTCCCCAAAGCTAACTTGCCAAAAAATATAACACATACATTGATCACCCTAGCAGATACCACTCGAAACAGAAAGGATAATTTACAAACAAAAAACCAGTTTATAATATCACTCTCCCAGTAAAAAAAAATCAATCTTTAATTCTGCTGGATTCTGCAGTCTAACAGTGCCCTCACCCAGTCCTTGATGTCCAGCACAGCATTTGGAACGAAATTCAGCCTTGTTATTGAGTTTGTGTTCACATCTCATTGATGCTGTGTGGGGAATAAAATCTTGGGTTCAAGGGCAGGTAAGCAGACTTCTCATATATCCCACAAAAACCCTGAGGTCTGTACCCATCACCTGCTTTGCAGCACTGTGAAGACAGATTAAATGGGGTTATGGAATCTTTTCCAGAAGGATAATGCAATTTTCAAGGATAGATACTATTTGTAAGATCAAACCTTACATCTTATGGATGTACTTTTCACTAGCCTGCCACCCTGTCCAGTAATTTGGCTGGAGAACACTTTTGGGTCAATGTAGTCCATGGGTTACAATCAGAGTAGATACTATTGGTTTCAGCTTATCCAAACAGTTTTTGTAAACCATTTAAGAAACTCTTATTTTAAAGTGCAGCAAATAACCTCTAACTGAAGCACAAAAATACCTTGGATTTCTATTGCTTTCAGGGGAAAAAAAAAAAAAAAAAACCAAACAAAAAAACACCAACCTAATCATATGAGCAGACACACTGCCTGGAGGCTTAGTTTGACATAAACTGGAACTAGTACTAAGATCTAACTTCACTTCCAAACTGTGAACAAAATACAAATACATATTTTAAGTAGAGAATAATCTTTTATCAAATGTAATTTCCAAAAATAAGAGAGTGGGTTTTCAAATACATATTGGTGTTATCTGTCAGGAAAATAGAAGGCTGTGTGACAGCATACATATTTTTTGAAAGAACAGGCTGTGCAGCAATGGGATGTCTTGATATTGCTGCAAATATTATGTATAAAAGATCAGTGTTCTTTTAAAAGATTAATAACAGTAGGTTACTTTTAGAGAATCCAAGTGGAAGTTTATCTCTTCATTCAGTACCTTACTGCAATAAGTTTAAAAACATTCAGCTTTCATAATCATAGGTCTTTATGTTTCAAAGATCTACGAGTTAACATTTCCTTCTATTATGGCATTGTTCTTTGAAACATGTAAGAAGTATATCTCATATTCTTTAACTGTAACTTAATCTGAAAAGCAGTTTTAGTAAATTAATTACTAAATAAATAAATAATAATCTCAGCCACTGAGAAGAATACCAAGAAGAGGTTAGCTGAAGGCAAGTCAATACATCTGCAGGATGAGGCTTGTTGCTGACATCACTGATTCTTTCTTCTGATCTGAATGGCATTACTCATTTCAGTGGCTTCATTGTAAGACTGATCAGTCTTCAGAGTAGCAAGGCCTGGTCAGTGTCATCAAGCACTCTTGTTCTTTACAGGTTGTTCTAACATCATTCATTACTGAAGAAGGGAAGAGCTACATTTACTCAGGAGTATTTTACCTGAAAACTCCAGGTTTCACTGATTGGTGCCTATAGCTGTTACAACTCCCTAGCTTGAGAAGACATCATCCCTAAGTTTTGTTCCTTTTCCATGCAAAATGAAGCAGCAGATATCTACTGGGATTTCTTGTTAGCTCTCCCAGAGAGAGCCAGAAACGCTGTGAACCTCAAAGCATGCCTTATGGAAAAAGGACTGAAAAAATAAGAGAAAATGGAAAAATCTCACAATTTATGAAGAGTTAATTAAGATTAGGAGCATTTGACGCAACTTCTACTGACAGCAAAGCCATTCATATGAGGTTTGGGAAGTTGTGAAACAGACAGCTGAAACTAAATCATGGTCTCCACTGTTTTGTCCCTGCCTTGAGAGTTTGCAATACAGTGAAATGCCACACCAAAACATAGCTAAGCCTTAAGCATATTCACTAGTCAGTGCTGAAAATCTCCTTCTCACTGAAGAACCTGTAAAGAGAAAGATGAAAGGATACACAAAGGAAAAAAACCCAATGAATTAGATTCACAACTGACTATATAATCACTGTGAGTGATACCTGAATGCTAAACTTAGACCAAAAGGATTCCTCTTTAATTTGCCACCAATTCATGTAAGGCAATTTCTGAAGTAATTTTCCCTAACCTGAAGATGCACTTTGGCAATTGCCTAGAATGCAGGGTATATACCTAAACTCTGTCAAGGCATGTAAACTGATGATTTCTCTATTCAAAAGAAGATTCAAGTCAGAAATGGAGAACATAATATTCTAAACTAGTGTGGTTGACTTAACCAGGATTCCAGTGCTATTTTTTTGACCGTCATGTTTTTGTAAGAGAACACCAGATGTTGGAGAAGGGGCTGAATTGTCCTGGGGGTTATCACCTGCTGTAAGCCAGTAGTTCTGGAAATTTTACATGTATGAGAATAAATCCTTTTCATCTAGTTCATGTGACTATTTCCCATTTCTCATGGGAAAGGCTTTTGTCATGCTTTTCTTCTGTAGGATATGACATTCTTTGCTCTCTCTGAGTAAGTGAGAGTAGCGATTCTTCAATGTGCAAAGAAATTCCATATATTTTTGTATTTTTTATGTGTTTTCATTAATTTGTAGGGTAAATTGACACAGTTAGAACTTGTTTATATTTAAATTTTCAGCTGCCTTGCTTGGTGTGCTCCTGATTATTTTGGAGTATTTCTTGGTTTACAATTCTTATTTAATGATTATTGATACTTTATATATTCTTCCGTGAAAGCAACAAATTTCCATTTTAAGCTGTCATCTTAATATGTAGTAAGGTATAACCACTAAAACAATTCAAAAAAGAAAACCATTTTGAATAAGAGTCTCTTAATCTTCAATTGTTTAAAATATATTAAAGAGTTAAATGATAAAACTTTTAATGTGATATTTTTTGCAGTAAAAAATTGTCATTGAAGCAATTAGATAATGTTCTGATTGCCTGTCTTCAAGATCCAAATGTCTAAATTGATACTTAACACTCACATATGCAAATTTATCTTAGCAGAAATGAAACATCAAAAGTAATTGCCTTTCAAAGACAAAAACAACATTCAGGAATTGATGAGAGCTGATCTGTTCTACCTCTAAGACCTTGAAAAGTTGTTTTCCCCTTTGATAATGCTAATTTATCCTTATTATTTCCATTGCCTACTTTTTCTTTTGTCTTTACATCAAATAAAACAATCATTGACCTAAACTGTCATCTGCTGAGTAGAAAACTATAGGCAGAGAAGGTTGCTCAGCTGGATCATTCCATCTGCTAAGACACACTGTGTATGAGAAAAGCATCAAATATGCCCTTAATGCACTGAAAAACAATGTTACAAAAGCTAATTTATTTCTTTAGTTAGAATTCTGATACATTCTGGTTTACTTCCATATTGCACCAAAAAGTATGCATTTCTAACAGATCTAATCTCCCTCTCATGCCAAAATACAGGAAAAAAATGTTAAACATACTCTCTAGAGATACTTAACTACAAATAAGGCAAAGAGCACTGCAAGATGTTCATATAACTCCATAAAAAACATCATTACAGTACTATTCATCTATTTCATAGATTTTCAACAGATGTAAAAGTATATTTAATTGAAAAATAAACACAATAGAAATAGTTTTCTCTTGCATAAGCCATTTCAGACCAGAATTAAGCTGTTTTCTAAACATTGCATAAACAGAAGACTAATTCCCATGACAAGATGCAAACAAGACATATCCTTTATTTCACTGCAAACTTTGATGAGAATTAAAAATTCTTCAAGTTCTGCACGACCAGTTACTAAAGTCTGGTATCCAGCACTAGTGAGACAGCCTGTCTCACAATATTATATCTAATTCATAGATGGAAAATATGCAGTTTATATACAGTATGATCCCCTATAATGTTTACAATACAGCCACTGGCCAAATTTCTGATCCATTTCTATCCTTTGCCTGCAGGTACTGTTTCTGTGAGAAACACCAGTATCTTCACAAGAGCAGAGTAACAATCTCCCTTCTGGCTCAGTTGGCTTCATGCATCCATCTGCATGGAATCTCATAACCGAGCATCTATACTCATCTTGCTAAGAAGTATCCAAAGTAAATCTGTATTGTGGTCCAGAAAAGGAGAGCTGTTGCCTTTGAAAGACAGGACGTGAGACAGTGAGGAAAAATAATGCAGAACAGTTCTGGATCTGTAGTAAAACCATCTATTCCCATTCCCCCAAGGATGCCAGAATTGTAGCTCAGTAAGGCTATTTATTTTCTTCCCATTGCTTTCTATGGAAATTAATTATTTAGGTCAATTTGTATGAAGAAATAGGTCTTGAATTATAACATGCTTTAATTGGGAAGTGCTTCCCAGGCAGAATTTAAATTCTAACATGCAAGTCAAGCAAAAAGATGCTTAAACTATAGCATAGTTCTTAGTGACCTCTCACAATTATGTCATTTTTTTTCAATGACTGAGCAAGAGAGCAGCTATGTTTTTGGTTTTTTTTTGCTGAAACTCTTTTTTTTTTTTTGCTAAAAAAAACAGAAATGGAATATTCACATAAAAGTATAGAATATAGCTGTTTTTTTCTAAATATTAACAGTTGCTAAATTCCTACAGATATATTTTGATAACTAATAAAGCTTATATATCTCCATAGAAATAAATAGAGAAAAAAATGAATAAATATTAAGTATATATACGGTTGACTAGAGTAAAAAAAAAATCAGAGATATTTTGAACATAAGTCTGGGGTAAAACCATTGTTTTGAATGCCTTCCTGTATGAATACCTATATGAAGAACATTACAGATACAGACAAAAATAAAATTGCAAGGAATAAAACAATCTCTTTCCAAGTACCATAATGTTCTTACAAGTAATAATGAGAATTTTAACCTAAGAAAAGAAATGAGCTTCTACTAGGTCTTAGAGCAGATAATCTCAGATACTGCAGCAGTTTGCAAACCTTTTAAAGTGTGCCCCATGATACCTGATCTCCTCAGTACATGTTATGAATGACTTACATACAATGGGGGTTTTTTCCTATTATTATATAATGGGTAAGAGAACATATGTTTAGATTTTTGTAAGAAATTCTGTTTTAAGTAGTATTACTTAAATGAATTTTATGTAAAAAGGTACATCAAGTCTCTCTGAGTTCCTGTCGCGTTTTATCTTCATCACTTAATTTCTTGTGCAATCTCTCTATAGGGATTTCTCTCCCAGCATTGTTTCTGTAGTTGTTAGTTGATTCCCTGTTCATCTCCCCACTACCGAAACTGGGACCAACTGCTGTTTGCCCCTGGATCACACCACAGCCAGTGCTGGAGCATCCAGTCTCTTGGATATTTTCTCTGCCTACAGTGATATCAAGCTGTCATAAGAAAGGCCTGAATGTGGCATCACATAATTTCTCTCCTAATGAAGCAGCTCAGACACAAAATTGAGCACAGTGATTTTAAACTACAGATATTTACACTGAAGGACATTTAGCATCTCCTCTAATGAGACTCACCTTCTCTTTGATAAGATGTAGTAATGAAAATATCAGTCTTCCTACTGTTCTACATACAGCTTTTCCCACTTTGCATTAGTTATCAAGCAATGGAGATGAAACTCTTTAATTCTGTTCTCTGTAGCAAATTTCTAAATTTGTGCAGGTGGATAAGAAAAAGTGCTCTGCTGAATGCAGTTTTACCTTTCCTGTTTCATTCAATGTGCTAGCTGCACACCAGTTACAACTGAAGACTGAAAGTTATGCCACTGGGCATAAAATTCTGATTAAAATGGCATGATTCTCATGATTATATAGGGCATAGATACACTGACAAATTAGTAAGTAGTTTTGGTTCTGTTGAGCAAATGCATAAATATTTCTGAGCTCATTTACTTCCCGAGTACGAACTTGTATAGTAGTTTATTACGCTGGGTATGTAATTCCAGCTGCTTTTCCACACAGCATGGTGAAACTGTGCAACTTGTGGATGAAAACAGGAAAAATGATTACTTTGGATCAAAGCCCTCCACGTTTTTTTCTGTGGTAGGAACATAGAAAAAATTATGTGATGTTATACTCCATTCATTAGTATCACGTTTGCTCAGTAGTCAAGTAACCCCTTGTTCCTAAGTGGGTGACTGTGCCAGCAGCGTTTTTTGGACATAAATTAAATGCATATTTGACACTTAGTTCTGCATCACTTAGAATGCTTTCCAGAAATAAGTAGTAAGTCTAGGAATGCTAATTATGCATTATTCGGCATTACAAAACATATTTTTCAGCAATTACTGTCTTTAAATATTTAATCCAGTTTTATCCAATATTTGGAATAGGAAATAACTGAACAATCTCATTTTCAGCTTCAAAGTATTGGCAAAAATAAATTCCCAAAAAAAGCTGCAATAGCAGTCCAACCCAGATATGTGCCCAGTTGGCTCCAGAAAAACCTTCTAATTGGTTAAAGCACTTCAAAAGTCAATAGGAAATCCAAATCAGACATCCAAAAACTCATAAAAGATGATGGCATTGATAGCCTAACTAAAGTACATCTGCACCAATGCACGCCACATGGACAGCAACCAAGAGGAGTTGGAAGTCATTGGGCATCTGTTACCATCACAGAAACAGTTCTGGGCTTCTCAGTACAAGTGAGACATTGAGGGGCTGGAGCAAGTCCAGAGGAGGGCAAGAAAGCTGGTGAAGGGCCTGGAGAACAAGTTTTATGAGAAGCAGCTGAAGGAGCTGGGGATGTTTAACCTGGAGAAAAGGAGGCTCAAGGGAGATGATCTGGCTTTCTCCAAGGGGGTTTTAGTGAGGTGGGAAAAGAACTCCCAAGTAACAAGCAACAGGCTGAGAGGAAATGGCCTCAAATTGAACCAGAGGAGGTTTAGATTGGATATTATGAAAAAAATTCCTCACCAAAAGGTTTTTTGAGCACTGGAACAGGCTGACACAGGGAAGTGGTTGTCACCTTTGCTGAAGATATTTAAAAGACATGCAGATGTGGCACTTGAGGACATGGTTTAGTGACAAACTTGGCAGCTCTAGCTTTAGTTTGGACTTGATGATTTTAGGGTTTTTTCCCAACCTAAATGGTTCTATGATTCCTTGGATACAGACATCTTCCCAAACATTTCACACAGAAGAGCTTGGCACAGAAGAGAAATTATATCCTGCTATCACCAAAAGTGCTTAAGAAAAAAGGGTGGAATTAAATCTCAGATGTTTAACAATTCTGTTGAACTATCCAGAAGTGATCTTATTCATGCTGTTTCATTAACTACTGACCAGAATACACTAATACTATTGAATAGTCAGTAGAATATCAAAAGGTGATCTCTGAGACTAAACATAGCAAGAGTCTTGTTTCAGACACCAAGCATAGCTGACACTTCAAGGCTGTCAGGTATAAATGCAAGGCCTAGAGAAGATCAGGATTCACTTGGATATTCAAGATGCCACTGGACATCTCTCTCACTAAGCATTTGGATTGAACATTGAACTTGTACTTTCTCAGTTAATTCTTTTCATTACATTATTTTCTTTTATTGTTTCTGTCTGAGATACTTAATTATTCAATTGTATTACCTAACTAATTTAGATATTATTCAAATATTACTACATTCTTATCCTGAGTGGATGCAGTAGTTTTAACATTGTTTCATCTCCACAGTACTTGAAAAACTTCCCAAATGCCAAGTAGTCTATTTAACCATGTCAGTATTTTTAAGCATATACAAAGACACCCCTTGTGAGAAACACTTATTCTAGGAATATTAGCTCATACAACTTTCATATTAACAACCTTCTCTGCTACTGACTCTAATCCCACTAATAACATTTTGAATAGATTCCATCATTGTCTGTGTCTCTTGTTACACCTGAGAAGGCATTTGATCTCATACAATACGTAGCACTTGCTATTGTTCTAAAAATTGCCTCTATAGGCTTTTCTGTGTGAACGGTTTCTGAAAATTATGATGGTTGAATTTGTGGTCAAGTCAGTCATTCTGAGAAAGCTCATTAAATCCCAAGAGACTTGCAAAGAACAATCAATCCCTACATCAGGAAGCAAAAAGGAAGTGCCAACCCAGTGGAAATTTATTTATGACATGTTTGAAGTCTGTTGGAATAACAAAACGCTGGACTTAACCATCAAACAGGGCATACACAAAGACAATTAAATTAAATCTTATTTACAACAAGGGAATGGTATTCAAGTAACTACTAAAAACTTGATTTTTTTTAAAGTCCTCCTGAAAAGTTAAAATGCTAAATGTGATCATATATGTTACATTAGGCATCAGTGAGAAATTTTCCTTGAGTGATATCCTTGCAGGAAATTGGCTAAATGTAGCCCCTTGGCGCCAAGGAGGTCATGAGCTCTGCGTCAGTGCTAATTCATTTTTTTCTGACTGCATTGTGTTGGGAAATCCTGATTCCCAGTGCTGAAGTATAAAACAAGACTTTGAACTCTATGGAATTATGCATATAATATGCCAAACATTAATGAAATTTCATTTTCTTAAACATGCAAGTAGTGTATTTATGCAGAAAATGTTCTGCATATCAGTAATTATTTTCTTTTGCAAAAGTTTCAGACAGTTTTCTCTCCTGAAATGAAAATTGTATTTGGAATAAAATACTTAATACAATGCAATTTTTTTCTGGTTTTTTTTTTTTTTTTTTTTTGTCTCTGGATATATAACCTTAATTACCCAAATTAAAACATTCTTAAAGCAAAAATAGCCTGTGACCACCTTTCAAGAATCTGTCAATGGCAAACAGATATTCACCGGAAAAAAAAAGAGCAAGCTAATTCTTATCTAGAAGAGACCACAAAAATAATTAATCCAAGTGTGACCAAAAATAATTAATCCAAGTGTGACCAAAACCACTACACCTACAGGCTTTGCTTCCAAGTAAAACTTGCATTTAGGCCCTAGCTTCCATTTAATAGAAGACAGTCTGGAACATAAGTCCTCAGAAGCTGAAAAATATAAACATACCACAGCAATTAAACACCACAGTTAAAGCGCTGCAAATTGTATTATGCAGATAAATCAGTAGATGAATAAAAGTGACAAAGACGAAGGTAAAATATTCTCAAAGATAAAGGTTCATCATGCTTACAGCACACATCCCTCAACAGACTACCTGCAGCCCTCTACTAGTGCTGGCTCCGAGTATGTCAAGCTTTAGGTTATACAGTGAATGTTGTGGCTGCGTTTAATAAAATTGGGGATAATTCTGGAATGTTTCACTTCAGAGAGAAAAGATAATGCTCTTTTCACCCAATATGCAACTACTGTGTGTGTGTAGAAAACGGCTAGAATTCAGGACACTGTAAAGCTGCTTTACAAATTTTCAAATCTTTGTAGACCCTCCTTGAAGACTCCCAACAGCTCTTGCACTGCTTCACCTGCTCCATGCATCAGTGTTCGTTGTTTGTCTAGACAGAGCTGTGCTGAACTACTTCTAATCTGTGCTCAGCTTCCTCTACAAAAGGGAATAGGAAGGACATGCCACAAGTAGCCCTAAACAAGTCATGAGAGTCATTTTTTCTCTGCAGTGCAGGTAGTGAGCTTTGGAGAGTCACACCTGCAATGGCATACCAGGCACACTCCTCCTGCATCCATTGCCAATCACGAAGCAGCCTTCTGAAATGGCTCTTGCAGAATCTGGGAAAAAAGGGATGTCTTAACCAGCAGAGCACAGAGATTTAGATAAGGCAGAATATCTTTTCCTAGTGCTAAAATGCTGTGGCAGGGTGTGCAGTAGGACACATAGGAGTTCTAAGGGTTAGGATCATAGGTATCAATCACCACCAAAACATGTATAAACTGTAAAGTTATTCCAGGAGGACGAAGTATATTTCTCCACCATGGTAAGAATTATGAGTTTAGGTGGTGTTACGGAACAAGTTGGCTGCTAATCACATACAGGAGGCGATCTCTTTCTCCCTCTTGTGTGGCACTTCCACACTGACAGGCAGATAATAGTTGTCAAAAATAATATAAACAAAAATTTGCAGGCACCCCAGCCCTTAGTGAAAATGTGATGAAAGCTTTTTTTTGTCGAGTTGTCTATCCTCTCCTTTCTCTGAATACAGTGGCTAATACCTCTTGGAAAAAAAAATTCTAATAAAATTTGTCTCCAGTTGCTTGTGAAAAGGCAATAGCACTACAGAGCTGTTGGCTCTTTTCCACAGTTTCTTAAATTCTGCCTTTGGAAAGCAGATTTTTGCCAAGCTCTTTGGAGAACAATAGTTTCTTGCTAAAGTCAGTGCAGTAACTTCTATTAATAACCAGTGTTCATAACACAGCCTTTAAATCCCTCACAGGCATCACTGCTTAATTCTTGCAAGCAACAAGCCATTTACTATTATTTTGTATCCATGAGTTGTCCAAGAAGTCGGGCCACAGTAGCAAAGGCAAGGCTAGCTGTTTATGTATTGGCACATAGAATCATTTAGATTGGAACACACTTCTGAGATCATCCATTAACACAGCACTGCCATGCCCACTACTAAATCACATCCCCATCACCAAGTGCACAGGTTTGTGAACACTTCCAAGGACAGGGATTCTCCCACTCCCCTGAGCATCCTGTTCCAATGCTTGACCACCTTTTCAGTAAAGAAATTTTTCCTAATATCCAACACCTAAACCTTCCTTGGCACAATATGAGGCCGTTTCCTCTTGTCCTATTGCTTGTTACCTGGCACAAAAGATGCACCTCCAGACCTTGAACATACATATATAGAACATGTTTTTTGGTAGGAGGAAAATGGAGGAGTTTATGTAGCACACTATCCAAGCATCAGATTTCATTCCCAGAATCAAACTGACCCAGAAAAAAGAAGTTTGTGAGTCCATGGAACAAGTTTTAACTCTCTCAGAACAAAACAAGCCATAAAAGACTCCACTGCTCCACAGCATATTTAGAATGTTTAATAGAAAACACAAAGCACGATGTCCTTAGCTGACACAGAAGGCCTTATGCTTGAACTGAGTTAGGGATATTAGAAAAATAACTTTTATTTCTGGTAATGGGATCGGGTATCTTATCTAAGCTTATATTACTGTAGGAAGATAAGTAATTGAAAAACACAAATTATACTTCATTCTACTTTTTTTTCCCCTTTACTTCTCATCCCATTTTCCTAAAGAGCTGCTTCCAGATTGAAATGGCAAAACTCTTGAGAGCACTTATCCAATTCCTACCCATAATCTATTTAGCATATGTTACATACTGAGCTTATTGTACTATCGTTAGGGAGATGGTTTCCATTGCCACATGTCCATAATCATTAGCTGTCTGGCTTGTGCAGATTCTTAGCATCGTTATTTAAAAGTGATCCGAAATACTACTCTTATTTGGGGCCAATACAGGTTACCTCGTGCAAACAGATCTTGTTCTCTTCCTTATCTAAAGAATCTTTTTGTTTATTTGTTTTAATTTCCTTGCAAAGGTCGCTTCAGCTTGACTTCTGGCAGTTCTAACCTCTTCCTACTTTCTCTGACCTACAAGATAAAGCTCTCTTTCATGCTGCCTTTAGGGCAGGAGGGAAGAGGTTCTTTCTCAGGTCAGGATTCATCCAGATAAGCCTGGAAACCTTTCTTTGAAGGGTGATGGGTTTGGGATGTTTTACATTTTGACTTGCAACCGTTTTCTGCATTTGAGCCCTTGACCTATTTAGTTCAAGGTAATTAAATCATTATATTGGAAAAAAAAATTCCTCTTAAAACGTCATTTTGTTTTTTTCATACTTATATTTTCTACTGATATTTTTGTCTGTTTTAGCATCTGGAAATATTTTTTAGAAACACATACCTAGTAATTCTTACAGTTTCACACTATGCATCAAATAGATATGTATCTAAGCCAAAAAAAATATTTTATAAAGATGAGCATTATTAGACATATCCACATCCTAACACTGAAGAAATAACATGCGCACACACATGTTAAAATGGGCATTTAAGCACATGTCAGTATCGAAATGCAGCTCTCCACAAATTCAGGGTTTGTTTTGGTCCCCTACACTTAGAGTATAATGTTTATTCTCCTTTAAGTGGTATATACTATTTGAGACCTAAGCATAATGTCCCTCTTCGAGTTAATGACCGTGCACAAGGGCTGCCACTCACATGTCTTGTAGGTCAGACAAAACGCACATTAGGTGTTGTCCCACATCCCGAGGATGTCATTTGATGTGTCAACATTACAGTTTTTCTTTTTATTAGTCCCAGGAGTTGCACTAATTTTGACAGCTGCTAAACTCGTTTCCCTGCATTTTAAATTTTCAAAGACAATCATCATAAAGGGACGAACCCTGCATGGCTTTGCAGAGCAGAAGGGCTTTGCGCAAGCCTTTTAAAACGTGATGAAAGCGAAATGATTGTTAAGACTTTATGGTTTGTTTGGGTTTTTCTTTCCATTCAAAGCAAGGCAAAGTACCCAAGCAGTGATCTTTGTTCCTCTTTTTCCCTCCCTACAACATTAATAAGGAAACTACCTAAGCCCTGACCTTTAAAAGTACATATTCTGACAGTTCCTAAACTAAAGGTGAGCATTTATTTAATTAAGCAACTTCTGAAGACAATTACCGAATCAAGTCACTAATGTAAGTATTTAAGCAAATCACTTTTGAGGAAATCTCTTACCCTTAAACTTTAATATATAATTAAAGTGAATAAAAATATATTTTTTAATGGAAATAGGAGCCATGTTTTATGCTGTTGCTTCTCCAGAACGCATATTATCTAATCTTTTTCATATATCTCATACATACTATGTGAGAGATGTTGGAAAAGCCCCCAAAAGAATAAAAAAACCACAGTAGTGGACCTTTTGTCTTGAAAGTGAATAAAATGGGAAGAGCAGGAAGAATTACCTCAAAGGATGCTGCCACTTCAAGAAAAGGAGCAATACATTTAGCCAAGGAGATTTGTGATATGCATTTCAAAGGAGGAATTGAAGATGTTCATCCTTCCAGAGGATCCACCATGCTTGCAGATAAAGCAGCAAGTAGAGAACATGGTTTGAAATGTGGCTAATGAAATTAAACATCTGAGCTACTGTCATAATCTAAGCTCTACACTGCATTTGTTTCTTGCAGGTAAAGGATTTTTTTCAATGATTTTCTGAAAGCAAGTCTAGAAGTGAGTTTTAAAGGTCAGAAGGTCTCCCAAGAAGACATTGTATATGCTGTCAGAGATCTTTCTTACTTCCCCTCTCATTTTCACCCCATGGAGCTATCCAAAATCCTGATATTCACAAGTGAACCCAAACAACAGGCTGGCTTCACAGATATTAACAATCCTACTTATGACCAGTCCTACATGTTTTATTTCTCATTATCCTATGTTGATTTGATTGGTAACAAATTCAACTAATTCCCCCAAGTCAAGTCTGTTTTGCTCATGAGGATACCTGCTGAATGGTCTCTTCCTGCCCTTATGTCAACCCACAAGCTTTTTTTATATTTTCTCTCTCCTGTCCAGCTGAGAAAGCGAATAATAAGGTGGCTTTGGTGGGCGCCTGGCATCCAGCCAGGACCAACCAACCACACATATTATTTGCAGTTCGTGAAACTTCATACGCTCTCTAAACTGTAAGGAATAGGTCAAGTTCCCTCCTTTGGCTTGTAACAGTCTGTTCTTTGAGAAGCAAAGAAAGACTCAAAAATCTGCTCAGAGGGGAGAATGAAATACAATAAATCTCCCAAATCTTTGCTTGTACATATTCTACTGAGTGAAGACAGTAAGTGCAATTATTATTTAAAGCTTCCCAATAGAGAGGAGGAAGGAGTTAAAAAAATTATGGTCAAAAGGTTATAGGTGGCAATACTGATTGCACAGTCTGATGAGAAATGCTGTTGAGTTCTGATGAAAGCTGATGGGGAGTTTTAAATTTAATTGAAGACACTTTTCAAATTTTACATAAATTGTCATTATGCTTGCCTATGAACTAAATTATATTTTCCATTACATACTGATATATTGTGATGACATCAAGACAGTGTCACTAGACAGCAGTGTGAGGAAGTTGTCTGCAGGTGACACAGACTCATGCCAACAGCTGTATGGGGTTAACAGCAGTAGATGCCTACCACGTGGGTAGCTCTGTCTAGGCAAATTTCTTACCCCATAGCTGACTTCCTTTGAAACAAAGTCTCAAGACAATTATTTGATTTTATTTCACCGATTGGTACCCACAGGAAAATGGACTAGAATTTCCCTCTTCATGTGTATGACTTCATGAAGAAATTGTTCATGCTCCTTTGCAATCTAAAGTTGCACCATAGCATTATTCAACATTCACCCACAAAGCTCCTCAACAGCACCATCACAGTAGTGTCCTGAGATACTTACAGCAGAACTGTAGGCAGAGTCAAAAAAAGTCTTAAGGGCTATTTTAAAAAACTTTTCTTTAACAGTTCCCTTGAAGGCATTTCCTTCCATTGTCTTTTAAAAGCTATGTCAGCTGTCCATTGTTCTTCATGGACGGGGCTGACAGCAAGATTTTTATATGTGCCTAAATTTCAGTGTAATTTTCCATTTACAATGACATTTAACTTCCAAACTATTCAAATACATTTCAGGACTGGGATTTCAGCACTTGTATGACTTTGAAACTGGTTTTATGGAGTGCTACATGGATACAAATCATAAGCCAGTGCTGAAGAACACCTGTTTTCCAAGGGTCAGCAAACTAGTGCAGCATTTTAGTGAGTTCAGATCATTTTTCCCAGCTCCATGCACATGTATTTTTCACAACAAATACTTCATCTCTTCAATATTTGTATTGAGCTAGACTAGTACCTTTGAAAATTTGGATTATTTTGCCATAGTTTCTAATTAAGTAAATGTATTTCAGCTCCAACATTTCTACTAACCTTTTCCTTTTAACAATTTCTGAAATAATTTCATGTTTTTAAAAAACACCATCATCTCTCACCCTCTATGCTTTATGACTTCCTTCTAAGTCATTGTTATCTGACAATATCCCACATATTCTTTTTATTCTGTTATTCAAGAAATTAATTAATATCAAGTAGTACCGGTTTTAAATTAAATGATTGAGGAATACTATTTCATAAATCAACATTGAAGTGGTAATCTATTTCATCTCATAATGGTGGGAAATACAAATGTTGATTTTATTATTAACTTTTTTTTGCCCTCCCCACCACATATTTTTGATATGATGCTCATGATTACAAGTGATTACAAGTGATAAATCTGAGACAATCTACTGTGATTTCAAAAACAAATGTTAAAATTGTGTATGTCTGCCATTCTTTTTTTTTTTCCTTCTTTATATTTTAAGATTTAAATTTCTTTTCTGTATCCTGTAAGAAAGAAGAGACGATGGAAATTTGAAGAATCACCACAGGTGCACAGCCTGAAACAGCAAACATGCTGCAAGTTTGAATATGATCCTTATGGGGCATTTTTAACACAAGACATTCTATGATAATTATATCATACTTTGTAAAAGTAATTTGCCTTCATTCCTCAGATCCAAGTTATAAGGATGATAAAGACCAAAAATTTTAAATGACATTGTGCATTTATCACATTTTGTCAC
>JAYDZK010000202.1:36761822-36794367 GCA_034509185.1 Euphonia xanthogaster | reverse complement strand
TAATCATCTGTAAACATACAGTAGGTATGAAGTCTCAGTCACTCATACTTCCACTTGAAATTACCTTCTTTATCTTCTTTTGCTGGCTCATGCAATGATCTCCAAGAGGGGGAAGTAAAACACAGTGCTGTCAAAATGCTGGAGATGTTGCTTCCAGGTCACAATCTAATCTGCCCATCAGGCTGTTGATCTACAACTTGTACAGTTTGCATGGGATAAAAAAAAAACAACTTATGGGTTAAAAACTCATTTTTGTACATCTCAAATCATAACAGTCCAATGAAGGAATTATTAGCCCAGGACTCCTTATAACAGGGAGAAAAAAAAAAAAAAGAGAATAATCAAAGAAAAAATATTATTATAGAAAAGTCTTCCAAAGTAGTAGTTAAAATTGAATCCACCACCCAGTTACTAGTATCTACATCTTCTTCTTAGTGTTATCACACCCTTCCTTTGGTTAAGAGTGTAAGTTGATGACTGCTTTCTTGTCTTCTCAAGGAGAAGTGTGATGTTGGTTTTCTTCCTCTCCTCTAAGGTCTCTATAGCACTATTTTGATGCACTTACTAACATGCTTGTTCCAATGGTTTACAATTCCACAGTGCAACTGAATTCCCTGCACACAACATATTTTAATGTATTGGATACTTCTCCCCTGTTCTCCTTGCAACCCCTAACACTGGTTTTGACCAGTCCCAAGGCTGCATTTCTGTGGTGACCAATGACTGACCACATGGAGTGGTTTATAACACCAGGGCCTCTCGTATAATTTAAAA
Organism: Euphonia xanthogaster; assembly: GCA_034509185.1. NCBI lineage: Eukaryota > Metazoa > Chordata > Aves > Passeriformes > Fringillidae > Euphonia > Euphonia xanthogaster. The sequence continues at coordinate 36,793,593 of JAYDZK010000202.1, read as the reverse complement.
GGCTTTACTGTCATTCTCTGTCCCCTCTACCCTACATTTTATGCCAGGGTCAATCATAGTTCATTCTATATAGAATAGCTTTATTTTATTATTGCCTATTATCGGGCACTTTACGTAACAAGAAGGGCTATACCACAAAATTGCACAAAGCTAAGCAAAAGATAGAACGAGCCTTTCATGGTCATCTTCTCATTAGGCAATTGCTGTAGTAGCTAAAAAAGCTAAAACAAACTTCCAGGAAGATCAAGACAAGGTCCAGGCAGAGCCAGATAAGCCTGAAGCTCTTCTGCCAGCTTAACACAAAGACCAGTGGCATTTTTCAAGTAATAGGACTCCTACATATTAGGTCACAAGGCTACACATCTGTAACATGGATAGTAGTGGGAATCTAAATCCAACGTGTTCTCCTTCTTCTGACGGACCTATTCCAGACTATGTGCAGTGTGATTCACTTCTACGGATGTTGGTAAAGCTGTGGTACCAACACAGGCACAGATTATAACAGTCTCCAGTAGAATGTTTTGAGCATGACATCCAGGATTTTTCCAAAAGTGTCCAACAGAAGGGAAACCCATGTCTGAAACCTTAGCCATAAATAAAAAAAAAGATCAAAAGTCTTTGGACTTTATTTCACCATACCAAAAATAAAAATATGAAAGATAGAGGTTTCAGTGTTGTTCCTACCAAATAAAGATCCATTGGAGCATCTTAAAAGGACACTGCAAACATTTAAATTTCAAGAATATTAGAACTCTATAAAAAGCTCAGTTCAACAAGTTATACCTTTAGAGGAAAGCAGAAGGAATAAAGCACATTCAGCAATTGCTGTTGGAATTATAGCACCACCTAGTGTGCTCTGGAAATGCTCCTAAGAGGTGACTTTTTCATTTTGATTTATGTTTGTCTTTGGAATTGAAATCAAGTCACTATCATTTTGTTTCTCACAATTCCTGCAATTTGTTTAATAAAGTTGTAGTCTGAGTTTCATTCAATTAATGGATTTTGGCTCTATCAAAACACCACCAGAGGAAGTGTTACATAATATTAAACTATTTCCCACTCCAGATGCCAAGAAAATACTTATTTCATTTCCTAATGAAAGGATCTGCGGACCTTCTTTTCCTCTAACCTTCTTTTTAAGGAAAAGAACATAGTTCTTCAGGCATGGAAGGAGGAACCTGTCTGCAGAAACTGAGATGGTCCAGAAATTTTTATGAGTACCTCATAAACACCCAAACTTGGGCTCTCCAGGTTTTTAGCCTTCTCAAGAAGCACAAGGACACCCTCTTCTCTCTAGTGATCCTGAGCATTGTGAGACACTATGGAAAAAACCCTGCACCAAGCAATGACTTGTTGGGGGTTTTTTCTACCCTGCAGAACAGAATATTGCTAGTTAACCCTGGACAAAATTTGATAATCATACTCGATAATGACAAATTACCTTTCATAGTCTTTCTCTCTGTTTGCCGTGCATATACAAGGAGAACAGAGAAAGGTCTGGATAGGGAAGGTAGGTTATTTATTTACATGCTTATCAAGATGGAAAAACAGTGTTAGAATTAAAAAGGAAGAACAGACACAGTGATTGAGCAAGCCTCTGAATTTTCACATATTTGTGATGCCACAGCTCACTTTTACCACCTGGTTACTTTCAAGTTAAATTGGTGGGGGGTTCTTGTCTGCTTTTCATGAGAATGATCAGTAGAACTGGAAAACCTCAGCCTTTTCACACACAGAACCACACACACACAGAATCATGAGGTTGGAAGAGACCTTCAAGATTGTTGAATCCAACCCAGCCCTAACACCTCAACTAACCATGGCACCAAGTGCCACATCCAGTTTTTTTTTTAAACATATCCAGGGATGGTGACTCCATCCTGCGCAGACCATTCCAGCATTCCATAACATATTTATGTACTATTTAAATACATTTAAACATTTGGAAGTTGAAAAGTCCCACTAAAACCTAATACACAAGTGCAAATTCGAGGTGGCCTAGACTAATCTATGCCATTGCTAAAAGGGAGTAGGTATATGCCTGGGTAAGACATTGCACTACTCTCTCATACAGTGAATTTATGGCTAAACATAGCTGACTGCTGCTCAAAAAAAGACTAAGAATAAAGAGCCTTTATGTAGAACTTTGCTGCTGCTGTACATTGTTCAAAGCCAGTCAGGTTTCTAGATTAGAGGGCTTGCCTTGAAGAAGGACAAAACCAGTTGCAAATGGTAGGAACTACCTATCTCTGTGCAATCATCTTCTGATAAGACCACCTTTCCAGGAAACAACATATCCCCATAACTGATAAGCTGTGAGTGGGCTATAAAGGGATCAGTCTCCTTCCCCTCTCTGGTAAATGCATATCTGTGCCGAAAAGATTCAAGTATTTAATACACAAGTGACAGTCTGATTGTGTGACCTAACAAGAAAGACATTTCCCATGGGAAGCTCTGAGATCTTGTTTTTGTTCACCGTGTCCCTTGTGCACTCATTTTCAATGCCTCTGAGTAAATTGCTCCCAAAGATGGCTTATGAAGGAATAAGAAATGCAGTCACCTCTGTTCAATGGAATTTACTTCATCACAAAACTGAAAATCTTCAACTTTCTCAAGAATAAACATATGTCATTTATTACATCTTAAATAAATAAAGACCAAAGACAGCCCAAATATATAAGGGGGAAATTGCAAACCTGATTGTAATTGCATTCATCATAATCAGCTTTACCTAAATTACTTATTTTTCATCACTGATCATAAATTTCTGGAGCAACACTATTCTACCACACAGTTAGATTCTTTAATGCAAAACTCTTATACATTTCTAAAATTTATATTGGCAAGTCAGAATGATCCTGAACTTTATAACCTAGCAGGAACACAGAATGAGCATTATAATAGTACTTGTAACTCAAATTCAGGAAAGGATTCTAAGAAGTTCATAAAAAGTTGCTCTTGTGGTTTTTTATTGGGCAAGAAATCCAGCAGGTCAAAGAGATATAATAAAATAAGAAAACAAAATCTAATTAAATTTTATTCTTAGCAACAAAATAGAAGCATGTGTTATACATGAAGAGTAGTGTGTACTCACATCTGGCTTCAATTCCACACTGTATGTAGGGGAGCTGGCTGGAGATGCCTCCCAACTCTGTAGGCAGTGACGTGACAGCTTGGCTTTACCTGAGCTACCTCTGTGTCCCTTCACAGACAGTGGAGAACGCTGAAAGCATATGGTTTGTCTTACCCATTTTAGAATAAGATTAGCTGTACAGTAGAATGCCTATTTCTCTATTCTGCCTATAAATGAACCCAGGTGACTAATACTGATTATATTTGTATGATGGTTGTCAATATTTGGTCAGTTATATCCCAAACCAACTTTCTTTACTATAGTACCATTCTTAGAGAAGAAATACCAATTTTTGTATCTTGAATATATGCCTGACCACATCAGTGACTTGGGAGCAAAATATCTTAACCATGACTTTTACCTTATACATTATTAGTGTGGCTTAGGAAAGGAAAACAGGAAAAACCACATCCCAACAGCACAAAGTCAACGTATTTTGGGAAATGGAGTGAAAATCTTCCGGATGTTTAAAATCCGACAAATACAAGGATTCAGAACAGCAATATTTCAAAAACATTGATGTTTAGGAAAAATGGCTTAGAAGATAGAATTATTTTAAATATTTTATGATATAATTTTTATTTTATCTGCATTGATAACCAAATTTTACTTCATTTTAGGATTTGGAGAAAAGGAATTTTCTGAAGTACTAAGTAGGTGAAGAAGGCCAGCTATTCAGAAACTGATAGGCAACAATTCATAAATAATAAGAAAATATCTTTCACTGAATACATGAAGTAGGTCTTGTTGAGGTGTATGAAGAACGGAGCAATAAAAAAATACAGTTATATCCATTTGGAAACAGTTACTTATATTAACATGTCTGGAGACTATACAATTATATAAAAGGGTGGAACAAGACCATAGTCTAATCATAGACTAGAACTTTTTTTTTTTTTGAGTTTCACTAATATTTGACTCATGGCAAAGCACCAAATGAAGAAAAGCGATCAAAGGTAATCAAATAAAGACTGAAAACAGTTGTAAAATCAAAATTAAATCTAGCCACAATTTTTATCTTGCAGAAAGGAGATGCACGCAGACAATACCCCCTGGAGAACATATTCATCAAAAAAGACAGAAGACAAAAGCAAAGAAACAGATGTGAAGTGCGAGATAGCATTTGGAATTATTTGCGATGATAAAATATTTTCTTGAGTTAAAAGAAAATTAAATCCTCCAAGGAAACAGGCCTTCCTATTCATGTGTCATCCTATGGTATGAAATCAATTTTTTTCCATGAAGCCATGAGTACAAAGACCACGTGACCGTTCAGAAACTTGGTAATATTCAACAGTAGTGTAGTATAGTGGCATATTTTAAGAACAGCTAAGGCCTCAATTTTTTTCAATTGTATTCATTAAAGAAAAATTAACCATAAAATGTAATTTAAAAACCCCTTTCTGTGAGCCTTTTTCCACCAGAAGATGTGCCTAGTCTTTGAATTTCATCTAAACTTTCCTAGAGGAAAAAATAAAGTTTCAGGAGAGACCATTTTGCTTTGTGTAGTATTGAAGATATTTGAATTAAAAACTTAACTTTTCTTAAACTATTCCTCAGTTCCTCGCAGATATGAGAGTCAGGAAAGCAACCTTCTGCAACAGAAAGAGGATTGACTGAATTGCACTGAAATATAATTACTACATTGCAGCAGCATTCATTGCCAAAAACTGCTTTGTTTGTCCAGTCATTATTCAATGCTTTTCCTAATAATTGCTATAGCTATTAACATAACTTTATCAGTTCCCATAGGAAATTCAGTATGTGAAACTCTTAGAGTTGTTTAATAGAGAAGTTTAATAACACATTTTCCTCATGGCACAGATTTCTGCAGGAAAGTTGCATCAAGAAAACCTCACCTAGTCTAAATTTACCATCCTCCAATTTACCAGCACCCAACAACTCAGAAAATATTTTTTCTTTGAAGATAACATGAATAAAATAAAAAATCCCAACACTAGCATAGGTGAAAACTTGAGGCACTTCCTCCTCATTTTCTCTTCTAGCAGAAAATGCTGGGGAAGCTCCCTGGTGTAAATGCCTACTATAAATGCCCTCGCTTTGCGTATATTTGATAAAGCAAAGTCAGCTAAGTAAAACTACAAACAAAAGGTTAAATTCTAAATTAAATCATATCATACAATCATTTACTCATAATGAATTGACCATTGCTAAGAGGCCTTAAAATTACAATACACCACTTGTTCATCCAACACCTTTTCCATCTTAGCATCAGGTTTTTGCTGATGCCTTTGAGCTTTGCGATTTTTCTGATTTAACAACACAACATTTTCTCTAGTTAATACTTGCTCTGTCTTGATTCACCCTCATAGTGATCTCAGTCAAATTCTGAGAGCTTTAAGTTACCCAGTATAGAGTATTTAAAATGTCTGCTCCATTTCACCTTCCATCCCTCGCATACCTTTCTGTTGAATCATTTGGTAAAGTCTTCACTCTTATGACTAATATGTTCATCCAGGTGAGATCTACAAGAATGGACCCCACAAATAAATACCGAGAATCAGGCAGTAGCATAGGAATTATAATAGTAATAGAAAATAGAAAAGTCTGTGGGTAGTATTTAAATTCCTTACAGATGTCTGTTTTTCTAGTGTATCCATATGTGTGTCTTATGACTTCTCTCTTAGAAGACAAAAAGCCAGCCTGGTTGCCTTAGAGACAACTGAGGTATAGTGTCAACTAAAATGGAACAAGCTACAGGGAATGTACAGGAAAAACACACTTAATAAAAGAGTTCATTGCCAATAGCCCACCCAGTATAAACATATGCTGGCAACTGAAGATGTAATTGTCTTTACAATACAACCTATTTTTAACCTGGAGCCCTCTTTTTTTAAACTTTTTTTAGCTGCATTGCTGAGAGATGGATCATCTGTGAAGATGTGCTAAGTACCTGCTGAAACGTATTTTTACTTGACATTGTGGTCACTATTGTGTAAAAGAAGCTAAGTATTGATTTGTAATTAAAGCCTGAAAATGTATCAGTGGGAGGTGTATTTGACTTTCTGGATCTGTGAATTGCTGTGAAAAGTTTCTGTAAGCATGTGACAGAAAACAAGAAAACTTTAAAAATTCTAAAGTACTTTTGCAATCAAGGATTACAAGAATAACACTCAAATGAAGTTTACTAAAAATGAAATCAAGAAGCAGCAAAAAAAAAAACCCAAACCAAAATATTAAAACAGCAATACAATAATGAATCAAAACTGAGTGGGTTCTTATGAAATACTAAGCTCATAAATACAAGAAACACAGGTTTATTCCAAAGACCTTGAGTAAATTCCCTAAGGGATGCTGTTTACCAAATGATTTATTCTTTAGAATAAATATTTCAAGAAGTTCAGTCCTTTTCTAGTTGTTGTTTGCCCACCAAAAGTTTTCAGAGAACTGACCTAAGGCATCTCTCTTTCAGCCACTTATTAATTAGGAGTCAAAAATCCCCATAGGACTTAAAAAAAAAAAGAAAATGTGTATCTCAAGTAAGAAGGAAATATGACAGTGAAAAATGTTAAACTACTGTAGGATAATTTGACCAGCTTACAGGAAGACTCACAGCTGAGGGAGAAGCTACAGATTTTGCCATTTGCTCAAAAGATTCTGCCTTGCCAAACTCATCTGGGTTGCAGCTAAGTCAGATGGCTTTTGTCCATGGCTTGTAATCAGCCAAATGTAAAGGAAGGCAACAGTTCCAGCCAAAGAAGAAATAAAACAAAACAAACTTTAGGAATACAAATGACAAACTACGGTAGGATCAGCCCTCATCCCCCCATAGATCTGCTGTAGCAATTGAAAATATTTTTTAAAAGTAGATAAAAAGTAAACTAAAAACCCCAATGAAACAAATGATATCTGCTATTCTGAGTATTTCAGAGGTTAAGGCTTTTGAAAGGCAAAAAGTAACTGCCTATAAATCAACTTCTGCAATGTCTCAAAGAAGAATGAATGGAACTACATTATAGCCTTTCCTTCTGTACCAAAACTGCAAAAAAATTGCAGTGAGAGCTGTTTCTGGCTAGTAAGACTGACAGAAGCAAGAAAACACCTTCCAGCTCTAAAAATGCTGACTGAGAGGAGAGAAATGAGGAGGAGAAATGTACTCTAAGTTTAATTCAAGATGTAACATTTCAATGCAGCTTTTGTTACAACTTCTTTTTTCCTTTTTCTTCCTTTACTTTTAGAGTTAGTTGATGCCTAAATTGGAAATGGACATTTCAAAATTAAAAAAACCTACTGTTTTAATCCAAGAATAAATGAAAAGAAACATATGCATTTTGTTTTTTGCTCCCCTTCTTTAAAATAGTCACATAATTTACTTAAAATTTTCTCAACAAAATGTTAAAGATCAACCCTTTTTAGATAGTTCTACATGCTAGAGAGTATAGCTCTTCTGTCAGATGCCATAAGGAGACAGAAAAATGACCACTGCAAATTAAATCCCATTGCAAATTTAAATACATTTAATTATGTTATAAATATTTAACTCTTTTTTTGCCATTAAATAAGGTCTAGTTATTAAGCAACATCTGATATTTACCAGCAACTGCCTGGACTTATTTGAGGACATTTACTGTTTAGTTTTCCCCTCAAGAAAATATCTACTTGGTGGAAAGAATAGGCCCAGATATTTTTCCTCATTTTTCCACATCCACATAAGGGATGAAAGCTGATTAATATTTGGAGATGCCCATTTTTACAAAGAGGATCTAGAACATTCAACAATCAAAGAACTTTTTTGCTGTTTCATTCTAGTCTGATAAGCTACCACAGAATTCATTTCAGATGGTACCTGCATACTTATCTGTCAAACAGACTCAGACATATTGTCATTTTAAAAAATTACCTGAATACTAAAAAAAGTGGAAATACATCTTTGAGTCATACTCCTACTGCTGAAAATGTAGGAAAAATATTTCTGAAAGTCTTGTAGATCACTTTTTATTAATTCTAATCCCACAAAATTGATGGATTTTTTCCACAAAGTTCAATTTCTGGCTGAATTGCAAGCCTGCTATTATGCAAGCTCAGATTTGCATTCCTAAATGCATCTGATTTCAGCTGTAACAAAAAAAAAATGCTTTTCTCTGCAACTCAGAAGGAAGTAACATGATGAAAAAAAACAAACCAGTCTTTGGAAAAGTTTTTGCATAAAAGATTTTTAAATGGATATATAGTTTTATGATCCATAAAACCATTTTTAATGACAATTTTTCTTGATTTTTAGCTTAGACTATACCCCTACTTCTGATGTGTGCCTGACCACACAGTGTCTCCCTGTCAGCCCTGCCTTTTTATCTACTGAGCCATCATTCGCTTTATCTCTTCTTCAAATGAGCTTCAGCACCAGACTCCCAAACAAGCCAAACAGAATCTCTCCATTCCACACGGAAATATCAACAACATTGACATTCCAGGCTGGAGTTGGGTAGAATGTCTTCAGGGCTGTAATAAGCATCAGTAATGGAAAGCAGCACTTTGTACTTTCCCTAAGTGTAAATATCTGCTCCTGGGTGTGCTGTGAAAAGGTTGACAGAAGTTCATTCCTTTCTACTGTTAAATACAGAATTCAGTGAGAGACTGTCCCAAGTGTTATTACCACTGATACACATCATTTCAAGCAGAATGCACATTACACCCTGCAAGATCAAGATCTTAGGGGAAAATTTCCAGTCAGGCATGAAGTATTTAGCATTTCCCCATAACTGTCCACATCTAGTTAATCCATTGCAAACATCCAAGAGAAAAAAAGTTCCGATTTACCAACCTGGGCTTGCAATTGACTGAGGAACAGCACGCCCATTTCCTTTCTTATTTATTTATTTTTGAAGCACTAAACACCCCACCCTCTAATTCCCAGAAAAAAGATTTGACAATAGACTTTCAAATTCCATAGACATTTTACAGATTTATAGAGCCAGCAGTGTGCATTTACCATTACCTATAATTTCTCAATTTATTTGTGGATAAAGTTGATTAACACCCTAATGGGGATTCAGCAGCACAATTCAAATGTTACAATAGCTAGAGAGAGCTGCCAAGTTCCAATACAGTATTCTAGAGCCAAGATTATTCTAAAATTATTTTCTATTATAGTGCAAACTAATTAGACAGATATATTAAGTATATTAAATTTCAATGTAAAAATTCATTTATTTCCTGAATCTGAAGATTTTAAATTGCTTGAGTATTTGAGTCATGTCAAAAACTCATTTTTTTTCATATTATCATTCAGATGCCTCTCTACAGGCTTGATCCCCATAAGGGCCATCCACTTCAGAGCTGGATTCAATGATCCTTCTGGGTCTCTTGTACCTCAGGGTATTCTATAACTTCTGTAATTAATAGCAGGTTTTGTCTGTTAAATAATTTTTTTATCATCTCTGCTGAAAAATTTTCTGAAACAACACACAATATTTCAGCATTGTAATGCTTTATAATTATTATAATACCATTATGAAAGAAAGAACATTAGTTGAATAGAATAAGTGGTGCTCAATTTACTTTTCTTGCTCAGCCATTAGGATATGCATAAAAAGAGCAAGCAGTGCTTTTGTCAATCAGAACTGCTTTTCTTGCCTCTGATTAGAGGTTTCATAAAAATAATAAGAGGACATAAGCATTACTTTTTGTTCAGACCCAAGAAAGAAGAAGAAATGCTGACTGAAAATGCACATCAAAACAAGCTTGCATCTGGAAGTTTTGCTTTGATGCTGTTGATATGGAGATGTGTGTGTGCATGTGTTTGAGACATGAGGAGGAAAACCAGCCCTTCAGCTTTAGCCTGACAGCCCCTCGAACCCTGAGAGACATCCACGCAAAGAATCCTTTATCAGTACATCTGGAAGGGAGCAGGAAGTACCAGCCCACTGGACCTCCACCTATTACTTGTTTGACAGCGGTGGGTTAATGTATGAGCAAGCAGACAATGGGCAAACATGATGGGGTCATCCTTAATGCAGATAAATGAAATCTGATAAAACACAGGATTTTACGAGGCTCCTAATGAAGGCTCTCAGGAAGCAATGGGAGGAAGACACTCACTATACAGCGTTCTTTCTCTACTTCAAAATGTCCTGCAACAGTACTGGAAATTGTAGACCAAACAATTTGCAGATGAACTACCTTCAGCCACTGAGGACAAGATAATATGACATCCCATTTCCTCCTACTCTTACAAGTAAAATCCACAGCTCAGTTCCTGAGGGCAGGGGTCTAGAGGGATACAAGGGAAATGAAAGGAGATCTCAGCCAATTTAGGTCCTAAGTCCTGGTTCTCCATACCAGTGCAGTGTTCTCTGGAACTGTCTCATTCAGAAACACAGCCTTAAAAACCCAATCAGAACCCTCCCCTGCCCCAGGCTCCACAACGACATATAAAATGCCTAACCAAACGAAAACTAAACCAAAGAACCCATCCAAAACCAACCAATCAACCCCAAACCCCAGAAAACCCTTACTTTCTCACTATTTCAGGAGTCATTGTGTTACCAGATTAGCTTGTCTAACTTCAGTGACAAATGACTTCAAGTAGCAGCTCCAATATTGCTAAGTAGGAAAAAGGCAACAAAAACTTGTCAGGAAAAATAAAAATAAACCCAGGATGAAGGGCATTTAGTTATCTGCATACATATTAATCAAAGAATACTTGGCATATGAGTTGGACTTCTATGTACTTCAACAAAAGATCATAAGCCTTTCAAGTGTAGTCAATGATTTCCAACGACATCAAAGTGTTCTACAGCAACAGTATTTTGGTATGGGGTTTTTTAAAATGAAAATAATACTGTATAGAAGATTAAAAAAATAAAATTAAAATCTCCAAATAGTGGAAGTTTGACATAACTAAGAATTTATCTAAAAATTTCAGGTACCAGCATAGAGCTTTATGTATGTTTGAGATGGGTTAAAAAATTGTAGAATATACAGAATACATGTGAAGAAATATTTACACATATGTTAAAGTACATACAGTAATATGTACTATACATACATTTATTGTATACATGTACTTACCTAAGTACATTAACTCAATTAATTTTATCTTAATAGAACATTTGTAAAACCAAAGTAACTAGAGAAATCAAACATTATCAACTACTTCAGTATATTGAAGGTCTTACAGTGAAAGACACTAATGAAATAAAGGTGAATCTGAGCTGAAATTACAAATAAGTTACTGTAGTTAAGGTCTCATTCTTGGTGTCCTGGTTTAGGGCAAATTTGGGAAAACTACAATATTTTCTATGCAAACCTACAAGATAAATACTATCAGAAAAAGTAGAAAATTGTCAGTTTTAACACCATATAAATAAACATATGAGCCTAAGTACAAAATACTGTGTGTTGCACATAAAAAATATTTTATATAGTGTATGTATGGTAGAGCAATTTCAGAAAGGGTGCACAAACAAGGCAGAGTGTTGGCAAAAGTACACTAATTAATAAAAAGCTCAACTTTTTTAGAGAAAAATTAAATTAGAACGACTATAATGAACCAATCTGAACTCACAGCTTCATTTTTGTTGAACAAAAAAGTGAAGTCTAATTCAATACTTAGGCACCATTATGTATAGGTATTTTGGTTCTATGTACTTTCCAGATTTTTCTTCCCCGAAATTCATTGTTTTTCTTGTGATCTGTCGTTTCATAATTGTTTTATTGGTATGCTTTTATTTTCATTTACGTACAATTGACTACTGTTCTTTGTTGACCTAGAAAAACAACAAATTACATGCCACTTTGGAGCTGTAACTGACTAAATATTCTCTAGAAAAATGTTGAAGTCTGAGTTTTATTGTAATCTGACACAGCCTTGCAAGCATGCATGCACTCTTTTAGAGTGTTTGATTTTTCTGTACATTCATATTTGATTATATTCAAGTTTTAGCTTTCATCTATTTGTCTCTACCTGATCAGGCATTGGAAGATGCAGATGGTTTTGATTAAATGATTACTTAAAAAATAAACCTGATTTATACTGAAACTTTATAGAAACTTATTGCTTTCATATTTTACGTAATAAATTCAGCCTTGATAAATGCCAACTCGGAGCTGGTTGTAAAGCAGAAAGATCAAGACAAAAATATATATGTCTTATACAAAGCACTAGGGGTGGGGTTTTGTGGGAGGGTATCTTTTTTTATACAAATCTAACACTTCTGTGAAAATCAATAGTTTTTCAGTAAGATTATATAATAATAATTAGTTTAATAATAGTTTTTAGTAAGATTATTTAAAAAAAATCTTAATTTATATAGAAATAATTTTGAGCAAAAAAATCAAAGTTAAAAAAGTTCTCATATGAAAACATCTGGAAGGATACATCAAACATGATTTATACTTCTGCCAACCTATATTTTGGCTGCTTCTTTACCAAAAGAAGTGACTGAACAAGAAAGTCTCTCTTCTGTAGAAAGCCACAAGACAAACCCACAGTAAGCGACTCTGCCAACTGAGAAGTACCAGTGGTGTTTTCAAATAAAATCAGGTTTCTCTATTACAAATATAAGCCACAAAATTACTCAAATTGCTGCTGGAAACTTTCTAGAACAGACTGATGAACTCGAGCTGTCTCTCTTTCAACGGCTGCCACTATTTGCTGCTGGTGGCATGACAGTTAAAACTGAGTGCAATTCTACAAAATAATTCTTTAGTAACTTCCAGTTCACTCAGAACTTCAGCAACATTGCTATAGATGAGGTTGGGTAAGGGACAACATAAAAAAAAGTAATTAAAAAAAATAAAAAAGGAAAAAAACCCCAACATACTACAAGAAGAAAAAGAGTGCAGTGCAAAGGAGAATGAGAGGAAACACCAATGCTAATGGATTGAGACAAAACGTCTCCAAAAAGTAATTCTCAGTCCAAGTCCTTTGACAAGTTCAGTTACATTCAGTTTCATAATATTATTCTTAAGCACTGGTAAGGATCCCAGTCTTGAGTCCAAATAAAATAAAAGCTAGATATCTAAACAGATACCTAAGTTACCATGGAAGCAGTGTTTGATTGCTGTTGGAGGTGACAAGTATTTGTCAGGCACAGATGAAAAACCTGCATAAAAATTTAGAGTTTAAAATTTTCTTCACGAGTTTGCCTTAAAAGCTGTGTCTGACCAATATTCACTCACTGGATCACTGCTTTAGAAAGAAAAAATCTTTCTGTGTTCTGAGAATGCAGTATATAAACAATTATCTACATGCGTTTTTTTCAGGGCCACTCAGGTATTTCTTAAGTTTAGCTAACCTAATTAGCTAACTAGCTCAGATAATTTATCTTCTTATTTTGAAAGGCCACTAGGATAAGAAAATAAATTGTTAAATTTCTGTTAATTCATGCTGCTATTACATAGATTTATATTTTTCCATTTGAAAACTTCAACCCCACTTTTATTAGTTTTGGGGCTCCTGGATCAGTCATCTCCATCTCAGTTTATGAGCAATTCTCTGCTCTGGTCCATTCACAATTTATACTGCCCTCTCCTAAATGCAGGTGCTTCTGCGGCTGGGCAGCAGAAGACAATGCCAATACAATACAATACAGCACTATCACTCAGATATTTCAAATCTCTATAAAAAGGATGCCTAGAGTAACAAATAATTATTGATGCAGGCAGGCATTGCTCTCTATTGGAACAAGTCTGCTTTGTGGCCAAGGCACTGCCAGCTACACAGTGTCCAAGAAACAGGACACAAATTCTGTATCTCTATGCTGATCTGGGCAGTGGTGATATCCTAAACTCCAGAGTGATCTCTGAGCACTTTTGCCATTCTCTGTGCTGCACGTCACAATTGAGAGGAAGCTCCAGATAATTTCAGCCAGATTTCTCATCTGTGACCATAGAAACCGAGACTCTATCCCATAAATAAGGGTTTAATGTCACAAGCAGCCATCAAGTATGCTGGAAGTTTATTTGAGCTGAGATCCCAAGAAGAGTAGCACAGCTATAATGCATGTTTTGGAGCAGATAGCCAAGACTTCCAGATTTCTTGTATGCAGTTAGGACTAATTAGAATGAGAGCTGGGAAAAAAAAACAAAAAACAAAAACAGAGAAAGCCTTTTTCATTTCATCATGATTCAAATGACTACATTTAAGAAAAAAGTATGTACATGAGTTCAGATACTCCTCTTCAATCTAGCTAGGCCTTCACAATACAGACAAACGATAGGATTTTAGACTACATAAAGAGTACCAACAGCTTGGGTGGTTATTTGCACAAGGGAAAAAAAAGTGCGCACAAAATGTTGATTAGGGTTCATAATTAAAGAGGAAAAATTATGATGATTGGGATATCCTGCCTCCACCCTATCACGTAACTCTGCTTGCCTACCCAAACAAATAAAATGTTTTATGATTTACAGTTCTCACTGCTAATTAGCCTTCTCTTCACGTTTCCTTTCAAACTCTAAAACGGTTTTAAAAGATTTTAAAATTCATTATTGTTTGATTCTCTAGAGATACCGAGTGAAATAACACTGTGTAAACTTTGGAAGTAGGAAAATGTGTCAGTGATTAAAAACACTTTATCAGCCAGAGACTTGTTGAATATTCAAATATTCTTTCAAGGGTATAGACAAATGTTTCATATAAACTGTGCTGAAATGTTTACAAGTGACATCTCATCTAGTCAAAATACAATGAAAAGCATTTGTATGTGTGTGTGAGAGAGAGATAGGGAGTTAAAAAAATGCAGTTCTTAAATAAATTATATTTTAATCGATGGGAATTTGGCAAAACTTACCATGCTAATGACATCTAAAACTTTTTAATTGGTCTGATTAAAGATCAGGTTCCCAGACTGTCTAGGTTTTGAGGAGAGAAAAAAAATCCAATTACTTTACAATGAAGCTTTAGGGATAAATGATGATAAAAAAATTTCCCTGCAGTTGAGTCATTTGGGTTTCTGGCTTTATCATCAATTGCCTCTAGAGCCAGAATATTCATGGTGATTTTTAGGAAAAGGTTGAAGAGGTTTTTTGCTTCATGTTATGCTTCAAAAGTTTCTCAAATTTCTTTTCCTGGTAACTAGTGACAACACAGGCAGGAATGTGTGTCCACCAAAATATCACCTCTTCTATTTGTTAGTGGTGAGTTTGTAGTAAATTCTTTGTAAAACAACATTTAGCTGCTCCCCAGGATGAATAAAGTTATCACCTACTCCTGTAGAAGAGTGAAAGAAATTCCTCAGTAAATTAATGAAATTTTCACTTTATTGAACAGATTCCTGTCCCTTACAAAAAGTAGTAATTTGAAAAGGTTAAGGTCAGAAGCAACTCAGATCAATTGAACAATTTAACCCTGACTAGAGATTTTACTGTTTTCTTTAAAATTATTTTGGTCATTTGCTAGACAGATTCAATGTGTAGAGAAGATTTAACAGACCAAACTCTCCCCACCACCAAATTTAGACTATACAGTATCATGGTTTCCAAACTACTGTTTGGATATAAAAGAAAGGAAGGTAATCTTCAGCATCTACTCAAGTGCAAGATGTTAACAAACTTCAGTACTAGTTAGAAGAACATCAGTGATTAATGCTGTGAGTATCCTGATGTCCTGACAAAAAAAAAAAACAAAACCTTTCAAACAGCACTTCATAGCCTGAATAGCGGCTTATTTCACACAAAAGTGATGGTAGCTGTCAGATGCAGAAGATATCAGTCTTTATCTTTACAAGCTCCAGTTCAACTTCAGGCTGTTAAAAACCACCCAGCTCTAATTGATACAATGATTTCACATTGCATAATTCTTGAATTTCTGAAAGAATCTCCTGTGAACCCAAACACTTTTAATCCAGTAACATGCTAGCTTGATTTTTTTTTTACTTGGAGGCAGTTTAACTTGCTATTCCAGGGCTACTAAATTTAGATCTATTTTCTGAAGTTAAAATTTCAAATCAAAGCCTTATATTTATCACTTAATAGAAACTGTACTTGGAACATTCTAGGGCTTTTTTTTTGTCATTTGAAAAAGCAAACTGTCTCAGAAGTGCACCCAGCTTCAACAGTGCAAAACGATAGAAAATCAATCTTTCTGTGTCTTAAAACACATCTGCCTTTGTTATATTTTTGAAGAGGATAGCAGTGTCTTGGTATGATATAAAAAACAATCTTACATTTTACCTGCAGTGTATCTAGAACCATTATTTATGCTTGTAGAATATTCAGAGGGCAATATAGCATCATGTAAATTGTTTTTTACTACTACACTGATAAGGTTTTGGACCTGTTATCTAACTGAGAAAGAACTAACTGGCTGAATATAAAAACTACCTAGTGCTTCCTAACTTGCAAAGACAGTTGATTGCAATCATCTTGTTCATAAACCAAAACTAATTACTGGATTGAATATTTAAGGAAACAATTACTGAAGAGTGGTTAAGTAGAAATAAGACTTAGCTCTTCCTGTGTTTTTATCTTTATGGCTATCCAAGTCATCATTTAAGCTGGACACTGCCAAAGCATTTAATAGTCCAGGTACATCCTAATCAAAGACAGTGTGAATGAAATATTAAAAGACATTAAAATTATTTTTCCACTAAAATGAGAGTTTCTGTCCAATAGAGGAATGTAGATATTTCAGGTCTGATGATTTGATTATCTTTACTGTCTTTCTGGCCTTAATTCAAAAATTTTTTATCTCAGTATCAGATGAAATAAATTTGAAGGGGAATAGACATACTCTTCAACTTAGTTTCTTTTGGCATAGTATTCAATAAAAGACTTTCATTTAAGTATCACGTGATTTGATAAAACAAGTTGCAACTACTGCACAAAACATGCCATCATTCTCACTCATTAAATCCCAGCAATAATCTTTGCTTTTCATATACCTACAGATTCTTTTCCTCCCCTGTGAATTTGCTTCCTACTCATTGATTTATTAATGAAAAAAAAATTACTACAGAAATCACAGTTTCTGAAAACCACTAATTTAGCAGTATTAGACATTCTATTTTACAAAAAGCAGGAAGAGGATTTTAGTTCAGACTGTTTTTAGAGGCTAAAACAAAAGCTAATTACAGAAAAATTGCATTTTAAAATGCCATAATATAGTTAGCTATCAATTTTTAAAAATACCTATTTCAAAAAACAGTACAAAACCATTTAATTTATATATAATCTAGGACATCTAATAAAATAAATATTTTAAGATCAAGGGCTGAACATGTCTGTGACAAGTAGATAACCTACAAAAACAGGTGTCAGTGACATAGTTTTCTGAAATTTTACTAACAAAACAATTGCAGAATGAATTTATGGAAAGTCTTACTACAAAGAACACAAGAGATACCTGTCTACCTCTTTGTTGATAGAAAAGGAGAATCCAGAGCAAAAAAAAAAAAAAAAAGCTTTTTTCCTACTATTTTATCCAAACTGAATTTTGACTACTTTCCCTTTGGAAAACAGATTCTTATCTAAGAACGTTAAGAACTTTGAAAGATTTCATCCTCTTGAGCAAGCAGAGTAATCTAATGAACAGCATGTTTTCTAGGGTCCTGATTTCATACTAATCCTTATTGCTTACATCCACAGACATTATTTTGTCTGAAGCCTTACCAGTTCTACCAAAGATTGCTGTCATGGCTTGGTAGAAGACGTAATGCCATGCAGAACAAACCATTCTTCTGCTTCCAACACTATGGATACCAACAAGATTTTATTTGGAAAAAAAAAATCTTTTTCTAGACTCTCTGCATTAATGTTTTTAAAATATTTCACTTGTGTTGAACAATGAACAGGAACAGCCAGTATTTTAGTGTTTATGGATTGGCATAATTTTATCCTTTGCTCTTTTCACTAGCAGCAAAAAGGATTAGAGTGAAAACGTTGTAAACCAAGACTGAATGAACTACAATTCATGGGAATGAGCTGGAACAAGAAGCATTGCTCAGCCAACATAACATTCTTCAAATACATCAGAGCAGACATCTTTGAGCTTTTTTATAAAATTTGGATCCTAGATCAATTTTATAAAATTGATTCTAGCATGGAAAAATAAAGTGCAATATCTTTTTTAAGAAGACTGTAAAGAAGAGATAAGTCAAGAAGATTTCATTTTCAAAAAAGTGGTTTCTAGAAGTATGAACAGCAGAACATTAGAACTAACTCTCTAGGGATGCTGGAGTTCTGTGCTCAGATAGATCTTAAATATTCATCAGGGAAGACATATATAAATGATACTTTGGGGTAAGAGAACACGCTAAAACGCTGACATGTTTTGAAGGCCTAATTTCTATGTCTTTCTATGATTTCTGTTATAGAAGAAATTCTTCTAAAAATAAAGACTGCTTCTGACTCAGTTTCAAGAAGCAGAAAAACAAGTTTTACTGGTCACCAAAGCAATAAATCTAATTTACTGCTGTAAAATTTATTTGGGTTCAGCCCTGGAAGTTGATTTATCACATGTTTTTTTCTAGCTGTTTGTATCATGTGTCCATTTGCACCATTTCTAACACAACACCATATAGCAACACAATTTGCTGAGAGGGCCCCTAAATTTGGCAATATTTACATATATCTTATCATACCTCCTGGAGAATGTAGCCAAGAAAAAAGAAAAGTATCAAAGTATCTTCTATCTATATGGACTCCTGCTGCTAATAGATGAGCTCCCTTTCTTTCAGTGATCAGACAAGGTTTAAGATATTACTTGTAATATACTTCCATTTATTCTAATATCTTCTGTGAAACAATATTTCACAGACAAAAAAAAAATCATCCCAAATGTCCTATTTTACTTATTAATTACTGACTGCAAACTTGAGCATTAAAACAATGCAGCAACTCCCCTGTGATTTAAAATAATCAACATAGATTCTTTTGTGAGGGAATGTTAAGTTTAACAGTGTGCATCAACAAGTTGCAATTACAAGAGGAATAAAAACATTATATGGATCTGAAATTACTTCCAAGTTTTATACTACAAAACCAGAAAACTCAAAGTAAAATTTACCCTGAAATCTACGCACATAAAGGAAAAAAATACACAGTAGAGCACTGAAATAACTCCTGGTTCATGTTCACACAACTGTTCCATACTGCACTTACATTATAGTGTGCTTTTACTTTGTTTTCCATTGTCTAAAGGTATTTTCCTCCTTTTGCTTTACTTTATTCTAATCAAAGCTCCTAAGTGTCCATATATTATACAGAATATATCATAAACCAATTTGAAAAAGTCAAAAAGAAAGTAGAAACAACATTTGAATCCTATAGAAGACTATATCCAATAGAAGGAGGTAATATTTATCTCTCTAAACCCATATGTTGTTGAAAGAATAAAACCCTTCATATTCCAGAAACAGAGCCAGATGTATGTACAGACTAAATGCCATTGGCAAAACATGGTAAAGCTCAAAAGGAGCTAAGAAAGGAGTTAACATTAACCTAAGTAAAATTGTTATGTATTAAAAGCTATCCAAGTATTTCCATATGGGATCAGAAATTCAGATTAAAACAATTATTACATTTGATCTACAAGAGCAAGCTTCTGCATTGACATCTATTTGCCATCTCATTCAATGTGATTTTTCATAATGAATGAATAATATGTAATACACGTACTGTTGATATCAAGAAGTGTTGTGTCTTCAAATTTTCCTTAAGCTACCATTGTTAATTTACTGTGGTTTTGGATGCATTGGCTGGAGACTCATAGTTTCATTCAAGACTTATTAAAAATCAGTGGCAAACTCTTCTTGGATTACCAATATATATAACAGGACTACTTCCAAGATCCTCTTTCAAAATTTAAAATTGAAGCTTTAATTTTCTATCACTACTCTCAACATTTACAACACCACAGATGGCTTTAAAGTATTTCTTACATGATGTAACATAGAACATCTGTTGAAAACACTTTGAGGACATGAAAGAAAGTTACAAGTATTTTTTCAAGTCTTTAATTTTTAATATAGAACAGTTCACCTAAAAAACCTTGAGAGATTTTCATAGGACCAAACTATACATTTTTCCCGTGTTCAATACATGTTTTTTCCATTAAATCAGTGTTTGGTATTGTAATTTGTCTTTAAACAGTGCTTACAGAGATAACATTAAAAGTTGCCATGTAACAAATGAGATTTCCTCTTATTGTGAAGGAGAAAACACTCCCTCTTAGTCACAGTTAATGGAGAAGAGGGGGGAGCAGAGTTACAAGCCTGTTTCTTTATTCAGTTGTGGTTGCCAAATTGGACCACATTCACATTCATCAAGTATTTCAAGCAAGTTCCTCTCTCAAATTGTTTCAAGTGTTTCATTTTTTGAGTATAGTAAGAGAGGCAGATTAATGCTGAAAATTAATTGCAGCTTTGAAGTGAAAGCTCCACTTTATTGTAACTTTAACTTTAAAAAAACAATTTAAATAATCTGAAAACACGAAACTATATTAATTTAGAAATAAATTTTTAATGATATACATAGTCCTAAAAGTTCATCAATAAAAAATACCATTTTAGTAATTTACACCATATTTAGATATTCTAAAGAGAAACCCTTTCACAGTCAATGTCACAAACATTAGCACTGGAATGTTTCACTGGTTGAAGGCAATCTACAACACAATATTGATTCAGCTTACAAAACCCAGCTTCAAATTCTCTCTTTTTTCCGTTACGTTACTCAAAATTTTCATAAGGATAAAAAAAAAAAAGAACATAAAACTCACAGGACAGTAGCAAGACTACACTTGGCTATAACCATCCATTTAATAATTTGATGGAATTATAGTAAAAACAAATGTACTGGAGAAAATGAAGCATTAGTGCTGTCTTTATGTAGTTGGTGAAACTCACGCTTTCAAGTTCACTTCTCATTCAAGAGATAAATATTGCTGCTTCCCTTCTGAGTATTCTCATTGCCGAATAAAAACACCAGGCCTTGTTAAAAAGAAGTACAGTGCCCACTACAAGCTCCTCATTTATCACCTCCTATTGTTTCCTCATTTATCTAAGCATTAACCTACCTGTAGCTGCTTTCAGGGGTAAGCAATCTGTACCCTCTCCTGTTAAGAAGGCTCACACATAGTCAAGACTGTTTTATCTCAGCTTGCCTGCATTGCTCTGCTCTTAAACTGAAATTTGCAAACTCATCTTTGATTGTGAATAAAGAATTTTGTGCCAAAACATTGTGAGAAAGATGTGATAGTTTTTATCAGTTGTAGTCACAAATACAGCAGCTTCTCCAAGCTCTTATAACTCACAGAGCTGTGATGTTTTTTGACATCATTGTATACATTTCTAAAACAGACTACCAGAAGGGAAACCAACTGTTGTTAAACCAACTGTCTTTATATTCCTGAAGCGAAAATAACTTTTGGCTTCCATTTGAAAATTGCTTATGCTATTGTGGCCATTAAGAGGCTGCAAGGCAGTATCATACATAAATATATAATGTACTACCAAAAGTTACAAAACTCACTTTTCTGATGACCCAGCAGAGGGGAAAAAAATAATAAGAAAAAAGGATCATATACCATTTCTCTTGGACTCAGATAAGCCAATGCTTTCAGAGCTTTGTAGTCCCCAGCTCCTGCCAGGACTTCACTTTGAAGGGTCAGCTTTGATTTCTGGAGTACCCTTAAGGAAAAGCCCTGGGTAAAGGCAAGGGGGCTATGAACCTCTGGCCATTCACAATCAAAAGCTGACAAAGAAATCCTGATGAAAACAGCTTCCTCAACTACCTCCTCCATTCAGTTCTGAGAAATACCTTCCCCTTCAGGTACCTGCATATAATATTATCATATTAAAAATATTGCTATTGATGTTGTTGGAGAAATTTTTTTTTAATGAAGTGAACATATTGGATCCATCTATTTCATATGATCCACACAAAATTTAAATTACACTGCACACAACAGTGTGTATATTTTTATGCCTGAGTTTCAGTCGTTTATTATTTCTAACAACCAGAAAGAACCCCTTCAAAGCTTTCATCAACTGGACAGCCTGCTGTTTTCTTTGGGATCAGATTCAAAAGACATCCCTTGGCACCTAACCCATGACAAGCTCTGGCTAATCCGTCAACAAGGCAACACAAGTGAAAATGTGCACCATGATACCTGCAGGTTGGAACCTGGGGATGGTCTATTACACTCTGTGCATCCACTTAAACATAGTGAGGGGCTGCATCTGACTTAAGAAAATATGTGAGACAGGCAAGAAGCATATTTCTACACCTTGAGAAGTATCAATTCTAATTTAAATATAATCCCAATGTTGTATGGGTACATTATGATAGGATTTCATACAGTTCTTTTTATTATTATTACTTAGATCAAAACCTATTCTACTGGGTTTATCTAGCAGGAAAAAAATGCAAAAGAGGATGCACAGTATTAAATTATGCACAAATGCCAGGGAACCTTATTCTCAAACTTGTGGGAGTGATTTGTGTTATGTTACATATGCTTCATGGTATGGATTTTTGCACACTTCTAACCTTTTGTGTGAGAAGATCTGTGGAGAAAACCCAACTTTGCTATCAGGAAAATCCACCATCTTTTTCTCATCAGTTGAGCAGGGTTTGGCTTCCGAAACTAAAAGACATTTTTTTTCAACATAACATGTATTTGTCAAGTGAGCTTTGTGCTCCAACTGGTAAACTTTAAAAATTCCTCTGTGTTTCAGAATGTGTCCCCTAAACTGGAAAACAAATATACAAGATGAAGGCCTTATTTTTTAGTATACAAAAATCTACTTTATTTTACCATAATCTTGATCTTAGCACATTAATATCCATTTATACACCAACAGAGAATAAATTCAGACATTTTTGCCCATGAACAAATAACTAAGGCCTATGCAGTAAGTATGAATACATTTTTTAACAAACAGCATTAGGTTAATTGGCATTTGGTGTGTCAGGAGACCCAATATAGCACATTAAAGATTTCATACATAAAATGTGCAGATGGATGTAAACTTATAGACCATGTGAAGAGAGCTCTTGTTCTACTAGTACCTCAGACCTGCAAGTCTGACACATTCAAAGACTATTCTAAGATTTCCCTGATTCCTGGAGCTAAACCATAGCAACACACATATTTCCTGCTTTTAGTTATACAAATCTTCCACGTTCACATTTTCTGAGTAAATCTCTATTCTATCTGCAAATTATTTGAATTTTCCCCTTCAATTTTGTTAAATATATTTTCTTTGCAATAGTTTTCCCAAAATTTCTCTCTTTCTAGAGTCAAACAAGTTAGACAAGTACCTTGCTACTGAAATAAATTACCAGATATGAAAAGTCCTCACCCATTCATTTGCCTTGCTGCTTCTTCAGCTTTACCAGCATAACTAGTGCAACTGGCCTTTGACACATAACCATTAAATGATTAAGGTTAAAAGGACCTACCCAAAAGGAGGTAAGGGGCAGAATTCAGCCAAGAACAAGCAGAGATGGGGATAAAAAAAATTGAGATTGGATGTAACCTGCACAAACTAATCTTCTGGTGGAAAGTTGAATTAAATCTCAGAATCACAAAACTGATTCTGCATAAAAAAATGTTTATTACAAATCAAAACTGCAGACTTTACTTCTATAATCCCAACAAACAAAGCAATGCACATTGTTTTCTGGTGAAGGGTATAAATATTTGCACTCAAATATTTTTCTTTCTTTTTTATGCATTGAATAAAAAAAATCTTTGAGGTATTAGAAGATGAACATTGATAACATTTTGCTTAAAGAAGTGACCAAGATAATGGCAGAAATAAAAAGTAACAAATCACAGTCTCAGACAGCAGCTGACAGGCTCAGATTGTTATAGAAATGACCAGCATCTGAAGAGACAAAAAGGAGGGCAAGAGAAAAAAAAAACCAGCACATTGGTATCATTACTAAACCAGTGAAATCCAAGTACTTTGTATCTTAATGCTTAATATAATCTAAGTTTTTCCATGCTACAAAATCCTCCTTCTGTTACATAAGGTTTTTCAACTACAGCTGTAGATCATATCAGAGAAGAAAAATGATTTATATTCCTTTAAAAGATATCTTGTAGCTCCTTTATCTTTAGGAGAACAGTAGATATTTTAAAAGAAAAAGGAGAAAACCACCAGGAAACTTCCTTCTCCCAGTCACTTGAAAGGAAAGGTATTTTATTTTAACTCATTTCTTTATGTGCTTCAGGTGTCTGAATCCAGCTGAACAGTGTGCCTGCAGACAAGTGTGTACAATGAATAACCTGGAGTGTAGCACCCAATGTGAAGTTGTGTCTGAAGCACATTTGTCACAGGTGAAATTATTCCATTGATTAAATCAATCTTTTGCAAACAGTAAAAATTTTAGAGAGAGAATAAGTACACCACCTCTGATTTTTTTTTTTTTGGACAGTTATGACAATTTCTTTTGTCTTTAATTCTTACAAGTTTGTTCACTTTTCCTGAGAACCCCTCCTGTAAGTTACTTACAGAAACATAGCTCAAGCCCCACTTATGTTTCTAGAATGTTAGCTTTTATCCCTTTGGTTTTAACTCCTCTTGTCCTCACAGATCTCTTTACCATTTAATTTGCCCAGAAGTCTTTAATGAATGTATTTTGTATTCTTAAATACTGATTCAGAAGCTGATGAAACTACTCAAGTAGTAGCAGCAGCAGTTATATTTACAACAGCTACCAGCTTTAATAGCTGATACTCTTAACTTGCCACACTTCAATACATTTAAAGCTATAAATACTGCAGTTCAGAAAGTTCTGCTCTAACCTGATTTCTCTGGAGGTCCCCCCAAAGCTACTGCTTACTTCTACAATGGCCCATTTTTCTTATTAAATTACATTTTCCTCGGAACACTGCAGCAGAGAGATCAGGAATCAAGGATAAATTTCTGGTATTTCAAACACCTCTCATTCAAGATTACTTTGCTCCAAAGTTTGAAAGTGTTTGAATTGGCTTCATATAATCTGAAAGCATAGTCACTATGACTGTTTTGGTACTCATGTTTGTTTTACACTAAATCCAAAACAACTGACAGAATTAATCTTGGCTTATGTGTATGTATAATCATTAAATAAGAAATAAAGTATACCCTATATATATTTCAGTTGGCAAATAACAATTTTCACCTAAACATAGTGAAGTTTCTGGGGAGATCACCAGTTTGTTCAAAAGCTTTCAATGTTTTTGCAGCTGACAATAGTTCTGTCTACCCACATAAAGAAATTTCCCATATCAAGGGATTTCAGATTTGGCACAAGAAAAGAGGGCTTACATTAATTTCTATACTTGGGGTCTATCTCCCTGTGTACAAAGATCATAAATCTATACATTTTAAGCTACAATGTAACATCAAAATTCTAGCATCCTTACAAAAACAGAATGCAGAAGCTTTTACTTGACATACACTGTGGTGGGTTGACCCCAGCCAGCAGCTGAACTCCTATCCAGTTGTTTGATTACTTGCTCCAGTGGGATGGGGAGAGAGAAGAACAAAAGTAAGAAAAGCTCGTGGGTGAAGATAAAGACAGTTTAAAAAGTAAAGAAAACCAAAACCTAATAAAAAACCCCCCAGTGATCCAAAGGCAATTATTCACCACTTCCCACAGGCAGACCTGCTGTCCAGCCAGTCCTACAGCAAAGGTTACCTTAGGAGAGCTGTCTGCTGCCAACTTTATTGCTGAGCATGATGTTATAAGGCATGGAATTGCTCTTTGGCCAGTTCAAATCAGCTGTCCCAGTACTACCCACTTCCAGTTTCCTGCTCGTTCTCAACCTACTCCCTCTGAGGACAAGGTGAGAAGCAAAAAAGACCTTTACACTTTGTGCATGAATAATTGATTTTGGTGATATCAGCACAGTCTTGGTCACAATCTAGGACAAAGCACCATATGAGCTGCATGAAGAAAATTAATTCCATTCCATGAGACCTCACACAAATACTAAGAATGAACAAAAGGTGGGTTTAACTACAACAAGAAATAAAAAAGCATGAATTTAGAAAATAGGCTTGACAGTATGTTTGTCTGAATATGCATAGAATCAGTCATAGACTATTGGGCTAGAGGGGGACCTCCCACATTGTTTGAAATTTAGTTACAAGTTCTTTCAAAAACTATTTCACCATTGATATACCTACAAGAATAAGGTCATTTAAGAAAAACATGTCTTCTAAAGTTAACACATTTAGTTAGGCTCATCTCGGGCCTTTTCTGAAGGCTGGCCTGGGACCTGTCATTTGGGTCTTGTTAATAGGAAAATTAGTTAAAATGGCAGTTAAAAGCTGTGATGCAAATGAATCAACTCCTAACATAAAGCTACTCCAGTGGAATGTTTAATCTAAAGCAGCCATAGGATTATCTTACTTTGTTTCCAATGACATTTGTATATTTCATCAGAGGAAGTGCTTATAATGTACAATCATTTTTATTTTAAAATTTAAAGTCCATAAAAAGTAAACTACTGGCAGCAGGAAAAGAGGACACAATTCAAACCTCCTGTCCCACCAGTAACCTCTACCATGAGTTACAACTACTACCTTCTGCAGATGTCACAGAGGGTTTATTCTTTATGGTCTTTCATCCCAAAGCAGTGCCCAAATACATATGCAGAATGAAGGGGGAAACATAAGTGGCTCTATAACAGGCATTGAAATCTGAAAGCCCCTGGGCCCGCTGAAACCAGCCATAATACCATTTTGATCTAACCCATTCTTCAATGTAAAACAGGTTTGTGGAAAGAACCTTGGGTTTGTTAAAGCAAGAAAAGCACAGCTCTATCACAGTCAATAAAATTTCAAATTATGTTTCCTTGAAAAAAATAAAGCAATTTGTCAATATAACTCAGATTTTTCAGAAAAACATATCTTGAATGTAAACTGGTTTTGGCTACTTAACATTACAAGCAACCATTTCTAATCAACAGCAGGTCAGGTTTCTTCCTGTTTCCTAAATATAACAGAGAACATGTGCAAGCACAGCTGGCTCCTGACAGAAAACTGAGCAGGTCCTACATCAAACTGAGAAAGCAGACAGCACCATGAAGGACACAACAACCTAGCCAAGCTAAGAGAAAGGACTAATGTACACGCAGCCACTGAACTCATCAGAGCTTTCATCACAACCAGAAACCATAACCATGGTTATGCAGAAATTTCATATCCATGACAGCTACAAGATCAGTAAAATATGCTTTCTTTTTTCTTAGAGTTGAAAATCCTTAGAAAGTAAATAACTTTGTATCAGCCTTGAAACTTTAAGCAATGAATACAGAACTGTGTAATCACTAGATGCAGATGCTTTTCCTTCATCAGAAGGTTTTGAATTAGATACATTTGATGCAATTAAACATATCAAGTAAAGCTGTACATTTTCTTACCAGCAAGGATGACTACTGAAATACACACTAGAACAAACTTTCCCATCAGGCTTCAAAAAACACAGAGCTGCAAAAATTAAAATACCAAGCCATAAATGCAAACAGGCCTCCATTCTCAGGTCAGCACAAAGGCTTTAACTGTCCTTTAGCTTCTGCATCTAACTCCAGGTCCTCTCACATAATTCAGAGATACCAAAAACATTAAGTTATAAAAACCCTTTCTACTGAACAGCTTCAGTTTGCCTCCTAGCACGGGGTGCAACCCACAGGAAATGGGAGTGAGGCTCAGACAAGGTCAGTAGCAAGACCCCAGTGAGCTGCAACAAAGCAGAATTCCATTATTTCATCCTTTTTTGTTCCAGAAGTCAGGCATGAGAGTCACTCGTCGCTTTTCTGTAGGTTTTTCCCCACAATTATCAAGAAGCAAATAAAGAAAGGGATTTTACTTTATTCAATCATTACCTATAAATTTTTAAAGTATCAATTTAGGGAATTAGGCTGTACCATTTCTGTTTAGCACTAGAAGCATCAGTTTGCTCAAAGCATACAAATAGACACTTTTTTCTGTTTTTAATTTGAGCAGGAACAGGTATGACCAAATTACATCCAAATAGAAATAAGAATGTTAGGAACAGAGATGGGTACACTGTATAACCAAAGCATTTTGATTTCAAAGTAGACTTGGACAGAAAAATCTGGCATGCTTTTATGGAGCACTCTAAGTAACGAAAAAAATGAAGTGATTAAATTATACCACGGCAGTAGAATGTGCATTTCATTTATCTTCAACTGGAGGTAGCTAAACCTCCTCTCCCACTCTGTTCCTTTCTTACTGGAAAGGAAACAGCTCAGCCAGGCTTTCTCCTGTGATTCTCTTTCGCCTAGGTTTACTTACCTACTCATCCCTTAACCTCTTCTCAGAAACAGCTCAGTCATTCCTATGGAAGGAATTTGCCATTATTTGCCATTTCTCTGTATAGGGGATCAGTTATGTGACTTATATGGCCATCTTAGCCCTATCCAGTTTGTACTGTATTTTCTGCCCTTTTAAAGAAAAATATCACCAGTTTGTTGGAAAAATAGAGGAAAAGCAGACAGCATACATGCTTTCATTATCTGAACAAATATCTTTGTGAGAGGATATTAGAATACCACTACTGCAACACAACTAATGCAGTAGGATTTTGTTTCATGCTTGTCAAGATCTAGTGGTGTAGGTCCTTGTCTTAATCATCTTCCACAACTGCTTGCAAGGTGCCTTACCTTCCCAATTTGAAGCCAGGCACTTGCACCTACCGCCATCCCATTCAAACTCTGAATTACACAAATGATAACTTTCTTGCCATTATTAGGGTCAGTATAGAGCTGGAGTCACACAAGTCTTACTAGAGCTCTCTGAGCTAATCAGGTATGTGAATGATTCCTCAATCAGCACACATTTGCAGAAAGAGGTTATTATCAGGCAGGAATTACATCTATGAAGCACACAATAGCTGATAATTTTCACATCATAATAGTTCTTCTACTGCCAGCACATCTTGGCTGGCATCTATGGGAAAAGGAAAATATTCTTTAGCATCAGGATATTCCAGTGCAGGATGGTAATACAAAACACAGTTTCTCTGAACACCCATCTGGTGCCAGAAAGTGAAAAGCCTTTCAAAGGCTTGGTATGAAAAAAAAAAAGCACAGGATAATTTTAAAATTGGGCAAATAAACTATTATGGTTTTCTACAGAAATTATTCAATTTTTTCACTTTTTTCTGTAGGACTGCTACTGAAAAGTAACCCTACAACACTGTGGCAGTTAATAAATAAAGAAAAACTTGAAAAGGTTTTTGTGAGAAAAAGAGGAGGGGAAAAAAACAGATATCTTGACTCAGCAAAAGCCAAGAAGCAGTCCATGCTGACTTCCAGCTGCTCTAATTTTGAATTACGTGTCACTCAGAGCACTGATTTATTAGGACTAGATTTATTGCAAGCAACTATCTGAGACAATACTTTCCACTTCAAATATGGGCCTGAAAGTTTACAAGAACACACAGTCTACACAAGTGTTTATTCATCCACTTTTTTCAACATGCCATAATAAAAGTGCTCTATTGTTACTTCCAGAGTCATAACATTTTCTGTTAAACTTGCAAAAGCAGACAGCTTCAGGCTGTAGCCAAAAAACCCAGAACTCCTTGTTGATTTACCTGACTTTCCTATCCAAGTTCATGAGAAAAAAGTCACAGGTCAAAGGAACATCTAGTCAAATACTAAATTACCTTTACTCAGAATGAACAAAATGACTAGGAAAAGTAAATAAATAAAGCAAGTATATAGTGATATTCTCCCTGAATACTCCCCCATTCTCCAGATAACTTGAAACTTAGTGACTTCCCGAGCCACAGGGAGCCATCTTTGCCTTTGATTTTTCTTGTGTGAACTTAGTCAGCCCCTCAGGCTGCACAAATTTTTATAATAAAAACAGAATATAGTTAGGTCATAGGGTGAGGCACAATGAATCACAATTTTCTACTGGTAATTTTTTAGTTTTGATTTTATTTTAACCTTGGTACTGATACAAGTATTACTATTGTTAGATTTTATGTTACTTAGTACCAGTTGTATGATTTATTACTAAAAAAGTGATATTTAATTAAAAAACAGTCATAGTATAGCAGTTGCAATATATAATAATATTTTTAAACAAAAATAGTGGAATTAATTGGTTTATTGGTATGTAATAATAGTGGAATTAATAGTTAGTTTAATTTCAGTGCCTCAAAGTCTTGCCCATCAAGATGTCTTTGGCAAGAGCTCATATCTTACTTTACCCTCCCTGCTACAAAACATTTGCATGAAAACCCATCCAAAAAAGTAAAAATCCAGATAATTCAGCAGTAAAACACGTGCATACACACACACTAGAACTTTGATGCAGGACACAACACACTAAAAACATTTTTCTCTTTTCACCTGCCCTGCATACTTTCTAAAATTACTGACTGTAGCTCACACATGCTTAATATTCAGTACATGGAAAACAAATGCAGAGCATATTAGTTTGAAGTGCATCATGTTGCACAAGTGAAAAAGACTGTGAGGGTGTGTGTGTGTACATATATATGGCTTTTGTCAGTCACACAGCAAAGCACTTCTGTCAATGAAAAAGCTGATGCCACTTGAATGCCTTCCCCTTTCCAGCCCCTCTCCCTCCATGGCAGAGGGGAGCTATAAGAAGACACCATTCCACCACTTCCAGCAACAGAAGAGCTTTTGAAGACAGAACTATTGACGTCACTGAACCAGGCCTCACAGCTAGCCTCTGGAAAAGAGAAAACAACATTCTTACTCTGTAAACTGGACAACATTTATTTCTAAGAACAAAGCACACCCATTGTGAGTAAGAGAAAGGAAGGAGTTGCTTTCACAGTCAAAAACCCTTAAAGGAAAACACAGCTGCACCTGCAAATTTTCTTTACTGCATCACAAGCATGACCCTGCATTTTCTTAAGGCCAAGAAGGTGAAGGTGCAAAATAAGCTGAATTCCTGTGCTCTTGTGCATGAGGAAGAACAATGCTGGGTTTTTTTACATCTTTTTTTTTGTGTGTTTTTTTTTTTTAAGGACAAATCTGATGTAAATACTCCTGGGTGCTGTTGCTATCCCAACTTCTTTTGGTTCAAGTCAGGTAAAAACCACGGACAACAGAATATGATCCTGACTAAAGCGAGTTGTTTAGGAATTAGTTCAACAAATACTGTCTCTCTGCAAGAAAGTGAGAGGTGAGTACAACACAGAAGTGTCCCCCTGTGCTTATGCTACGGCCATACTCCCTCCAGCATGTAGCCAGAACATGTGCTTTGCCTAAAAGCTTCTTGGCAAACCATGTGAAGTTGATTTAGATTCCTGTAGCCTCTGCAGGAGACTCGGACACAAAAGTATAATGATGTAAAGGGTTCAAACTCTGCCTAGAAAAGGGAATGATCTTAAAAAGTCAAGCCAGAAAAAAGAAAAAAAAAAAAATCATACCAGATCTTGTTAACATTCACGTCAAAGTATCTGAGGCTCCATGTTCAAGAAGCAGGTAAATTCAGAAAATATTCAGAAACTATTCCTGCACAATCTAAGCTGTAATGAAATGCCATTCTTTCCTGTCAGAATCCTTAAGCAAAGAAATCCCTAAGCTACCACCTGCCCTCCTGAAATGCAGGAGGACCTTGCAAGTCAGAGCTCTCTTACGCCAGCAAAGCTGAACCAAGTCAAATGCACTTCACGTGTTCTAGAGCAGCATAGACAAACACAGCTGACAGGATGTATTTG
>JAYDZK010000202.1:36742156-36761722 GCA_034509185.1 Euphonia xanthogaster | reverse complement strand
GCTCTTCCGATCTGATAGCATGAAGTTTACACCTGCACTTGAGTCTGGTTATGACTTTGCTGCAGCTGCCTTATGGAATGGTGCATTTCAAAGGCAGCCAGAATTTTACAAAAAGGTTAGGCTCCCTTGTCCTCCCCATGGGTGGTCCTCTTCAGGCTGACACAGCCTGCTAACATTCAGTAGATTGTGTGATTTCAGTCTTTCACCTCACCCCCTCCCTGAAAGTGTGCCTTTTTTCCACCTCCTCCTCCTTTTCCCTACATTTTCTCCTGCCTCAAAATCAGCTGCATCCGGCTATAAACATGAATTCTTACAAACAGTGTACATAGCTCAGTGTATATTGTAAGCTCTCTGTGTTCCTGCTGGCTGCTATTCCAAATGCAAGCCAAATCACTTAATTTAAGAATTACAACATCTGCATTTGTATACTGAAGCACTTTCTAAAAAGATAAAGCAGGAGGCCAAATTCTGAGCTCACTGATGCCACTGAATAATTTCACTGATGCTAAAAAGGCTTAGTACAAATTTTCCTCCAGTATCACAGAGATCAGAATTTCACCGTTTGCTTTAGTTTGTGCAGATATTTTCTTCAAACAGATGATGAGAAAAGGAAAATAATTGGTGCTCGCATTCCAAATATTTGATCCCTGTGAATGCTCAAGAGTGAATTCCATCTTTAGTGTTCCTTAATTTCTATGAAAAACTGCATTTTATTATTTCTCCATTCTCAAAGCTACATCTTTAATAGATAGGAAATTGCATGAATATCTCCCTACACTGGCCTTTTCAATTTACAAGAATAGTATTTACAATTCAAAAGAATAGCAGGAAATGTCTAATAGACTTAGCACTTGGTCTCTAGGAAACGAGAAATACCATGCTAATCACTGGAGGCTGCACCTTAACTATATTAAAGTGATTAAGCAAGCATGAGAAAGTGTACTTTTCTGTGGGCAGTGGTACGCTGAACAGAAAAACTAAAGGTACTAAAAGAAAAATATATCTGAAATATTTGTTCTTATCAGTTGTAAGAATATGGACAAATCATTCTTCTGTTGCAGACATAAAAAGGATCAGCAAGCTTTGCTTGTACAAAAGTTTTTGGAACTGACCTAGACATCTTGAAGACGTTTATGATTATTTTTTTCAGAAAGGTTTTCCTTGATTTGCTAGATGAAGATTCTGAAAATGATTTTACAAATCCTAAACCAAACTAATCTTTTTTTACAAATTATGTTAATAAAAATATATATATATTTTAAAGTAATATAGCAAAAAATGTGTTCAGCCCCACAAATCCAAGTAAAATCTAAAGCCCTTATCAGATGCTGTTATTTTCATGCACTTTTCCCAATACTAACATGCATTTGACCAAATTAGTCCTGGAAATTTTCCTTAGCAGTCTAATTTTCTTCAGCTTGCTCTTAGTGGCACATACAGGACAGCATTAGCCTTCTCTAGACTCAATTAATGAGTTAATACAAACAGAAAGTATAATCCTCAGTCTGAATGAGAAATTAAAACCTTTGTCATTTACTTGCTTTGGAAACAAGGCAATGAAATAGTTTTTTTATTCAAGACACAAAAACTCACTGAAGAACAGGTGCATAGAGAAGACCCACCTAACAACACAGGCATACCATGTTTACAGGGCCGGGCTACCTCATCAATTTTCAATGTAAAATTATAGAAAAAAATATAATATAATGCAAATTTACACTGATAGCATACTATAAGAGTACACTGTTTAGCACCAAAGATAACAACTACGATCATAGTCCCTTTTGTAAGTTTTCCAGAAAATAACTCGAATGCATGAACAATGCATTTGATAATCAAATGTGGTGACAAAGGTATCATCAATATATTTGATGAATCTACAAACCAAAACGACATCTTTCCTCCTGCACAGATTCATGGCTGCATAAAATATGTGGCAGAGGACTTGACAGTGCTTCCACAGAAATCTCTTGATGTTAGTATGTTTGCATATCTTCAGATCTCTAAAAGTGAGACACAGACCGTGCCCTTTCCTTCATCAGTCACTGTGTGACACTGTTGGAAGATTCAAGATTCTCCCCTGACTAGCACATGCACTGGGTATGCAGGGGGGAGAAAGCTGACTTGAAAATTAGGAGTTTCAAGCAAGGGCCCCTGCATAAAGATGGCATTCTGCCCTTAATGACCGCCTCTGATTGCAAGTCACTGCTAAGACAACTGTAAGGATTGCTAACAACTTATTTCTTTGGCACATGCACAAAAGATTTTAAGAATTTTAACTGGTTAAATTTTTGTTTGGTCTTGGCACCACCATATCAACCTCCTTCCTTCACGATGAGCCTCCACGACTCCCCAGTATTTCTAGTCATAGCAACATCTAGGAGCAGCAAAGAGGGAATTGACTTCCAATGGACCACAGGACTGATGCAGATGAGAAAGTACCAAATAAGTGGAAGACCAACTCTCTTACATACAAGTTCATATCTCTTCAGGGTGACAAAGTGGTAGGTCACAAGGGAAGAGATTAAGAGAGCTAGACAAGGGATAGACAAAGTCACTCATAGTAACTAACTTCTAAACCCAACTTGAATTTAAAATTCACAATAACTACACCAACACAGACAGGAAATAGTTACTGTTGGAGTAACTATACAATTTTCACTTCAGCCACAAGAATCTGATGTGCTTCAAAGGAGTCTGTACCCATTATAATAAAAAATATTTAGACTATTGCAGTCCATATTAAACAGCTCAACAAGTCAGAGACAAAAAGTATTGAGCACGTAACTGCTTTTGCTGTAATTTTCACTTAAACTGCAAATTTCAGTTTTCGTTCCAAGCAAATCAGCCCAGAAATAAACAAGCTTGCACCACACAATTTTGCAAAAGGAAAACTGAATTTGGGATCAGGTACTAGCAACTATTTAAAAGTTCACAGCACCATGTTAAATAGCATTTTTAGTGTAGAAAATAGTGTTTTTAGTGTAGAAAGGTATTTATGCTTTGGCAATATCTTGCAACCGAAAGCCAAAATATATCAAAAGAAACACATTTAGTTTCCACCATTCTCACAAGCATGTGAACTAATATTAAACCCAAGTCAGGACTTTTCAGGTGTTATTAGGTGTATTTAAAAAAAGTCTCTTCACAGGTACAGTACAGTACATGAATAAATAATCCTAATTCCAAACTACACTGTAAGGCACATACTCCTGGAGTGCTTATTCTACTAGTAAATGAGATTCAAGTAAGCACTCAGAAGATAAGTCCTGCTAATGCATGTTAGGGCAACTATGCAAACATATTTACGTATTAGAGTCATTATAAAAACCATCAGATTCTTAAATTAAGGAGTAAGTTGTGAGCTGGTTATTTGCTTCATTCCTAGCTGACTCAAAAAAAGAATGGAACAGAGTCAGTCACCAAACCTTGCCTTCAAAAAATAACACCTTATAGCATTACTAGACTTTGTAAAATTCTGCCAGCTATAAAGCACCCCATGTATTCTGGGAACAAATGCAACTCGCACTAGACCATAAATGCAATAACCTTCTAAATCGTGGCATTTATCATTTTGACTCTTGCTAGAAAATCATATTTATCCCATGGTTTTGTGATTATCATTACAGGTCTGAGCAATAACTTGTTATAAAAGACCTGATGTTTCGGTTTCTTTTATCTTGATTATCCTTTGTAATGAGAGTTTGAAACTAACACAACTTGAACAAAATTCATTAGATTTCTTTATAATGTAGAAGTACTGCTATTCTGTTCTTATACATCATTTTTCACCAAGGGATCTCAAAATACTTTAAAGAAAAGGAAGGAAATGTCATTAGGCCATTTTACAGGTAGATAAATTTCAGAGATTTCAGTTTTTCTCTGCCTATTTCACATCCTCCTATGCAAGAAGAAACAATGGACACTATATTTAGAGGCAGCTTCCAAACCATGGTCTGTGAGAATTCACTAATTCACACAACCATATTCAAGAATGGCTTCAGGGTGCCCTTTAAACTTATGTGCTGATCCTGAAGTTCTAAAATTGGACAGCTGTTAACTGGGCCCCAAAAATCTTGCAAGGCAGTGGCAATGTTTATATGCATTGTGAAGGGCCAAGATACAGAAAATGAGATCCAAATTCCAATACTCTTAAACTTAAGGCCTTTAAGAATTGTTACCCAATTTAGACTAAAGCTAAGGTGAAATGTTTCTCTCTGTGGAAGTACCTCTTACCTCAATGTGTCTTCCTTTTACAAATTAACAGCAAAAATTAAAATTCATAAAAATTCATGAAAATTAAGTATTCTAACTTAGTCCAATAATTTTGTTTTACCTTAAATGAAAGTTTGATTAAAATTGGATGTGAATTGAAAATGGGAGCTTTTAGATTGATATTTTAAAGTAAAAATTCTATCATTTTTGTTGTTTGTTGTTCTGTTTTTAACAGGATATTTATGATTTATTTGGGGAGGGAAATAAAATTGACTAATCTGGATTTTTGCATTAGGTGAGAAGAAGATCTTTAGACCTCTCTAATAAAGTAATGCTGAGTATCTCCATTTTCTGATGATCCACTCTCAGTACTCAGATCCCAAAGAATGTCAGGGTTTTCATGTTCACAAGAGCCAGTCCCAGAGTCTAGAATGCCTTATGAGCTGTCTCACTTCATATGAAGGTCTGTAGATTCAGCAATAATCTCAGTAACAAATTTAAAGAACTATTCATACAAGCCCAAACTTCATTCAGGTTCCCAAACTATCTGAAATGTAGGACTAGAAGCTTAACTTCAAGGGGAAAAAAGGGAAAAAAAAAAAAAAGAAAAAAAGAGAATCTTTCTAGCAGTCTTTCTGCCTTACCTCCATCCATTCATTTGTCAAGCTACATAGCAACAGCAAATTATATCAACTCCAGATTCTGGCCACTTTTGTTTTCTTTAGTAATGAAAACAAGTGACTGATAGTAATGTCATGTTTGTGTAACAAGTTCCATAATGAAAAGCTCAGTGCTGTGTCAAGGGAAAGCTTTGTACACCCAACCATCTCCTAAGCACTTCCTGGCAGGAGTTTAGCAGGTTACCACCAAAAGCTCGAGGTCACCTCAGGAAACAAAGTGGAATTAAATGTTTCCACATCAAGACTTGCAGATATTTAGGTAGTCAGACAGATGGATTTCATAGCTATTTCTAAAGTCTGCAATCCACATCTTCCCAATGGAAGACCAGCAATTCAACTCCAAAGGTTCCTGGTAGCAGTATTATACTATGTCAAGTCTGAAATAATGAAATCTGTTGTCCCTCATCATTAGGCCAGTTAAACTTTTAGTTATACAGCTTGATTGTTGATACAAATACTGGATAATGAACATGGAAACAAGCTCATGAAATTTTCTACTCAAATGCAAACTTTTGAGTATTTCAGTAATAAATATAGCAACAGTCAAGTTTGAATTATTATGAAATACAGTCCATTCAAATGAAGCTGAAGAGGTACAAGAGAGAAAAGCACATTCAGCTACACAATTTGTTACAAAAAAATAGATGTAATGTGAGATCCCTAGATACAATTAAAAAAAAAAAAAAGAAACTCACAAGAAACATAAAGGAAACAAGTAATTGTGCAAGTACTAGTACTAGTTAATACTTTTATTCAAAGGCTATCTACAGAGACAGTTTCAGGGCCAGGAGAAAGAATTTTGCTTTGTGCAAATTTTTGATAGAATCTTTTCAGGATGAAAAGATCTACAGGGGTCCTCTCAGCCAAAGAATTCAACAGAGAAAAGGAAGAACAGAGAAAAGTTCCTTTTCTGCCACTCTGAGAGATGCTTTGGGCCATGAAGATGTTATGGATCTCCTAACCTTAAGGTTGATCCCATAACTAAAGTCTGCATTTTAAAATGAAAAATTGACTGCCATTACCAAGATAGTTCTTTCTATACTAAGCACACAGAATGTGACTATGTGATTTTTATCCTGGTATATAATGCATGGGCATAAAAATTAAAACAGAGCTCAATAATTTGTTTCACCGTGATCTGTATTATTCTGTATAGAAGTGAGCCTCAACACATCTAACACAAGGAAAGGACATGGCTAATAGGAATAGCAAAAAAATAGGCCTTCAACACTTAATTCCTGTAAATCCTACCAAACACCAAACCAAATACCAGCAAATATCTGAGTCATGGAAGCCTTTCAATGTGCTTTCGAGTGATTAAAAAAAGGAAGCATTTTACCCACACTCTCATAGTCTCCAGCACTGAATGCTGCTACTTTTCATTGCTGAAGTGTTTTTCAGGGTTCAGCTTATAAATCATAATCATAAATCAGATAAGGAGCTTGCAGGAAGTAAATCTAGGTCTGGCTACCCTAACTTACTTGATTACAAAAACAAATAAACAAGAATATCTGAGGGTGTTTTTTAAGATGTAAATATCTGACATACCTAACACAACCTGAAATCCAGATGATTTTATATTTTTTATTTGTATTTTCTCACTCAACTGAATGAGACTGAATTTTTTTTAAAAAAAGGAGATGTTAAGCATTTAATGCCCAAAGATCTGAAAAAAATCCCAAGTTGATGCCCAAACTGCATCTCACATGCAGTAGCTTGACCTGCAACTGAGGAGTGCTCAGTACTAACTTCTATCTTAAACATATTTACTGCATCTGTTAGTGAAAAAATGGCTTAATATGAAAATTGTGTTCTTTAAAAGTAATAAAATAATTTCCCCACGTTTAATGAAATGAGTGCATCAGAATCCAAATTTCATAAAGCAATAGAAACACTTGTAAAACATTTTCCAAGTATAAAAGTATAAATGTTCAGTATACATATAGAACTAATCCATTAACAGTATTGTATGTACAGAACATGACAACACAAGTGCTCTAATACATACTTTTTCATATACCTGCATGTCACATGTGTGCCAAATACCCTGCAATACCTACTTTTAATGAAATGTATCTTGCAAGGAAAACAACAGTGAAGGACCATTGTCAAAAAAACCACTTTGTCCCACTTTTAGGATGGAAACATACATCCTGAATTAGCTGGGGAAGGTTCAGGAGCCCAGGCACAAAGTGGAAGAGCAATGCAAGGTCTAAAGGACAATTTCAGGGTGCCCAGCTCTCTGAGAGCACTTTCAGTACCCAGGCACTTTCAGTACCCAGGCACTCACTGAGAAGCCAGTAAGAAGGATGAGTAGCAACCCCAAGTTGAATTTTACACACCAAAATATGCAACTACATGCAAAGTATGTCTTTTGCCATAGTTTGCTCTATTTTCTATTTTAGTGATATGCTTTTTTTTTAATTAATTACACAAAGGAAAATAAGCAAAATGGTGAGTGATGGCATAAATGGCAAACCAGAAAAACAATACTAGATGAAAACAGGCATCTCTATAGGCAGGCACCTTGATAATCAGCAAAGGAAAAAGTAAGAACTGGGCAAATACATATGAGGTTGTGCAAAGAAGAGCCCCCTTAACTTTTTCCATCTCCAACTTTATGCCAAGGCTAGTATACACTTTTGTGTAGTAACTACACATAGATCTCTCTTTCAAGTACTTAGGCCACCCTAAACTCAAGCAAATATTATTAATCTCATTTGTGAACACAGCCTCATTCTGCAAATAGTTCTGGAAGCAGCTTTCAGTTGAAACACCTCTGAAGCATCATTGACTTTGAACTTGCAGAGATTTCATCAGCATAAGAAAAAAAAAAGCCATGAGAGAACTATTTGTAAAAGTCAGACTATCAGGGGAAAATAACCTTGTATTATGCTTATAAAAAGGCTAAAAGAACACTTGCAATCACAAAGAAAGCTAGAATTTGCCTTACAGAGGAGATGACTAATTAAGAGTGTCTTATGGTTATAAACTGTAACCATTTACTTTTTAACCAGAAGATATTCCATTATTTCAAATATGTCACTACAGACTCATCCTGTTTTCATACATAGTAAAGTGGCAGACAATATCCTAAAGTCTATTCTGTACAGATTTATCAGCCAAAGACTTGTTGCTGAAAAATAAGGCAAACTTGGGCACCATAGGAAAGCATTGCCAGTAAGATGGTTAGGATATTTTTCTCCAAGTTGTTTTTTTTGCAAAACATGGTTTGTGTATTTTTTTTCTCTATTTTTCATGCTACCACTATGAAGAAAATACTAATAGTTTAAAAATACTTCAGAAGTGAAAAAAATACATGGAAGATTCAAGTCTAGAGAGACAGAGCTGACCCTGGGAACTATTCTTTTCTCCCATTTTGGAATGTTAAGACCTCAATACCATGAGTGGCGGAGGGGGGGAAGGTGAAGGAGGATGGGACCTTATTTCTTATTACCTAAGCAATTGGGTTAAAGATTACAGGAAAACAAGACAACATTTGCTTTTATATGAAAAGCCAAAGCAGACTTGGTTGAAAGAATTTGCAACACTAATTCACGTCTTTCTCATGCCTGGAATAACCTAAGGGCTGTTTAAATTGAATTGAACAATTAAATTAAAACATTGCCCTTTGTATACAAACATTTCAGCAGCTTTGAAATTGCTTGTAATCACAACTATTTCATCCAATAATCTTTAAGGGACAACTAGGTATCTGGTTCATTACATCACAGAGAGTAGTAATTTCCCATATATATCTCAAATCAGCTTCATTTTGTTGACACAGTTTAATCAATATTGTGTTTCTTGTTATTTATTTCCTTCTGTGAGAGTTGATCTTTTTCAACAGGGCTAACTCAGGCATCTTTCATTTTTTTGTCAATTTATAGAAAAAACTAAATATGTTTTGTTAAAAAAAAAGTCTTTCTGACACTGCCAAATTTCTTGTGGAATGGCAAATATTCAGCTGCAGTTATTTTTTTATTTATATTCATGTTTAAAAAAAAACCAGAAACAACAACACAATATATACCAAAAATGCACAAAGCCTTACTTTATGTCAGGTCTTGTAAAACTCTGTATATTTTGAGATATGATGCATAGCCATTATTTGGCAAGCAAATACAACTTTAATTTAGTAGCCTCAAAGCTTTTTGGTAATCTCTGAAAATCTCTGCCTGTTGTAAGACATGCATAGAATTAATGTTTTACCTGCAAAAACTGCATTTCCAAGCACCAGGCAAACACTACCCAGTTTCCTAACATAACAGAGCTTATATTTTCACATTCATTGTCAGTGAAACAGGCCTCATCTAGCCCTTTTTGTGATTTTCTGTTCCCTTTTGTTAGAAAGCAGCTCTAGTATTATTATTCTGTTAACTGCACCTCCTGATTTTGCCTTTTTTTTTCTACCAGGGCTGATAATTGTTGTCTCTGTAAACAGATTAGACTTCCATGTTTTTCCTACAAAACCTGAATAATAAGCTTCCAAAACTCTCCAGTTCTTTAAACAATTTAGAAAGTCATTTGGATCAGGACCACTGGACCACTGTTCTATAATGATCATTAGTCTATGTACCTGTTTTCTTCAGTTAGGTTTTCAGGAACTCTCATAAAGGACACCACAGAACAGGTTCCACAGAGGGAAAATGTGTACAAATATAAAGATCTAAGGCAGGCATGGGGAAGAGAGATAGGACAACTTGAAGCCACACTTGGCTTTCCTGCTGAAGAAGTGGAGACAGCTGTTTAGGCAGAGATCAACATAACTGAGCTACTAGGTCCTGGTCGCTGAAAATTTGTATGTGTGTGTATGCTGGTCTGCCTCAGCTGTCATGGAGCTCCTTGAAAACAAACTAATGATCCATTAAAACTTCCACTTAGGTAAATAATTATCACATCTTCTTTTACAAATGAGTAAATAAAGATAGTAAATAAATAGCTGGTCTGAAACCACAGAGAAAAATCAGTAGTTCCAGAAACAGAGTACCAGTTTCCATGTTTACATATCCTCTTTAAAGAGTTTCTATCCCACTTTACTTTTTGGTTTAGATTACAGATTAGCCTTTTACTTTTTGCAGCTGCATATTTAGCTCAGTTTCACAGAAGAAGCTCACAAGAAAACACAATGATATGTATACATTGTAGAGTATTATTCAGCATAGAGATCCCTGAGCTGCATCCAGAAGAAGCAGCAGGACAAGCACATCATACAAAGTAATCTGCAGGTAGAGTAGAAGGAAACTCAAAAGGAATTGTCACTGCAGAGGTCAGGTTTTGAAACACAAGCATCTTCCCAGTACTGCCTGATACAGGCAATAAGTAGTTCCATTACCAGGTTCACATCTAGCTTTATACTGATGTTCCATCCCAAATTATTTATACTACGGCAGTACGGTGCCTTAGATCACCTTTCATGCTACTTAATTACATCCACATGTTCCAGAGGCCCAACACAGGCTTCAGACCCACCACTGATCAATCTTTCTGAAAAGACAGGCATGGTGAGGAGCACAGAGGAGCTGCTAAGCAAGCTGCTGCAGCAGCAGGATGGATTGACACCCTGGGCTACTATGGGGGAACTGAAAACAGTGCTGCTCAGCCACAAAGGTTTGGTTAAGGAAGAGCAGCACGAAAGAAAATAGTGTAAAAGTGATGCTTTTGAAAAAGAACAACTTTATTTTTGAGAAAGACCAACTCTCAGCAGTACGTTATGGTCAAGCAGAAAGTAAATATAATTCAATTACTTAAATAATTTATCAGTAAAATATGACCTGACAAAATTCTTGACAAAAAAAGGCTGTTTGATAAGGATAGCTACACAATATCATGTGGCACATAGCAATGGAAATGCATAATCTTTAAAAACAAACAATAGGTCACACTTGAGGGCAGTTCACTTAAGAAAGAAAAGCAAACTTTCTTCCTCCCTGTGAAAAAGAATAAAAGGCAACTTCTCTCCATCCTTTCTTCATTTGTGTAATGCAGAATCAAGAAAAATTACAGTTATACTTTCCACATTCCATGTCTCTCTCATAAATGAAAATTTCATATGAAAAAGAAAGATATTTATGTCTCTCTTTGGAGGTTGTTGTACCACCTTTTCAAAGCACTGATGCACTGAATTGAGTTAGGAGTTTGATCAGA
Organism: Euphonia xanthogaster; assembly: GCA_034509185.1. Taxonomy (NCBI): domain Eukaryota; kingdom Metazoa; phylum Chordata; class Aves; order Passeriformes; family Fringillidae; genus Euphonia; species Euphonia xanthogaster. The sequence goes on along the minus strand of JAYDZK010000202.1, from coordinate 36,750,680 downwards.
GAGTTTGTCAAATAAAACTAGCTATTGGGGCAGGCCAGGAAAAGAAGTTGTAAAGAGGCATAGCAGAATGATTAGAGCAAAACCTAAAAAACTGAAAAGCACACTGATATGCAGAATTGAAACATTCACAGAAGCCAGCCATACAGCTGCTCTTTCAAAGATTATCTCATTTTAGGGACTTAATATACTATCATATGTCTATATATTTAGGCAATATTGATCTGTGAATTTGAATAAATTGCATTTCATATTTCACTTCATCTGTCCATGGTTTTTGTTTGTGCTTTTATTACATTGCCCACCCTAATACATTCCAAGGTCTTGAAAAGATTTTCGGTAGACAACCACAAAAATATCTGGTAACTCATAAAAAAAGGCTTAATATATTTTTTACTGTAAAAATAAAAAGAACATATACACACATTCAGAAACAACTCTTCCAGATGACAGTTTAAAGGCTTTGCCAAATGTAGTTAAGGAGCACTGATAAATTAACATGAAAATGACTGTATATGGCACAGTATGTTTTCTGTTTAGTGGATTAACAGACAACTTTAGCCTATAAGTGTTCTCTGTGCTATATACACATCAAATCAGCACTAAAAATACAACTTCTGTAACTTTAACTTCAGCTCCCAGATAAACAAGACTCCTTTAACATGACAGCTATAAGCATTCATGAGAAAATATCTCTTTTCAGCAGTCATGTAACAGAAGCCATATGCAGAGACACATACCAGCAACAGATAAAAATCTTACTATACTGAACTCAATTTCCCCACGACACAGTTTTGCTCAATGTTCCACCACATCAGAACCACTACTCATGTTTCTCACATGGTAAAATCATGCATGTATGGATGTGACTTCATTTGATCCCAAGTATAATCACAAGAGCATTGAGCAAACTCCAGTGGGGAGTGCACACTTGGAGAAAAACTTTTATTGAAGAACTTTTACTAAGAACTCAGGGAGAGTGGAGTTTGAAAACATCCCTCCTTCATGGCAAACATGTAAAGTGCATTTAAATTAAGCAATAAAATTCATCAAACCTCTGTAGTTTATCACATTGCTACCCACAGTCCTCTTTTTGTTACTGTGTCACTGTTTTACTGCCAATGTTCACATACTGTTACACTGAATTGAATATTTGAAATGCCTAAGACTTTGTAGCATTAAACTTTAGTAGTATTTTGTAGTATTAAAGCCTTTTGAAGTATTAAACATATTTTGCTCAACACTTCAATAAGACAGCCCTAAAGAAGGGAGAATGCCAGATAAAGAAGTCAGCTCTTGGCAGAATTCAACTCCTGTAAGTCTTCAAAGAAAGGGCAGTCTCTGAAGACAATGGATTGGGCAAGCAGTTTTTAGCATGCCATTAAGCCAAAAAAAGTCCAGATCAAAAGTGGAAGCAGATTGGGCTGTCTCTCTGAAAACAATACTTTACATGCCATAGCGTTTCTCCAATATAATTTTGACTTGGCTAGAGCATTACTTTGGGTTTTCTTTAGCAGACCTTCTTTGAAAGGTGGGAATTTCTGAAGCACAGACTTCAGTTGTGAGTCATTTCTATTGTTTCCTTTAAATTTTCTCACCAGCTCATCCTGCACCACTTCCCTTGTTCTCATGAATGAACAACAGTAATGGAAATGTATCCATTGGTAAGAAAGACTGAGAAAACTATTGTGATAGATTCTCAAATGTCTTGACAACAAAAAGTTAACAGTTAATTCTAGTTGCTGATTTTAGGGCTGATGTAGAAATTAAGAACTTAATATGAACTCCTTTACTATGAACTTATTTCATCTTTGGAGCCATGAAACTCCTTAAGAGCAAAAAAAATTCATCCATCTTGTGCAACTTTGTTTTATGATCCATTACTGTAAAAAGGAAGGGGATGTGATTTTAATCTTAAAATAATATCCCATTTGTGTAAAGGCAATGCATCATCAAAGCTTATTTTCCCCACAGCATCTCTGTACATCAGCACAAGGGAAAAAAATAAAAAGTTTTTACATACCATGAAGTCTTACCTCCTTTCGAGATTAATGAGCACTAGTCTATGCACATTAAGAGGTCACTAGACCCCATCTGTTGCGCAATAGCCAGGCATGCTGGGATAAGTGAAGGAGACTGAAAAGCTTCATTTTCCCTCTATAAGTCACTGCATACAAGCTCTGTATTGTTATGTTGTTATGCCCTTGGAACTCCCTTTGACATCAGTGCAAATTCTGAGAATGACATGAGTGTGGTACTGCCACATCAGGTGCTGCCAAGTGCTGCTTTCCTGCAACAAGTTCCCCCAGTTATGTGGTCTCTCCTAGTATTGGGACCAAAAGTTAAAAACCAAACAACCAGAAAAAAACCCCTGAAAATAAGGGGAACAGTCTAGTTTTACTAAAGACATGCAAGTTTTAACAAGTTGTACCCTAGACTTCATTTTACTCAGCTACCAAGGAGGACAGCAGAGGCCAAGAACTTTCCAGTTGCCCTTTCATGAAGGAGCACTACAACACAAACTCTGACTAAACAGACACCTACTGAAATTTCTGTTTCACCGTAACTACCAAAGCCGTAAAACACAACCACAAATATTAACATTTCTCACCTGCCAAGATTATAAATATATGGTATTTAGGAAACAGCCTTCTGATATTATTATCTAGCTTCTCATTTGCTGCACTTTTTATCCATGAAAACTGCCTCGAAAACCTATTTTCTCTCGATGTTAAACTATATGAGCAAAGTCCCCCTCTGCCGTGTGTTACATTGCCATCTAGTGACACATGGTAAGGGTATTTTATGCTGATAAACTATTCTCAATCACTTTTCCCTAACGAAATTTTACTCAGTGTATTAGCTTAAAGGATTATTCAAATCCTTAATGCAGTCTAATAGGAAAGGAAATTTTATTATTTGATTGTTTTTAGAATATTTCTCACTGTGTGTTTGCTCTTCCGTAATTAGCTCTTCAGCAGTCTTGCTGGTACCTTCTAATATTGTTAATGGAAAAGACCTTTATACTAGTAGGAAGTGGGAGTATTTTCTCTTTCAGAGAGAGATCACGCAGGACTGTTTGCATGGCTACAGATCTTGCTGTTAGTGCTCTGAATAATTATATTAATAATTTTACTGGTTTTACATTTTAAATTGAACCTTCTCCTGATGCACATCTTACATGCCATCACCTTATCAATACCAGGTGCTTTCAAAACCATAAATATAAGAACTGACAGCTTAAATTAAGTTAGGCTTAAGCCAAAAATGAATGGGCTTGTGCTGAAGATGAGAAACATACCTGTGCTGTTGGGTTACAGCCTTCTCTCAAGCAGAGGGTCAGATAAACCAGGGTGTCACTGGCTCACCTCACTGTGACACTGCAAATCCCCTGGAACAGGTACAAGATGTCCCAGCACCATCTTGCTAACATAATAAATGCTCTAGAGGGACACAGTCAAACCCCAAACTGACAACAGCCTTGGCAGGGTCCTTCCCTTCAGCTTTACAAGGCCTGTGGTGTGCACCCCAGCCCTGGGGAGCTTGCACTGCACTGCCTCCGGCTACTCTCATAACACCTAAAAATCCAAATGAGGACATTGCCAGAGAGCCTTATCATAGTTTGCACAAAGAATTGGTTGACAGAGTTAACTTTACCTGTCTGTAGTGGATTATACCAAACAATCTTTGAATTGTTGCTACTCTCCAGGAGCTATTTTGTGCACAACAGCAAGTTTGGATGCCCTGAGCTGCTTTTGGACTTTGCCACTGAAGGTGACCATTTCATTGAACTTCTTGCAATTCAGAACAGAATGAATGAAGCCCAAATGAGAAGAGTCTTGCCTCTGGCAAGAAAGTGATGCTGACCAGCTCAGGCTGCTAAGTCTAGTGATGAGACTGATTGTCCATCTGACTAATTCCAGACTCTCTGATTCTCTCTGCCTGAATGAAGGAGCAGTTTCATGCCATTCATTCACAGAAAACTGTTGGATCAGCAAGCTCTTCAAAATTACTTGGCCCCAACCCTTGAGTTGGGCCAAGAAAGATGGAAAAATTGTGTGAGATTTTCTTTCAATACTTTTACACGAAGTCATCCTGTTTCATACCTTATCTGACACTTTCAACCTGTGTCACTTTCAAAGTGGTTTATGAACCCTGTTGATTCCTATTTATAGCGGATATCACCTCTGTCTTTCCCTTTTGTTTTGGATCAAAAATACTTTCCCAGTGCTTGTGCATAAAGGAAAATCCCACAACATTCTGGAACAGGTATAAAACCAAAAGGTCCCTGATAAATGTAGTAGTCCTTTATTTCTCATATATACAGAATACAATATTTTCTTACAGCGCTTATTTTGACCCTTTATACTTGGAGTGGCTAAATTTGGTAGGGAGAAGATAAAAATAGTTGGTTGTTTCTGATATAGGGGGAACTGCAGAGGCAGCAAGTCTCATGTCATGCTCATGCTTTCTGTTGTTTTTAACCATGGCTGCTTTGAGACCGTCATTACTGCAGCACTAGCAACTGACTTGTATCTTGTCTCCTTGAGGAGCAGCTGTTCCCACTTAGCAGGGGTAGATGCTCAGAACACAGACACTTACCTTAAAGAACGGGGTCACTGCGGTTATCTGTATAGAAATACCACCCCACTTCAAAGGACAGCTACTCCTGCTCCACTGCTCAAATATTTACAACAAATATTTTTGTTTTCTGTATGAAACATATAACAGGTAACAAATGCACTGAAAATTGCCTTAAACATATTCACAACAGTGTAGCTTCAGAAAGAAGATGATGTTGCCCAGACTTCATTCCCTATAGCAATCTCTACCCATACTACTTAAAGTTGGAAAGTTTGATTTATACTTGCAATGAATTAGGTTTCAAAATGCTTGTGAGGCAACCAACCATCACTCCCTATATAGTTTAAAGCTCATCTGCATCTGTCATCTGCAGCTTTTTTTTTTTGGCCCATGAAAGATCTGTAGAGGACCCAAGAATAACATCCCAGAGTCCCGAGTCTGTCACAGATTTTAACTGTAAAGATTTTTTTCATTTACAACAGATGACGGCAAATCCCACCCCAGGGATGAGATTCCCAGGGATAAACTAAACAGCACTCTCTTAAATGTCACCAGACACTTACTGCCTAGAGAACCCAATTGCAAGGATGTCACTTGTGTACACATATACATAATTGACTCATCTTTTTTTACTGTATTATACATGACATTCATAAATATGTCAAATATTAAAAAAAAACTACATTAAGACCACCACTGTCTAAATCCAAACACTCTGAAAATTCCTTTAAATTAAAATCTCTCAATTCGAATAGGTAAAAAACCTCCATAATGGCATTATATACCTAAACTTAGAATCCAAATATCTTATATATCCTACTCTGAAAATGAACATTTCTCACTCCCCATTGTTTTGCAAAGTGAATGCCTGACATCTGCTGGTAAATATACAAACTGCATATTGTCTTTGGTTTTTAGACTAAGGAAGATGTTTTAGAATATGTAATTTATTCAAAGAAAAGATTAAAATTATCATGATCATAACATAATGAGATTTCAAAACCGAACTTCATCAATATTGCTTATACTTGTTAGACTCGAGATAGTTTCTTAGATTTTCCTACAACATTTCCCTGCAGGAATGATCAAATCCAATCCTCAAAAAACCAACATGAAAACCAATCATTTTTCTTCAACATGATTTCTGTTTATGTTATTTTTACTATACTAAATTAGCAAGAGCAATTTTAGTGCTATTACACTGCCATTTTGTTTAGATTGAACATTCTTCAAAAAGCTATTTCTACACTATTCTGTAATATTTCAGTCATGCCACCAAAAACATAATTGCTGGTTAAAACAACTGGAATACCCATTAAAATACTGACTTATAAAAGTCCAGTCTGTGACAAGGGATACAAAACATGTTTTTTTTAAGACTTCTCAAAACCCAGGAAAGATATGGGAGAAAATAAAGGATATTTCTCTAGAAAAAGCAGCAGAGAGCACTGCCCTAGAATTGATCAAATGAAGGCTTTCAGTTTTTCACCCTCTCATGTATTGCTCAACTCTTTTTCTAAAATCTGAGGAATTTTTAGTATGGATGATTAGGACTCGATATTTATGATGCACCTTTGTAACACAATGTCTTGCTGAAACACAAATCAGAAACTAATTTTGTGCACAAATGGGTGAGCATATCACAATTAAAATAATCTTGCTGGATCACAAGCAGAAATCAGGAAGGAAAGAATATACCCAGGAAAATTAAAAACTAAAATATTGTATGAATTTTTTAATATGAAGTAATATGAAAGTGGTAAAAAAACTGAAGTATTTTTTGACAAAATTTAAAAGGGGAAAAAAATTCCAAAGTTAACAAAAGACCTTTACTTGAACCCTATATGGATATGAAAAAGCAGCTTCCCTCTGTCCCCACAAAAACAATCAAGTATAATTAAAACTTGGTACAGTTTCTCTTGAATCCCTATATCATAATGTGCATTTCTGGTGTTGAACAACATAAACACTACACTTTGCTACTCTACCACAAAAAAGGGAGCACAATAGAACTACCATAAATTTAATGGCAAATGTACATCAGTTTTCTGAAAGCAAACCATCCACAATTCTCTTTGAGAGAAGGTAAACAATAAATTAAAAAAAAAAAAAGAGAGAGTTTAAAAATTACAAAATTAATTAAAATCCAAGCCATCAAAAACCTTCACTTTGGATCCAGGAAAACAAGTCATTTACACCTCATATAGCTCCCCAGGGAAAGGGTTAAATTTGTGTTGAAGTGGCCAGATAAATTTCACTGTTTGATGCTGGTTCCTCTGAAATACAAGCAGCACTGAAATAAAAATTGCTGAAGTTCCCTGGAGCTGACCAGTTCTTGAAAGGCTACACTGAACAACAGGTACACACATATAGCATAAATATTTATTGGATCTCCCTGAAAGTATAACAGCCTGTTATGGAAGTTCCCCATTCTTTGTTTTCTTTAATACTAAAAACTTTGAATTTCATAGTAGTGGGAAATTCGCACCCTGGGATCAGGAGAGCACTAAAAGAGACATCACTACCAAACCCGTGACATTACTATTATGCCAACTATCCAGAAAGAAAGAAACAAACCCAGACATCTGAAGACACCCACTGGCTTTGATGAATATTGATGTATTCTTACACAGGTCATCTCACTTTGAGGAGTGGCCTACTGTCCATGCTGAGCATGTCAGCATCTGCTTTACAAGTTTCTGATTAATAATTTATTAAAGTGATGGACAGGGAAAAAAGATACTCATCTAGTCAAAGGCTCTACCTATACCCTATTAAGTAAAAAAAAAATTATTAACTGAAAAAACAAATCCTAAGGAGATACTCCTTTTTAGGAGAGACACTTGATAATACAGAGAGGTGACAACTAGGCAAAGCTCACTGCTCATGTGGATAAAAGCTTGTGAAATGAGGCAGTCATTACAGTGAGCTCAGATAACATATCTGATGAGATATATAACATTTAAGTTATTTCATTACAGCATTAAACCATACAAGACATTTTCCTTTTAAATCTTAACATTTGAAAATATGAAGAACCCCAGAAAACAGTCCTTAAGAAGAAGAATGTTAATGCTGGTTGTTGCCACCTGTGCAGTTAGAATGTAGGCACCAGTATCCTTCTCTCTTTCTTACTATACTAATTCCTAAAGCAAAATGTCAATGAACAAGTAATAGTCAACGAGCAATGGGGACTAGAAAAGCAGGGAAGAGAAAGAAACCCTTGCCTGCTCTTTCTTTCAGAACTAAGAGAGAGAAAGAAAGAAAACATGAAGACGTTTACCTTCTAGAAATAAAAGTAAAGTAAAAAAACCCAAAAATCAACAAACAAAAAAAAAAGCAACACCACCAAACAACAAAATGCAAAACCCAAAAATACTTCAGCAGCCACAGTCTCAACACTGTTACTTCCAAATCACAGTTAAACTAGTTTTATCTCAATCTTCAGTTACAATGTTACACAAAGACCTCTGTCTGGCTCTCACAACTACATCTAACACCAACTGTTCTTAAGCGTAAATATTTTTACATTTCAACTCAGGAATTAGTGCTTGGCTTATCTTCTTTACCCATCTCATAGCTTCTACCACCACACTCTGAAACCTCATCTGTGTATCAAATCCAAAAAATTCCCTTCAGCATGAGCACATGGGACCATAGCAGTCTCTTGGAAAACAAAAGCAAACCCTGTCAAAGCAAGAAGAAACACTGAGCAAGGAGGCAGACTGAATGAATAGCACTGTACCTGCTGCGCATGTTGTAACACAAAAGCAAAACTCCACACGTGGCATCCACATCCTAGCTCTGCCAGAGGCCTGCCCAATTAAGAGATCTCAATTATCCCTTCTGGTTACCAACCACCTGGGCAGCCAGCTGGTGGAACCTGTGGTGGGTTTATCACATGCCACACAGGCAATTCTAGTTAACCCAGGATACTGTTTTG
>JAYDZK010000202.1:36703961-36725695 GCA_034509185.1 Euphonia xanthogaster | reverse complement strand
ATACCAAAAGCATAGCTCCTGTGGTACCACAATCCTAAGAGGTTGAGTTAGTCGCCACAGAGGGAATCTGCGTTCTGTAGACATGGTTGTCAATGAAAGAAATTGCTTGGACCCAAGAAAGGAACTGTAAAAAGGGAAAGAGGTGCAAAATGAGGAGATTCTTCCCAAGATTCACTGATACACCTGTGTCAGTATGTAAGGCTGTAAAAATTATGCCTAAGGAGCCTTAAGAAGAGGCAGCGTGTATGTGCATTTTGACATTGACATTACTCTCCCCTCATAGTTTGCTATGAGTTTTTCCAGGGAGTCATTTGCCTTGTCACAGAATGGGTTGTAGGGGGTGAGTGTGAATGGTTTTTTCATTGTAAAGTCCAACAAGGTTGGTTTTAACTTATTAACAGTTGAAATTGCCAGATTTTGAACTGAGGAGTGTACCAGTACATATTCTTTCCCGTTGATTTCCAGCAAGGGAGAGAGAGGGGCAGGAACCTTTAGCTGAGGAATGGAATGGGCAGCTGGAGGTGGTAACTTTTTAAACTTCTGGGGGGCCAGATTTGCTAGAGTTCGTCTGTCAGCAGGCTGTGTGTGCCTGCTGTCTGACACGTTTCTGGGTTTAGTAATGTCTCTAAGTACACACATGACTTATTTTGGAATCTTCTGTAATACTCTTAATAGTTGAGTTATGTTAGGTATCTAAAGAGGACTGCAACAAATACTGTAAATAAACTTACTATGTTTCTACCAAAACTCAGATTGAATTTACTTGTAAGCTTGTTGGTCATACCTACTTCCCTTCTGGGTAGAACTTTGCTGTCAGTGGTTAGATGGACTGGTTAAGCAGATCAAGCCTGTTCATGTGATAATGTGACAGGAGAATTGGCTGATACCAGACTTGTAGCTGGAGGGGAATCTATCCCCATTACGAGAAGTGACTGTCCAGTGGTGTATAACAAAGGGGTACAGATTTAACATTTCTATGTTATTTTTTCAAGAATTGAGAAAGTTAGAAAACTAGAATTTTATGATCACATAAGTATCTGAGTTACTTTTGATGCATTTAAATGCATGTTATATGGAGAATGTCTGTTATGTGCAGAGATACTGATTGATATTTAATCCCTAACCAGTAATTCCATTCTCTGGAAATCCAGACATACAAGTCTGTATGCTAGAATTATTTTCTAACATAGGAGTGGTATTTTCAATTACTAGAAAAGGCAAAACACCTCAATGAAACCATTTTTAACACTTTAAGAGCTAGTAGAATAAAGAGTCTTTTTCATTATGTTAGAAATGAAAGGTTGCATCATTCATGTACTCAAATAACTTGATTTGTATAGAGCCTAAACTGTGTCAGAGCAATGATTTTAGTACACTGGACAAAAAAAGTACCACCGTACCACCCAAAGGCATAAATTTGAACTTTCTAGAGCAGTTCAAGAACTGATAGAAATAATGTGCTACACCAAAATATAGAGAGAAAGTATATATGTAACAAAGCCTTTGTAAATTTTTGTGCATTAAAGCTCTTTTAAAGGAACTTTTGTGCTTCATTATTAGAGAAGGCAAATGGTGTCTAAAGATGTAACTTTTAAGTAGAATGGATGTCAAAAGCCGGAGCTCTACTATGAGAAGTGTTTTAAGACACTCTCAGTTTTCCGTGTTGTGCCACTAAAGATGTCATTGCATTGCATTTTGAAACAGACTTTTGGTTCAAGTCTTTGGCTGGGTTATCAGGCTATTAGCAGGGATTATGAGAACTCCAGAAATCTGAATGAAACTAACTTTGGTTATGAGTTGTAACTTCATGTTGTATGATTTGTATAGATCCTGGGTAGATATGGCATTCAGGAAGAAATCTGTAAAAAGGAGATATGAGCCTTTCATTTCTTAGGTTTCCAGTGTTGTATCTGTTGTAATTGGCAACACAGCTCTCAGGTTATTGTGCTGATAGTATGGCTTTGTCATGATGCTCAAGTAATTCTGTAGAATTCTTAAGGATAGCAATGGGATGCAGTGAAAAAGCAGTTCAGATCTAAACCAGGTTTCCTCTTTTCTGGATGAAAAAGTTTGTGTTCTCTCATATTTTGTCTTTTCATTCCCCCAAAACAGTAGCACACAGTCTGTACTTCAGCCACCTCTTCTCTTCATATTTTATGAAGAGTAGTATTTGGGTTGTACTAATGGGCTTGAGCTCCTGTTTAGAAAAGGACACAGCAGCTTCTTGGTGTTTCCAGTCACTCCAGCTTCTGAATTTCTTCAGGTAAATATGACTTGTTTGGGTTTATTTTCTGTGCCTTAGCATAAATGCATCATATCCTTAACTTAAGAATGATAGTAATGAAAAGAACATTAAAGACTTTTTGAAGACTGTTTTATGGTATGTATGCCTTTTTTTGTCTTCAATCCGATGTTAAGGTAACATTTTGAATAATGAGGAAATAAATTTTAAAATAGTTCCTTTGAGTCTAGGTTTCTCCAGTTCAAATGCTTTGAATATAAAATAGTAGAAAAAATATTGCTGAATGTAGATTAAAGAGGAAATGACATAACATTCAGTAGCTTTAGGTAAGTAGGTAAAATTTTGAAGATTAGCATCTCATACACTCATTAAAATACAAGTCAGCTGGTGACTAAGCAGGTAATTTTTCATGCTGAGTTAGACACTTCTTTTTCAGTAGCTCATGCTTCTCTTCTTTTGAGTCCTTCATGAAAAATTTTATGCTTACATCAGAAACTCAGTACTAAAACATTATTAAATACCTAGTTAGTTACTCTTTTCACCAGGATATCGGAGCTTTTTTTTTAACAGCAATGAAGTTATCTTCAGAATAGTCCCCATTTTACTAGTGAGGAAATAAGGCCAAGAAATTTCATTCCCAAAAGTCAAAACTACATGGGAAATGCGAATATCCAGATAAAGCCACTGCTCTTTTTAAGTGTTTTGATATCATTATAGTGTTGTACATTTGTTACATATGGTGCATTTCCATTTGGAATGTCTCATTATTCTCAAGTGCTGCAAAATATTGCCATGCAATAGGAAATGTGGGATACTTGCATCCCAATTTTTTACAGTCCTTCATGTCATCTCATTGACTGCCAGATCCTTCATTTATTTACCTATGCTTCTATTTTCTGATTTCCATTACAACACCTGTAGCTTTGTGTTTCTGGTTTTCCCAGTCTGCATGGGCTTCCTCTCAGCTATTCTGTGTTCAGATCTCAGCATTCACATTGTGGGCATTAACTTCTAAGCAGTTGCTCAGCTTTCATGACTGGGTGCCTCATAGCATGGCTTTGCCAAAAAGCTGTAATGGTAATTTCTGTAGCCCTTTAGAACCCTTAGATTAGGATAGACTTGGTTCTGTGCAGCTGGGAGAGTTTCCAGCTAAGCTGGCACATAAGAGTTACAGAGCTCTAAAAAAAGAGAAAATATTATGAGATTAATTTTGCCAGCTTCTGGTGAGTATGTGTGAACTGAAATTCTCAAAACTCATGATTTCATGTAGCTTTTCATCCTTATGTAGTTTATTACTGATGAGGCAGATTTTTGAAAGGATGCAAGGCAAGTTTTGGTACAGGAATAACCTTCCTGTTCAATTTTCGTCTTGTTCCTAAAAGTGGTTTTACAAATCCGTGAGGTTATTTGGAACATCGCTTACAAAATACTGAATGCATATTAGCCTTTTTATTGCAGTTTTAAATTTACTTTTTTTAAACCTCAAAAGAAAAAAATAACTTGAAAAAAAAGATCTAGAAATTGAGAGATTTATTTTGTGATTTATCTACTGCAGTTATAAGAAGCAAGAAACAGTATTGTAAGGGGAAGATGAATTCTGAGCACTGTTAAGTCCTGCTGTTATTTATGGTAATTGCTATTTGGAGTTTTGCCTCTAAAAAGAAAGATTATTTTGTTCGTTAACAAAATATGGGAGAAGTCCAGATGAGAAAGCAGGTACTAGATGGCATAACATGAAAAAAGGAAAAAAGGGTCAGGTAGAACACTGTAAGGAAGAAAAAGCTTTCTGTAACATAATTATGGCTTTTCCTTGTACTGCATGGTAAATTTGTGAAATGGCTCCATAAGATGGCTGGAGAATTCTGTGGACTGATCAAGGTAAGCTTAGTAATACTAGTACAGATATGGGAGAAGTAAGAAATTCCAGTATTGGGTGTGTTACTAAGGAAAATACCATTTCTATTAATGATTGAAACAGAACTTGGCAGTGGTAGCTCAGATCATAATGCCTTTTATACTTGTGGAAAACATGACACCTCAATTCAGTGTCGGATAACAATGTACCAAATATAAAAAGGGATTTTCATTTGGCATTTTAAGTACTCATTCCCGCTTCTAAGAATGGTATGAGGAAGGCAGTTCCTATTCTGGCTGGATGAGAAAATGTCTATAAATGAAATTTGGTAAAAATTTGTGTATTTTTTTTACTAACTAATATAGTTTACAGTGTAATCTCCTTTTTAATGGCCTTTTCTAGTTATGATTGACTTTTAAGTGGATGAAATTTTTTCAAAGAAAAATACCCATTGCCTGTTTCTCTCAAGATAAGCACAATTCAATTCCTGTCTGTCAAAAATTTTAATAATTTCCAAGAACATTTTCACTTACCATTGTCTTTTCTTCATTTGTATGGGTTTTTCTGAATTTAGTTTCCAGAAATCATTATAGCTTCTTACTCTAATAAATTACTCAGAGAATCAGATGGTAAGAGGTGCATTATTGTTTCCACTTTCCTTTCAGAAATATGGTTTTGTATTATAGTGCTTCATATCTGCTATTCTGTTCATTGAAGTCAGGGTGATCTGTGGATGCAGTGACATTTGGATCATACCCTTTTATCCTAATGGACTGCTGCCAACATTCTAAAATGTTTTTTTTTTTTTCTAATCACCAAACGAGAATCCAGGGTAGAATAGAAAGGTTTAGGATTACTTTGGGTAGAGCATTTTAATTCGGGACACTGTTTTTTAATTTAGAAGGAAGTATAAAAGTTTAGAATAGGGCCCTTTCTTGTGCTGCCGTGATTCTTTACTTTAGGATTATAGTTCACTTACAAATCTGGTTCTCTCATGCAGCTCCTCAGTTTGTATCATGTTGCAACTCAGCAATTTACTGAGCAATTACTCACACTAATGGAACAACTTGTGAGTGACTGCTGATGACTGTGAGTAATAGCTTATGATACAAAAGCAAATTAATTCTTAAAAAATTGGAGGAATTTAGATTCCCCTCTCTAAAACTGGCCAACAAATAAAGGCTGTCATGTCATATGATGCAGCACAATGAAATACATATCATAACTATTAGAAATTTTCCATGTTGAAATTTTACCATTGCATTTTAATTAATTTAATTTTAGGTGCTCCAGGTCTTATGGATAAAAATACCTAGATGTTTGACTCGTATCACCTAGTCTGAATACTGTTTTTTGTGCAGTGCTAAAGTCTTTGTATACTAGGTACTTTCATTCAGCCTGAGCAAGATAATGGGACTGTCAAAGCTGGTATATAATAAATCTCTGTTTATTTATTAATATGTACTTGAATTATTTACTGATATGATTCTAGTTTTTTAAGGAAAGAATATTAGTCTGACATAAAATGAAATATCAGAAAACAGCAATTGTACTTAAGCAGCAGGAGAACATATTTTAGCAAAAAGAGGTTATCTGCGTTATGTGATTTAGTACATGAATTTATAATAATAATTATAGTATAGGAGTTTATAATAATACTTTTGAAAATGTATTTTAAACATGTAAATAAATGAATTAGAAATGCAGAATTTGGAATGCAACAGACCTTTTAAGTGGAACAAGTACAATCCAGGATCTTGGAACCTGCTGTCCCACATGAATATCACTGGGCTAGCAAGTGCGGTAGTGAACTCAGTACTATGTACAGTATAAATAATCGTCATATTTTGAGCAGCAGGCATCATGACCAGCTGATATTTTCTTTCCTCGGGACCAGTTGTTCCCAAGAGTGCATGGCTGGAGCCATATGATCTTATCAACACATTTGAGAGCCCGACCCAAACACTGGCAGAGGTTTTGCTGCAGCAATGACTGTCATAGAAGAAAGTCGCCCTTTTGCGCAGCAGTTATCCAATGTCTACTTTACTATACTTTCACTTTTTTGTTTTAAACTTTTTGTGAAGATCAGCCTTGCTATACTTAGTCATTTCTACATTGTGAAAGGAAACCGTAAGGAAGCAGCAAGGATAGCTGCTGAATTTTATGGAGTTCCTCAAGGACAAGGTATATTTGTACATACTCTGTTATCTCTACTGTTTGGGGATTTTGTTTTTCAGGTAATTACTTATCTGCTAGCCTCATTTACATTCATTTTTCCAAATGATTTGTGTGAGTGGGGTTTTTTTTCTGTACTTGTTGCTGTGTTTTTTATGTCCAAAATTATCTGTAGGAGTGTTGTTAGATTATGTGAGCTTTTTTTTCGGTTTTCTTTTTTTAAATTTTTTTTTTAAATTAATATTAAGTTCAGAATAAAACTCAAATATCACAGCTAGTTTTCTTTTCGGAGAGAGGCCTAGATTTAAGATGGCTGTGTATAAATAAGGTTGCCAAATAATTCCTAGTCCGAGACTATTTTCCCAATTGCTCCTAATGTTCCCCAGATTACCATGCATGGTTGAAATTTTCCATGTTTGGCATATGATTATTTTACACCACTCTAGTGAAACTAGTCGAAATATTTCTGAAAATTATGTCTTGATTAGGGTAAAATTTTCATGTAGTAATTTTTTTGAGAGGTACAGTCCTCATATACCTTGAATAAGTTGTCTCTTGGCACATAGCAGGGACCTTAGTAATGCTTTGTCAGGGCCAACTTTTGGGCATGTTTGTGGAAACCCTTCAGATCTTACTGGGTTGAAAGCTCTTGTGAAAATTCCTTTTTCTGTTCACGTAAGCAGAACTTTGGCAGAACTGTTACCCCAAGCTCATCTGTAGTGAGGTACCATTTTCATTCAGTTCTTCTTCTGCATTACAGAGCACTTTTTCTTCTAAATTGTGGCATGCTGGCACATGACTGAGCCCTGATTTTGCTCAGCTTGGGATCCCTGCTACCTCACTTGTCTTTTTTATTTTTCCTTGTATTCTGGGATGGCATCAAGCTGAGTTAGGCAGTGGAACAGGAAGACTTGTCTTGCCTCTTACTGCCTTTACCACTCATCCCTGGGTACCACAAATGTGAAAACATAGCCCAAGTTAAATGTAAAGGGAGAAATTATAGAAATAAGCCAGAAACAGTTTCAAACTCAAAAGATTTTTTCAGTCTTCAATGCTGAGACTAAAGCTAGATATTTTTTGTAGGGGTGTTAAAATTTGCAATCCAGAAAGAAAGGCTTAAATCCTAAAGTAGGAATTAGCTTACTTTGCAGAAGATTTACTTGAGATGGATTTGTATCATGTGTTTTCTGCACAAGCTCTGAAACACGGGGTTTTTACATCTGAGCCTGTTAATGGCACCACTTGAACTACTATGCATGTGTGTGTTTGTGTGTGAGTGCATGTGCAGATATAGATGTGGCAGGGTGTGGGCATGTATGTATATGCTCACTACAGTAGGAAGAGCACAGACGGGAATACTTGCAGAGAATGGGGAAGGCCTTACTTGGAGTCAAGAATTTTTTGCCACAAGCTGCTTGCTAGCTCTAAGGCAGCTCTTTATGGGAAGACTAACACACGAGCTGGGCACAGAAGGAAAGAGACTTAGGAGGAACTGCAGTGAAAGGAGTAACATGCATGAGGCTGGAGAGTAAAATAGTGTTTATGGTGTTACCTGTTGCTGAATCCAGGAATCTGTAATTCAGGCATTTGTCAAAAGTCTCATACCTAAAGAAATTTTAAGCATTAAGTATTACTAAGCATTCTAGTAGCTGGCCAATGCAAAAGGTGAAAATCTATCACTCTTGCAGGTTTTGGTCAGGTAGCAGAGGTTTTTCTTGATTTAAGGATCAAAGACATGGTAGATTTTCTAGTTTTCTTCTTGTTTTATTAAAAGAAAATTATTATTGCAACTATTTTGTTCTTAAGTTGGACTTTTTACAATTCAACATAAGTGTGCCTTCATTTTTCACTGTCCAGCTTGCAGTGATTGGTTCTGGATTTGTAACAGTTGTAAGCACATGTTCAGGTAGTGTTACAGAATCTACTATTCATTCGTTTGTTGTGACTAACAGCAGCAATCCTTGCTCTTAGGGATGCAAATAATCTCTCTTCAGGATCATTATTTTATCTTATCTTTTCTATACTTTCGTTCTATGTCTGTGGAAAGAGGCATGCTAGTGTCTGAACTCACAATATGTTGTGGGATTTGATTTTTTGGTGTTGGTGAAACACAGGGATGCCTCAGTTTCATGTAATACATGTAACAAAATATCCTGCCAAAAGTGATATCTAAAAGATGTAAAATAAGTAACATGAAGCATGAAACTGCTTGAAACATACATTGTAAAATTAAATACTGAGTATCCTCCTAATTAATGATCCATTCTGTGTTTTTTCTCAGGTAGTAGAGAAACCTTGGCAGAAAAAACACAGCACAAAGAACCACCAAGATAGATAATTAGCCTAGCAGTTATCATTAGCTAATTGAAGTTTATAGTGTTTCAATACGTAATTCAAATTAGAGGAAATGTTTCTTTTTATTTTCTAGTTTTAACCTGATTAAATACTCTCAAAATTCTGTTAGGAATGGTATTTTAGGTTTTCTTTTAATAACAAAAGATTACTTGTTGCTGTTATGATGGCTTGGCTAGGACAGAGTGCTATAATTTTGAAGAAAAAAGAACCTTTGTAAATAATGTGCTACTAGGCACAGGCATTATTTCATAATTTCTAAACTGACCCCTTGAGTTAAAATAAGCCTTTCTTTTATGAAGTCTGTGTAGCTGAGGGTGTTTCAGGTACAGAGAGGTAGTTTTTGGTGGAACTTCTTTTGTCAAACTGAAGGTATAGAGGTCAGTTCAGGAATTGAGGCCCAGGGATCATGCATTTCAAGGCAGACTTGCTTTATTTTGGTACTTTTTCTTTAGTAAGTATAAGGAGACAGCTTTGCCTGTGTCATCTGCTTTGTGTGGTCTTGTTGCTAAATGTTAGTGGTGAAACGGGTCCTACTTTGTTCTTTAATATTTCAGGAATATTTTCGGTTTCAATAGTCAGCAGTCTATACTCCATTTATCCTTTGGATCTCAAGTGTATATGAATGGCTGGATAATGTCACAGTCATTAATTAGAAATTATTATACTGTTTATGTGACACTGAAATATAGGAACTAGATCAGTGTTCAGCATCAGCTAAGAACAAAAAGTGCATGTGAAGGCTCTACTAATTATAGGGCTCTTTCATTTGTTTATGGAAATGATGTCTGAGTAAAACTTTTCCTGTGTATAGCTCAAAGGTACATTCAGAGGTAAACTGAACGCTCTAGGATCAAATATGCATGTCGTCTGGTAATTGTTTGGCTAACCTGTTTTTTAAATGCTTAGTAATAGTGATTTCTGCAGCATCCTTATGCAACCAATTGCAGGTTTTCTGTTCTCATCACTGAACTGCTTCCCACTTCCCCCAGGGATGACCTAAATCTTTTTTTCTGCTAACTAAATTCATGAAATATGATTGTTTCTCTCTGTGTATGAGAAGTAATCAATTTAAGGACTGTTATCATGCCTTTTCTTACTTCTACTGTTTTGTTCTTTTCTAGAATAAAGTAAAAAGGATTTAACTTAGTCTGTCCTCCAAAGTCTTATTCTCTAGCACCTGAAGTTACTGCAGTTGCTCTCCCTTGGACTTGTGCCAGTTCATATATAGTTTACAGACATCTTTACTGATGTCTAATTTCCCATGTTAAACAGAGTGCTTCAGCTGAGACTTTATGAGTGTAACCGGGGGAACTATTAGTTGTATACAAGTGGAACACTTATGTCATGTGCCATGTGTATGGCACCCTATGTAATACCTCCTAGAATGATGCTGCCCCCTCAGCAGTAAAGTATTATGGATAGAGGCTCTAGCCTGTAAAAACAAACACGTTAAAACAAAGTCACTGTATTGTGCATTTGCTTTTTCCTCTGTATGTATAGTACTTTGTACTCACCTTCAGCTAATTTCATGCTCTCTTGGTATCAGACAGTTTCTCTGTTTTACTTGTCTGTTTTGAATTGCTTCCCTCTGAGCAGTTGTAACATCTACAGTTTAATGTCATCTATGGCCTGCATAAAAATAAATACATTATTCTATAATTCACAATATTAAGAGCTTGAATAGCACCAAATGCAGGACAGAACTTTGCATTCTTTTACGTTTGCTTAAAGTGAATTGAAGACCTGTGTCCCAAGAAGCTATTAGAGTTGAATAATTTTTTTTTCTGTGAAGTCTGTGTTTCTAGTACCATAAAAAATTAAATGAAAAAGGGATCCATTCTATTATAAAGGTGCCATTTGCTGGGTTATTTTTAACTTTGGCACTAATTTTGTAAACACTTGCTCATATACACTTGCCCTACTGACTTGAAAGGGACTGATTAGTTGTTTGGAGCCAAGTGCTTTCCAACCAGGGACTAGAGCTGTGCTGGAAATAGGTTGTGGTGCCTAGTGTTTCTTTATTTATTGTATTGAAGTGAACATTTACATATTTGTTGCATTTGAAACTTTGCAAAAGTCAAGATTTCATTAATTTCTTTCTTAATGGGTAAAGATGTAACAAGTATATGTTTGCTCCATTTTAAAATCCCGTGCCCTACAAACGGTTACACAAGAATAAACTGACTTGAAAATTAACTTTGGGTATATTTAGCTCCTTAACAATCTGTGTGTAATGACAGTGATCTGCACAGTAACATTTCTTCTCTTATGGTATTCCCAGATATGTGAAGAGTTAATAAATCAGCCTTTTGTACAGCTGTTGCTGGATGAACACTGGAGGGTCAAAAGCTTTTAGACTCTTCCTACTATACCAACTAACAAGTCATATCATGGAAGTGCTCTGTGTGTAGGAGCACTAGATTAGAGCTTCAGATGAGTTTTATAGTATAGTTGCTTTAGGATGAGGTAGTCGCGCTGTGGTTTTAGGTGATTTCAAAGTTTGTGGATCAAATCTAAAGAATTAATCAATTATCAGATGTTTTGGGTCTGTAAGATATAAATTCTGCCAAAAAATACTGGTAAGATCTTGGTTTGTATGAAAGAGGCTATACTTTGTTACTAAAGATAACCTTATGGAAGGAGGCATAGTTCCCACTCATAAGCATTTTTACAAGGCAGAAGGTGTCTATTTTATCAAAAGTAAGCCTTATACTTAGTAATTGTCAAAATTATCTACAAGCAGAAAGTGACAGAGAGGAACCTTCTTATAAAAAAAATAATTTGCAGTGGTTAACATAGCATAAACAGCAAAGAGTCATGTACATATACAGATACCTGGGGTCTGATAGACAAGCTAAGTAGTTCTGAGAATGTAAAATGATTTGTCTTAAATATTGTATTTTTTAATTATGTCACCTCTCTTCATGAAAATTTGTATAAAATTTCACTTTATCCATAAGTGTATAAGTTAAAGTTACTTGAAAGCAGAAATTGTGTTTGTGGTATGCTTCTTAAAATACATTCTGGTTTTGCAGAACAGGAGAGGTGAATATGCCCTGGTTTCTTCTAAGGTTAAGAAAGTCTACTCTTGCATGACTGTAGCAAATTCTAAGCTATCCAACTTTGCTGTATCTGCCTTGGTCAGGCATGGTAGGAAAGCTCAGTACACTAGTTAGGCTAAATTAAGCCAGCAATGGGATTGTGGTAGTTCAGTCTACTGGAGTCTCCATCTTCTCCCAGAGACTGGTAAAAACTATGAACTTTTCTGTTTCCTTTTTTTCTTGTACACTGAGAACTACTTGGGTAGTCCCAAGAATATGTTCCTTAAAATACAGCTCATGAAGAATAATGTCATGTTTCACTGTAAGAGATCTACTGTTTGGATGGCTTGTAGTGAATGATTAGAGCAAAGTTTTCATATTTATTTTATCCTAACAAGTTGCAATTGATAGTGCCACTCAGCAACAGTTGTTAGGTAGGGAAGATAGGCATGAGGCATTTTCTCAACTTGCATTCCACAGAGATCAGAGTTCTATTAATAAAAGCCATACAAGACCTCTCTTAGCTTCCTGGATACAATGGAGATTCATTTAGCAATGATAGGAATATTGTATGGCATACCTATTCACCATACCACTTGGTGTAAGGCACCACATTTAGCATTTGTTTTTCATTTGCTGCACATAAGCTAATGGTGTAAAAATGCTTAAGATAGTGTGAATATTCTTTTTTGAAATTTTAGAAGGTTTTTTTTTTTTTTTGATGGAGCTCCTCACTTTCTCTTGGATGCCAAATAAATTTGCCTTGTATGACAAATGAGTGCCAAAGAAGAGTCATACTGCAAAATAACGCCAAAAAGGCACCTTCTTTGAAGGAAGGAAATGACACCACATATTAGGCAAATACCAGAACATTCTTCTTTGAAGAACATATTCTACCTTAAAGAGGTTTTGCTCAGAGTTATATGGTGCAACTAAATTGGCATGGCCTTAGCCCTGACTTATTTGCAGCAACAAAAAGCAAGAACATCTGTTGTAAAGCATGTTACTTTTAATTCAAATTTTTCATTTTTTACATCCCTCATCTGAAAGAAAACTTCTGAGGCCACAGGAACCTATAGTGGACATGCATGCTGGAGCCTGTTTGCATGCTTGCCTCTCTAAAAGAAACGGATATAGCCTGTCATGTGGATTTTTTGTGGGGTTATTTTACTGTTCTGTGTATGTGAGGACCTCCTTGAGGTCCACCAGCTGCATTTTTGGTTGGTTTCATTCAGGTGTGCCTCCTTGAAATGTATTTTTTTTCTGAATATGGACCTTAACTTGTCATCAGCCTAGCTCCCGTTTGCTTGCTTGGAGTGTACACTCTAAACTCACGTGGAAATGCCCTTCATCAATTGATTTCTGTATTATTCTGTGTGAAATGAAGAGTGAGCTTATGAAATAATAAAAGCACAAAGTGAACATTATGAACTCTGATTTCTCGTAAAACCTGGGGTTTTAAAGGTGCATAGCAATAAGACTGAGCAATAAGCCTGAAAGGCAATCCTGGAGCAATCTGTCTGCAAGGCTTTAAAGGGAACTGGTGTTAAAGAAAATATGCAGAAAACTGCAGTATTGGCTTGGGGCAAGCTCAGTTGTGCCACCTGCACTGGTCTTTCTTGCATTGGGGGGGCATAAGGCAACAGGGGAAGACCAAAATAGCAAAGCTCCCTGAAGGTGATGTGTCTTCCTTCAGCCACTGGATTTTTATGGGCAGGGTTTTGCTATTCACATTCCTCTCTTGTAGGGGATGTTCTCAAGCACTCGCAATGCAGGCAAACAACGAGTGAACTTCTGCCAGTTAAACGATGATGGCTTGGGGGGAATTGCATAGCATGCCTGAGTACTGAGCTCTGCTCAGGACTGCAGCAATGCTGGCTGGCTGGCCATAAATCCTTTGTGGCATGCTGCATCTGTTGCACCAGTGGATGTTACTTTCTGCCATGTCTGGAGTCTTTCTGGCAATAGATGTGCTCTCTCTCTCCTTATGACTGTTCTTTCACCATAATTGATTGAAGATTCTCTCTGGGGTGCCCTTTACCACTTCTACGCTGACTACTGGTTTCATGCCTGTGTCTGTCTTTCTGTCAATATCTGAAGCTCAGGCCTACTTGGTAACTGATTTGCTTAGGTTTTGCCCCATGACTTTTGTAATTTAGTTTAGTTTACATATTAGCAAGTATTCTATGTTACTGCATGAAGAGTCTGACAGGTACGCATAGCAAACAAGCCAGAAATGTAATATATGTGTCATTGTTCTGTATTTGACTTCTGAGGGGCCTGAGACAAAGCCTTTGTCATATCAGAAGTTTAAATCTTTTTTCCACCTTTAGTTACAATTCCCAGCATCCAAGAACATAAGGTGTTACAACTGTAAAAATCTCAGGAGGAGAGGTAGGGAAATTACTAGCCAGACAGCCATGCTGTTGCTAACATCATCATCATCATCAATCTTCTTCTTCTACTACTGCTACTACTACTGATTTGGATTTCCAGCTAAGAGACAGTGATGAGATTGTATTAAGAGTATGTAATAGACTTTCTTAGTGCTTATAATGGTGTAAAGAAATGTCATTTTGTGCTTAAGTAACTAGTGTCCATTAAAGCATTATCTACCTATCTGCTGGTATTTGTCAAGAGGACTGACTGGTGACCTGGATAATGCCTAAACTTTGTTGCCTGCTAATGACTTATATCACCATCATACCTGCCATGAAGTATGGCTTGTTGCAAAAATCTATTTGACAAATAAATGAAAAGTTGCTCCAGGCCTCTCCTGTTCTCCTCCTAGCGCTTTATCCCTGTACTTTTATGGTGCATTTACGTTCCTTGGAATTGAGCTGGTTGCAGGGTGTGGATCACATGAGCAGGAAGAATCAGTTTCTAGTTCTGTTCCAGAATTTAGTGTGGCATGTTCCATGCAGTCACTGTGACCCCATAATAATCCTGGTCATGAAAACAGAGTAACCTGAAAGTACAGAACAGTTTGGGAAGCAAGGTGGGTCATCAGTTTGCTGTTTTGAGATGGTTGCACACAAAATACTGATCTGTGCCATTTGAAAATGGTGCAATTTTGTGCAATTTTTCCTAAGATAAATTATTGTTATAGGAGTTTGGACTGTATTGCATTGAACTGCATCATGTGTTGAAAGGTCAAGGGGGTTTTGGGTATTGTTGGTTTTATTAACACATTTTTTGTGTGTTACCACCATTGCATCCCTGTTGCCTTAAAAATAGTCTTGAAAATAGAATGAGTTCCCTGCTGAAAGGGAGGAACAAAAATTTACTTCTGTTTTCATTCCCACCTGTTAAGAACTGTTGCCCCTTTAAACTCAGAGCAATGTGCTGACATGGAAATGTTGAAACTTTACTCATATTTCCTTTTACAAAAATCTGGAATAAAAAGGTTTTGAGAGTTTCCTTCAACTCTTCTTCCTCTGGGTTTTAAATTTGAACAGAACTAATCATTAATGAAATTTAACATAGTGCTTTATTTAAAGCTTGTATGCTAATTTAGGCCAGAATTCCAAACCCATCAGTAAAGTCCTCTGGCTTCCTTACTCTCAGACTGTAGCATCTACCCCTTCCCCTGGCTACTTTTTTGAAGGTAACTGCATTGCTTCCATGAGTAACTGTAATCTAAATGCTATGCCTAACTGCTTGTTTGCCAAGTCAGGAAAAATAATGGTCAGCTGTGTTTTTTACGTGCTTGGACATCTACTTAGACTTGTGTTAAAGGTTTTCTGGCAGATTTTGGAAGTGTTTGAATGTCTTCTATAGAGAAAAATCTGAAGAACATAATCTCAGGACTAAGCCCAAGGGGATTTGTAGTTTTGAATGTTAATAGTTTTATTACCTAATGAAGTTGAGGGATACTGATTTTTATTTTGTAGCTAATGTAGTCCAGGGCATAAATGAGAAAGATCACGTAGCAAATCCATGCCAGAGGTGGAACTGAAGTAGCACAGTCTTCAGCCTTACTCCATGGTTTTAACCATGTTCATTCCCTTATCTCAACTATATTTTAAAAATAATTTCAGATTATTTTGATGCTATTTTAGCGCTTTTTTTTTATTATTCTTGTATTTATGAACTGTTTGGATAAGACTTTTAAATGTTTTTTGCCTGGAGGTTGAATGGTTGGGCCTAGCAAAATTTAGTGAAAAGTTCCTTCTGCAGTCCTGAAGTGGATAAGCTTTGCCTTCTTTAAAGCACAAAAATGCATATTTTTTTGTTGTTCTCTAGAGTATTCAAAGCTACTCAATGAATGGCAAGCATCTATGGAATATCTCTGTGTAATGGAGATACTTTTCCTAAAAGCCATGCTTTGGAGGTGGAGGGTTTGGGGAGTGCTCTAACTACATGGGGAGTTCCTTGCCTCCTGTGCAGTTGTCTGCACAAGAGAGCTGGCTCCTGTGGGGCTCTGCTTCTTTGAAGCTATGGCAGCTGTCTGTGTACCTGCTGCTTTCCTTGCTCCTGCCAGCCACACCTCCCCAACAAGTAAGAGAGAACAGAGGCTGGAATCAATGTGGGAAGCATTTGTATGAAGTCCTTCCAGGTTTGTACCACTCCTGTAGAAAGATGCAGATTCATTCTCAGCTGACAACCTCACCCACAAAACTCCTACAAAAAAATGTAGATTTTTTTCTGGCCAGACCACTGTAAATTCCTGCAGTCCCAGATGCTTTGCTTGATCCTGATCCTCACAACCTTCTCCTGAGAGTCCTGGAATTCCATTCCAAATGGAAATTTGAAACTGAGATGAGCCTCAGAGCCATGGCAAGTA
Organism: Euphonia xanthogaster; assembly: GCA_034509185.1. NCBI lineage: Eukaryota > Metazoa > Chordata > Aves > Passeriformes > Fringillidae > Euphonia > Euphonia xanthogaster. Next base: position 36,709,241 of record JAYDZK010000202.1, on the reverse strand, counting down.
GAAAAACTCAGTTTATTTCTCACAGGACAATAATGCTGGTATCTTCCTGCACAGGCACATGTTACACATCCCTAGTATGCTCTCCTGTTAATTCCCCTTCCAGTATTTATTTACTTGGAAGAAAGCAGTGCAAAGTAACATATAATTCTAGTATTAAAGTGATATATTTATAATGTCCCATTTATAATGAGCCCTTTTGTGAAAGCTCTGTTTCAGATTTACATGCAGAGCTTGAATATGTTGAAGTGTGTATTTCAGTCTGGGAGATATTCTGATTTGTTCAGCTAGATAAAACCCAAGGAAAACAGTTGTCTGAAGGCAGCCTAATGTCTGTGAGAGTGCTGTTTTGTTCTGTCTTGTGAGAAGAGCAGTAGCCCACCTACTTCTGTTCTGTAAAGGGTGTAGCACTATTCCAAGTAAGACAGCTCTCACGTGCTGCAATATCAAGGTGAAATTTTCAGCTGCTCCTTCTTCTTCCCCTCACCCTATCTACCTATAATATTGCCCCTGATTTTCTCCTAAAGAAAACCAAGAGGGATATAGAAAATTTCATTATATATCTGAGCATTATTTCAGAATTTTAGGGATTAAGTTTTGTCAGGTACCTGAAGAGAGCAGTATTAGTGAAACTCAGTAATGTTGATTTGCTTGTTAAAAATTTACAAGTGGCTACTTTATATATCCGTAGAAGAGCATAATGAGGAAATACTACAAGGAAATGCCAGGGAGGTAAAGGTGACATTTTAACATGTTATTATTACAGAGAAATCACTGTCTTTTACTGTGATGCGATTTTATAATGGATTGCTTCTCTTTGCACATTTCTGTTGTATAGTATCAGCCTGATACATAGCAATGAACAAAAAATTCAGGCACTCTTTGGTTGGTTTTGTTACTGTTTTTAAAAAATATTGATCTGTGCTTCTTCTGACAAGACTACAGCCTTACTTTCATAATGGGATCAGACTTTCAAAATCATTTTTTTTAGTCAAAACATGCTTTTATTCAGGATTTAGTTTCTGTTGACATTTGTAGGATAACTTGCCCCCTATTTAAAAAAAAAGACAAAAGCAAGAAACAAACCATAGAAAACCAGTAGTGTTTCATAGTTTCATGGATTCTCCTGAATTCTACAATCACTCTTCACTGCTCATTACATATGAGTAAAACCTGATGCAGTAATAATTGTTGTTACTATTATTAAAAGAATTTCCATTCTGATAAAATAATTTTGGTTTTCTGTTTTAGACTGCTTGATATTCAAGTATTTGAATATTTATGCTTTAGGAATCTGTTTCTTTTTTGTGTTAAATGATTAAAAAATTAACACCTTCTTTCCATTTAAATCATGTAAATAGTTAAGACTCATGCTGTAGCTAAGCTGATTCTTTCTCTGTTTTAAAAATAGAAAATGCTGGAGCAGTCCTTCCCTTCCCCCACTCTGTAGTCACTAGTCCAAGCTAGTAAATGTTACTGAATGGATTTCAGTGTTGTAGCCATTCTACAGTAAGTACAGCAAGATCCTTTGTGAAAAAGCGAAAGGAGGAAAAAAGGTAGTAGAGATCATTTGTGGATGTTCGTCAGAGCAGAGTACCTGCACCAATGACAGGCAGGCTTTCCTCGAGAAACAGATCATGGCAACAAACACTGCTGTTCAGAGGAGCCAGAATCTCCCCAAAAGACGCCTAGAGAGTGTAGGGGAGTGCCCTGCAAAACGGAAGGCTGGCTGGGGCATTCTGACCAGCCAAGGTTAGTATAGCAGCCATTTCAGAAACCGGTACTGAAATATGCTAAGCTGACCCAATTTATGATGGTCTAGCTATAAAACTGATTTTCAGTTTTTTGGTGCTTTTTTTTCTAGCTGTAATGTAAATGCATGCTTTTGTTGGTGGGTCTTTATTGTCTTGCATGGGTTAACTCAAGGGTACTGAGGCTATTTTTGTTCTTTCTGCTCTCTTATCAGCTGATCTAAAATACCATTTCTTGTTTATCTGCCCTGTTTGTTTTATGCAAGTGTTTAAGGCTTGACTTACCCTGACTTTTGCTGTCCTGTCACGAGGTAACTGGATACTAAAGGTTAATTGTTTACTATGGGGAACCAGGGAATGAAAGGAGGGGGAGGAGTAAACTTTACATATAACTTTATGTGTAAGGAGTCTATAGATAGCTGAAATAGGAGGCAATAGAGAAACACAGGTGACAGAATTATTCTCCTGTTCTAAGATATTAGGGACAAAATATGATTGTAAGGCTTTGTATAGGGAAGTACTTAGGAGGTATTTAAGTTGCTGAACACTGACATTTTCAACAATGAGGAATAAACTCTGTTAGAAGTGTTTAGGACTCCTATTGTCTGTGCTGTATTTTCCTGTAATTATTTTTTCCATAGTCCAAGTGTGTAAAAGGGAGCTTTGAATAATTGCAAGAGTCTTAAGAGGATTTTTTTTTAAGAGTGATCATAATTCCATTTAATATTGATATTATAAGGTTTAGAGTGAAACAAAAAAAAGAAATTAAGGAAGTCAATCTTGAAATTCATGATCATATGATATAAAATAAAAAATGGAAATGTTAAAATAGTCAATGAAAGTAGTAGACAGGAGTGAGTTCATATGTTGTACATAAAGCAACTGTGAATTTACCATGTAAAATATAGCTATATGTTAGCGATATTCTTAAAATATATTCCTATTCTTAAAATACCTTTGATGATTTCCAGTATTGACAGTTTAGAATGAAGCAATATTCAAGAATTTAAGCACCAGTTTCCTTATCTTCCAAGTAACCATTTGACTGCAATGATACTGTATGTTTGCATTTATTCATCAGTTTTAATACGCAGAGCATCTTTTGCCCTCATGTTTTTCACTGTTTGGGCTAAGATTTCCTGACCTAAAGAAACTTTTATTTATGGTCATTTTAGCTCCTTAAGTCAGTATTTTCCAAAAAAAACTTGGACAATATCCCTCAGCTGAAAAGAAATTTCACAAGAGTTTATCAGTGTTAGTACTGATATGGTGTTCAACATTATATGGTTGAAGGTTAGGCTCTCTTGCTACTCTTACAAAAAAATAGCCACAATTATTCTAGTTTTGAAATTCTCAGAATCTAAGTAAAATATGTAAACTAAAATTTTCTGTAGAATCCATCTTAACAGGGTCTAGCTACTTAGAGCCTCTTTGTAATTGCCATGCTGGGAATATACATTTATTGATAGGCATCCTGAAGTACTGAGAGACTTCTGTTTCACTTAAGGCCTCTGATTGTTGCAGTGCACTTGAATAACAAGTATATCTTTTATCAACTCTGAAGGATGCTTTTTTTCCTTCCTCTCTATTTCATCCATGCAGGTATCCAAACCTGATTTGGCTCTCCAGGCACCCTTGCAGAGCAAAGGGAGAGAAAGTCATACTGCAATGCAGTCTGTAATTAAATAGGCAGATTGGAAAATGGACTCAAAGAGATGTAGAGGGTGAAATGTATCCTAACATTGGGTAGAAGGGTGAAAGGATAAAGTCAAAATGGGAAAAGTCCTTCAGCCTACTGGCTTGAGGGGCTACAACACCAAAATCTCGTGGATGTGCCAAAAATTACACTTGGCACAGATTTGCTGCACAATTGCTTTCTGTTTATAAGACTTGGGATTAGGCCCTGGGCTGCATTCAGTCTCAGGCAGGCTGGGAAAATACAGAGAATTCTCAGCAGTTTGAGAAAAATTGTTTGTACTCTGGATTAAGGCTGAGACTGTGTTTGAGTAGCAAAATTATTCCAGACTTTAATCTTCAGAGTCTGAACTCAGCTCAGAATGTCCATAGGCCTTTTCTGTCACCTTCTAGTTGGGAAGGGGACTAAAACCCCTTACTTTGTTTTAGTGAGATGTCCAAGGAAATAATAACAGCCAAAGAATATTACCAGCTGCTTCTCCTACTCAAGTAATATCTGATCAGGATCTAATAGATTACTGAAATTGGAGATTTATGTGATTTTACATCTTGGCATTCTAGCTAGGACATACAGACTTTGCAAGCTATTTTAGGTTAGAAAAACGTCCAGACAGTTGTTGATGTTTCAAGAAGACGGAAAAAAACAACCTGTGCATGAGCAATGGACGTGGAGCCGTGGCTGTACTTTCACGTGACTTGAGAAGGGACCTGACACACTCCTTCCCACACGTGCATGGCCGAGCACAGAGCCAGGAGCGGCTGCTGCTGCTCCCACCATTGCCATTGCCATCAGCTTCACATAGCATAATGTTAATTCTGTTAGGAACCAAGCAAGCTGTGTTTGGAAATTGCTGTTGTGCTATTCTAGGCTTTTTTGTAGAGTTCAGTGGCTCGTGTTTCTGTGGGAAAAGTATGCTAAAGTGCAATGCCAAACACTCGAAATGTTACCTGTGCCACCCTGATTTGACAATTCAGTGCATTATACCCCACTATTTGACAGCACAGTCACATGCAGTGCTCTTCCACAAAGCCCCAGCTTCCTTTGCTGTGCAGGATGAATGGTGTTCTGAGAATGCATTAGTTTTATATTCAGAAAAAACATACCCTATGTTCTGCTGTTTGATGCAATGGTTAGAAGGCATGCAGTGAATGGTTGGGAGAAATGGTTAATGTTTTAATGCCCCCAAAAGTAAATTCCATTCTTGTTTTTGGAACCTATGAGTTTTAGGACAAATCATCTAATATAAGAGCTTTTTGGCTGATCATGGTTATTATTATCTAAAGCTGAAATTTCAGAAGCTCAGAGCTCTCATAACCATAATTAAACTGTGATTTTAGTGTGCACTCTAATGTTTAAGAACTCAGAAAAAAAATAAGCTGTTAGAATGATTTTATAATTCAAGCATCAAAACTCTGTCTTTTAGTTCCTTAGTTATGAATGGATGATGTTCTGATATAGGTTCAGCAGGGGAGGTGAAGTGTTCTTTTATTATTGGGACAATATAATAAAAAAGGCAGTAGAAAACTAACAATGTCACAGTGAGTTTATAGCATGTCTTAAAGAGACATGGACATACTAGACATAGAGATAAAAAATTTTGAATACTAACTCATTCACTGAATGCAACACTGAAATGGCAAAACTAATATGTGCACTAGACACAGAACTGTGTGGGAAAACTTTGTATGGTTTTTAGGAGTAGGAAATTGTTAGCATTTACACTTGGAATGAAGCCCCCAATTTGTAGATTTAAAATCTACATGATGATAAACATTGGAAAGTATACTGGTTTGAATCAATCAAGTTTTCGCTGTTTGTATACATACATATATATAT
>JAYDZK010000202.1:36670804-36703949 GCA_034509185.1 Euphonia xanthogaster | reverse complement strand
TATACACACAGTTATATAGTTATATAGTTAGAGAATTTTCATGTCATTTGAAACATTGAACTGACATATGTAAATGCCAATTGAATGACATCTTCTGTTTCAGACATATTTAAATCATCTCTAGCCTAAATTCTGATTCTCTTGGAGTTCTTCAGTGTTGACTGTTTAAACTTCATTTATTAAAAAAATAGTGGGTTTTATTTTTCTGGCCATATTTAATCATGGTAGTTAAGCATCATAGATATATTTCTTAAAGTTTAAGTCCTTTGTTGAAGATTTTTTCAGTAGTTTTCAACATCAAATATCAATTAAGTAGTTGACATGCTTCTTTATCCTACAAGGGATTTAGACAAATGAGTAATTTTATAGTACCACAATAAAAATCTTTTAGAACCTAATTAGATATACAAAATATCAGACACTGCAACAACTGGAGTGAAGTGATTCTGTTGATCTTGGGACTCTGATGTTGCAGGGGTTTTCTCTTTAGTTATTGATCCTGTATGTTGCTTCAGTTGCCAGAAGCTGAAGCACTCAGAATGCATCTTAAGAAATAGAAGGTAACAGTGCTTGTATTAATACATAGCATTTGTTGGTTTTGCAGAAATAAATATTAGCTACAATGCTTTCCAAATACTCTGTGTTTCTCATCTCCCAGCAATGAGCTGTGTTTGGCTTCTATTTTCAGTTCTTCTTTGGTGATAGTGCTTCTTCTAACAACTGGGACTCCGTCTATTTAGCCATAGAGCAGTAATATTTTAAAGTGCTGAGCTCTGGTAGAAATACTCTCCCAATGAAGTCAGCAAGAAGAACTTTATTCATTATAGTTCTTCTTTTAAAAAGCTAACCTTTAATGTACTTTTTATACTGAGTTGGGGGGGTTGTTGTTTTGTTGGATTTTTGGGGTTTTTTTTGGAGACTTCACAAATTTTTAGAAATAAATATAAAGGGAATGACATGACTGGAGGTAAAGGCTGTTGTGAACATATTTTTACTTAGTATTTTACTACTATGATTATAATTGCAGGAATGACTTATAGATAATTGCAGGTGAAGGATGTAAAGGAGTGAAGTCTATAGGGAAATGTGGGGAAAAGAATGTTAATGACTTAGAAATGAATCAAACTCAAGGATTGCAAATCCCTATTTTTGGACTTTTTCACTGCTGAAAATAGCTATCAATGCCCCAGTTCAAAAACCAAAGAATATTTTAGAATATAATTGAAGGAATAGCGAACTACTAAAAGAAAAACACAAATCAGGTACAGCTCAAACAGCATCTGGAACATGTTCAGAATGTCTTTGCTTTTCTTTTCTAGATGTATTATGGGTAAGTGGTAAAATAACACAGGGACATTTGGCAGTGCTTCCCTTAGAATCTGTGTACTGATACCAGTTTTTAATGACACAAAACTGTATGTCTTTGCATGAGGTTAGAAAAGAAGGAGTTTTTCCTGCAGTTTATTCATGTCAAGTTTTCTTGATTTCACTGTGAGTTTCTCTTGTGCTAAAATTCCGGTTAATCTGTCTTGGAAAGCCAATGCACAGATACTGGCACTTTGAGAAGTTGTTATGTTAAAGAAAGAAATGTGAAAAACGGACAAAAAAGGGCAGCAGTCCTTTACCACAAGAAACTTACAACTTGTGCACACTCATATATTCAAAGCTGTGTTTACTGAAGGCTGGAAGTTCATATTACAGGGAGCTGCTATCTTCCAAACATAGCCAGGGTGTTTTAGGAACAGGTCTAACTAGCAAGAGCAGATTTTTTTATTATTATTATTCTTTTAATTTTTTTTTATTTTCCAGATTGAAAAAGATGAGTAGGATTTATAATTGCAATTGGCTGGAAGTGCCATGGGGAGATGGAGATTTAGGTATTGTATAATAATTTGTAATTTTTTTAACTTCACCTGTTAATGAATATATTTCTTCTTTCTTGTTAATGCTTACAAAGCTATGATGCTTTGTAATAGTTTGCCCTTGTGGTAAACTATACATCAGAGAACTTGGAATTAATGTGGCTTCTGTATATAGTCAGAGATCCTTCGTATTCAGCATTGTCAGGGACTGTAGGGAATTTATGCATTATCAATTTTGGAATGGACTATTTTTGCTACTACTGCTATTACAAACACAATGAATGAAAGTGTTTATATTTTTGCTAATGACTTCTAAGTGAGAGACACTATAATTTGTTGATTAGCAGAAGGCAGTAATCTAGGCAAAGAATTTAAGAACACCTTTGGTGTTTATTTATGGTAAATATTTATGTTGAACATATTCTTGTCCCTGTGGCATTTAATGATTAATTACAATGTATATCAGCAAGTCAGTTGGAATGTGAATTTTCTTTTTCCAGACTTGGTCAGCACAAAATTGTTCTGCAGCTTTTTGCTTTTAGATTTATTTGTAGTAGAGATGATACAAGCATTTTGCATTTTATGGATTTATCAGAAACAGCTGGCTGGTGAATATCTCTGCCTGAAGATAGGGATATAAGGTGGGTCTAGGTGCAAACCAGAGCTTATAACAGGATCTGGCAGGATTTTATTATCAAATGTCACTGGAGTAATTAATAGACATTCTTCTGACCAATCCAAGATGGAAGGAGGTGAAGGAAATAAAGGTGGAAAATTGTTGCTTTCAGATCCTACCTGCATCTTTGTGGTGTTTATACATGGCTATAAGAATGTCTGAAATGTAAGTGCATTGAATGAGCATAAAAGGCTCATAACTCTTACAATTTTATAAGATGTTTTTCCATATAATCAGTTCTTTTTGGTTTTTTCTTTCTATTGAGTAGGATAAACTGTAAAAAAAGAGATGTTGTCATCTATAGAGATAGAGGGACAAAATTACCAAAAGCAACCTCTAAATACAGATTTAAATTTGAGGAATTTTTGCAGCAGCCAGCAGAATAACTTAATGGATCCAATTTATTTGAATTAGAACAACTTGAGTGCTCATTCAGATACTACTGCAGGAGAAAACCACTGATCAAAATACTCATAGTGATTACACACATCCAAACCACAGTACAATCAATCTATCTGAGCTTGTTGGTATGACAAATGCTGATGATTTGTCAAAATTGGGTCACTTGAAGGTTTCTGAGCTCAAGGGGGGTTAAGTTTCTTTGTTGTTATTGTTGGGGTTTTTTTATTTGTTTTTTGTTTTGTGGGTTTGGTTTGGTGGGTTTTTCTTTTTTTGGTTTGGTGGTTGTTTTTTTTATTTGGACTATCAATAAGAATTTCAAAGCATTACGTTAAATAAGCCTGAAGTAAAAAGTACAGGGAGTAATGTGTGTGCATGTATATGCACACTGCAAATAATTCTGACAGGGGATTGGAAACTGGATCTTGCCAATAGTCCATCTACTGCCCCAGATGAAAGAGTTCAAGGAGCTTCACACAAACAGGATAGTCTGACATGATAGAAATTTCACTGCATTTTTAAAATCAGGTTTATAAAACCTTACTGTCACATTTTTAAACTTCTGTGATCAGCTTTATGTCGTTTTAAGATAATTTAAATAATCATCTGTGCTTTTGCTTTGCCAAGTTTTTGATCTCAGTAGTATTCAGTAGTGCTGAGTCACAAAGTGCACTATGTTCTCCAAGATGCAGTCATACTTCTATGTAAGTTTTAGTCCCATTCACTAACACCAGTAGGAAAATGGAGGTTTTATCTACAATTTCCTATTGAGCACTATTCCATATGTTTTTAAGTAGGCAGGCCCTGATTTCTTTTCATGTTGAATTGCCTTAATCTTTTCGTCATTCTTGATGTGATTTATAGTAAACAAAAGTGTACTTTCTGAAACAGGCTAGTGGACAGAAGGAGTCCAATAGGAAACAGAAACAGGGTCTATTTCTGGGGTGTAGTTATCTTAGAGCTTAGGCTGGTGGCTGCCAGTGATTGAGCAACAGCCTTTGCATTTCAGCCTCATTGCTTTGCCAGTAAATGCAGTGGCTGGCTCTGTAGGCAGTCCCTGCCCATGGCAGAGTCAAACCTGCACGCCTGGAAAAGTCATCTGCCACTGTTACCAATTCATCGTTCCAGGGTAATTCTCTCTGCATTTCTCCAGGAATTTTGGGCAGCTTGATATAACTCACACAAGTGATTGTATTAGTAGTTTACAGTTCTAGTGATTTTGTTCTTAGAGGAATAAATACTGATAATTCATAATACATTTTGAAGATGTTTCTTCCTTGCACAGCCTCTCAAAACTGAATTTTCAAAATTCCTGCCATAAATCGGTTTCAGCTCTGGCTGCAACCTTGGCTGGCTAGAAGGGACCTGTCAGTGTGCAGTCTTGCAGGGGAAAGGGCAGGTCCTACAGCAAGAGCTTCAGGATGGCTCTGGAAGCTGGGCTGGGAGTTATGGAGGGTTATGTGTGTGAACGCAGGGTTGTTGTTGGGTTACAATTTTTTTTCACCTTTCTCTTTTGAGGGTGATGAATAAAAATAAAGGCCAAAACTTTACAATAAACATATCTAATTATTTTTCAGACTAATAATTTATGGAATGAGAACTTAGAATTTATATCTTCTTTATACTTAAGAATTTTTTTACTGTGATTCTCACTGTATTTCTCTCCTTGCACTTGTGTAGTAGCTTCAAATTAATCTCACCATACAAAAAGATTCCCACATAGCTTTTCACATAAACCAGCTTCTTTGTGACTTCTTCAGGCAGCTTTACATCTGGTTTAAGTTCAAATAATTCCTATATTCCAGCTACAAAGTTTCATTATGTGTATTAAAAATGAACAATGCAAAAATAGAAGTGGAATATGGTAATTAATGAATTTATTAAATAGATTACTGATATCAATATCTCAATATTTTGTTCTGTGGACCACATAATGATTTATTAGAGATGTGTACAATTAATAATAGAGCATTTTTTTACTGTTTAGAAACTGATGATTTGAGTCTCTAAAGAAGAAAAATTAATTTCATAGGACATTTGACTTCATTCTGTGCATCTTATTTTCTGCTTTGTTCTGTGCATTCCAAACCCTTTCTCATTCATATGGCTTATTCAATAAATGTTGTTATTATATAGGTTCTTGGGCAGATCGCTCACCTCTGCATGAGGCAGCCAGTCAAGGACGTCTTCTTTCTCTGAAGACCTTATTGTCACAGGTGAAGCCTCTGTTTTTACAATTGCTTTCATTTTTAATGTCATTTAATTTCTCAGCACAGATTATTAATGCAGGTTTAGTATGCTTTGTTTTGCTTTTTTCACTTGAATTTTTCAGAGCAATACATATTTAGGAATTTTTCATATTATAAGATATAAGCTAGTATTTAAAATATTTCCTCTGTATGTTTCAACCCCCATCCACCCCCGCCCCCCCCAAAAAAAAAAAACAAACCCAAAATTGTGTCTAAATTTATTTCAGTCTTGCCTTCTTGCATGATATAAATCAATATAAAGCATATCAATATAAAGTTTCACTGCTTTAAGCCTTTGGGTAAATAGAGCAAGTCAGGAAGATACTAGTTAACAGGAAGAATTGCTGAAAGATTCTGGATTTTCCATTGTTGTAATTTTAAAAAATTGCTGATATCAAAGGGAGAGACTGTAAATGCTAAATTTTAATATTAAAATGGTCCTATTAGCTATTTCAGTATTGAAAAATTATACTATAAAATACGTTTGATGAAAGCAGGTAGACAAAATTGTTAGTTCTTAAGAATCAAACATCTACTGCAAAAAATTTAGAGGGCTTGGTGGTTTTATCAATTCAGTAAATGTTTTCTTTGCTAAAATTCATAGCTTTGGATATTTCAGCTCTTAAGACACAGGTTGGTAGAGTCGTAGTAGAGTTTAGACTCAGGACTTTGTGGGGTTTTAAAGATCACCAAGAGTGGAGATGCACCACCCTTTCCCTCATCTGTTTCAGGGTTTCACTGTCCCCCAGTTAAATTTTTTTCCACATAGCTACTTGGAATTTGCCATGTTCTGACTTGGGCCTTTTGCCTTGTCACTGTGTATCTAAACAGTCTGCATATTTTATGCCTATTTCTGATTAAAAATAAGTGGTCACTGAGGATTAATTTATTGCAAGTTGAGTTTTAAGCCTATTTAGAATATGGTAAACTATTCATTTGAACAGTAGTGTGAGGAAACGACTTTAAATAGGTTTTATGATCTTTAAATACCATTCACATCTATTTTAGGGGTACAATGTAGACACACTAACAATTGACCAAGTAACTCCACTCCATGAAGCCTGCCTGGGAGACCATGTAGGATGTGCAAGAATCCTCCTTGAAGCAGGAGCAAATGTAAGGCTTTGGTTTTGTTTTCTTTTATATGAAGTCCAATTCTAACCTTGGCTTAACTGAGAAGGATATATTGCTTGATTTTAATGTAATTGGTCTCTACTTACCCTGTTGGCTATATTCATCTCATGTAATTGCAGCTGCCATCTGAATTCTAGCAAATGAGAGTGATGGGCAGCCACTGAGGCAGTAATGAGTTGGAGTGAATCTGTTAGCAGTATTCATTATGAATTTCTCTTCAAAAATATGGAATGCATTTCTCTACTTTACTGGATTCCTCTTGTTTTGAGTGGCTTTCAGGAGGCTTTTCTTTTAATCTTCAGAATGTCTGCTGTCACACTGCACCTGTGTGCTCTTAAAATTCTTTGGTATGAATAGAAAAAAAGCACAATCTCTTTTCTGTGCTCCTGGCATAGGCGATCTTATCTTTTATCCCAAAATGAAAATGGGACCTTACGGATCGCTTTCAGTGCAATGTCTGCTGACATCAGAGTTCAAGTGCATAGCTTCCCAGGTCTCTGATCTTTGTAATGGAAATATTTATTGTTCTTAAAATTCAGTTTGCAGAACCATGTGGAATATGTCTGTGTTATTTTAGAAAAATAAAAAAAGACACAGAGATATTTCCAAAGCAAATTTCTCCCTACTTCATCTAGCACAAGGAGTCTAAAGATACGAAACTATAAGGTAAAAAAACTTCCCACTTGGTTTATTTTTAGTATTTGTAATTGTTTTGGTGGGTTTGGGGGATGCATGGAAGAAGAGATGCCAGAGTCCTGGAAGAAGCCGCCTCCTCATAGCTGTGTTCCTCCCTTTAGTATTGTTAGGCCTCACAAACTTGTCTACTTTGTCTCCTTACTCTCTCACACTGGAAATACTCAGTTGAAGAGTGAGGTTGGTATTAAAGCAGTAAGCCTATGCTATTATCTTTGTCTCCATGCTGTGGAGTATCACTTGAACCTGGAGACTAAAACTACAGAAGAAAATGGCAAATAATCCTCAATTCCTGACAGAGCTGTGGAGAGAAGATCCCTTTATCCCATTAGTATGCAAAGTGTAAATTTTCTGTATCATTGAAACAAGCTCAGTGCAATGACTTCTGAAACTTATTTACTGCCCAGATGTCAATATATGCTCTTTAGTATTCCAGGTGTTTTTATCCACCATACTTTAACAAGAATAATAGTAAACTAATTCCATCTGAGAAGCATGGTAAGAGGAAGACAGTTTCACAGAGACTGGTCAGTTAACCTGTCATTTTAACTAGTACATTTTTTTGTATTTTATGCAATTTCAAAGTATTTCCTGTTTAAAAGTCTACCTTTCTTTTAATTCTTTTTGTAAATAGATTTTATATATTCTAGGTAAATGCTACAACAATTGATGGAGTGACACCTTTATTTAATGCCTGTTCGAGAGGCAGTGCAGCGTGTGCTGAGCTGCTGTTACAGTATGGTGCCAAAGCTCAGTGGGAGTCCTGTCTGCCATCACCCACACATGAAGCAGCCAGCAGAGGTAAGAAATTAGCTCCTCAATAAACATGGAGCAGCTGAGCAATGTCTCAGTAAGAGGGTTAAGAAATGTGTGTGGTTTCGTCCATGAGACAGCATACGGAAGTCGAGCAAACTGTCATGCTTTATACTGACAGGTCACAGTGAATGTCTGGAGGTACTGATATCCTGGGGTATAGATGTTGACCAAGATCTTCCTCATTTAGGGACACCTCTGTATGTAGCTTGTGTTTCACAGCAGATCCATTGCATTCGAAAGCTTCTTTATGCAGGTATGTAATGATTTGAATAAAATATTACTGGTCTGCAAAATAAGCATATTGTACTCAACTTTGAAGTCATCTGTGCTCAGTCAATTGAACTGGAACCCCTGCTTGCAGGGTTCTACTTCAAAGTTTATGCTGAATCATGTTTTCTTACAATTTACTACTTTTTTTGGTTTTTTGGTGCCACAGTAAGCTTAAGAGGAAAAAAGGAAGCAAGACCAGTAAGAATAAATGTTCAAAATTTTCAGCACATAGTGCAGCTTTGTAGATATTAATTTTCTGTAGGAAAAAGAAGGGTAAAAAATGAGCTTTGAGAAATTTCATATAGTAATCATTGAGATTTCAGTCAAACTACTTTAGCAATGAAGTTCCCCTTGCTTTCATTCTTCAGCAAGTTCTGATTGATCTTTGCACGAGGCATAGAGGCTGAGTTGCAGAGGGAAGGGGTGAGGTAAAAGGCATCTGACGCTAAATTTCAGATTATTATTTTAATCAATGTGTTAGAAATGTTGAAGGTTGGCTCTGTTTCAGCACAAGTCCAGGGACACAACTGGCATAGCTGAAAGACAATTTGGAGCATTTCAGGTATTTACATACAGGGCTTTTGCATCCTGCAGAACAAGGGATTAAAATGTATATATGAATAATTCAGCCTTGCTATCATTGCACCAGAATAGTTTTTCTAGTTGATTGTATGCTATATTTAGAACTTAAACAAGCAGTTAAAGTGTTTCTCATTGAGTCCATCTCCTTGGATGATTACTTATCCTATGTCATGATTTTTTATGTTTAAGAACAGCAAAAGTATAATTAGCATACTTTGGGATTCAAATACTACCATACAGAAAAACAGTAACAGAAGGGCATATTCTACATTTGTTGGTGCTCTGAAGTAGAAAAGGGTATGTAAATTGAGAATATAAGTAACTACTTATGTAAATTAATTTTTTTCATGTTTTATCAGTTAGTGAGAATGTATTAGAATTTGAAAGGCAGATAGACCATGAAATAAGCAAGAGAGTGCAGAAGCATGCACCAGTTGTTAATATTAAGAACACAGAATTATTCAGATTTCAGATCCAATTTCTAGACCTGTGACATTATTATTTTACTCAAATGGACATTTAAAATGCAAAAAGTGTTGATTCAGGGAGAAAAGTTGGTACAGCAGGCAATTTTTGCTATCACAAGGTCAGTAAGAAGTCTGCAGAACTCTGGGTTTTAGATGAATCAACGGCTTCCCTTCTGGGGAAGGGAAATTCTTCCATAAGGGAGAATTCTTCCATAAGGGAGATCCTTCCATATTAGCTAGTGTAGCTTAACTCTTGTATGTTTTTTTTCTTGAATATGAAAGCATTATTGCAAATTAATTTAGTCCATTTTAATTTAAAACATGTTAAAATTTGCCTGTTAATATAAAAGTGTAATAATTAGAACCCATGGATTGATAGAATTAATGGTTTGGGGTTTTTTTCCCTATGAGCTTTCTTGACTGTGAATCTCACCTTAATTAAAATTAAAACTGATTTGTAAATTAATAAATAAAGGTTGGATGGGATGGGAGTCTATTTCAAACCCTTTTCCAGCTTCAGCATGTGAAAAATTACAAGGCATCCAAGATTCTTTCTTGAGTTGGTGTACTCAGAAAAATATACATACTAAACTTCAGTTTAGTGATTTTTTAAAGACTTAAATAAGGAAAGTATGTTTTTTATGGAGTACAAATTTCCTTAAATGTGTACAAAAGGTGCTTTTTTATGATTAGGCAACAGTGATGCTCATGTTATCTGATTGGTACCTGATACCTTCTTATGTGGTTGTACTTAGATAATAAAACCTAGGATAAAAAACACTGATGTGATTAGTTATAGTTCTATGCAATAAAATAATAATAAAGTGGCTAAATGCACTGTGGCATTCCAGGCCAGTGGTGGGTTTTGTTTGTTTTGTAGCCTTGTCTTTCTTACTCAATGGCAAATTAAATTAATCTCTTCTTACGTCTCTTTATGTGCATCTGCCACCAGGTGCCAATGTGCAGAAAGGAAAGCATTTGCAAACTCCACTCCATGCTGCTGCCCAGCATTCTAGTACAGAGATTGTAAATTTACTCCTTGAATTTGGGGCAGACATAAATGCCAAAAATTCAGATTTTGAGAGGCCTGTTGATTTAGCTGCCCCAAGCAGTTTAGTGGAGAGACTGCTGCTCTTCCATGAAGGTAAGTTTGAGATGTTTGTATTTGAAACTGCAACTTGTATTATTAAAAAAACTAAACCCACCTAGAAAAACCCACAACTTAACAGTCCAAACAACCCATGTTATCAAAGGTAACACTGTGCTGTATGAAATGAATATATGAGCATTTAGGTAATTTTCTTTCTAACTATAAACATACTCTGCAATATTTAGCCTCAGGCCAGAGCCCACTGAACAAGCAGCATCAGAATTTATACAAGCTGAAAAGTACCGTCATATGTTTATTGGGTGTTTACTTAAGCAGACATTAAAGCTACGTTTTTATTGGTTTTTACAGACCTTGTTAAAAAGAAACAGAGTATTTAAATTTCAGGTTAAAAATATATTTAATTTTGGTCAGCTGTCATAATATTTTAAATATGTATTTTATGTGCATCAGATTATTTTGATTGTGGGCAAAAAGCATAAAAAGTTTAATTTTCTCAGTTTTCTTTACAAAATTTTAAAAACCTGAGAAACAGGAGACTAAAGAGTCTATGGTTCCTCAAACCTCGTAAAGGTCTATCTGCTTTGGAGAGAGAGAATATTCCAAAGGGATCTGGACTTGTGTCAGACTGGACTATGTATAATGTAAAAATAAGCCACAAGAGAATGAAACTATTTCAATAACCATGGGCATCTCTTTAGAGGTGAACTGGCAAGTAACACTGATTCATGTTTTCCTTAAAAAAAAACACCCTGTAGTCTGAATGCTACTAACAAAACCCCTCTAAAAAGTGTATGTTTTCACAAATTTACCAAGACTAGTAGTGTTTTTAAAAGTTAGAGCAAAGAAAAAAAAATTACATATCATGAAACAGAGGTTTATTGTCCAGAGAAAATAGCATTTTGAAGGAGTGGGGGGCAGAGTGATAAAGACATTATGATTAGCTAATAAGACCCCTAAATATGGTCCAGGATCTTGGGGTATTTTGCCTGCTTATTGTTGCAGTGATGCATTGGTAGTGCAGCTGGTAGTGCTGTAGCAGGTATGTAACCTATGCTGTCAATAAAAACATGCCAAAAGAACAAGTCTGCAGTTTTTAAAGTTATTGACATCAGATATTTCCTGGGAACTGGCTTTTAATTTAAAAAAACTGACCTTGTCTTGCTTTCTTTAGTATTTTCCTTACTATTGTTAAGGTATAAGCAGCCCCAGTCTTTATCTTTGAGGGCAGAAAGGCAATGAAGGAAACAGTGAAGAAAAAGGTCAAATTTGCAAAATGTGAACTTTTTTTCCTTTGTTTTTTTTTAGAAATTCCATTATTGTGTAAGGCTGTTGTAAAACAAAGTGCTGGCTTTTATAATTGTACAATTAAACTCCTTTCTTTATTGTTTGCAGCCACACCATCTTCTCTTTGTCAGCTCTGCCGACTATGTATCCGAAATTACATAGGAAGAGCTAGACTGCATCTTGTTCCACAGCTCCAGTTGCCAACCATACTTAAGAATTTCTTACAGTATAGATAACATAGTAATTAATTGTTAGAAACTTAAATATAGTGAGTACATTTTTTTTCTCTCTGTTTATTGTACGTTTTATCTAAAGAACTGCTGGGCGGAAAAAAAAAGCCTTTTGCGTATTGCTTAAAAAAATTGTATCTTTGACACCCGGTGTTGGTAATGTAATAGAAATTGGGAGCCATTCAGCAACTAGTGCCAAGGTGCTAATCCAGCTGAATTGAATAAGTGTGCTGATACTCTGGGACATGATTGTATAACTTTATCTTAAACCTTTATAGCTTTAGTGCTGTTAACTTTAATTGTGTTTATGTTTTTAAAATCTGTTTGACACACCTCAACTACAAAGAGTTTCTTCATTATTATTTGTTAAGTTTGTCCATTTGGAGTCAATATTTTATGTATTTTCAAATTTCTGTTCATGTACCTAAAAATACTTGGTGATGGGTGCACTATATGCATTGATAAAAATAAAACAATTAAACATCAATTATTTTTCTTTTTCTTTATATAGAAAGTTCATCAATCACAGTGAGAAACTTCCTTTACTCTTCCTCACTGCCTGTGCTGTGGATTGTAATTAAACTGATGTGAACATAACCTCATTTTTTTATAGAATTCTGTTTACTGGCACAATTAGTAACTTATTTCTCAAAAGCCTTTCTATGGAGATACTTTTGGTATCCTCTTATAAAACAGAATTTTATGGGCACTTCCCCTGTCTTTTCATAGCAGTACTGTATCACAAGCATTCAATGGGCATATTAAATAATTACTTGCCTCAGAGAAAGGCATATTTTAATATGTCGTGTCTGTGAGCTTTCTGAAGGCATATAGTGGAGATGTGGATACTGAATCTTCAAGCTCGAGTTCAAGAGGTGAATACAAGGTTTCAAAAATGTCAGTTTTCTGTATCAAGATGGGTACAGCTCTTGAAAGGACATTACTTCTCTTACTACCTGTTTTGTAAACATTTATCCAGCTCCAAAAATCCTACTGCAAATTCCCAGAATACTCCAGCAGGCGTTTCTGTGAAAAGGTAGTGTATCTAGCCAGAGATAGAATGGTGACACCCCCAAGAGACGTTAGAAAACCCTGAGGCTTTGCTTATGCCCTTGAATTTTTGATGATTGTGATCTGAATAGATTAAAATACAGCACTCCTCCTTTCCCTCTTCTCATTTGCTCTTCCTTTGAGAACAGATTACTTTCTCAGTGACTGATGCTCAGTTCCTGCAAACCGAAGCACTGGACACCTGAAAACTTGCCATTTGCCCTTGGTGATTCACCCTCTTCCATTCCTTTTCAGTGACTCCTTTCAGTATTTATGTTTCTACTGGAAAGATGATAAGTGAGGAACTAACTATAGAGGAAGCTTTCACAAAGAGGAATGCTTACTCAGTTGCTAAATAATATGCTCCTAATAAAAATGTAGCTGTTTGACACTGTTAAATAACCGTAATTTGCTTCTGTTTGCTGCAAAAGCTCTAATGAGGGGACTTTTCTGGAGTCCTTGGAAAGTCAAATGCAAATATGAGGAGGTGCTTAGGAGTCCATCATATCCTGAGTCTGTACTGGGGTGTGTGTAGGGGTTTTTATTTTCATCCAGAAGGTAGCAATTTGTGGTTTTAGGTACAACACCATTATTGTGTATTACTCTGACAAACAAGCCAACTTTGAAGTGCCAAGCCAACTACAGCACTGTTGAACTTCTCCATGTAAAAAGGGCTCATTTAGAACCTCACCTTCAGGTGTACACATTGCTTTTCAAGTTTGATTCAGACAAAGTGGCAGAAAAAGCTCTCATGTTCTATACACCTGTATCAGATTGGAGCAAACATGGCTATTCTAAAAAAAACCATATTCGGAACACAACTAGATAAAGTTCAAAGTTTTGCTGAGAGTCACAGCAGAGTCCAGGCCACCTCATTGCAAATAGGTGTGTTCATGCTCTTGTGGCATTTGCAATATCTATTCCCACCATTCTCCCTGATCCCTGCCACCATCCAAAGAGCAAACAGGACCACCTTTGTAGTTTACAGGTATTTGGTACTATTTTTTTGTGTAATTATACAGAATAGAAGACTAGTCAGAAGAAACTGGCTTGTGGTAATACCATTACTTTGATCTCAGGCAAGAGGCACTTTTCAACATAAATTTCCATCTTTTGCTAACAGATAATTGTGTGAAAATTGAGTTCATTTTGGCAAGCTAAGCCGAGTTGGGTGGGGCATTTGTTCTGTTACTATGTGACAGGGACAAACAAATGAGGGAATGTATGTGGTTGCCCTGGCAGGACTATGCACTGGGACAGGTCTCTAGCAGATCAGAGCACGCTACTGCCACATACCAAACATACAGGGCAATGAAATACCTGGTGTTAGTGCTTGGTAAAATCCCTTCCAAAAATGATCCCTTGTTTAGCCAGAAATTACAGGTTTGTTACTGTTCTCATGGTGTCAGGGCCCTATTCAATGTGGATTTGATGGGTTGAATTCTTAGTATGAAATAAATGTTATGTATTAAAATATTAGGAACCAGGATTTGAAGCAAACAGTGACCCAGGTCAGAGCACTAAGTGCCGTATTACAGAAATCTCTTACTAAAAGAACTGTTACACCAGTTAAAAAGTGTTCTAAGGCATTTTCAGAGAAAAAGAAAAAAAAAAAGTAGTGTGATATGTCAATTCTGGAATGAAATCCAACAGTGAAATCCTGTAGGCTTGCTGAAAGTATTCCAGAGATCCACAGGAGGCACTGCACTGGCAGGTGAGAAAGCACGTGGAGTACAAGGTTGTCCTTGTGCTTCTGGGCCTGTCCTGGGGCTGCAGCGCTGCTCAGCTCTGGCTATGGCCAGGGCAGCATCACTGGCCCAGCCTGGAGGGAGCCCTGCGCAGGGTGGAACAGACAGGGCATCATTCCATCCCACATCATGGCTTTAAAGTGCCAGATCTCCTATTTCTGACTGCAGCTGCCAGTGAAGCTGTCTCTGAAGCTTATAAACATGCCAGTACTGGTGGACAGATTATTTCCAAAGAACAGTGGATTTGGTTTTCCAGGGATGTTGAACATAACAGAGATTTAATAGTAATTGGAAATCACTAGCTGTGTAGCTTCGTATGTTTTTTCATTTAAATGGAAATATGACTTTTACAGAGGAGTCAAACAGTCTTTTGAAGACAAAGTATTCTTTAATATTAAGGGGGAAATATCTGTATTTGACTTGCTATACTAGACAATTAAGCTACACATTAGCAAACAATCTGAAATTATTTTTGAAACTGATGAACCAGTTGACAGTTGCAACCACAGCTGTAACAGCAGACACAATTACAACCTTTTCTGAATATTCCCCTCACTCACCAGTGTACAAACAACTTGACGGAAAATGCAGCCTCATGTTATTCACAATGACTGTTACCTGATGGATCCCCAATATAAAAAATGCCCTTTGACTTAAGTTTTGTATTTTAGTATTCTTAACCCTCACTCTTTAATTTAGAGGGAGTAGATTTGCCCAAGATTCTATGTTAAGGCATAATTTATGTGCAACACATTGATGCAGTTATCCTACATATTCAACATATTTTAACTGTGAAATATTAATAAAATCCTTATGATACAACAAAAGATTTTAAATAGAGTAGAATGGCAGTTGAATCAATACTTCAGATTCCAATCCTCAGTCATGGGGCTGCATGTTCAGTTCTTATGTTTGCTCTCCATCTCTGTATCAAGGACTTTTACATACCAGGTTGTAAGATTTATGTGCTAAAGTACAGATAATCTTTAATTTGAAAGAAGCAAGATCAGATACTGACTGATGGAAAATTCTTTCAAAAACTATGAATTTTAACTTCTGAAACTGAATTCTTCTTCTGCGAGATCCATGAAATAAACAAAGGAAAAATATTTTCAGAGAATACTTGCAGGAAGTAAAAGATTCTGTTCCAGCACCCAAATATGTACAAAAATGGGGATTTTAGGGTACAAAACAGTTGTGTTCCCTCCACCCAATATATTCTTATACCAGAAACCCTGTAATAATACTCTAGAACATTGCCAGAGGGAAATTTTACCATATTAAAGAGGGAGGGGAACAAACCAACCCAGAATTTTCTTTTATTTCTAATCTCCATCCCAGCTTTCCACTATGGTGGCATAGTTATTTCTATAGTTAAATAAGGGCAAGGCTTACCTCTAAATTTAGGCTTTTTTGATAGGATCTACTAAATAGAGACCCAATACTATTTCTAGTTTTACAACAGTTCCTATAGAAATAATTCAGCCAGTTTTTAATTGATACTTCTTTATATTTCATGTAACTATCAGGAATTTAAATAAATTTCAAAATTTATTTTAAAGTAGCAGCAAAAAAACCCAGATAAAATAGATTTCTGTTTATATACCATCAATTAAGCTAATAAAAATATTGCAACCAAGGCATCCTTTCTAAAAGTGAGCAATTCTAAGAATTATTATTAAGAATAATGAGTATAATATTTGCCTTATAATTAAATTCCATACTATACACAGCTTTAAATATTTTTAGTATTCTATTGCCATAACTGCTTTTCCATTTGAGTGCAGATGTAGTAAATAAAAATATAAATGCACAAGTGCTTACTTCTGGTCTGTCATATTATATGCATGTTTACTACAAATACAAAATATAAAGAGAAAACAAGCTTTTTAAATGTACATCGCATAGTTAAATAACTTCAATAAATATGCTGCTTGTTCTATACAAAGCATTTTTAAAAAAACCAAGAAAATTTATAGAGTTTTAGCCTCCAGCGAAAGTAAAATGGAGAATGTTGCCAAATATGATCCTATTAGAAAATACAATTTTGTAACCTAACTAATCTAAATAAATAAATAAAAATAGATAATCTAAACAAAACATAAGTGACCTTCTATTTGTACTGCTATTAAAACACAATAACAAGTGGATGAAAAAAACACCTACTCTTTAGATTTTACTTTTGGTATAGAACCCTGTGTGTAAAAATTAGTTCAAATTAAAAAGGGGGACAGTGTGAAACAGCCAAAATATTCCAGTAATTCTAAAAAAAGTTTGGAATTGCTGTCAATAAACTAATTCTAGGATCATATATTTGGAAGAGTGTTTATGGGTTTCACAGTTTATTATCAATATTTTGATAATATGTAGATAGTTTCTTACAAAGCATCTATTCACACAGAGTTGACAAAAATAATTGTCTGACGACAATATTCTTACTAAAAAAAAATGACATGGCTATATATGAAATTAGGACTTTTTCTTTGGATTATCAAATAACTTTTCTTTGGATTCTCAACAAACATTTGTATAGAAATCCTTTTGTTCTTATTTTAAAATTTTCAAAGTTCAAGTAATTGACCTTCAGGAGGAATCAACTACCACCTCTCTGTCCTTTGACAATCAAGGTTAAATGAGCATTAACTCCCAGAGTATTATTTTAAGCACTATAAAGTACAGGGGAAACACCTCATCAAAATGGGTTAAGTCGTATTCCTGTTCCTAATGGTGAAAAAGGATTCACTTTGGCCCACATCAAAGCATCGTTCAGTGAAATAGCAGATTTTCCATCTTCAAGGAAGAACACAGGACCCTGTAAAGCAAAAATGTTTGGGAAGAGAGAGAGAAAAAGAAATAATACATGGATTGTGTAATGGCCACAACAAAAAGCACATTTTATCTTAGAAGAACATAAAAGCCTTGTTTAGAGCTATCCACTATGTTCCTACAGAAAATTTTCCCTACTCACTTAAAACACTGATAACAGCTACACATTATGAATTGAGGGCACTTACGTTCCCAAATCTGTCAACGCAACCTTTCATAATATTTAAATTTTTAGTTTGCTGTGTAGAATTGTTATTTTATATGTGCTTGTCAATTATTCCAGACTTAAATTTAGCTTGAATTAGAAACAGAGGTAACAAGCATTTTTCTTCAGAATACTGTCCATATTTCATCATGGACATGATTATTATTTCTGCTGATCTGTTCTTTTTCCTATCCACAAAAATCCCCTTGATATAATGTCTCCATGAATTGTTTGAAAACAGAGTCTACATGCGGTCTACAGAATAATTTGAACTATTCACTATGAAAAGGACAAAGTACTCATTCATGTGATGGAAGAGGAGCTATTTGCTAATTTATTAATTCGACAAAATGTGCTCTCAAAGCTGCAGTTCAATTTAAGTGCTTTCTTAAACAGTTATGCTTTCCAAATTTGCTACATAAAACTTGTAAACCCATACAAGTAGGCTGCCCTGCTTTAGTATGAACTGATTTTGGTTGTTGACCTGATCTGCATGCCCAAAGCCATGACTCCTAATGTATGCTAATCCAGAAATACGGATCCTGTAGATGAGAAGCTGGTGACACCATATTTGCTATTCTTCTTGAATGGACTTTAACATTGGCAGCTTTACATGGCTGTTAGCAAATGTTGAGAATACAGCCATAGACAGAGACCACTGATCTAATCTGGAAGTGTTGAGAGCAAGTTCTTTTAGATTGATGGTAGAGCAGTTGAGAATTTTTTTACCTCAAAAATCCCACTAGCATTTTGTAAACTAATTTTTTTCGGAAAACTATCGATCCCTCTTAGTCCCTAAACCACCTTGTTACTCTTTGGGCTGACATCTTACACTGGACAGAGAAAACAGATTTGTCATCACCTAGGAAAGTAAATTCAAACTGGGGCATTTTCTGGAGCCAGGAGTAGTGTTCTCAGGATCATTCCATTTTCTCTTTATTAAAATAACAAGATATGCTAAAGAGGTGTTATAAGGACTAATGTGTATTAATCATAAAACTCAATGTGAGTGATGAATAAATATATTTGAATATTTAGTCTTCTAATGTCTGGATTTAATTAGGCATGAATTCCAAGTTTTATAGTTTGCATTTCCATAGTGATAAAAACCAAAACCAGAAAAATATTAATATGGGGTTGAAGGCAAATAATTTCCTGGCTTTTATTCAAGCTGTGGTGAGGGATTAGCCAATAAGATACATGCACTTTAGATACAACATTTGGCAATCATTCACGTATAAATTAAAAGGTTTTGGATTTGGGAAATGACAACTATTTGATTGGGGAATTCTTTATATAGCCTTTCTTATATAGCAGATGTCACTGCCTGTCATTTTTAACTCTGCTCCTGTGATAACAGGGTAAACCCTTTTCCAGCCAAATGGTGGGAGGGACCTTTGATTTACGGCAACCTCACAAGTAGTCAGTGCTATCAGCAAGAAAGAACACTTCAGCTCTCTGAGACCATACCTGGATCTTTAGCCCTGTCAAACAAGAGGTATGAACATCTGAATGACTGGGAAGATTTGATCCAGTGACACAGTCTGGCCCAACCATTCCTTTCAGAGGCTCCCCCTGAATTCGCGAGACAAGTACTGAATACAGCGCTCTCTGCGATTCAGAGGGCGGGGTGCATGGCAGCTCATCCGTAGGCCTAGGAACATAACAGAAATTTGGTTTTCTACTTGGCTTCCTAATTTGTGTGAGAAGTTAAGATCTGCAAAGCAGTTACGTTCAGACTTTACAGAAGGAATAAATTTACAGCTAAACAGTTAAATACTACTAGTCTCACTCATGGTAATTTTATATTTTTCCACCTACTTGTTTGATTGGGTGCAAGCTCTCCATGCATCTAATTCCTCAGAAAGCTGTTCAATTTTCAAAGGTACAGATACTTCCCGTCTTTTTAAAAGCTGACTGGAAAGGAATGGAAGTAATTAAAGTTGTAATTAATCCTAATATTGACAATTTTCTTAGAAGCAAAACATGATAGACAGTAGTAAAATAAAACTATTTCTGATTGGATATGGAATAACTATGGAAATAAATTGATTCTTCACAAGATAGACTATATTAAACTTCAGTAATACTCATACAAGTTATAGAAGTATAGCTTTATATTTAAATTTTATTTTAATTATCCCTATTTACACCTTATTTATTTGCTGTATTTTTTTAACTTGAGGCCACTATATTTCAAGGCTATATGTGTTTTTATTTCTTAATATTGTCAACTTTACTGAAATTAAGGATCCATTTTGCCTGCATGTACCACATATGGTAAAAATGCAATTAGAGAAATATGGTTCAACACATATATTGGGACAGCCTTGTTTCACTTGCAGAAAGCAGTTTCAAAGCCCTTGCAGTGGATGTATTTTTTATTCGTCAAAATATAATATAGGTGGCAGTTACTACCTGACCTAACTCTGCCATCTTTCATTTGTGTTGGGATACCTTAAAAATGTCCTGCTTAAGCATTTAAATTGTCCACCTTAAGCAGATAAGTGTCCAGTTTAAGATGGGCCAGAAACTAAAAACCTGTGAGTCTTGAAGATATTGGGCAATCCAAGAACAAAACTTTGGGCGGTATTGTTCTGTGGTTCTTTACATAATAAATAATTGAAAGCTTTACAGCCAAAAGTGTCACAATCTGAGTCTCAAAGACTGCTTGTTACTAGTCTAATAATATCCATATCAGAATAGCCCTTCTGTAAAAGCTTGTATTTCATCTTATTTCTTTAGGTTCAGAAAAGAAAAAAATCAAACCAACAACAAATAAATGCTCCTTTTCCTTTCCCCCAATCCTCTCACCAAGTTTCAGACATGAGGCTAGCTAAGAGAAAAGACATGTTTTCATTTTTTTGGGATGTGATGCAAAGAAGTGGGCTCAATGTACGGCATATGTCATAATAAGAACTGAGATTACTCAGAGGTAATGAAAACACAGTATTACCTTGTATACTCATACAGTGCAGGTACAATGCTGTTGTACTGTCTTCTGATAGCAAGTAAAGCACCAATGTAACCACACAAAATCAGCAATTCATTACGAAACCTATAAATGAGCAAGTATCAATCATGAAAAACAACAAGCATTTGGAAAAATGTTAAACAAACTCATATTCAGGTTATAATTTTAAAACCTAATTTTTCCATCCACCTTTTGAGGAGAATATATGTTCACTGATTATGCTTACTTTCTTTGTCATGTACTTGTTTAGACAGACTCCATCTGCTTCATATTGATTTCCATTATTAAATTTTAAATGGCATATACAACACAATTTTTAAGCACAATCAAATAGAGTTACACAAACAACATCACTCAGACCTTTTCATGTAATAGAACTCTAAATGTAAATAAAACTGCCACAAATATTAGTGTAGATTTCAGTTTCACCAAGTTTCCCCAACTTTTTTTCTCCTTTTCATTCTTCACATGTATACTTGTGTAGGCACCTAGGCCTAGCTGCAACCATCCATCATAAAGGTGAACCACAGCTATCCAACTATTTTAGAGTTAATTCTGAGAGTAACAGCCCAACATTCCTTAGCACTTTGACATAAAAGCCCACATGATTTGTGATGCCACTTCAGCAAACTGAAACCAGAGCTGATCAAAGTGAATCTCTTCCCATAAGACCAATATTGATTCACACATAGTAAATACTCCACAGAGAAAGAAGCAGTAAAATATCTTTTTTTTTTCTTGCTAAACCTTCATAATTTGGAAGAGTCCACATTCTATTCTCTAGACTGGAAACAAGCATGTTTGCTGGAATTTTTTTTTGTCCCTCTTCTGTTAAACAAAAAAAAAATGATACTAACAGTGTGCACCTATATATACACAATCTGAAAGATTCCTTTAAGCAAAGTCCCACTTTTCTAAGTTAGGGAAATATACTCACTCACTGCACTTAGGCAACATTAACTGTTCAGTCCGTATGTAACTTAAAAGATCAAGATACGGAAAGACTGAATCTAAAGTCCAATCTGAGCCACAAAGTTGTTCTGTTGAAAAGTAAACAGAAAAATATCTCATGAGGAAAGATATACAGATAACTTTTGCTTTAAAATTGTTCTTCATCCAACAACCTACCTTTCACATATTGAATGCCAACAGGGAGAGCCTTTTCAGGTTCTGTGCTTAACAGATAGTATTTTATTGTTTCAAATACATCCCCATCTGCCTGAATTGTCTCTGCCACTCGCATACATTCTTCCACATCAGGAAGATTACACTGGAAAACAAACATTTTGCCAGAAAATTACTGAAATGTTCAAATGCTTCTCTAAGATGCAGAGAAATACTGATGTTTGCACACAACAAGAAGAAACAATTCTCTCTGAAGGAGTCATTGAAAGACATACCTCCATATAATGCACATTAAGAAAATCATCTAGACCAGAGCAACACTGGAAAAGGCTCTGTAACTTTAATTTAAGCAGTAACAGTTTTCATTGCTAATGTTTTTGTGAAGTTTTTATTACTGTTTAATAAATGTGCAGTCTGAGTTGTACCCTAAGAGAGAGCAACCAAAGCAGACTCTTCTGCTACTGAAGAGGAAAGGGCACATGTATGGACATTACAGGCATAAAATATAAAACAATTCAGACAATAGAAAGTTCATCTGCCAAAACGTGATTAGGCTGCAGATCTAGTAGGTTATAAATCGTACTGAGAGGTAATTCTGAAGATGATAAAGCTACTTCAGAAAGTAACGTGTCAGGGAAAGAGTGCACTAAAGGATAGAAATGAAGAACTAAATTTATTTTATGATACTGAAAATAAAGTCAACAAACACTAATAAAGGAGAAAAGAATATGCTATATATAAGATGGTAAAGACAAATTTATCCTATGGTTTTATATGGCCTTATATTTTTTGAAATTAGTAAATAAATCAATACAAAACCATATTAAATTCAGGTAAATTATTTTACATTGTACCTTTTCATGCAGGTCATTTATTTCTGCTGTGCATCCAGGATAAAAAGCACATAGTTTTACTAACTGCAGTTTATTATCAGGAATCATCATAAGAAGATCAACTGCTAAATCCCTGCACAAACAAAAGATGACATATAGTTACTCTTGATGGTTTGTAATAAAGGATACTATTTTCTCTTTTACATTCCTTTATAAAAGAAGAGTTTGCTGAAAAAATACTATTTTCAGAGAAGTGCAGAAGCAAGCTCAGTATCTAAGACTATTTTTGTTCAATAAATGAGGCTTAATTTTGCATCTTATTGGGAAAGTCATTCATAAATTTTCTGTTGCTTTAGTTGGTTGATTTAAACAGCTGTGCAATTCTTAAGCCTCAAAACCATCTCAAAGTCAAATGGAAGAATATGTGAGCAGGGATGGGAAAGGAGAGTAGGAACCCTCCAATCTGAGAGAAGAAAAGATGATAATGTGGCTCTGTGTCATGAAACTATCCTCAAAATTCCAGGTTTCTAAATCTTCATGACATCAACATAGGACATCTCTCGGTCATCCAGAATGGCTTGGCGCTCATGTGACATAGAAATAGAGAGATTATATGGGAAAAAAATGTGATATCTATTTTCATCCATCCCAAAGGAAAACTGTTTTAGCAAACTGGCATTTCTTACATTTTCCTAAACTTTTTACCATTTGTTAGCCTTTCCTTAACACAACAAACAGCTGAAGGGAACGTATAATATTAGGAAATTATTTAGAAATTGTTCTATTTAAGTTTCAACAACTAGTTATTCTGTGACTCTTCTATTCACGCAGACATCATTTCTCCTGTGAACCTCAAGATTGACTTGCCCTTGTGTAAGGCAAAAAATCCTACTGATTTCCCCTAGATTTTAAGAATGTGGTCCTTAGATTAAAAATGTTCAAGTAAGCTATTATCCAATATTTTCAACTGCTTTCTATCTCACTTTCAAGTATTAATTGCAATTAAAAATTAGGACACTTAGAGAAATTTAAAAAGCTTGTGACTTTATTAAGGGAAAAAATAAGCTTAGACTTTCTCCAAAAAAGCAATATACCTGTATCCAAGCGATGGGAAGCTAAAAGGAAAACATTGAAACAGTATTGAACAAAATTTTGTATTAATTTACAGAGAAATTATCTGATAGAAAATAATTCAACTACAGCAGCAAATTTATGGGTCGGGGCAACTGACTTCAACAGCAACAACAGAAAAAATAGCTTTCTATTTTATGCCTTTTGACAACATAAAGAAACTCATACCAAAAGGTTTTTAGACAATTTGTGATATTACTGTGCAACAGCCATTTTCCAAGCGACAGAAGCATTCTTTCAGAATCTAGGATATTTCACAAGTTCTTAAGCTATTTTCAAGATCACTTACTCATATGTACTAATCTTCATAAGCAATTTAAACATGTTTTAAGCGATTAGAAATTTTCTTGTTAAAAACCTGAAATCCAATATTCATTTGAAAAAATGTAATTCAAAGAAGATAATGGCCTAAGAATTGTGCTACCTGGAATGATTTTTAAGAATCTGAAGATTCTAAGAAACTGGAATGATTTTTTAGAATTAAACTGAAAACACTGCCAGGTATAAAGATCAAAATGAGGTGGCTGAGTTTGCATATGCAGAATTCAGTATCTCAGGTAAAATACGACTAGCTTTTTGAATAGTAGAAAGTTGCTTTTGACAGTGTTTAGGTGTTAAATACAAATAAAAATGTGTCCTTAAACATTCACACATTTTCTCAAGGCTCTAGATTTGGGAAAGTGCATGAATGTTTAGGTTTTTTGGGGGTTTTTTTGGCTTGATTTTATATTTTAGACCATTTCTAAAAACAACCAACCAAAACCCAAGAAATGTTCCACCAGTAACTGCTTTACACCTTAAAAGCTGTAGATGGAGTTGCCAAATCAACCCTATTAAGACTGGTGCAATGCAGACATGCTAAACCACTGCAAAATGAAAACAGCAAGTCACCAGTTTCTTATTTTATCCTTTTCTACAATGTTTCATTGTCTAATGAAAGCTAAATGTTCTGTAGAGAGGAGGTCCACTATGTTTTTCTCAGACTACCTCTAAATACATTAGCAAATACTAACTGTAGAAGAAAAACTGATCCTTAACTGTTTAAGTACACTTTTTTTTTGTGAAATGTTAATTACAAACCAGTTATACAGCTGCCAAATACACCTTAGAAAGGTTTTCTGCTTTTTCATTTTTAGATAAAAAAGAAGAACAAGCACTTTTTCAAAGTAAAACCACTACAATGAGGAAAAGAAAATTTACCACAGAAGGCTTCCCCTATATGCAAGAGAGAAGTTACTTTTGCAGAATTAAATAGTAATCCTATTCCATCCTTAAATCTTTTCAGGAGTCATGTGTTCCCAATACCAATAGAAGATAATTCCTCAGACTCATAGTTTTATATTTTTCAATCAAGTACTTAAAAATCACTTCACATTTCCTACTTGAGCTGTTCCTTTTGACTTTTTAACTCAATTCTAACCTTACTTTTTTTGAAGCAATTCTTTTTACTCAGTACAAACTAGGAATTCATAAGCTACCTATTGCCCAAGTACATAGGGTGTTTTTTTCAGTGGGTATCATACTCTGACAATGACTCCTCTCTCATTTGCAATGCATACAAAATATATTTTGAGATTAAAGCAGAACATTTGCATGCCCTGTACTTCAAAGGTCTAATATAGCAATTCTTCTTCAAGCAGCAATTTTTATTCTCCCTTCCCATGGTGGTTTGATCTCTACAAAAGTTTCACAATGACACACCTTAATTGCTTTGTCAGGGAGAAAATTAAAAAAAATCTTCTTTGGATTAAGAAATTCTTACCATGTTATTACTGCCATACATTTTCTTGCTAGTAATTCTAGGGCATAATGCATTGCTTGTGCTGCACTTTCTCCCAAGACAGTACCCACACTGATTGCCAGCTCCAGTTCATTTCCACGAATCAGGTTTGCCATCGCAAGCTTGCTCAATGAAAAAATATCATTAAGGGACATAAGCAGTTTTGGACATTCATCACGTGAGCATATGACATTCACCTATGACACTTTTTACAGAAGTGCAAAATATGCAATAGTTAAACTCAATTTTATATATTTTGGGTTTCTTGAATGAGTAAATAATTGTGCACCATGTGTTAATGTGCTTTTAAACAATCAAATCGATTTCTTTTAGCAGAATCTTCCTTTGTTCAACTGAAGAGATCACATTAATATGATACCTAAAATAAATGTATGCTAGGAATTCCATCTAATCTTAAGAACATTAGCAATCAGAGTGCATATTTCCCCCTCTCTTTCAATGAAAGGAGACTCAAAACCCCCAGAAAACAGGAAGGATTGTCCTGTTCTTACTCTCTCTGAGCATAGTTACTGATAGGTATATCAGAATGTCCGACCCTACAAGACTACACAACAACTTCAAATATGCCTATTTAGTAATATAGGAATTAACTGATTCTCAATTTCTCTCAGAATAGCTCATTGGGATGAAATTATATTTATTTGGGAGGACAGACATGTTAAGTCAGCAACAACAAAATCCAGATAAAATAAGGAAAAGAGACAATTTGTAAAACTACAAGCAAATAAAAAACATAATAACACATTTCCTACATGTCAGTTCTATTTTTTGTACTGAGGGGTGGGGTTTTCTTTTCCTATTTACTTCTTCAGACTGCAAATTCTTTAAGGTGAATGATTGCATCTTTAGCACAATAACTTCCAGTTCTGAATGGGTATTTTGGGTTGTCATAAACAGTAACACTTAGATGTATATATCCAAGGTACTTAAGTATCTTATATTGTCTAATACAACAAGATATTGTAAATAAAATTCAGCAGCAACATGCTACCTTCTGTGCATGAGAGAAACCTTGAATTTAATAGAATCAAGGGAGTTGTGCTACTAACTTGAATATTATAACTACCTAACTTTGCATAAGTATAAAAAAATCAAATGACAAATGCCATTTTAGAATGTGATACATAAATTTTAAAACATGTGTAGAAAGGAAGTAAATGTTGGCTTTTTCAACATTAAAGAAAAAAAAAATTACCTCTATATTTTCAACAGCCAGATGACAACATGCTGCAAGCACTGCACGACCATCCTGGAAATACCAATTTGCCAGTTCTTTACTGACATTCTGCAGGAGACTGCAAGAACAAAAAAGAAATTCTGCAATATCACTTTAAGGTTGGAATGCCTTAGGTATTAATTTATGCAAAATTCACTACATTTGCTTCTGTAACCTAAAAGTTGCTATATCTGGCTCACACTACTAGCTTGAAAAATGCAATCTGTTTGAGCTTCATCCACTATTTATGTTTTATGTTGATGCATACTGAGGTGGGTCAGTTTCCCAAAGTTTACATCAGTAGGAAATGTCTCTTCAGATTGACAGAAATCCAATCTGTACCTGCAAACTCTGCACTACTACTTCTCTAATTGCTTAAAAACTGCTCACGTAAATGAAGTAACTACACAGCCCTCAAACTGTTTTTGTTACACAACTATAACTTGATAATGTAAGTCAGGTTTTTGAGCACTGTTCTAGACAAGGAGAGGTGCATATTTTTAATGTTTTTTTTTTAATGGGCATGGACAATGAGAATCACAAAATGGCTTGTGTTGGAAGGGACCTTATAGATCATTCTGTTCCAAGCCCCCTGCCATGGACAGGAATGCCTTCCCCTAAACTGGGTTACTCAGAGCCCCATCCAACCTGACCTTGAACACTTCCAGAGATGGGGCAGCCACAGCTTTTCTGGGTAACCTGTTGCAGTGCCTCACTGTAAAGTATTTTTTCCTAATATCTAATCTAAACCTACTCTCTCAGTTTGATTCTTATTTTACATTATCAGAACCTCCACTTATGACAAAGAGCAAAGCTTCAGGAGGAGATTATGTCTAATAACAGGGGTTAATGTTAATGCTGAATCTCACTCACCAAAAGTTCTCAGTAAATATGCTATATATTTTAGTGCACAGGAATGCATCTTACATATTGAGCAAGGGAAAAGGACATTTATAATTGTAATGCACACATATGAAAAAATCCATTTTGTGCCAGGAGGCACAATAGAGAAATTACTGTAGCATCAGGTAGTTAGTAACTCTACTAAGTACTAGAAGATGCAATATTTTGTTGTACATTGCTGATGCCAAATTAAACCACTATGCTTTATCTCCTTAATGACTTAACACTTTGCAGTAAGATGAGATTTATAGTTATAAACTAGAACAACTTACTCATTGTAATCATCTGTATTGTTTCCACCAGAATTTGAAGTTCCACTTGTTGTGGAGAGTGGTAACATCTGTATATTTCCTTCACAAGCTGCCTGGAAGTGAATAAAATAAACATTAATTAATACAGAATTCAAACTGAAAATGAAATTAAATTTTTCAATAACAATAAAAAGAATCTAAGATATATAAAAAACTTTCTAAAACCCCGTTATAACAAAGAAAATGTTTGAATGTATAAACTAATCAACTAATTCATAGCTAAATCTTAGCCGAGTTTTATCTAGCCATACAAGAATTCTACTGAAGCAAGAGACTTCTTCCTTCCAATGCATTTGTGCAGGATTCTTCAGCATTTGGATATAATGGATGGTGATGGCTACAACCTTGATTTTTACACCCCACGGAGCAAGCAGCTCTGAGGGAAGGATGAAGTCCATAGATGCTGCTCAGCAGGTATACCAGCAAATCTGGAAAGATTTGGCATATAGTGGCTTAAAGTGAACTTTTTTTTGTATCTGGCAAGTATTTATTTCTAACATTAAATACAAAGAGATCAATGTGGATTAAAATGAAATCAGTTTACAAAATGGTGGTTGGTAAAAGGTTGGACACAGTGATCTCAGAGATCTTTTCCAGCCTAATTGATTCTGGGAATTTTTTGAAATTCTTTCTCATGCTTGAAGATGTAGCTGCGATAACACCATTGAACCTCAGTGCTCAGTTACAAAGGGAGGTAAATCCTGGTGTTTTGTTGCTCATTATTATCTTATTAAACCTTTGAGACAAAGACTATTCTATGAATTATAGTAGCTCTGCAATACCTCTCTTACATGAAAAATAAAGATCTACCTGGAGCTTTAACTTGCTTGAAAGTACAAACACTATAGTTTGAACTATAGTTCAAAACAATCTAAGCATTGTCAAAGTTACATTCTGTACATTATTTAGCTAAAACCTAAAGATGATTTCTCAGTAGAAATTAATGAGAAATCAAATCCTACATGAATCTGATGTTAAGGGCAATACCAGCTGTTGAAAATCAGGTTCCATTTCAATTGAAATTGAACACATTTGTTTTCATTATGGCCATTTGGTTGCAGTTTAGAAGAATCAGGCTTTAAATCTGTAAATGTCAGGTACCTCATTCTTATAATTTCTGTATAAAGACTGGTCAATACCACATGGAAGTAAAGACTAGGGCATCATCATTCAGCTATTTTGCCTTTTAAATATGTATGTCATATTCTGACTCACAAGCTAAGAGCTAAATACATCTCCCACACTGGTGTATATGTAGTAATACCTGTGCGACAAGTAGAGCCTCCTTAAGCTGACCTCTTGAAGTAAAGAAAGAAACCAGTTTCTTCACATCTCCAATAGCTATACAGTATGGGATGACATCATCATTTTCTTCCTGAATTAACTGATCAGCTCTCCTAATTAAACAAATGAATAAATAAAAAAGAAAAAACCATAGATGTGAACAATCACCAAACTTAATGACACTGTGTAGGTTAGATAAAGCTGAATAAAGTTCACTGAAACCCATATGCCTTTCCAGTCTTACAAACTGTGAATACTGCACCTAAAGAGTTTATAAAGTTGCAATTTGTTTTCCACCCTTTGATTCTTGTACACAAAGTTATTGTTGATATCCTCCACAGTTCTATCCCAAAGCTTACTGAACAAATCTAACATCACTAGAATGCTACAACAAAAGACAAGTATATCTGGTAATAGCATCCATCCTTCCTACTTGTCCGTGTCCTTTTATGAACTGATGCTACAATTTGCCGTCATATTTTAATTAACTTACCTTTGCATTAACTTCCTCCAATATTTCATTGATACACCAGGTGCAACTGAGAGAGCTTTGTCCCACTAGAAGAAAGCAGTAAGACATTTAATGTGATCATTTCTGTTTGAGAAGCAGCCATATTTTAAACTAGTGTAACTTTTCTTCCATTAAAAATATATTTGTCAAGAGTTAAATAAGGAATGAGTTATGCTTTACACTGCATATGTTAAAAATAAGTGGAACAAGATTACTTTTTTTGGGACTTGTGACCCATTCATTGCCTCCCCATCTTTGCTAGGGTAGCTGGTTTTCAGAAACCTTCATATTTTTTTTATTCTTCAATAGTGTTCTGATATTTTACCTCTCCAAGTTCTACCATTAGCTCACAATATCGCTGAATTTGTCCTAATCTTAAATGTATTTCTGCAGCTTCTTTGAGTCTTTCTTCTTTGCTTGGTGCACCAATACCACTTCCAAATTTAGACATCTTTACTGTTGTCAGTTCTTGTGCCTTGGACTGAGGGGAAAAAAAAAATTAAGAAGTTTTCTGTGATGAAAAAAGGTTTCCTTAAGAATTAACTATTGGTAAATATTACAGCAGAATATAAAGGTTATATTTTAAGAAAAAAATTCTTTAGCAAAAAGGCTAATTGAAAGAGATCTCAATGAGATTACAGTGAACTATATTTATGTTGTTAAAGTAAATGTCTTAGTGTTTTATTGTACATATATTTTTTCATTTATTATCTTCCTATAATAACTTTTTTTTAATTCTCATATATAATAGTAATTCATCCAGATGTCCCTCATAAAAATCTTGATATTTTGAAACTTAAAAAAAAAATTGTGAATATAAACCATACAGAGCTGAAAATCATACCTATTACCATTATAATGATGTCTACACAAAGAAACAATAAAGATAGTAAGCTTAACTGGTAGACAACAAGCTCCGTGATTTGATTTGTCATGCCCCATTAACCTTATGGCCAAGAAATTACTAATATTCCCAACTTCTGTAACTTTTATATTAGTTGGGAAGATAAGACTAAATTTCTTCATCTGGCAGAATCTGATAAACAAGCTGCAACAGAATTATACATACAGGATAAAAAAACCAAAAAAGGGAGATTCTCATTTCAAGAATTCTCAGTTGAATTCTATCTTCAATGCACAATGATGGCATTTGGCAATTCGTGACTTTGCAGAACCATATATGGAAGATGGAGAATAAATTTTGAACATTCTTCACCAAACTAAACTAGACCAATGGCAGCTCCCAAGAATCTGGGTTATTTTAAAACCATACTACTTTTTTTTTTCCTCAGCACCTCTATATTTTTTTATTATTTTCATGCTAAAGTCTCCAATGCATCCTCTCTGTTTACTAAAACCAGAAAGAACAGAGTTGCTCTACATCCTTACTTCATCCTGAAGTGCATAGGTGCTGCAGTGCCATTATTTAGATTCCTAACGAAAAGAGAGTATTAGCAGTCCTTAACAAGCAGTCAGCATTACCTTACCCCATACTTTCTCTTAAAGCATTCAAACAAGATTCTGAGTCAGAAAGAAGGGAAAAAAATGCTTTTAATTAATGTGAACACTTAATCCAGGTCCACAGAATGACCAGCATTTACTGTAGTTACTCTGGGTCACTGGAGTTAAATGCATGAAATAATTTTGCAGGGGTAAACAGACTGCTGGCACTGCACAAGTCAAGATTTAATGTCTTTTCAGGCCAACTGGCTGAGAAAACTGTTTTTTTGGACACATGGACACACAAACAGAACTTCATAGGATTAGCAGAGCAGCTACTATTATTACAGTTAACAACACTAATAAACTTTAATTACTTGAGAATCATAAGGAACATAGGACACTCTAAAAGAGCCTGTGATTTTACAAAAGAGACAGCATGTAACAGCAAACAACAGATGATACCTGGCAATTATTAGCCCTGGGGCTGGCAAGTGCATTCCCTGATCCATACCAGTAGATCATCTTTCCTCTATTTACAATTCAGTCATTAGAGTATGGGATTCTTTAGTACCCCTAAGAACTTCCTGACAGAATGATGAATCTTCATATTCTACACAAACTATCTGGTTGCATATTCATAAATGCAGCTACTAATAAATGTATGGCCTAGCACTTGAATTTCCTTTTCTCATCCAAGTCACTCCTAAGCTGTGCATCTGTATTAAGGACAGGATCTTGTCATTCCTTCTTCCAGAGAGCTACAGAATGTATTTCTGCTGACTCTCCCCCATTTTCAGACATTAATACCTCTGTCTGTTCATCTGAACATAGCTACACACTTCATGTTTACACAAACAAATAATTTGACTTTACTGAACATAAAAGTGCAGTGTATATAATAGGCAAGACAAATTGCTTCACAGCTGAAACTGTAGTGATGATTGCTTGCAATTGCTTTTAATTGTTTCGAAAAATGCTTTTCTAGTTAATAACCGTAACCTGGCATTTTAAAACTGAGTATGCACGAAGTCACAAAGACTCAGCTAGATACTATTGTAACAGACTAGTATTGCAGTGAAGAACTGGTATTACACAAATACCTTTGGATATGAAGTTGTGACCTTTTGTAAAACATTGAATGTTGTCTTTAAATAGTGAAATACTACGTGGACTAACAACCATTTTCACGTACTGTTTGTGCTTAACTTACCAGTCTAAATCTAATGAGGTGTTTCATATGCATAATTCCTTTGCAGTAGTTTTGTGGAAGCAAACTGTCATCCTGTCCCTTTATTACAGCAACCAAATCCCATAAATTTTTGCTGCCTCCTGGAGGCTAAAATTGTTAGGGAAGAAGAGTTTTATTACAGTCATGTTCAAGAGAGAAACTTGAAATTATAAAGATATTGGAAAACATTTGTCAGTCAACTCCAAGAAATTCAGGCAATTTCAGACAATTTCAATATTAGAACCTTTATTATGAAAACATGAGTTAGTTCAAGAGACTACAAGTCCTTCAGTCTTCTTGAAGGCTGTAAAGATACAGTGAGATCCATGAACCTATTTGGCTATGTGCAGACATAGCTGAGGGCTCACCATTAGTTTTGCCTTTTGCTCTCAAATAAATGCAAGCTATCTTGTGTCTACTGCTGGCACAAACCAACAGTCAGCTGCTGCCATGCAAGAGCTGACCCAGGACTTGTTTACTACTTACTGTAAAACAAAGGCATGGGCCAGGTAGAAAAGAGCTTCAAGGCTTGACTGTCACAACCTAGTTTACTATCTTAATATTGAATCTTAAAATAGACACATATAGTATAACACTGAATGAAGTCTAGAAGAGAGTGAGTATTCAAAAGCTCAAAAAAAAATCATTAAAGCTTTAACATAAAGAAGCTTTTCTAAGAATAACAGCATCACGAGTTTAGAAGTCCAATTATTTCTGAGCTGGTAAAAAGCATAAAATCCTAGGGAAACCTCACCCCCCCCGCTTCCCCCCCCCCCCCCCCAA
>JAYDZK010000202.1:36648776-36670704 GCA_034509185.1 Euphonia xanthogaster | reverse complement strand
CCCCCCCCCCCCCCCAAAAAAAAAAAAAAAAAAAAGAGACTACTCTCTCTTTTTTCTGTCCACTAAAACTAAAGCACTGCACATACCTGATCAAAAAAGCTTTTGTTCTTGGAAAATTCTAGTATTCCTAAAACAGTTTTACTGTCAAATCAACAAGGGAAATAAAAATTTACAACTTCTGTAAAACAAGGAATTCCATAAATATATTTTTAACAAAAGGGAAAATGTCTAAGTTTGAAATTGAGAAAGATTGTTTCATCTCTTCTAAATTATACACTTCAATTTAGCTAGAACCCATACCAAATATTTTGGATTAATTCGGTCTTTTTAGATCAATGTTTTGATTTAAATTACAACAGTGTCTGACACAAGTTTAAGTAGTAGTAGAACCTGTAGTTTGAAGGAATTTTGTCCTTGTTGTATCTCAAGTGCAGCTGCTATTCAGGTAAGAACTCACAGGAACCCATATTTTTTAACTCGTTTGCACTGAGAGGCTGCAGCAATTTATAGAAAATATTACTGTGCAATGGAGAAAAGGCAGTAGATGATTACTGAGGCACAGGTCATCTGGATATACAGTTCCTAAAACATAAAGAGCAGTTTGGGCACAGACACTGGGGCAGTTCAAAACTTATCAGTAATGAGGGTGTCCTTTTAAGAACTCTAATGCAGTTTGATTAAAGACATAATTTCATTTTCTTCAATAGCAAATTGCTGTCAAATTAACCTTTCCTACAGAAAATTATATTATTTCACTAATTTAACTTTGCAAAAAGCTGGTTTGTTTTTGCAATGATAAATTAGTAAAATTTGTTTTTCACAAGTGACAAACAATTCAATCATGGAAATTTTTATA
Source organism: Euphonia xanthogaster (assembly GCA_034509185.1). Taxonomy (NCBI): domain Eukaryota; kingdom Metazoa; phylum Chordata; class Aves; order Passeriformes; family Fringillidae; genus Euphonia; species Euphonia xanthogaster. The sequence continues at coordinate 36,669,848 of JAYDZK010000202.1, read as the reverse complement.
TGCCGACCTGTTAAGAAATGAACTTATTTCTGTCTATTTTCTAAGCTCCCTTCAAGAAAGAGAGAAAAAATGGTAGAGAAAAAAGAAATCTCAGTTTTGGAAATTGACTTCAGAAAAGAAAGTCATGCATATTGACAACAACCCTAAGTTTGAAGAATACTTACTGAAAAAAATTCTGAAAACCACCTTAGTTTTTTTCCTTGAGGACTTCCTGACAATTTTTCCAATTCCTGTTTAATATCCCTGGAAACTTTACCACACAGCAAAGGAGGAGCTCCAGACTCCACGGCACGATCTAACACACACAAAGATTTATATATGAAATTAAAATTAAAAACAACCAAAGGAATAGGAATAGTAACATAAAGAAAATTAAAACAATGGCTTATACAATTTGCTTACCTGTATTGCCAATAATATCATCCCAACATCTGTCTGTTATGATATTTATTTGTAGAGGGTTTATAAGAGGTGTCAATGACCAGAGTCTCACAGTGGAATCACGAGAGCAAGATGCCATAGTAAATGGACGGCTAGGATGACACGTTAATCCTAGTAGAGGAGATATTTAAAAATTCAGTCAAATAAGTTTATCTAATAACCTGTTTGATTAAATTACTTTATAAATTTCAAACCCTATTAGAATGCATTTCAATACAGAAATAAGACAAAATTTAAAAGATATTACCATATACATCTGCACCATGATCATAAACTGTGTCCAAACATGTTCCATCTCTTGTGTCCCAGACTCGAATTGTATAGTCCCAACTGCCAGAGATTAGAAGGTAAGGAATTTCAGGATTCCACATCAGTCCCCGTACTGGAGCTGTATGTCCACTAAGAACATTTATACAAGCATCTTGTGTATAATCCCATATCCGAACGGTACTGAAACAGGATAAAAGAGAACAATTTACATCAGATCACATATTGAAATATAATTATCTCTCTACTTCCACAATATTTTAAACTTCAAATTAATCAGAATATTTATTTGCATCACAACAGGGTCAAAGAGTTGTAGTGAAAGGGGCTAAATCTGGCTGGCAACTGGTCAGCGGCAATGCTCATTGGGGTTCAATTCTAGGGCCAGTCCTGTTCAATGTATTTTATTGTCAAGAAGTTTGCTATCAAGTTGTCTTCTGTCACGAATCACTACACTATGAACTAATAGATTTTGCTTCAAGCATAAACCTGTAATGAATAATAATGGGAAAGCAATAGAAGCCAATACTCCAAACTTCACAAAATATCCTTTACAAAATATTTTGTATATTCTGCAGGGTAGTGGCTTAGAATCATAGAAAAATGCTTCCTTCTGCTTACCATGGACTGATATGCCCTCCCTCAAAAAGAATGGCATCAAACCGAAAAACAGAAAGATCCAATACTGATTAAAATTCTCTGCAGATTCTACTTAAGTACACTTTTGAAAAATATCAAATAAGGGCAGGTCTTGCACCTGTTTCTTCAGACGTAATGTAAGCATGTGGTATCCTCCTTGTGCTATTCCTTGCAGTAACAGTATCAGGTACTGACCCTACTTTTGGGAGAGCATATGGAAACTTGCACTACTGCAGCAGTTGTGACTATTTTAGATAATGATCCTGCTGTCCAAATACTACATAAAGCTAAGAGCAGAGCTAAAACCTGGATCTGAGCAAGGCAGAGATTTAGATTATTAAGTATTGACAACACCATTACAAACAAATATGTAAATTTCTCCAATAGTCCAGCTTGAGTTTTTAATTTTTCTAATAGTTCAGAAATACTCACCCATCATCAGAGCCACTGCAGAGGATTCCTTCTCTGAGAGGAGACCACCGTACATGAAACACCTTTGCAGTATGCCCAGTAAAAACTTTCAATGGTTGATCAGAGCTGGTTGCCAAGTAGTAAACACGAACATTTTTATCCTCACAACCAGTAGCTATCATATCTCTGCAAAATAAAACCAGCAAAATCCTTGGTCACAGAGATGATGAATGCTTTTTTAAATTTAAACAAAATGTGATGTGTGATTTGCAATTATTTTTTTTAATACCAATTTTTTGCTTCTCCTTTATCTCTTCAAGATGTAGCTACCGATAATACAATTAAAAAATTAAATCAGAAAAAACCTGATAAAGATCCTTTAGTTGCAATGGGGAAAATATTTGCATTTATTTGACTATGCACCCAATACACAACTATTATTAAATTGAATTACTATAATTTTTTTTTTTGACAAAAAGTTCTCATGTCATTATTAGGAATTATCTACAAAATTTACATATAATCACAATGTATTTAGTTGTCTGCTACATTTTCACCTTAGCAGTCATTACAAGGACACCAATCTCACCCCTCTTTCCTGGTATTGAATGTCTTTTTTTTTTCCCCTCATCAAATATTCAGCTAGATAATTTTTTTTTTCTCTTGTCAATATGAAATGATGCTCCTTTGAAAGTTAAGAAAGTTGATGGTGGTCAGTGAAATATACTACTGGGAAGGAAGAGCTGCAATAGGTATATCCCTACTTTGGAACAAATAATTTCAGTGTTCTACTATCACACTGAATATTACATTCTAGATAAATTTGTGTTATTTTACTGGTAATGCATTTAAATAGTAAATATTGTCAATTCTTTGGGTTAATTTTTACTTACTTGTTGTTTTGACTCCAGTCACAGCCAAACACTGCAGCTGGATGTTTGTACTTGTGAAGAACATTGCCATCGATGGTTCGAATAATACTGAAAACAATTACAATGTGATATTATAAGGAAAAATACATTCTAGGTAGGCTATCCAAAATAAGGTTTTATTCTGTGCAAATAAACCAGAGAGCAAAAAGATATACACAAAGAATAGGAGAAACAGCCACAAACAATTTCAGCCCCTGAATCACAACATTTAACTGGATGTTGATTGTACAACATCTAACTTGACCTCAGTTATCTATGTTTCTTCAGAGGGGCTTTAAAGATGTTCACTGTGCTACATCTTTCTTGAAAGGATCACACAGCCCAGAATCAAAATTGTAGTCATGGCTTTAAGGTACAAAGAGATCTTTATGAATTAATAAGAAAGTTGATTGTTCTCTAAAATTTCTGCCCATTATATTTGAGCTGGAATGACACAGGTAGCAGAGGAAGCAAATTAAGAAGGATTTTTAAGACGTACTGAAACACAATATATGCAAAATTGGTTTCAATGGATATTAATGCATTTTTAGAAATGAGGTATTATACTCCTGTGATAGTGCACTTGTAGTTATTTCATTCTAAAATAGTACTTTTTAGTCCTTGAAACAACAAACTAAAAAAAAAAAAAAAATTAAGACAAGTAAAGTTGGATGTCTTTTGAAAAGTGTCCTCTACAGATAAGAAACCTAGAAGGATATTCTCATCCAAATAAAAATCACTATTTAGTTTCACTACCAGTGTGTCTTAGACACTATTCCTTTTGAAAATATTTCCTTTATTTTTTACTTAAAATCATGAAAAATGTACCCTAACAAGTACAGAAAAGTAATATATTTTAAATTTTGTCCAGTAAGAAAACGTGTTAAATTAATTACTGAGAGTACTGTCAAAATTTATGGACTTGAGAAGTGCATTTAGCAATTTTTTTCTTCCAATAACACTCACCAAAATCCATCACTGCTGCAGGTTGCTATTCTTTTGGAATCTTTATGACTCCAGGCAATGCAGAAGATTCCATTCTTTCCATGCTTCAAAAAATGCAAAATACCTATCAATAAGAAATAATTCACCCCTTTTTCTCTCATCTATTGACTCATCTTTTTTTACTTTATTCTCCTATGGTCTTCAGCCCTTTTCTCCCAGTACAGTATACTGTACAAAACCACATGATAATGAGTACCCAATATAAGCTGGATGTTTGAGAATCCAAGTCCAAAACATTGGGACTATGGAGATAAGTAGTAAAACTGCTATAGCCTCCAGGATCTAAGAGACAAAACCAGGTCAAGCTGAAGAATGAGCAATCCGTAACTATATAAACCTGAAACTTAAATAAACAACACTGTGGACAATCAAGAGGGACCTTTGGGCCTTGGGGAGATGGCTCAAGGGATGTGAAGCACAAGTTGTGTTCTCTTCTGTCCTGCCAGTTGCAGAGAATGATGTGTCAAGAAACAGGAAGATCATGCAGATGAACAACTGGACTTGATGCTGGTGTTACCAGTAGGGTTTTGGGGCTTTTGATCATGGGTCAGTTTATACAACACCAAGCCTGCTGGCAACAAATGGGGTCCCGCTGTCTCAAAAGAGAAAAAGGATCTTAGTTCAGGAGTTCATAGGGCTCACTGAGAGAGTTTTAAACTACTTTGGAAAGAGACCAGGGCCAGGCTTGCCAGAGAGAATGTATAGGGAAGAAGAGAACAATAGAAATCACTCTGGTAGCACTAGGAGGCTTAAGAGGCAGTACCTGGAGCAAGCACAAGCAGCCAAAGACGTAATCTCTAGACAGGACTACGGGGCATCCCTTTGCACCTCCACTGGGATGTGGACAGAATCAAATACTTCTATTAGTTGTTTGTACGCCAACACACACGCAATATGGGGAAGAAACTGGATGAACTAGAGATCTGTGTGCAGTGATCTGCATTGTGATTACAGAGACACAATGGGATAGCTTGCATGACTGGAATGTTGCCACAAAAGCCTACATAATGTTTAGGAAAGACAGGCCAGGAAGTCACATAGGTGGAATTTCCCCCTGTGTGAGGCAACACTTAGGATGCATCAAGCTCTCTCTTGGGTTGGATGATGGGCAAGTCGAGAGCTTATGGTCTGGATAAAAGACACTGTTGTGGGTGTTTGCTATAGGCTGCCTGAAAGGTAAAAGGAAGTGGATGAAGCCATCTACAGCCAACTAGAAGCAGCCCCAAAGTCACAGGCTAGTCACTAGTTCTTGTGGGGCACTTTAACTACCCTCACATCTACTGGAGAAGCAACACAGTGAAGGACAGAGTCCAAGAGGTTCCTGCAAAGTGTTAATGACAACTTCCTGCCACAGGTAGTGTAGGATCCCACAAGGAATGTTGTGCTGCTTGAATCTCATACTAACAAACAGGGAAAGCCTTGTGGGAGATGTGAAGGTTGGGGGCAACCTTGGCTGTAGTGACCATTGAGACTGTGGAGTTCAGTATCAGGCAAGGTGGAAGCAGGGCAGCAAGAAAGATACAATCATGGACTTCAGCAGAGCTACCTTTAGTCTCTTCAGGGATTTTCTTTGAACAGTTCCATGGGAACATGCCTTGCAGGGAAAAAGGGTCCAAGAGAACCAGTTGATATTCAAGGATCACTTCCTCCAGGCTCAAGAACAATGCACCCTGATGAGCAAGAAATTGAGGAAAGGGAGCAAGGGATCTTCATGGATGACCAAGGAACTTCTGTCATTACTTAAGTGCGTGTAGGAAATGCACAGGAGATAGAAGCAGGGTCAGACCACTTGGAATTAATACAGAGAGGTTGGCAGAATAAGTAGAAAGGAGATAAGGAATACAAAGGCTCATCTGGAATTAAATCTAGCCAAGGATGTCAAGGACAGCAAGTAGTGCTTCTTCAACTCCATTAATAACAAAAGGAAAACCAAGGATAATGTAGGCCCATTACTAAACAGAGTGGGGACCCTGGTAGCAGAGGCTGCAGAAAAGGCAGAGTTATTGAACACCTTCTTTACAACAGTCTTCACTGACAGAATCAGTTCTCAGGAGTCTCTGACTCAAGGGACCAGCATAGAAGAATGCTGGAAGAAAGACTTTCCCTTGATCAAGATGAACTGGGTTAGAGAACACACAGACAAACTTGACATCCACAGGTCCATGGGCCCTGACAGGATGCATCCACAAATGCTGAAAGAATATCACCACAGTGAGGCTGCTCATGATCATCTTTGAAAGGAAGGCTGTGGCAATCAGGAGAGGTGTCTGAGGTGAGGACTGTAAGAAAGCAAATGTTACTCCAGTCTTCAAAAAGAAAGAGGAAGACCCAGGGAACTACTAACCAATTAGCCTCATCTCAATGAATGATGAGGGGAGAGCAGTATGTATTGCTCACCTTGACTTTATCAAGAATTTCAACACTGTCTCTCACAAAGTCCTTACAGTCAAACCCAGGAAGTGTGGACTGGATGAGTGGACAGTGAGGTGGATGGAGAACTGGCTGAACAGCAGACCCCAGGGAGTTGTAATCAGTAGCACAGGGTCTAGTTGGAGGCCTATCACTAGTGGTGGCTCCCAGGATTCAATACTAGTCCCAGAATTGTTTAGCTTGTTCATCAATGACTTGATGAAGGGGCAGATGCCTCCTCAGCAAGTTGACTGATGACTCAAAGCTGGGAGGAGTGGCCAATAACCCAGAGTGCTGTGCAGCCCTTCAGAAGGACCTTGGCAGGTTGGAGAGATGGGTGGAGAAGAACCAGCTGAAATTCAGCAAAGGCAAATGCAGGATCCTGTACCTGGGGAAGAATAAACTCATGTACCAGCACCAGCTGGGGCTGATCCGCTGGAATGCAGCTCTGTTGAGAAGGTCCTGGGGGCTCTGGTGGACACCAAGCTGTCCATGAACAGCAGTGCGACCTTGTGGCCCAAGAGGCCAATGGTGTCCTGGGGTGCATTAGGAAGAGCATTCTACTCTGCCCTGGTGAGGACATATCTGGAGTATTGTGCCCAGTTTTGTCCTCCTCAGTTTAAGAGAGATATGGAACTTGCGGAGAGGGTTCAATTGGGGTCAACAAAAATGATTTCTCTAACAAGAAAAGGCTGAGAGAGCTGGGCCTATTCAGTCTTGAGAAGTCACAACTGAGAGGCGATCATCAATGTCTGTCAGTATCTGCTGGGAGCATGCCAAGAGGCTGGAGCCAGGCTCTGCTCAGTAGTGCCAAGCAAGAGGCAATGGGTAGAAACTGATGCACAGGAAGCTCCAACTGAACATCTCTATTGTGTACGTGACCAAGCACTGAAACAGATTGTCCTGAGAGGTTGAGGACTCTCCCTCTCTGAAGATATTCCAGAACCATCTGGATGCAATCCTGTGCAAAGTATTCTAGGATGACCCTGCTCTGGTCCAACCTCCCTGATGAGCAGGGAGGTTGGACCAGATGACTCCCTGTTGTCCCTTCCAATGTTAATCATTCAGTGATTCTGAATAAAGTTTAGTTACTTGTTGGAATAATGAAGTATGTTGCATGAAAGTATGAAAAATTGTGGTATGAAAAAACTTAATTGGGATGTGTCTCAGGGCCAGTATTACAGAAAAGATATTTAGTAGCACAAATGCCAATATCAGTATTAGAATGCCAGAACTCCTGAAGGTAGGTATATTTGTTTTCTGCTCGTGCCTCTCCTCACTCCCCCACCTCTCTTCTTAAAGAGCATGCTTTGTACATTGACGCAGATCCTATACTTAAATGATTATGTCTGTATAGTCTAAAGATCACAGCTATATACTGGGAATACACAAAATAGTGTAAAATACTATAGAATAATATTACACAACTCCCTCTGCCAATAAAAATGATGCTACTATTTCAGGACTTAAAAATGCCTGGATAAATTTCAGGTAATACAAGGCAAGCCACTAAATGAGTCATAGTGCTTAGTGTGCTGCAAAATGGAGCTTTATTGATCTAGACTTCAGGTATTGAAAGTTTTTTCTGGCCCTTATGTTTGAAAACACAGAACACAGCTTTCATTTTGATGCTGAGTCTGTATGTCCATATATGTTTACACAGTTAAGGAATCAGCAATGCTTTTGCCATGTATCCCTACAGGACCAATTTTAAGATAATGGAGTCCATCTGGTGCTTCACCACTCTCATATCACAAACCCAGTCTGAGGAAGTAGAAATACTTCTGCCACACTTGTAAACTGGCACCTAGATAACTCCATAGATTTTTATACCATAGCACCTTTTAAAAACATATGTACTTTGGCCATCTCTATGAACACTAGAGGGAATGACTAACTTACGTATCATATAGAGAAAAAAAATAGTTATCTCATCTTACCTCACTGAATCTAGTTATCATTTTGCCTTTTCGAACATCCCAGATAAAGCCACCATTTCTGGATGTTCCACCTGCTATGCAGTTCAGATTTCCTTTAAAGAGAGATGTTTGTAAAATATTACAATAATTATAAAATCACAATATTGTTTGACACTGGTTCCACTTTAAATTGAAGAAATGTAATATGAACATAAGACATCAAAGGTACGTGAACATGAGTTTTCCATAGTTTAAGGCCAGCATTTGCTACTAAGCCACAAACATCAACTTCAGTGAAAACCTGACCTGTTTTTCTACATTCCTGTTTTGAGGAATGGTCAAATAAAAATTGTATTGCCGTAAAAAGTGTCTTAATGCCTGCTAAAAGTCTTGCATGTGAGAAATTAATGCTCATGATGCATATGACTCAAACTGAAAGAGAGGAAACCTCAATGTTTCAAGCCTAAAGTTGTAGCAACTAAAGCACTTTCCTTTAAAGTTCCCTACATATAAAGACAAATCATAAAAATGAGAGAGAACACCTAACAGTATTTTGTTTCCTTGAACTTGCACCACTGCTGCACCTAAGCACATCAAGAATGTACCTGAATCTGTAACCACACCCTACAGGGTGAAAAATCTGAGTAAAAAACTCCACAGTGAGAACCGGAAAATTCAGTTCAGGTCTAATCCAAAAGCCACCAAAGTCTCCTCACCACAGAGACTCTCTATCCCAATATAGCTATGCTTTTCATTAAATAGCAGATTTATAGGAAAGTTTTGACTTATTTTATTCCAAGCTTCAGAAGCAGAAAGGACAATCTATGCTGGAGGAGTCTAGCAAGGTAAATCTATAAAACGGAAATAAACTCAGGTAGAAGAATGATGGGGGAGAAAAAAAGAAAAAAGGAGTAATCACTTTTTTCAAAGGTCTTCTGAGACCAAACAAATGGGGGCATACATTAGATTACATATTAGGAACAAAGTACAAGCCAGATAGGAACTGTCTGGGAGTAAGGTGAAAGGAGCACCAAAAGTGCTGGGAGGGACAGGAGCTTTTGGACTGAGTGCTAAGGAACAAAATTGAAGCATGTACTTCCAATTTACGTAAAAAAAAAAAACCAAACAAAAAAACAAAACAAAAAAAAAAAAACCAAACAAACAAACAGAAAAAAACAACACAAAAGCAACAAATGTACATCCCTCCTGCAGCAAGCAAACTATTGATTCAATGTTAGATACAACTAAACATTGAATTTAAACTTCAAAATAAAAAAAAAAACAAGAATAAGCACTGTTTCATATTTCATATTGCCATGATTTCCATATAGCAAGAAAAATTATTTGTGAAGATGTATGTAGAGTGCAAGAGACTCTCTGAAATGAAAAACCGCAAATTTATTTCACATATGCAGTCTACATTAAGCTTCCCACCAAATTTTTTTTCTTCTGTCAGTTATTATTTCTTAAGAGTTTAAAAGTGCCGGTGAGAAGAGAGAGATGAATTATTTAGATTTTAAAAAGATACATCTGCCGTCCAAAGAAATAAAGCACGACAGGAAAGTCAACTTATTGTTAACTATTGACAACTATCAGAAGTGTATTTTCAGGTACACCAAAGGGAGTTACAGAACAGCTTTGAAAACAAAATTTCCCAGTGAGTCCAGTGATTTGTCTAAGAAAAAGTAGATGCTTTGCAGAAAAGGCACTTCCTAATCTAATAAGGTTAAAGCAGAGTTCTTCAGTGATTAGACTCCTACATAAAGAAGGAAGAAAAAGAGCTAAATACATACGATCCACTATTTCAGCACAAACTATAATCTGAATTCCTTTAAGTAGCTGCTTCTCATGCAAAGCAGGACATTTTGTCACCTGCATAATGCCATGTTAGAAATGTTCCAGAGATTTTCCTCCCTCCATTCTGAGTATGAAATACTGGGAGCATTACTGAGAAGGGTAAGCTTCAGCAAGGTCTGAAGCATTGAATTCTACTGGTTTCACAGATAATTAAGTTTTGTTTAAACCTTAGAAGATGCCTTTCTATATAAAACTAATACTTTTATATGACAAATTCTGCAGTTAATGCTAATTCAAAGAACATTTAGACATACAGCAAAATATTCTTACCTGGAGCCCAAGAAATGGAATAAATAACCCCCTCATTACCAGGAGATTTATAAACCGCTGATAAAGTATTTATGTCCCAAACTTTTATTGTGCCATCAAATGAAGCTGTAGCAAGAAGATCAGGGTTATCAGGTTTGAATTTGCAATCAAAGATGGTCTCAACATGTCCCTTAAATGAAACAAATATTTCATTTCATTTTTATTACATTTGATTTTCTCCATAAGTCCAACTCTAGATCAAACTCTAAAATACATTGCATTTAATTTAAATGTCAGGTCAATTAAGAGTTCCAAAACCCTTTTATATTTAGGCTTATCAGTCAAATAAAAGGCACAAAATAACTTAGACTATAACCTGCTCTTTCATAGATTATTATTAAAACCAGAAAAATTCTTTCCTGAAACCATAGGGTATGCAATGCCAGGAACTTGTTAGCATTTTCTGTTCCAAATATGTTGCTAAAATTTTGAATTAAAAAACTAAGTAAGAAAAAACAAACTTAATTTTTAAAAACAGGAACAGTTTTTCCCTTTTGGTAAAATGTACCTGATTGAAAAAATAAAGCTCTGTATGTTGAACATGTTCTACAAATTGTCTCATGCCTCACTGAATATTCTGTATTTCTAGACACAGTCTATTCTCTATTGCAGCTTAAACTTCAGTCCATCAGTGGTTTAATGTATCAATTGGTTGTTTTCCAAGACATGCATTTGTAGATTTTAAGTTGATAAATATATGAAACACAAGTATTATGTAAGTTTTTTTTAAGCCTCAGTTGCTTTACAGAATCAAATCCAATAAAAACAGAAAGAGAAAACCAACCAGCAGCCTCTATTCAAATGCATATTGGAGTACAGCTGAAAATTGTTTGGGCTTTGTTCGTTTGGGGTTTTTTTTTAGTGACAAGGGAACTTGGAAAGAGGAAAAGAGAAATATCCTCAAGAACCTCAATAACCAAAAGCCTGGTTAAGAAAAGGGTCATCTAATATATGTTAAACCTGTTTCTGAATTTCAGCTTCAAAGGAAATTTAATAATTCTTTGTAATGTTAAACTGAGTGCATTCACCATATAGCTCTCTGATTTGACTCAAACCTTTATTCTGAATTATAGAAAACCCACTAGAGAACATTTCTGAGAAGGTCATCAAACTAAAATTTCAGTTAAAAAAATTAAGAAACTAAAAATAAGTCTGTAAATCTTTACTTCTGTTTTTTAAAAAACTGTCAGAATACTTCCAGCAGAATTCAGTAATTTCCAATAAAAGATTACTTTAAACTTCAGAACTGTCATTTTTTTTCCTAGAAGTTTGGGCTCTTTTTAACAATAGAAACTGCTGTACAATACTGCAAAGACTTCATTCTCCATTTTTTTGCTGTTAGAAGAAAGTGCATAAGCCAAATAAACTCTCTATCCAAAGACAGAGATAAACCATACCAAATCTCTAAGGAAATCCCACTTTTTGGCTCCCATGTCATAAAGTCCCACTCCACCATCCATGAAGCAACAGACGGTATGACCAGGAGGAAGAGAAAATGCTTGGTTTTGGGTTAAAGTTGGAGGAGGAACAGCCTCACTTGTTGAAGATGTATGGTGATTTTTAGTAGAATACTGTGATGAACATGCTTAACAATATAAAACAAAAGACAAAGAGAGAAGATTATTTCTTATTTCAATAATAAGTGAAATTATAAAGAGTAAAATGCTTGTATTCCAATAAGATTTAAAACAAAAGAAATGGAGAATTCCTGTATGAAGCCTGGCCTACTAAAGAAGGACCTTATAAAGTACTTGATCCTTTATCATTTGTCTAATCCACTAGCAGCAGAAGGTACTTTAATTAAAAACTAAATAGCTGACCAACGCTACAGAGATTGATCTGGACTCATAAATAAGATTTTCTTAAGTTGCAGCCATTGAAATGAATAACAATCAAAATTACACTTACACTTTTTTTTTGGAGGACAGCTTAGCACATGCAAGCCATGGAAACCAGTTTGCTTCAATTTAAAATTATCTATAGGTGTTGTACGTGAAACGTTCCAAACACGTAACACACCAACCTGAGAATCTGAGGTTTAAAAAAACAAAACAAAACACAGAGGTATGTGGTTTGAGGACTGATTTATACAAAAATACAGCAGTGAATTAAACTTCAAGTCCTAAGAATAATTTTATAAGCAGGCACTGTCAACTCCATAGAATCATAGAATAGTTAGGGCTGGAGGGAACCTCTGGAGATCATCTAATGTAACATCCATGGCATCCTATTTATCCTCCATTCACCACCATGGTCATATCACTACTAACAACAATCATTATTAACATTAGCCATTTAAGCACAGATAAATTCTACCCCTATTTTTATAAAATATTCTGCCAGTCTTAATTTCATTATTCATTAGTTAAACCTGAACCATAATGTCTATGGTGTAGAAAAGAGGCAGGAAATAGATTACTTCTTTTAATTTTTTAAATCTTTGAAGTGACATCAATTAGTACAATGCATTTTTATTCCTATTCCCAAAGGTATTAATATATTTTTTGCTAAAGGGTGCATTAGGAAAATATTACTTAACAAATTGTAGAAAGTCACATATTTACGTAGCTAAAACTTTTAAAACATGAAAAAACTGCTCAGCGTAGTTTTATTATTTTCTGGTTTTGTGTTATGGTCTTTTTTATGTGCAATTCATGTATGCTTCTACTTGTAAAAATATTATGAAACAGAAAAATCAAACTTGGAGTATCAATTTTTGAAAACTCAGTCTTCTATTTGTTATCTTTGTATAAATCAGGAAATAAAATCCTTACCTCCAGTTATAAACATTCCAGGTGCACTAGAAACCCAGGCTAAACACTGAACAGATGCTGCTGCACTGGGAAAACTAAAAGTTGTGATACATGACAAAGATTCAGAATCAACTAGTCGAATACCATTATGTAAATTAGCAACAAGAAGGTAATCAGTTGACAAAGGGTCCCACTCCAGAGCAGTAACTGGATCCTCTTCATCTGTTCCTTCAAGAGACTCTGGTCTTAAGACATGTTTCTGATTTTTAGAACCTTTAAAGTGCACAAAAAAACAGGTTATTTAAATATTAAATCAAATACATACTTTCAATAGTTACAAGACTGGCAAACATAATTTCTTCCTCTCTCCCTGAAATTTTCACTAGACTGCTCTCTTGGCTGCAGCACTGAAATTAATGAAGCTGTCTTGGCAATATTTGACTTAGAATATTACTTTTTCTATCAAATTCGACTTTATGTTTAATACAGCAGAAAACAGAAGCAGCTATCAGATTTATAAACATAATTTTATAGAAAAGGAAAGTAAGTTGAATCACATGCATTGTTCTAAGAATTTCTGTGAGTAAAGGTCTGCAGCACAGCATGAAATACAAGCCATTTGAGTGCAAGTAAATCTTCACACCACAGCATATACAGGCAAAATAAAGGCAGTAAGAACCAGAAAAACACTGTGGCAGTAAAGGCTTATTCTAAAGAACTGCCTTTAGACTTTTTTTCTTCTTTAAAACTGTGTGTGCAGCTATGAAGTGTTTATAGATTCTGCAGTCAAAACAGACCATTAAGCATGTAGTCTGACACCCACAAAAAAGATGACGTTTCACTTGATGATCCATATTATTGAAACCCACTTTTTTTTGATATCATATTTATCTCCCACTTTTTATTTTAACAGAGAGATTAATCTTAGTTGTATAAGACAGAGTATAGTCCAAATGAAATAGATCTGTATTTTTAAAGTTGTGATCTTATAACAAAAAAAAAATTACTATTTTTCTAGAAATAAAGAATTGACACCTTCCATTATTCATACACAGACTTTATGAAAAGTATCAGTCTGATAAATACTTAGATGTTATCATATTAAAATTTATTTCCTTTTCCCAGTGCCAGTGCTAACTCAGTCAGCACTACAGAAGCAAGGGAATTTATTCTCTGTGACATCCTGTGTGACAACTTAGTAGAGTGAACTGAAGGAAAATAAATTTTGCATGGCTGTTGGAGAACAACAATGTAAAATTAACACATTATTTAAAGATGTTTTTAAATCTTTTTTCCCACAAAGTTGAAAAACAATTTTTAGTCAAGGAAGAAGCAGTCAGGAAAAAATTCAAATAGTCAACCTAATACAGATATCTGCCTTTGAAGAAAACTCTGAAAACAAGTGAAATTTTACCTTCAAATAAGCATATCAACATGGCACCTTCTCAGCAGAGAACTAGACTATTTGTAAAGTATGCACAAATGTGTGTGGTGGATTTCAGACAAAAAGAGATAAATATTTTCCCATCTCTCCTTTGACAGAACAGAACCATGAAGATAATATTAAGTATGAGGTGAGATTCTACCTATAGAATTGCAGAGGGTTCTAGAATATGAAACAGAGGACTCCAGAAAAAATGAAAAAGTAGGAAAGTAAACAAAAGATTCAAGTCTTTCCATTCAGAAAAATAAACTTGCAGGAAAATATAGTTCAGTAGAAGATCATGGCTGTTACCATTTGCAAAAAAAAAAAAAAGTGTTTACTGCAGTTGTGAAAAAAATGCAGTCTTATCTTGGTCTCAAAAGGCAGGAGACATAAAGAAAATGCTCTGAATTCTTTATCTAAGAAAGTATATTTTTGTGATATCGAAGGAATAGGAATATTATGAATCAAAAAAAATGTTATGTATGTACCTACATTATAGAATCTAATTTTAAAAAGTGAAGAATTACATATGGAGAAACAAGAGATGCATATATAAAACTAAATACTTTGTCGTATGAGTTTTTACCTGATTGAAAAATAGAGAGGCTTCCATCAGTATGTCCAAATACCACCTTTCCTTTTTTCTTTGGATGCCATCTAAACAGACTGATATCTGACAAGAAACTATGTGCTTCTCTATGCACAGTTACCCCGCTGTCAGGTCCTGAGATAGTCCAAATGTACAGTGGACCTCTGTGCGACACAAATGCAACTGCGTCACCTACGTTCCAGCACCAGCCAAGGGATGCAGGAATTCCTGAAACATACAGGTAAACCTTATAAGAACCAGGACACAAAATTCAGGTAGTATTCCTTGACCAGTATCAACAATTGTCTTGAAAAGCAGTAGAAATAATTTTTCTACATAGAAGTTGCTGGACTGAAATTTAGAGAAATGTGTCAAAATCTTACGGTTTAAAAGTAAACTAGAGTTCCAGAGGCAGGAAGTAAAATAATTTCCCATATTACTTTTATGCTACTTTGATGGGCCGTATTTCATGATATCTACTTCATCAGTGCCAAAGACAATCACACATTTGAAAGAGGATAAGCCTAATCCTGCAAACAATACTTTCATTCATTCAGAATTTCATTCACTACTATGCTTTGCTGTAAGTTATTTACTACTAAGAAAGTAAAATACTGAGAATTTCAAAATGCCTGTTTTAGTAAAATACAATGAAATTTAGAGATAAATCTAGCAGAAGCAGATATTTTTGACAATATCAGATATTTTAGTTCTGTAATAAAAGGGAACTCTTGATAGCTTTCTTCTGGATACATGACAGTTTTAATTCCATTGTCTAATACCTAATTGTAGGCAATCCCATTTAAGAATTTTGATTTTAATGTCTCCAACCCTCATAATCCTCATAACTTACTAATGTGTGCCTGAAGGAATAAATGACAGTAAGACAAATTTCTAAAGCTGAAAACTTAAAATTGCATTTAGACACTTTTATGTGGCAGTGTAAAAGGGACTAAAGAGAAAGCAATAGAAGGTTTAAACATATTATCTTAATTTAGTTTCTAAAAATATTAAAATAGTAATAACATTTCTTCATATGTAGTCATTGGCTGAAGTAGATTTTTAAACAAGCCATGTACTGAAAAATAAGTACCAGCATTTATATTTATGCATAAACTGATACAATATTTCTTTTGGAATAGATTAAATCACTGTGGAGTTTTCCTTTGCATGATATGGAAGATATAAAAGATTTCCAGAGGTATCCCTAAATGCTCTGGAGAAAAAAGAGTAGGGAGTCCCAAAACAGCTTATTAGATCCTGAGATTCTAACTGTTCTTGGTTTGCACCCACTTTCCAAGAATGAAAATGTAGCAGTCAAGGATACCTGATGAGATTGACTGTAAGAACAGAAATACAGGTACTGCTTTTGACTGGCATAAATCAGAACTGGATATAGAAATGTAACTGTAACACAGATGCTTAACCCCCTAGACTTGTACTAAAATCTCCAGCAGTTTCAAGGCCTGAGACAAGATTCAGGTAGACAAGCATTAGGGTATTTAAACAAATGCTGTTGTTCAAATTCACTGATGATTTATACTTGAATCTGTTAAGGCTACCTTTTATTTGCTTTCACTTAGCTAAAGTCATTGTGAAATATATTATTTTAAAATTTAATTGTTTATCCTTTTATACAGTGATGAAAATAATGTTTTGGGATTTTTTTCTCCCCTGCTCAACAAGAAATCACTTGCAAAGTTAATTCTTGAACTGGTTAAGTTCTTTAGAGAAAAAGAATAATGTGTTTACCAAATGCAAGATGGTTGAAGGCAATTTACTCAAACACACTACCATCATTTTCTAGAATGAACTGCAACAAATCTGACAAGAATATTGTCAGATTGTGTTAGGCAATTATTATTGTGTTAGGGAATTGTTAAAACTCCAACCTACCAACTACAGCGTTTACACTATATCAAGTATTTCTCATACCCATGGATCAAGGTGTATGGATAAAAGAGATCTCCATGTCTAAAATACCTTTTGTATTGTCCAGCTTGGCCACAACTTTCTGTTCATTCACATTCCATATGATCACTAAACTATCTGCACTGGCACTTGCAAACACGTCAGGGTTGTGGGGACACCAAGATATGGCTGTGATTGTCTTCTTGTGCTCAGACATAATTGCATGGAGCTTGAATTCATTGTATCGGTGATCCAGCTAAACAAATAGTAAAATTTATTTTAGAAATACATTTTTTGTAAACTTACTTTAAATACCTCTGGGTTGGAGAATACTTCATATAACAGTATTAGAGTTATGGATGAATTTATAGTACATTTAACTATTGCCAGTACCTCACATCTCAATAAATAAATTCTCATATATTTGACTTTTGAAGAAAGGTTGCCTGATGTCCAACTATGCAAAAAACAGTTTTAGGTCTATCTTCCTGTCACTTATAAATTATTATATTTCATTTAGAAGTGTACTCGAACAATCCTAAAATGCTTTATTTATAGGCATGGTAACAATAATTTAGTAATCTCCAAGGGGGTAAACAGGAAAGAATATAAAAATGAGTCTGAAATCCTTCTCATTTTTTTTAATTACTAAGTACAGTTTAAAAAATCTATTAAAAAAAAAAAGCCCAAATATGACACAGAAAATTGTATTCATTTTAATCCTGCTACCTGTATAACTCTTAAAATGAAAGTAAGTACATCCTTTATTTCCTCACATATTTCTCAATCTGAAAATTCTATGTCACAGCATTCCTGTTTTTTAGTTAGGTGTTGATATACAGCAACCACAAACTTCAGAAGACCACAGTGCTGAGGTGTTTGGGCTTCAAATTAAATAAAGGTGGGTCACTGAATCCGCAACTTTGAACCATTTTAATCCACTGTGCAAAAGACTATTTTTTACTACAGCTTCAAATGGAATTGTTGAATTTCTCCCTCAGAACCCAGTCTTCTATCACTGAGCTTCACTCATCTCAAATGTTTGCTGCACTGTAAGCCTGTCTTCTAAAAATAATTCTTGACACACACAAGTTCAAGGGTATCCTGAATGGAATATTGAGCTTTACATAGACATCTTCTCAGCACCAACCATACTTGCAAAAGCATTGCAGAAACGTTTGTTGAAAGGGTTCAAAGTGAGATCAACAACAATGTAAATGTGTAACTAATCAGATAAACAAGAATAATCTTACCTGATAAATATAAACAGCAAGGGTAGCACAGTAGGCAAATCTGTCCCCACTAGCAGCACATATATCCTTGTTCCATGGCTGACATCCAGCAGCTAAAAGCCCCACTTGTTTCACATGTGACATTTTTGGCTTTAAAACAGAAATTCATTAGACTCCAAGATGACAAATTATCAAAGAATAGAATAATAGATTTTTGTTCCCGTAAATAATTTGTAAATGTCTACTTTAAAAATATAACTCTCCTAAGATACAAATGAATGTGTCTGAAATAAAGACAAGTAGATGTTCAGAGGCTTCAGTGCTACACAAAAAAGGGTGGCTAATACCATTCACAACAATCCAGTTAGAAGAAAAAGGGGGGGGGGGGGTCCTGCCCCTAAAAACTTGAATAGTTCTTGATTTGTGCTAGCTGAAACTGTTCATCATGTCCATTTTCTACTGTGGTCTGGTTCAATACTTTCTCTATTGCAGTTTAATGCCTCCTCTGCTCTCTCATTCATCTCCCACTGACAGCCAGAAAAAATAAACCATATACTAATAGTTTTAAGGAAAACCAACTTGTAGAAAGGTCTTCAAACCACTTGCATAGAACAACTCTTTATCATATTATCCTTCTTATTATCATCCTTTCTGGAGAAGCTTTCTAAATTTTCTTAATAATTACTGCTTAACAAAAAACATTGAAGCGAGCTGTGAAAATCAAAAGCAAAGCTTAGGGTAACATTACTGTAAGGCAAACTATGATTTCTCTGTCCAAAACAAGTCTCACAGTACCAGCTGTGCTCAGAGTGACAAAACTGACTTCAAAATAAAAATGCAAGAAATGCTTTGCTGGGCCAGACCAATTATTTTCCTAGCCCCCACTTCATTCAGGATAATGTCAACACGCTACCTAGTAACAGAATGTTGCAGGGTCACATTTATGCTGTGGATAGATTAATGGACTGAGGGACATTAGGTGGAAAAATATTACATGGAATATGGAGGATGACATCTTTAGGTCAAACAGCTGAGACTATAATCCTGAAGGAGGAGGAGATCTATGTTAAATTTACCAAGTGTTAGGTACCATTTGAAGTTCCACAAAGGAAAGGGAATTAATGAAAAATGAGACTTCAAAAGCAATCAAGCATTACGAGGGAGCAACTGTTGATGAAGT
This sequence comes from Euphonia xanthogaster, assembly GCA_034509185.1. Classification (NCBI taxonomy): domain Eukaryota; kingdom Metazoa; phylum Chordata; class Aves; order Passeriformes; family Fringillidae; genus Euphonia; species Euphonia xanthogaster. The sequence goes on along the minus strand of JAYDZK010000202.1, from coordinate 36,650,589 downwards.
ACAAGGGTCGGTTACTCAATGCACTGCTGTGTAACACTTTAGCACAGATATGTTGCTGTAGATCAGTCTTGACCTACTCAATGTTAAATGTATAGAGGGGGAAAAATTTTTCTGGATGACAGCAGTATTAAGGCACATACAGAACAAACTTTATACATGTGTTGCTGTAGTGATCTACAGTACCCAAAGGAACCGATTGGTCACTATCAAGTAAAAATTGGTTGCCTAAATATTATCAACATTTTATTTTAATGCATTTATACTAGGGATAAAAATAAAGTTTAATGATTAATTTTATTTTTGATTTTTCTCCTCTGCTTGGTGTATCTGCTTGGCAGGTAAACAGTAATGAATAATTATAGGTAGCAAATTTCATAACATCATGTTTTTCTCACTTTGGAAAGTGTGAAAGAAAAAAAAATTGAGTGATTTATTTTGGGGGCTTCTTTAGCAGAAGATCAGGATCAGTTGAATGTTTGAGACTGATATCTCTCAAAGATATCACTAACCCAAGTTAAAGTGCTTAAACATTCTGAGTGAGTACCAAATGACTGAAGGAAACTAAATGCTCACATGTAACCTTTGAAAATTTTGGTAAAAGAGACTGCAACAGCAGAACAGAAATATACAGAAAACCAAGTTACAAGATATAGCTTTGTTGCAGACTAGAGCTTTGGCTATTAGACTTCCTTTCTGTCTGTCAATACTATTTATTCTTCTGACTTCTGCAGCAAATTAGAGATTCCAGAGAGAACATTTCTATAAATTGCATATTCTTGCAGCTTCTTTGCAATCCATCTCATGTTCTAAATGATATGAGTTCTAAATGATATGAGAGAGAAATTTATCTAATTATTTAAAGAATCAACATCATCAAGTGGCAAAAATAGCCTCCAAACTTCTAATTTTTCCATTTAGTGTTCTTTTACTGTTCAGTAAAATTACAAATTCCAGAGTTCCCTTCTGTGCAATTAAAGTGTAAATCACATATGCAGAGAAATAATTTGATTTGGGGCATTCAGAACAGACTGCTTCTAGTTCCCATGAAAAAATAACTGGCACCATTAGCAACCACTTTTACTGAAATTAAAGTTCCTCCAGCTGATTAGATAACTATTTTAGGAAAGCAATTCCAAGAAAACCTGGAATTAGAAATTTTGGGTTCTGCTCTTGATTCCAGGGAAAACAATGGTTAAAACTCTAGGTGTGTCACCAAATTGATAAGGAACATTAAAAAAAAGGCATGGTGAAGTAGGAGAGAATTGGCTGTTAAATATTAGATTACCATAGGTTTAGTTTGCAGGTTTACTGCCCGAAAACCATCAATGTAAGACTGATAAAAAGTCAACAACTATATAGAACCTAAGACTACAGAAGCCTTTACTTCATAATAATAAAAGATTTTTCTCGCTTTGTACAGATACTCTTTTTTACCTTCTCATATGGGAGCTAATAATTCTTGATTTGATGAAGTTTTAATCTGTAAGAAAATATGATTTAAGACTTGTTTAATTTGCAGTTTGATTCCATGTAAAATTAATCATAAAGCCAAGATCTCTTACAGATGCTAAAATAGAATTCCACAGATTTTTCTTTTAGGGTAACAACAGATTTGTCTTGTAGGATTCTGCAGTAATCTCTATAAAAATGCTGCTAATAGGTGAAATTTTTCAATTTTAGATGAAAAATGTTGGTCTGTAATATAGTGTTATTTCACTAAGTTACAAATTCATGCTTAATAAGTATTCTTAAATTTTCCCTATTTAAATATATGTAAAAAAAGTTACATATATAAAATATTCTGAGCTTTATT
>JAYDZK010000202.1:36632804-36648755 GCA_034509185.1 Euphonia xanthogaster | reverse complement strand
TTAACTAATATTTATTGTTTAAAACTTGGTATTATTTCCTGCTCTTTGTAATGATATACCATTTTACAAGAGGAAGCATTTGCCTTGAAATTCAAAATGACAGTATCTAGAAGAAGAAATGACAGTTGTGTGTGGAATACTGACTTGCTCTCTCATAGGTATCATGTCTTAAAGCAATTTCCTGCACATCTTTGCAAACATTATAGATTTCTGTTAAGCATAATTAACTGAGTAAGCAGATTTAAAAGAGAAAGATGTATTCATCAGAACAACCTGAGTAAAATGACAATAATGTAGAAATGCAGCATAACTGAAAATAAGTATGATTTCACACTTGGTGCATTTTTATACAGTGGAGATTGTTTTATACTTTGTAAAGAAGTATTTTATTTTGAAGTAATTATATTTGACTCCTAAGTATACAATGAAAAAAAACCCTGCACATGTAAAAAACATATAGCACATTGTGAAAGCTAGCAGTGTGTGCTCAGTTTCCAAGGAGATGAAGGAAAGAGGGAAACAAAACCCTTTCTTTTCAATTGGCAGAAGCAGCAACATTCTAGGTCCTTCCTTGTTGCTTAATATAGAAAAAACTCCAACAACCAACCACATTAAACTGAAATTTGGTATATCATAAATATTATTTAAAAATAACAACTGAATTGACTAGATACATACCATGGCTTTATATCAATAACTTAAAGATAAATGCCTAATAATCCCTACCTGAGCATAGGTATCAATTTTTGGAAAGCACTTTAGAATTTCCATGTTCATTCCAATACCTTGCTGGTCCCAAAAATGGAAAATATTGTAACCATTGTAGAATGAAATCACTTTACTTGACAGATGGAGGAACTAAACCTTGATGTTCACAAATAATGCATTTACTACAGGATGCAGAAGAAAAGACTGAGTGTTGTGTCACGCCACACACAAAACTGCAGTGCCAGTAGCCTGGCAACTGCAGCTCTTTAACAGGCATCATTTTAATTTTAATCTAACTCCTTTATCTCTGCTTCAGCTACTCAGTGTACTTCATTGCTCACTGTATTTCCCAATTGCACTATGATAACACTTGTAGAATAATAATAGCTCTTTAAACCCATCACTTAACACTTTCATTATCAATACAGCGCTTGCATGTTATCAGTATCCATAAATGTCTAACCATCAAGCACAAGCAACAGCAGATGCTCACATGTGCTTTGATTGTGGCCCATGTAATGTAGACCTATGCAGATATGCAATATGGCATGCATACAAAAGTGGATATAGAGTAGCCTCATGTTAATCAATATGCTTCTGTGTATACAAAGTGTAGTTCCTTAGCAGCTACAAGCAGTAAAGTGCTAGTATGCTCTGCTTCCGTTTACTCTATTGTCATTATTTTCCATCAGGTTTGTCTCTTTTCTTATGTGGAAAGCTTGCTGTCACTCCTGTATGTCAGATATATAAAACTGTTATATCGCATCCACACTACTGTCCCAAGGCACCAATATTTTTGTCAGCAAATCAATGATAACATAATAATTAGTAAGCTCTTCAGTGATATAAAGACATTATATCATGTTATTTCTCCTTGAAAACATTGGGTATATTTACCCATCCTTAGGAGGAAATTCGTTGGAGATGAAAATGTCACCTGTGAACCACAGAATTTCAAATTCATTACCCGATCCAGTGGGACCAGTTAGAAGCACCAGATAATGGACAATCATTTTATCTTGCTAAAAGCATGAAGGTTCTCAAACTTATGAAGAAATGTTGGCATGTCTTCAAGACAGAGCAGAAAATGACTTCTGACTGACAATGTCAACAGCAATCAACATCACTGAAACGCATGTAAAAACACAAACGTAATTAGCACTGGTGTTCTTCCAGTGGAACTGGGAAATACCAAGCACATTATAGCCATGTTAGGAAATTAAATTCTCAATTTTTCCTGACCCATGAAATGAGGGTAATTGGAAATACTTTGGTATATATGGAAATACTCTCGTATATATACAGCTGAAAAGCCAATAGATAACTTAAAATATGAAAACTTTGACAGAACAAACACAAGTTCTTCCTACTTTGGAATACTGCAAAATGCTGACCAATTTGCAGTCTTGACGTGGCTTACTAAACTGCAGTTATTACTGCAGGTCTCTGAATAGTCTGAGACAACATACACTACTCAAGCAACTGCTTCTGGGCAAAAGATGAACAAAGTCTGCCTGTATTAGTAGTGACAGTCACAATGTGGAACAATGTAGAATAATTATGTAGGTTTACACATGTACTTCTCTACGCAAGTGAAGCCCTGCATACTTTCCAGGGGAATTCTACCAAGGCAGTCTACTGCATATTAAAATGCCAGGCTGGTTGCTGGCTTACCACTAAGCAGCATAGATAGTTTGCAAAAATTGGAAAAGTTTTGTCTAATCTTGTATACAATTCATGGCACACAGGCCATGAATACCTCCCTGATAATCAGAAGGTCAACCATAGTCAGGAAGAGGGTGCCTTGGACAAGGCTTTGAATTTCAACAAGATTCCTCAAAAATACCACAAGCTTTGGCTAGACTCTTGCAACCAGAATTTGAAGATGACATTTCCTAACCTGTGACAACCTAGCAAGTGTTCAAAATGTGCATTCACTTATCCAGACATTGACCAGGAAAATAATACTCTGATTTAAAAGATTCTTTGAAATGAACAAATGTTCTACTGGTGTTCACTGCCATTTTAAACCACAATAAACTTGGACACAAATCATTACCAGAACTGATTTAACCACAGGATCTCTGATTTCACAAGGGAAGAAGTTTTGGACCTTTCCTTAAAGTTTGAAACTTGAAATCACAGCCTGAGACTGTTTTTCAGAAACAAACACTCACAATAAAACCCAAATATATTAATCCATGATAGATACCCTGCTTAGAAAACATAAGGCAATAACATTAAAAAAAAAAAAAGAGTAAGCCTTACAAAGTAGTGCTTTTGACTGTCTTGACTATACTAGTACATTTAACTAGAATACCCTTTATTGTGCCACCTTAACAAGATAATCTAAAGAGCCATACTAGCCATACATTTCTCCAAGCATGGAGAAATGCTGATATTTCTAACAATAAATCACCAGTAATGTTGGACTACACACCTAATCAATATGAAACCATCTAGCAGTGATAACAAAGCCATTATCTGCAAGTATTGCTTAATCATAGTTTGCAGATAATGTGTGCAACACACAGAGATATGTATACAACCATGTCTGATGACAGTATGAAGCATCTAAGAGTCTGCATAAGATTCTGTTCTCATCTTCCAATACAGAGCTATAACAATCACCAGAAGATTGCTTTTCTGCTGGCAAATTGCCAAGACTGATCTGATTTCAGATAAAGTTACCTCTTGACACATCTCACATCTGAATCCCTGATGACAGCTATTAAAAGGTAATTCTACCTCTGAAGCATCCATATCATGAGTGACATGTAAAATGAGAACAGTGAAACAGTATTAATATCTGCCAGTTTTTTTTATACTTATGAGCATATAGCTGGCATTATCAAGTAATATATAATAATCCAATGAAAGCAGCTGCTTTGACAAGCATCTCCTGCATTCTAATTAGCTGACCATATACTCTGAAAACAGAAAAAGAAATCACAGAAATGTAAAGTACCATAAAAGAGCTTAATACAGTGAAAGAAATGTGACTTATATTCATCTCCCACCATAAATCTTTGAAAGCAGCTGTAGACATGCAGCTAATAAATGCTAAAAATAAATCCGTTATCCTGCAAATGTTGCTATAGTAACAACTCCTCCTCAGAAAAATGTTAATAAAAACATAAAGCTATCCAAGATACAACTTGGAAATGACCCTAGGTGAATTTAGTCTCTCCCAAATATTTTTGGTTTATCCTATTACTAACTATAATTATTTTATTTAACTCCATGCATGGTATATTAATTCCTTCTAATACAACAAAATGTAATGTTTGCTTTCCATCTCATTGCATATTAAAAAATTACCACTTGCTAAATTATGCAACCTAAAAAATGCAAGCAGGTGGTTTTCACAGTTCCAGTACCTTTTATGCAACTAGCAACATTAATTTTCAAAAAACTCATTTTGGATATGCTTTATTTATGATTCAAGACCTCACTAAAACTACTAAAAATCTCTTCCTATACCACTATAGAAATACTGCTGTTGATATTATCAATATAATAATAAAGAACAGCTTAAAGAAGAAAAATATAAAAATAGTTAAAGAGAAAATATTACTTTAAGCAATTCTTACTCTTTGTTGTCCTTCATACCAATCATCTTCATCAAACCAGTGGGAAATATAAGTCATCCAAGCCATGAAAGAAGACACAGGTGAAATAAAAAATACAGAACCTAAACACATAAAAGTACAATAAATCCTGTGCTAAAATTTACTCAACAGTACAATAAACTACTCAAAGGCCAGATCTGAAGTCTGTGGTATGATTTGAGATTAATAAGTTTTAAATTCATAAATATGTAATCCGAAATACTTCTAACAGCAATTTAAATGCTCTACCTATTCGATTTTCTAATGGAAAGCAGAATTCAATACTAAAGTAATTATTAGATTATATATTCCAGTATTTAAAACTGAAGCAGGTTAGTGCTTCAAGATTGATTTTGCTGTGCTTCTGAGCTCCGAAAATGAGGTGCTGTTTGAGTCATTCTTATCTGTCTCCTAAAAAATTACTTTCATTTTGTAAAAATGTACTATCTACAAAATGCAGTTCAGTGCACAAAAGCTTGTACTGAAATGTAAAATATCCTCAGAATCATGGGGAATGATTTGTTTTGGTTATGTAGGGAGTGGTTTCAATTGGCACAGTAGGAGGGGCCAACATTATCGCAAATACCAAGCATCAGTTTAACTTTTTTTTTTTTAAAGAGGAAAAAGAAAAATCTGCAAGTCCATTGTTCACAGCCAGCAGAGCCTAAAGGGCTCAGCTGCAGCCACCAGCATTGGCTGAAAAATGTAAAAAGCCTAATTTAACTAATTCATCAGAATGGATCTGCTTCTTTTCTCTTCCTTAGAAGAGTTTCACGTATCTGACAGCATTTATTCCTTCTGCAGGTAGTATCCTTTCCTGGTATGCTTCCAAGTTTCACATTAGCTTTCACAGTGCATTATGCCAGTGAAAATGAAAGGTAAAAAGGTAGAAAAGCTGTACTACCACATCTCAGTACTACAGCAATATACTTCTTCAGCTGTGCTGTATAGGAGACGTTATCATACAAATCTTCCTGACTGCATGGTTACAGCAACTGTCAAATCCTCAACAGAGATTGTGCAGACCTAAAAAAAACCCAGTTTCTTAAGAAACCTAGAATCCAGACAACCTCTGCCTTTCTATACTGACTTAACAAGCTGTTCCCCACAGTTTGTAATATAATAAATGTAAAAACTAAACAGGGAAGTTTATTGTTTAATCAAGAAATAAACAAAACAAAGTAGCTGGTACTTCTCCAAGCTGGAAATACCATCTACTAAGTGGTCAACATTACTTACCATTTCCACAGAGCAATTCTGTGTTATTACCTGTCCTACCCCAGAATGTGTAGTTTCCATTAAGGGTACTGTATAGGTAGGTGACATTCTCCAGGGGAGTAACGAAAAAAAGCAATATTTTTGGCTCACAACCTCTTACTCAGAAATTCTGACAGCCAAGGAGAAAAAAAAGAAAACAAACCAAAAATACAAACCACACACCGAAAACGATAAATATTTAAGTCAAGACACCCAGTAACAGGAAGTAGCATTCCAAGATTATCAGATTTTTTGTAGTTATACAGTCATCCATGTAAATGGATACAGACACAAGAATATATAGAACTTCCTACAATACTGCTGAAATTTTTCAAATTACTTGCCCTTTGAGATTTCAGCTCAAACATTAAATATGCAAAGTGCACAGAATTACATGGTCTCATAAACTGTATGAGAAACATGGCACTAATTCAGTCACCTCAAATGACAGTGCTGAAAAAATTCCTGAGCATAACCACGGTCTATGAGCAATCAAGAAAAACATTACTGATCTACCGCTTGTGTGAACAAAAATTTTACAAATTGTTAAAACATATCCACATTATTACTGCTTGTTACACATGAAAATCATGGTTTCAAGTAAACTAACACTTGCCTATTAAGGAAAGTCTTTGCTTTCAGGATGTTGTGTCTTTTTTACAAGGGCACATAGTATCACTGAGAATCTTGATCAAATAATTACAAGTAGTTCAATAGTATCAAACTTGTTTCTCTTTTATGCCTGTAGCTGCTCCACACTCTATGAAAACTTGTTTCTTTTTTATGCCTGTGTATTGGTTTTGCACCCTCTGGTTTTTGGTAGTTAGGGGGGCCACAGAAGTGGCTTCTGTGAGAAGTTGCTGAAGCTTACACCATGCCTGGCAGAGCCAATTCCTGATGGCTCTGAAGATGGACATACTGCTGGCCAAAGCTGGACCAATGAGTGAGGTTGGTAACGCCTCTCTGATAACATTTTTAAGAAGGAAATCAAAACAAAGTGCACAGGTTTGTTTGTTTTTTTGGTTTTTTTTTTGTTGTTTTTTTTTTTGTCAGACAAGAGGAGGAGGTTAGAACTTGTAAGGGAAACAACACAGACACCAAGGTCAGTGGAGAAGGAGGGGAGGAGCTGCTCCAGGTGCCACAGCCATGATTCTTCTGCAGGCTGTGGTGAGACCATGGTGAAGCAGCTGTGCCCCTGCAGCCCTTGGGGATCCATGGGGAATTCAGAGTTCCACCTGCAGCCCATGGGAGAGGTGTTCATGGTGGAGAAGGTGGATGCCTGGAGGAGGCTGTGATCCAGTGAGAGACCTGGTGGAGAGAGAGGGCCCCTGCTTCCCGGCTGGAGCAGCCTGTCCTTGGAGCACTGCACCCCATAGAAGAGTGACCCACACCGCAGCAGTTTTAGGGGGACTGTGTGCCTGTGGGAGGGACTCATGTTGCAGCAATTTTAGGAGGACTGCTGCTCATGAGAGTGGACCCACTCTGGAGAGGTTCATGGAGAACTGTCTCCTGTGGGAGGGAGCCCATGATGTAGCAGGGGGAGGACCCCTCTCCCTGTGCAGGGGAAGAAAACCTGGGGTGATGAACTGGCCAAACCCCCATGCCCTGTGTCCCTGCATTGTTGGTGGGAAGAAGGGAGGGGCTGGGGGAAGAAAGGATGTTTTTAAAGGCTTATTTTACTTCTCATTATCCTTCTCTGATTTAGTTAGCAATAAATTCACTTTGTACCTTTAAGTTGAGCCTGTTTTGTCCTTGGACTTTTTTTTTTTCTCGCAATCCTTATCTCAACTCATAAACACTACATTAACTTTTCTCTCCTCTGCCCGGCTGTGGCAGGAGAGGGTGAGCAAGTGGCTTTTGCGGGTGCCTGAAGTTTGGCCAATGTCAAACCACAACAGCCAGTACCTGCTCCACCATCTATGTGATCTGAGTTTTCTAGTCTCAATACCAACCTGTCAGAACAATGAGTCTCTCAAGACAGACAAACACTGTGACACACATTCAGTTTCAGCATCATCAGGGAAGCATGGGCTAAAATGCATATGGATACTGCATTATCCTTTCAATAAACTAATAAACACTTTCGACTGAAAAGTACAGATATAATTAAAATCTTCTCAGGATATCAGATGGGAACTTAAACTGCTTAAAAATATCTGTTACAATTACCTGTGAATAAATTAAGAAGTTTGGTGTTAAATTAGACATGAAAAATTAAAGACAAGAAAGGCTGCAAATGCATTATGAGGCAATTGTATGTTTTTGCCAACTTCATCACATCTTCAAGTGTTGGGAAAACTATTATACTATAGTGTGCTAGGGTAGAGTTAATTTTCTTCCCAGTGGCTGGTATGGGGATGTGTTTTGGGTTTGTGCTGAACAGAATTGACAACACAGAGATTATAATTCATATAGATTACACAGAGCCAAGGCATTTTCTGGGGGTGCATGTGAAGCTGTAAGGAAATTCAGGCTGGGACAGTTGACCCCAGTTGACCAAAGGGATATTCCAGACCATACTACATCATGCCAAATACATAAAGCAAGGGGTAGAAGGAGCAGGGGAGACATTCAGAGTGATGGTGTTTGTCTTCCCAAGTAACCAGTGCTGGGGCCCTGCTCTCCTGGAGGTGGTGGAACACCTACCTGCCCATGCAAAGCAGTGAAACAATGCCTTGTTTAGCTTTGCTTGTGTGCTTGGTTTTTGATTTCCCTCTTAAACTGTCTTTATCTCAACCCACAAGTTCTCTGGCTTTTACCCTGCAGATTGTCTCCCCAGTCCTGCTGGTGGGGGAGTGAGAGAGTAGCTGAGTGGGTGAGTGGGACTTAGCAATTTGTCGGGATTAAACCATGACATACAGGCATAACAAAACATATGTGTAGGATGAATAAAACTATGTGTAGTAAATTGTGTAATAAAAATATGAAAAAAATCAAAATGTTGGATCCTTTAAATTGTTGTAATTAATATTATTAAATGTTTTATAAGTAACTTAGTATGCTCTTAACCTAAATTCCAGCTGGTACCTCCAGTTAAGAGTTCATTGATCTCAATTTAAGGACAACAAAATGTATTATAATAGATCAGACCAAAAGAGACACCTTCTAGGCGTATACAGTCGTATATATAATATATTGCCCCAAAAGTTTGTTTACAAATAAAATCTTCTGGAAGAAATAATAAAAGACAAAACATCCTATACATTTGATGCAGAAGCAATTGTTTAATTCTTGAGCTGACACAAGAAAACGGCATGAAACTGTGTCAGGACATGTTCAGGTTAGACATTATGAAAAGGTTCTTCACTGAGAGGGTGGTCAGTCACTGGGACAGATTCCTCCTGAAGCTTTCATCACACCATTCAGATTTCACTGAGCATCTGGACAATGCTCTTAGTCATTTGGTTTAGCGAGGAACAGGACATTGGACTCAATGATCCTTACAGACCCCTTCAAACTTGAGATATACTATGATTCTATGATCAAACTTGTGCTGCAGACATTTCACAATCCTCCCTTTGGAACTAGGTACTCTTATTTTAGTTCATTTCAGATGGACTAGGCTAAATACAAAAAACCTAAAAAGGTCAGAAAGAAAAAGTGGAAGGGATGTTGAAAATAATAATGCTTTACCATATGAATATCACAATGTGTTGTTAAAGTTCAGCACTACAATGGTCAAGAACTACAAGAAACCAAATGCAACCAACTACCCCACCTCCCAAAGGAAACTCATTAAAAAAAAAATCCAAAACCAAAATAAAACAAAAACCAAAAAACCACAAGTAGTTATCTTCTCTTTGTATTTCATATCAAAGTTGATCTTCTGGACATTCCAGTGCAGATATCTGTTTAGTATGAGAGCAAGCTACTACCTTGCTCTTTCAAAAAACACGACCTTAAGAATCTGGAAGAATATGCTGGAGTGTATAGTGGCCTCAATCTCTACGCACTGAAAAATGTACCTAAATATAACATACATGTATAATTTACCTAGAAAAGAGAGGATAAAAAAGTACATCTGAAAATAATGTCCTATATTGCATCGGAATGAGCAAACTGATGCTCCTTTCCCATGTTCTCTGGCAATATCAGAATTTAGCAATGCACTTTAGTTATGAATAAAGATTTTCAGAAATGGATGAGAGGTAAGAAACCTCTATTTTGATCTTCCACTTTTACCGTGAAATTTGCTCTTAATTAATAATTTGAAGTTGATATACTGTGACAAGTCAACCATGCACTTTTTTTTCAAATACATCTTTATCCACTGTTTCTGTTTCTGCTTAACTATTATATACAGAAATATTTAGACATTTTCTGTTTAACCTCTCTAAAAAGTTATGTTTGATATATTCTTGCCATAAATCAGTAGCATTATATGTGTTTTAAAATTAAGAATTAGTTTCAATTAATTCAATTTTTACCTCAGAAGTTTTTATTTTTGCTGTACTCAGTTCTGTGAGAAAACTTCCTGCCAATCCATGTAGACATAATTTCATAATATGTCCCATCAAAACTCTAAAAATTATCTGTCTTAACTACTGAATTACTAAAGATTAACATGCTGTGACTTTGCATTGAAGACACAAAACTCATTACAAGAATGTCTTCATAACAAAAATGCACAACAAATAACCCAAGAACAAAACAGTTTAAAATCTCCTTAAATTAAAAAAGTCTAGAAATTAATTGCTTTCATAATTTATATGCCATTATGCAAATTCATTACACCAACATCTACAGTAAAGAAGTCAGTTAAATCCTCAGGTTTTATTTATTAACTAGCACTTTAAGAATCTTTACACTGAGAACACAAAGCGCGTAATGATGCCAAGTATCCTAAAGTAAATCCTGAAATACAATGTTTAGAGTAAAGCTATGCAAGAACCAATCATATGATAATGACACAGCAAACCTATACCTCAGCAATCTTTGTCGTACGAGGTCAGGCAACAATTAGATTTCCCTAGACTTCCCCAACTCCTATCAAGCTACTAACGGCACAAACATAGCATGGCTCTAAATAGTTGTCCTTTTTTATTTTTTCCCCTCACTTGCTCTTTCCCAAAAAGCTATATAGATTTATCAGGACAAGATGACATACAGAACAACCAGGCCACCTCACAGTAACTGGAATAAGCTGTTAGTAACAGATGTACAACACTTTCTTGACCACCAGATCTACACTGGGCTGAGACTTTCACACAACCTTCTCACAAGCTACTTTTAAGATTGAGCTTTATCAGTTTATAAGAGGAGATTAAGCTTTAGCTACCAACAATAGCAGTGGATTGGACTTGATCATGTATCTTCTTAAGGATGTTCTATAACTGGATTTTAAAAATAAATTTAATGAAGCATTATAGTCTTTTTCCAAGAAAATAAATTAACATCTCTTCAGAAAAAAAATTATAAGTTTATATATATTTATAGTACCACTATGGCTTAGCAGATGCCATTCTAATTCTGTGAAGAATACATATAGAAAAATGACAATTTTAAATATCTCCAATTGTGTCCTTGGTCAAAAAAGACAAAAAAAGAGTATATTTACAGAGAAAAATTACAATCTTTTTCATAATACTATGTCTATATTGAAATACTTGTATCAGTTTCATATTCACTACTTGTATAAAATTTGGATGCAGTCAACATTCAAGTGCCCCAGTTATGATTTAACCTGGCAGGTAGCTAACTCCTCAGGGCCACTTGAGGATTTTTTGGTTTGACAGCAAACAGTTCATATGCCAAGAAACATATTACATGTACTTTTTAGTACCATGATCACAAGATTTTATCTATGTCTAGCTAAGTCATTCCATTGTAACATATTCTTCAGAGACATATTAAATTCTAATAAATTTAGATTATAATAGTGCAAATCCCTGTCTGCAATTATAATGCACACATTATAAAATAAGTATTTTAATTACATTAACTTTTTATACTATCTGGCTGATTCAAATGTTAAGACATATATTAAATAGCAATTAATATAAAGTACATTTCTAAGGCAGATATAAGAAATAACATAAGCACTCTCTCATGTACCAAAAACTTATCTATCAAGAAAAAATGTCAGCATCTTTAGGACAAAGAAAGAACATAAAGAAAATAAACTGAAAGTAGGAAAATAATTTAATGAAATAAAACAAATTATTTCTAGCTGTGAAACTCAAAGTAATATTTAAAATCAACTGTATTTGTTAATGGATTTGCTGAGATAAGAAAGGTTGAAATGTCAGTCAAACTGGGGTCAGTCAAAGTGGGGATGACATCCAGTTGTATGTCAACTTACTAATTTTCCAAATTTGAACTAGTAGTTAAAGCTGGATGTGGGCAAGAAAAGCTTGATTCTATTAGAAAAAGAGGTCAACTCTTGAAAAGTTTATCTCCAATACAATGTTCTAAAACATGAGATTTTCTACCCTAGGAATTTTTACAGAGCAGTCAGTTTAACAGGTTTGTTCAGACACTTCAGAGCCACTTGTGCCCAAATATCCATAAAGGCAAAAGAAACCTCAAAAAGCAAACATCACAACAAACTCCAAAATAAGAAACCCTTTAACTGCAAAAAGATTGCCCTTGATTCTCTGGGAAATCAGTATGGGATAAAACTACATAACCTGTTGACAGCCATCAGTTAGGCATAAAAGATGTGCTAAGGTTAGCAACAAATGATTAGTGCTGAGAAGAGCTCTTCTCAACACTAACCTCACACTTCACAGCAGAAATCTCAGTCTTTCTTTACTGAAATCTAAACCAATGTATGCAACTGATCTCCTGGATCTGACATATCCTCTTTCACTCAGTCATTAACAGTCCTCTATCCCAGGTATTTTCAGACAATAGGTAACAACTTGGAAAGAAAGTTAGGAGAATGAAAATAGTAGCTTTAATTAGTTCTCTTAGACCTTGATTAACCTATGTGGGGTAAAAAAATTAAAAATAATCAACTCTAACATAAAACCCCCAAATGATTCTTTAGCCAGATTGAAAAAGAGAATACAGAAGTTAAAAACCAAAGAATTAGATTTCAGACTGTCAACAAACTAGGCCATTTATGTCTCATTAAGAAAGAGGGTACAGAGCATGTTATCTAATGGTACGAGTAAATGTCAGCAATTACACTTTAGACAGAAATGATGTTAAAACATACAACTCAAAGGGATGAGATAAATGCTGTATGTTGCGCCCCCCTTCTTGCCCTCCCCAAAAAAATGCAAATAGAGGTGGTGGGTTTTAAGAGACCATGAAATTGAGTACATACTAGACAACTATAGTACACCAAGCAGAACAGAATCAGTCAAAAGGAGAGAAAGAGGGGAAAAAACCCTTACAAAATCAGTCAAACAATGGATGTAATAAACCATGGGAAAAATATGAGCCACCAACAGGATGTAGCCAGAAGAGATGTACATGTTAGGAAAGATATTGTCAACACAGAAGGAGGCCTAACACCATTTTACCAGTCATTCATGTATTATGTTTAGTTAGCACATTCAAGAGAGATGGATTTAAACATTTAAATACAGAGGTTTAAAAAATAGTGAAACAAGGAGGCAATTACCAGAGCTATAGAAATGTTATTTGAATCAAGATATCATATGTGCTAAGCAGCTGGGTTTAAATTGGTCATGGTGCTAAAAGGTAGGTAAAGGTTCCTGAACCTGAAGCAAATTTATAGTCAGCAGAAGCATTAAGGAAAAAAAATCATTAAGTAGGGGAAAGGCAGTACTCACCTCATCAACAGATATATAATATACAGCACATGGGAAAAAAAATTACATCAATCCTTTTCCACTGCAACAACTGATTCTGAGAGCCTCTACCATCAATAAATAGGAAATTAGATACTGGACAACAACAACAAAAAAAAAAGATTCACCACTGATGAAGATCTTAAAAATCACTATTTATCAACTTGTTTACTTACAAACAGTTTTCCAGATACAATTAAACAAAGTAGTCCAAGAGAAAAAATGTAAGGAGAAGACTTGGCAGGGGCAACAGTGCTAACAGTCAAGGTCATCAGCATAAAATAAAACACCAACAAAGAAAGAACTGGAAAAGGCAAGTTCCTGCACTTGACATTGCTTTAAGAACAATAAATTATATTGTCAACAAATAAAAAAAGTCAGCAAATTTCTACAGGCCTTTACTGATAACCAAATAAATCCCACACATACCAGAAAAACCAAATTCTCCAACCAGTACTAGAACAGGATGAGGAATAAATGGCCCCAATGGATACAGCCAAGGTGTGCTTATAGGGTGCAAGTGGGGAAAAGATTACCATAAAAGTTTCTGTCTTTCTCCCGTGCCCATAGTACAGCTCAGCTGCTACCATAAATAATGGCTAGCCTGAGAGATAGGCAATTTGGTGACATCCTGTATCCTACAGGGGAATTCACAGTTCTTGTAGCCATTTTCTGTAATTCAAATGTTATATTGATATTTACTTCTCCTCTTGCGCTGCCTATATTTTGCTTTATAAAACAAATAATGTCAATTACACAACATCACCACCAGGACTTGGTGAAGTTACTCATATTGGCCACATCAACTTTAATTCACAGACTGCAGGAAGAGGAAATACTGCTTTCCCTAAGTTATAATCTCCTATTAGCACTGCTAGAAATGAAATACTGAATTAAATGGACCATTAGGACTCACCAAGGACCTCCTTTACTTCTTGCTATGTGGGAATTTTCCTCATAGCAGATGACCAGATTAAAAGTTTATCACATGTTATAGGTCCTTTAAACAGCCAGAGCTACTCAAAGAGTCAAAGATTTGGTATAACAGAACACAGAGAATGTTGGAACTGAGGAAGAAGCCTGTAGATATCTTATCAGGGAGAATAATTAATAAATTAAAAGCAAAAATCAATAAGTAAAACAATAGCCCCATTATATTTTTAAATTTTTGCATTATCTGTATTCTTCCATGCATACTCCATATTACCTTTGCAAGTTCTTTATACCACCATGTCTCCATGTGGGTTACAACAATTTGTTGAAGATGACTACAATCTTAACTGAACAGTTAAGAACAGTTTTGAAATACAAAATATAAATAATGATATTACTAAGTCATCTAGACTGATTTGTGCAAGGCACTTATTCTCGAACAGAAACCTTGAAATGTATCAGTAACTTATACAGTTGTGCCTGTAATTAGGAAAGAAACGTCACGACAGAAGTGTATTTTCCCTATTTAAGGACGACAAAAAAATAGGAAGTGCAAGGATTAGAACTTTTAACTTATTTTAAAACAAAATAAGTGCAAAATATGTCTTACCAGAAATAGCTTAAAGCAAAATAACTCTGTACTAAAGTTTGAAGAACATCTAACTGTTATTTGTTTCCTACCAGAATTCTTCCCCTGTAATACTTTTACGAATAGCAGGTAGCTGCATAATGTCATGGCAAAATTTTTAAACAAGGCACAAAACCACAAGGCTCAACACTCCTATAAAAACCCTCAAAAATTAGGAAGAGATACAATGAACTTCCTAGCCCATTAAATTTTTGAAAGACTAAGTGCATGGCAATCAGAAAGAGACTCTTGAACCAATAGGGTTTAGCTCTCAAAAAGGACATTTCTAAGTATTTATTTTCTATATAATTCCATGGTTAAGTCCATTACTAAGAACAGTATGGTCTTTATTGAGTCTAAAATCCAGGATTATGTTCTTCACTGCAGCATTACAAGTAATTAAAGATCTTGCTCAGACTTTGATTTCATACCTGCCATCTTCAAGCCTTCCAAAACAGTTTCTCAAATTGTTGCATGACAATGTCCATGTAAAGCAACATCTCTTAAGATATTAGAAGAATTTACTGTACAGGAAAAAAAACCCTTAAACGTATTTCTTCATTTGCAGAGTCTGCTGTCTTAAATTCACTTTCATAAGCTTTGCTTATTAGCTTGTAGTTTGCTCTTGTACTTGAATGATTTTTTTTTTTTTTTTAACTCTCTAAGCTTGATTTTGCTTCCCCCTCCCACCCTCGTCCCAGCTGGGAAAAGCATTTATAGTATAAACAAGCCCAAAGCTCTCCCTCCCTGCGGAGGGCAAGCGTTTGCTTGCTTCTTTTAGAGATTGCTGCCTCCGCCTTTACTCGATCTTAAGTTCGCGTTTCCGCAGAAGCACGTTTGTAAAGAGACGCACACAGAGTAGGACAGTCCCCAGAAGAGAGAAAAATCCCGACAATACCGTCAGACGGCTCCTGGATGCTTCAGACACCGCCCGCAGCCCCGAGAGCTCCCCGGTGCCGCTCCGTCCCCGGAGCGCAGGTGGGCGCAGGGGGGCGCGGCGCGGCCGAGCCCCGCGCAACCTCCCGGGGCGTGCCGCACCCCGCGGAGCAAG
>JAYDZK010000202.1:36614954-36632579 GCA_034509185.1 Euphonia xanthogaster | reverse complement strand
CGCGCGCAGCCCGAGCGCGGCCCCGGCGCGGCCGCTCGGAGCGGGGCGCGCGGGCCGTGTGGGGACGGCGGCCCTGGCCCGGCTCCTCTGGCACCCGTGTCCGGCTGGGCCGTGCGGCTCGTGGGTGAGAGGCTACTGCGGTGCCGCTGCGTGGCCTTGAAGGTCTCTTCCAACCTTAGTGATGCTGTCGTTGTGTGACTGTTCCATGCGGACTCCGGCTGGGGCGGCGGCTGGGGAGGGGAGGTTTCAGAGCTCGCAAGCCGCATTCCCCGTTACTGGGAGGGCGCCAGAAACCAGCCCCAGGCGGGAAGGGCGGATTTTGCGCTCCCCGAGGATCTCCGGGCGGTGCTGGTCGGTCCCCAGATGCCCCAGTTGTCAAGACAAGCACTTGAAAAGTGCCGTAAAATTGACTCGGTTTCATAAAGTGACCTGAATATTGACTCATTTAGGTGTAGCTGCGCCTCGTTCGCAGCGATGGTGGCTTCATGCTGAGGGGCTGAAAGGAACTGCAGACTAACGCACTAATCCCATCAAACAGGAGTCACAAAATGCGTTCCACCAGATCCCACTCCACCTGGAGTTATCAAGTACATATGTGAGCTTAAGATTCACAGACCCTTATTGGGCAACATCCGCTTGGTTTACTCTTCTACTTTTTCCTTCCTCCAACTATTTGTGCAGCCAGGCGGTGGCTTGCAGTGTGGAACTTGTTTAGTGAAAAGTATTGTTCCTCAAATTATATTTCAGACAGAAGAATTTCCTGGTCCAACTCAGTTTATCACCATTGCTGTGTTTGTGTCAAAGTGATGCAAACAGTGGGAAGGTACCCAATAGAGTGTGAAACTACAGTCCCGAAGACAGTTCTTGATTTCTTTCAATAAAGCTGACACAATCCACTGTACCTGACATGTATGCAAATAAGAAAAAATGTCTTGTTACCCTGTTCTCTGCAAAAAAACAACATGTTGTTTGAGGAGATTTGTTTTACTGTGTTATTCCTGACAAATTCTTCTATAGCAGAAGGAACTGAGCAGAAGTGGATAAGGAATCGCTTTGTCTATGATTTTCTGGGCAGAAAATGTTCAATATACATCAACTGTCAGTAAAACTTTTCTTTAATTTTCTTCCTTCCTTAGAAGACTATGCTATGTTTTAACCTAAAGGATCTTGAAGATCATAGCAACCATACATGGTCATAGTCTCAAGCACTATATACTTTCCATATCCAACAAGAAGTCGGATAGTACAAGAAGTCAGTACAAGAAGTGGGTGCAGACAGAGAATGGAACAAAAGGCCCTTAAGCATTATACTTCAAGAAAGCCTGCTGGCAGAGGCAAATGCAAAAAATATACGGAAATAGATGTATTCTTTCATTCTTAATATTGTATTTTTTGGTAAAAATAAACTATGAGATTTTTATACTAGATGTTGCATTCAAGGTCATGCTTATGTACCCTGTACACTTATCCATCATCCTTGACTTTTGATCTCCACAACATCCCACAACACTGAACACTATTTTTAAAGCCAGCATTTGCATTTATTATTTTTAAAACATCCATCTGGAAATCCATGTGCTCCCTTTTTAATAATAGATAGCAAATAATTTTCTGTTCACTTTTTGTCTGTTCATGCTTCCCTAGCTCTTTTCAGACAAACCTACCACCAGCTGAAGATATCTAGCCAACTTTCACTCTTAGATAAGATCTAACTGATAAGTGCAAAGCACCACTCATGCTGCCTTTATCTTTTCTAGTTAAACTTCATTCTTTTGGCCTAGGGTGACTGGAACTGCCTAGAGCTTATTCCTAGAAAAGTGCTGGTCTATGGATCAAAGGACTGATTCACAGAATCATAATACAGTAAAAGAGGATGACTCAGATTAGGAGGACCTTCTGAGACAATCTAGTCAAACCTCCTGCTCAAAGCAGGGTGAGCTAAGAGGACAGGACAGATTGCTTATGGTTTTATTTTGGCAGTCCTCCACTGAACTTACTTACTCCCTTTTTTTGGTGCCTTTCTTGTGTTGGGGGCCCAAAACTGGAAGCAGTAGGACAGATGTGGCCTAAGAAGTGCTTAGGAGAGAGAGATAAGTTAAAGATGTAAAACAGAAAACAGTTAATACCTTCTCTTTCTCTTTTACATGCTAAGGATAGAAACCTTTTCTTTAAATAGAACTAATCACATTTGAGTGCATAAAGTAATTTTCTCTGGATTCTGAGATTATATTTAGCACTGCAATCTCTGCTATGTTGTGTTTTATTTTAGCTACTCAGAAAAGAAATGTAATTTTTACTATTAGGAGTCTTGATTAACATAGACATACCTAATAACTCCTTTATGCAAGGTGTCTAGTTCTACCACACTAGTAAGAATAAATCCTGCTTTTTCTAGCTTCTCTGTGACTTTCAACTCAAGAAATAAAGGTATCAAGGTGAAATGCAGTAGTTTATTGTCATCCATGTCCACCATACACAGTCTTATCTACAGCATTAGTTATTGTTACTAGGACCTTAATTTTTGCAGAATTTTTTCTTGTTTTTTCTCAGTCACTGAAAGCTAAGCAGAGGTTTATTTAATTAGTTGTTTCTTATTCTTACCTGAGCTCTGTATTTTCTCCTGCACTCCTGTTATTAAAGGAGGATACATTTATCCCAATTATGAATATTTAATAAAATCAGTAGAAATAGAAATTTAAATGGATTGGAAATGCAATTTCAATTTCCATCATATGTAGAATCAACAAATACTTAGAATTTTGATTACTTTCATTTTATGCCTATGATATGAGTGACCTCTGGTGGGAATATGTAAATATTGTTTTAAATTCTCACTAAGAATTTTTTTTTTCCTCTAGTGATTCTATTCACTTGCTGCCTGGCAGGGAACGTATGCCTTTCTACCCCATGTTAACTGAGGTAGAAATTATATCCAGCAAATGATTTCATGGGGGACTCATGCTGGTGGTTATCTTCTCCCATTTTTTCTAAGTCCTTAATGAAAGGTGTCAAAATGAGAAAATACTTGAAAGAAGCTCAATACATTGTGTTAATGCAGTTTTTTTATTAGGTGCATAGTGTCTCTGCTGTGACTAAAATCAGTAACATTTCATAAACTATTTTAAGCAGAGGAGTTACCACCTTGGCAGTGGTGTTGATGTTTGTTGGTACTTACAGCATTGGGATTGCCTAGAATTCATTTCAGGAAAGGAAATGCACTGAGTCCAACATTTGCAAATAAGATCAGGCCAA
The DNA here is from genome assembly GCA_034509185.1 of Euphonia xanthogaster. Classification (NCBI taxonomy): domain Eukaryota; kingdom Metazoa; phylum Chordata; class Aves; order Passeriformes; family Fringillidae; genus Euphonia; species Euphonia xanthogaster. The sequence continues at coordinate 36,629,327 of JAYDZK010000202.1, read as the reverse complement.
ACCAGAAAGTCACACTTGTCCGTAGTGACTTGCACAAATGTAGACTTTGAACAGCCACTGCAGCATGTGAGGAAGAAGAAGAAGGTGACAGACCCTTCCTGGCTGATGATTAGTGATAGTTTTCAAAAAGCAGCAGCCAGGGATAATACCTACTCTTAACAGGCTCTGGTCACTAAATCTAGCACTTGGGTGAGATTTGCTTTGAAGTGCTGGACCAGTGTATCATTACTGTTTTTTCTCACAGGACTCCTACAGGATCTTCCACTGTCTTGCACTCAGTAGCTCAGTTTCCTAGAGACTAGGAGTTTAGGATAAAAGTAGTTGTTTGCTCTAATCTATTGAATGTATTGATTAGATCATTACAGACTATAATGGGAATTTCAAACACCTGAATTTAAACCATCTCCAGAGTTTTAGGGGCTAGGCTAGGTAACATCTCTGTCCTGGAGTGATACTCACCATAAGACCCTTGTGTATTGCAGAGCTACTGGCACAGATAACATGGAGCCTGAGAAGGCTCAGGCCCATGCTGCGCTGTGCTGTGCTGTACATCCCAGCAGGCTCTCAAGCCTGTGGCTGTAGAACATTATCAGCCAGCCCATTTTGACAGGAGACAGCAAGCCTGCTCCCACTTGGCACCTAGTAGCTTTGCCATTATCTACAAGCGCAGTAGGGAGTTTTCCTGTGGATATCTTTCCTGTTCAGGAGTAAAAATGATGAATATAATTATATATATGTAAAAAAATCCTATAGTAGCTCAAGTGACCAACATGGGGTAGCCTTTCCTACAGACAGGGTCTGCAGGGTGTGCTGCACACTGACCAGGGGCCTGTTCAATGCTGCACAGCTTTGAGCTCTAAGCATCTAAAGGAAGGTAAGATTACCTGCACTATTCTCTATTTCTTTATGCTTTTAGCTATTATAAAGATCATTTTGACTAATACTTTGCAGCATTCAAGTGCCTTTCTAAATGGGAGCATAATGAAGAAGTATCTCATAATCAAAACACCACCTTTTCTGATTTTTTTTCCAGAAATACTGGTGGGATTTCTAGTCTACAGAGAAGAGAAAAAAATGTAACCTAGAGGCAAATATTTTAGAATCATAAAAGTGTTGAGCCTTCTCTGGTTCCCTTCTTCAGATTTCTTCAGGTTTTGTACAGTTCCAATTGGCTTGGCAGAATTCTGTTGACATAGAAAGTGCAAGGAGCTGGCAAATGTAATTTTATGTAACTTCTTTTATTATAGACCAGAATAGATACAATTGATGCACTGGAATTGAAGTTTCCTGAGAACTTTATGCTCTTACACATCTATATAGAAACAAGCTCTTAGCAACAGTACATACAAACCTTTTTGTTAAAGGCAGTACCTGCTAATGTAATGATATGTGCTCAGGCCCTACAGCAGTAACTCTACAACCAAGAGTTATGATTAAACCTTCGAGATTCTACTTGAAATCATTATTTCCTTGTTATAATGTCTTCTGTAGTGGCCCACTATAACATTTTCATAGAATAACAGAATCATCAGGATTGGAAGAGACCTTCAAGATCATCAAGTCCAACCATCAATTTTGCATCATTAAATATCAAATGCATAAACCTAAAATTAAAACCTAAAACCCAAGAATAAACATTTTAGCTCTACTGGATATTAGAGGATGTGCTCAATGTACCCTTTGATGTAGAAGTACAGTGTGTTCTCCCTCTCAATTGCTTCCTTCTTCTCCTGCATATCCTTCTTCAGAGATAAGAAAGAAAGGGAGAGAGAACGATGGGTGTAAATTGTTTACTTATTCCACCCCACTAACAACACCTTTTATTTCACAGGTAGCAATCCCATTTTGTCTCAAATACTTGATTTCATGCACTTCTAATTAAACTTTCCCATCTCACATTTAGCCTGTGAACACATCTCATATTAAATCCTCTGAAGTAGGTTCCTTTCCTTTTCTTCTGAATATCTTGACATTATTTTGAACTAATAGATTACATACTAGAAGCTATGTGTTATGAATTCTGTTTTATAGCAAGTAGGCAATCAATTTTTTAGTTTTAGATAACTGCAAAAGCTGGGGTAATATCAGGTCTTTAACAATGGACAACTTTTCTACTCATTATCAGTAAGTCTTCTGGTAGAAAGGAAGAAGCTGTACAACTGCTTCAATAGCAACAATAGTTCAAAAGCAACAACAGATGCCAGCTGTACCATAATTTTCTGGTTTTTTAAATCTATTGTTACTCATGTTGCAAGCTCTTAACACTTCCAATGAACTTTGATATTGTGGCACTGCTAAGGCCCAGATCAGCCAGCAGAAGAACCAGATCTATCATCAGACACAAAGACTGAAATCACCCCTTTGGCTAGGAAAGTCTGTCATGCTGAAACAGCAGTGGCTGGATCCAGATGAGGTGGGATTAGGTGATTTCAAATACAGTGCTGTGTCCAGTGCCAGCAGGTGTGTGGGCCATGGAGCTTCCTGGAGCGTGCCACAGAACAGGGATATGTGGTAGAGCTGTGTGCTGTGGGCAGGGGCCATGCAATGCTGTGGTAGGATGGCACTACAAAGCACGTGGCAAGCATGGGCCAGACATCAGCACTTCAGGAGGTGGAGACTGGAAACTGGTTGAAGTCAGGGTTTTCTGGTTTGCTGAAACTTTAGTTTTGTGGTAGTCCTGTTCATTGTCAGTACATTAAATTGTATAACTACAATCAGATTTCTTCCTTCATGGGTTTATGGAATAATTTATTTAGAGTTCATACCATATCCTCTCCCCTTCTGTTCTGCCTCCTTCTTACTTCCTTCAGTCCCTCATCTGCACCTTTTATCCTTGAGAAGCCTTTCAGTGACCAGGTGCATAGTTAATTTTCTTCTTAGCCCTCTTCTTACTGTGCTTTTCAGAGTTTTTAAATCTGCCTCAATGTAGCTTCTTCTTAGAAGGAGTTCTCTCTGCTTTTCTTTTATCTTCTTCTGCCATTATCTCTTGATTATAAGTAAAATCTGACAGCTTAAATAAGGGATGATAATACAGTCAATACATAGTAAAATTATGTCAGACTATGACAGTTCTGCTGGAGAATTAAAAAGTTAGAGTTCACACACTCTTTTTTTTTTCTGTAGAAAGACATTATGAACATTAATCCTTGATACGCAAAAAAAATGGAAAATTAAAGAACAATTCTACTTATTTAGGTTTTCTTTTGATCTTTTTTCCTTGTCCTTTCCTCCTGCTTGCTCCCAGATGCCATTCAAACTCTTCAGTTTTCATTGAATAAAGTAGGATATTATGTTTCTTCTCAAGTGCTTTCATGCAGATATAATTTCTTAATGCTTTCTTATTCATCTCTGGAGCCTAAATCAGTCATTTGCAAGAAAGCAACACAGCAGATGTAACTGGAACAGGACCAAGTTCCAGAACTGAGATCTTGCTGCTTTCAATTTTGGAGCATCATGGCATCTACACAAAATAAGTGTAATACTATAACTGCTTTTATAGAAGCAATGCTTTTTTTTTAGAGAACTTTATAGCATTACGATCCAAGAGTAATGAATCTCACCTTTCATTATATCAAACAAAAATTTTGTTCCTGATTTCAATGGGGGCAAGGTTGTGCTTGGACATACTTGAAACAGAAAGATAAGGTCTATTTTCAGCACATTTTAAACATGATAGAATTGACTAAAACATCAAACATAGCGTTAGGAAAGTACAGCAGAGCTACTATAGTAGATAAATGCATTCTTTGATTCATAAAATATAATGCGACACTGAAAAAGGGTTAAACCCTTTTTTTTTTTTTTTGCAGTCTGGCACACTTATTAAATAATGGCAAATATATGCTTGACTTGCCTAAATGAACTAAACTTAAGAGTAATGTACCCTTCAACAAAATAGCTAATTTTTTCCTTTCATAATGCTGAACATTTCATAATCCAGTGTCAGTGGATACACCAGTACACTCAGTAGAAGCAAAATCTAATACTTATTCTGTACTAGATTATTTACCAACTTATGACTGTAGTAAGTTATAATGTCCCCTTTGCTGCATAACTGAAGTTTAAAAGCAGGTAGAGCATTCTAATTTTCCCTTTTATCTTGAAGTAGTTAAGGATATTTTTCAATTCCCTGCTGTTTTTACTCTTCCCCCCACCCACCCTCTTTTTTTCACTTCTTTCTTTATGTTCTTATTCTGTGCTATTTTTACTTGTAGATCTGGAAAAAAAATAAGTGTTTTCCTCTCTGACTGCAAACCCTGTAACTTTCAGAGCACTTGTCTCCTGTAACCATCTCAATGCTTTTGCCTTGTTGCTGAGAGAACCCATCTCCTGACCCTGCAAGCTCTGCTTGTGGAACTTGACAGTTTCATTCAACAGTTCTGAGAAATAAAGCAAATAGCAAGGCTGGCTTTGTGGATGGAGACGTGCTTTTTCAGGTGTATTTGAGTATTTGACTGGGGGATCTGGAAGAGCAATGTTGTCCTCTTTGTAGACGAATCAATCCACCACAGAGAGTGGCGGGCTGGTTTTCAAGGTTTTGTTTGTTTGTTTTCTGTGCTTTTTTTGTTGCTGTTTGGCTATGTTTGGTTTTGGCCTCGGGTTGTTTTTTTAGTGGGGGGGAGGGATGTTCTATAAACTGCTCGTGCTACCTGCACAGCAGGATGTTGTTCTTTTTTCTGAGAAACTGTGCTTGGCCCTGTAAACAGGGGAGTGGTGGTAATGCTGACTGCCTTACCAACTCTGCACCTCACTTAGGCTTGTTTATTTATTGCACAACAGAAAGGTGCATTTGCTTTGCAGCGTGTGCCAGTGACATCACCGATTTGGCGCTGCTGAATAACCTGAGCCGATGTCTGTCCAATGAGAGGCGTTTCTTTAAGGCTTCCTTTACAATCTGCTCACGTTCCGGTACCAAAAATTTTCAGACCAGCTATTTAAAACACGTACCAAAAAAGAAAAGAGAGGAAAGAAAATGAAAAATAAAAATTAAAAAAAAAAAAAAAACAAACCCAAGCAAGAGCAGGGTGAAAACCTGAGGGAGCCTTTGCCCGCTGTGCCGGTGGGTGGCGGGCGGAGCGCGGCCGCTGCAGCGGTGATGTCATGCAGAAGGCGCTGGTGCGGAGCGCGCCCGGCAGGGGGCGCCGCTCTGTCCGCGCCGGCGGCGAGCGCGGTCCCCCCGCAGCGACCGGACCGGGGAGAGGGGCACGGCAGGCAGCCGGGGGGATGCTCTCAAACCGCGTGGTAATTATCTCTGTTCCATGCAAAAACAAACAAAACAAAAAAACAAAAAACAAAACAAAACAAACAAAAAAAAAACCCCAGCAAAACAGCGCCCCACCCCTCCGCGCCCACCCCACCCCTCCCCCAAGAAAAAAAGGGATTACGTCATTTGTTTTTAAAGCGAGTGGAAATCCTTTTTACTTGAGGAGTGAAGGGAGATCGTTTTTCCCGCAGCCTCCTGCAGGTGGAGATCTGGAGGATAATTCAAGGTTTGATGCGGTCGGACACAGAAGACAACGCAGTTCCTAATCTCAGACAGGAATTTCTTGCGGTCAGAATGGTCGATCTCGATTCAAGTCGTCGCCCCATCATAAAAACAGCCTTTTTATTTTTTTTTTTTCTGATTGATTAGAGCTGTTTCGGTTCACAGAGGAATACAGTTCGAATGAAAAACAGCGCTTCCATTGGACAAAGCCGAAGCTTCTATCAGCTTCTCAGAGAAGTCCTCCTGTAGCCCCCCTCCCCTGTTACAAAACCTCACTGCATAACCCCGATACAATTGCCAAAACACATTGTCCTGGAAGGTGATTGTTTCTGTCTTCATAAGCATGTGAAACAGTCCAGTGGTTACTTCAGAGCTGGGTAGACAGTGGCTCAACAAAGTGGCAGTAATCAATTTTCTGGTAAAGAAAATAGAATATACTGCCAGTAAGGAGGGTAAAGGGAGCATGTTGAAGAAGGTTTATTCCAAATTGTTGCTTGTGAAATATGCAATATTTTGGTTAAAATTGAAAAGGAGAATGCTCTTGAGTGTGAAAAAACCCCAAACCCTTTTTTTAATATCACCCTGAGCAATTTTGTGTTTTGTGAGAATCCTGTTGCTAGTAGTGAAACCGATTAGACTATTGTCAGATGTGCTTTGATACTGTATGAGAAAGCTAGTGCAATCACTGAAATTATTAGCACGGGGGAAAAGAGGATAATAGTAGCATAAATGAATGAAGGGGCTGATACTGGAATAGGAAAAAATACTGATAATACTGAAAATACTTTTCTGATGACTTGTGTGTTGAGAACTCCTGGCTTTTATTAACAAAACAGATAAAATTTTACAGGTATCCTAGGTAGACATTATTTCTTTATCCTGAATACTAATTCATTTTACTGAAGCCTTTTTTATTTGCTTTTCTCCCCCGAATCACTTAGATTCATTGACAGAATTCCTGTATTCTGAGAGGAAAAAAATTTCAACTGACTTTTAAAACTGTAAGATAGTAATTTGAGATTCTTCCTCATCTTTCAGTGTAAAAGTTGTATAGGTCATGGGACATGGCCAGTCAGGATATTTTTGTAGGTATAGACTTTTGCATTCTCTTCTCTTCCAGCTGTGAAAATACAGTTGCAAAACTAAATCCAGTTTATGTTGGTAACCTTTTTTTCCCAAAGTTCCAAAGAAATTATTACCTCTCTGATTAAGGTCTCTACTGATGAAGATGTGATTTCAAATGCAGCAAAAATTGGTGACCATAGTCACCATGCAGGACATAGATGTTGAAATTATTACCTCTCTGATGAAGGTCTCTACTGATGAAGATGTGATTTCAAATGCAGCAAAAATTGGTGACTATAGTCACCATGCAGGACATAGATGTTGAATTTAAAGATGATTATAATGACAGTTTTTCTCACCCAAGTGATGCTAGTATGATGACTGTTGATGAGATCCTGCTGCTGGTTCTACTAGGTTTTCTTCCTTTAGAAGATGTTAGAGCCTATCCAGTAGAGGAAATAAAATAGTTGGAAGCACATTTTGAAGCAAAAATTCCAGGCAGAAGTAGCATGGGGAAAAAAAGTCTCTGTCCTTCAAAGTGTTGCTCTTCATATTTTGTTTTATGAATATTTGCACTGGTGTTGAGAGGCAGCAGAGGGAGTAGCCCAGGAAAACACTTAACTGCGAATGATGAAACTGAACTTATTAAACCAAGTGTTTTCTTGAGAAGAGAGTTAGAAGTGTAAGATTTATCTGCTTTTGTGTTATTTGGGCAATGAGGAGAAAAGGTTTTAGTTTGATCTACAGGATTTTTCCGTTTCAAAGCATGATGCTGATCAACAATTAAGTACTTTCTGAACAGGTCAATGTCAGGTCTTACATACTAGGAAACTCTTTAATAAGTCTGTTTGAAAGTGCTGATATTAAGCGTGATATCTGAAATGTTTATCCATCCTTTGCCATAGCCCAGAGAATGGCTTGGACCAGATCCCCTTCCACTGTCATCTTCTGAGAAAAGTGTACTTTTTGAACAGTTCTCTTACATTAATGGCCCAATAATGTACCAAATATTGACACTGAGTGTTATAAATTGTCCCTGTCTGAAGGCAGGTACAGTTTGCTAATATGTAATATAGCTAATACACCTACTGTTTTTCCATTTTAAGGTTTGAAAATCTTATAGGTGTTATCTTTGGGCCTCTGGTCACTACCTCCCAGACCTCTGTGCCTCCTGGGAAAGTCTGGGGGAGAGGAATGCTAACTTTGTGAGAGGAAGACTGAGTTAACTGTTCATATAAGCAGACTGAGACTGCAGGATGTGCATCCAATATTGCTATTTCTTGCCTTTCTTTAAAGATTATGGTGATTATGAGACGTCTTCAGGAACTGGAGAAAGCTAATTAATATGCCCACTTTCAAAAGGGAGAGGAAAGATATTCAAAGAGCTATACACAGCACATCTCAGTTCTTGGGAAGATTATGAAATAAATCTTTCTGAAAGCCATTATTAGGCACAGCGAGGTAAATAATGCGATTCATAACAGCCATCATAGCTTTACTGAGGACAAACCATGTCTGACTAACCTGATTACATTCTGTAATGAGGCACCTGTCTCTAGGCAAGGGTACAAGAGGTAAACAATCTTGTTTACCTTGACTAAACCAAGTATTTTGACATGGCTTCTTAAAGCATTCGGGACTAGTGGCCAGAACACAGGTGGGAAAGCAGCTCCACTGTATGTCTCAAAGGACAGAAGTGTACAGCACGAGGTCTAAGGAGTGGCTGCTCTTTAGAGGCTGATACTGGTGCAAATATTGCTTAACATTTTCATCATTGACCTGGATGATGGCAGGGAAAGTGCCCTTTTATTTGTGAATGACAGCAAAATGGATGGCAAAGTGAGTCAGCCTGTACACCAGGCTATACACAGGGATAGCATTCCAAAGGACCTCAGCTAACCTGACTGTAAGGTACCTGGTAGAATTTGGTAAGGACAGACATACTTGGGCTGGCATAACCCTATGCTGCAGCACAGGCTGGTGTGTGACTTGCCACGATTCAGCTCTTTCAGAAAACACCTGAGGGTGAGTGAGAATTTAAACATGAGTCAGCGCTGTGTCACAAAGATTGTCTGCCTGCTTGGTGGTCACAGTGTGTGCAGCCCTCATAGCAAGGGAAGTGATTCTTCCCCCTCATTGAGTACTCGAGATTGCATCAGGTGAGTACGGCTCAGAGATGCAGCCATCCTTCCCCCACACCCGTCAGTAGACTGCTAAACTGGAACATGTTCAGCGGATGGCTATTGGAATAGCTAAGGGGATAGATAGGGCACCATGGAGATTTTCAGCTGTTGAAAACATGGAGTTCTCATTTCAAAAAGGGATAAATATATACAATTATTTAATACAGAATGGACCTTTAAAGTGGGATGCTTTTAACACCTAAGATTGTGTGGGTAGAGAAGTTCTGGAGTGAAAAAATCTAATACCTAGGGAGTAGTTTGGAAAGAATACTGTTCTTTCCAAACAAACAAAGGTTAAAAAACTAAGAAAGTAGTATTGACCCTTAGTATTCCAATTTGCATTACGAGAAAGATTAAAAATAAACAGATGAAAGGAATTTTATGATTGGCTTCCTCACTATTCTCATTTTACACTTATTCTAGAGTGCTTTGGTTTCCATAGCTACTGGTTTAATCATGATGCACAGAGCTATTTCTAATTACAGTATATGCCAGCATAAAATTAATTCTTTGAGTATCTCAAGCAAAAAAAAACCAGCTTGCAGCTTGTTCTTTGACATTTTATTATTGCAAATCCTGAAGTAGCACACTAGCATATCATATTCAGTCTGTTCAATTTTATTTAAAAAAAGAAGCCTTTAAATATATACCTGCTTAGATCTGTGTCAAGGGAGACAGGTTACAAAAGGACTGTATTATACCCAAGTCTGATGCACTAATTTCAAATTATATAGCACTCGTAAATTATCAGTGGCTATTACAGAAAAAACTTGTCATACTGAACATCCAATGTCATCTAGTTCTATTCTCTGTCTTTTATCAATGTGAAGTTTATGTGACATCTTTAAATTCCTCTTAGGCAAATACATGTTTTTATCTTCCAAAATAAAGATAATGAATTAGATATATCTTCTGTCTTGAAAAACTTGCAAGGACTCAGGTTCTACAACTGAGTACAGGTGAGCCAGACATAGAGTTCAGTGAGAAGTTATTCAAGTGCCGTGATTGCAGGCTAGGTCAAAAATTAATCTTCCTTCTAATTCAGTAAAAGTCTTTCTGTGAGTAAAAATTGTGAATTCAGATCTGAATACATTTCTAAATAAGACCTAGAATTTTAACCTTCTAAAATGATACACTGCCTTTGCTTGATTCATGAGTTTTAACAATGTTTAATTAGTTGGAAAAGCTTATGTGCATATTTCCCTTCAACAGAATTTGGATCATGTATCTCCCATTTACTTCTTCCATAAACATCCTTGCTATATTGTATAGTGAACTCTGTGTTTTTATATAATGTACATTATATATTTGTGTTTCTTAAAAAACTTTGCCAAACTTTATTGATTCAATCACTTCTAGATGAGTTTTCACATGTACATCAAAAGATGCTGCACTCGTAAGATAATAATTTGAGTCTCATCACTTGAAAAAATTATTTATAGGCTGAGGGTTTTAATTAGTTTTTTATATTAAATGCATCTTGCTTCATCTTTATCCTTCATCTCCAAACTTTCTAAGTTTTTTAATGTAGAATTTTACCTGTATGGGATGGTTGGTCTACTAGACTTTAAAGCTATCTTTTATCATTATTTAGATATATGCTTTTTTTCAGGTACCTTAATTCTGGACTCAAATTGCACCAAATTAGAATATGATTTTACTGAAAAATGTATGACTATTTCACTTTCTCATTTGTAAAGCTTTTTTTTTTTTGAGGGTAAATATTAGTGAAGTTAAAATACCATTCTGTGAGCACTTTGTAAAATCTTGTCTGTTCCACCAGTACTGCTAGAGCTACCCATTTAAATTGACCTGGCAAAAAAAGAAAAAAAGTTTAAAAAACCAAACCAACCAACCAGACAAACCCAAAAATAATAAAAGTTGACTTGCTAAGTTTGATGCAGAATGCTTGGAAGGTCTCTTTTTATGCTCTCTTAGCTGTTGGGCATTCTCATCCTGTTGTGATTAAAAAGTGCTGCCTGAGTAAATTAGAAAGAGTAATCAATAGAAATTGGCCTATAGCACAGCACACTCAAACAAAATCCAATCTAAAAACTTTCACAATTCATTATATTCTTATATATTCCCGTGAACACTGTTTTAAAGTTGATAGGCATATATTTGTTTCAGAAACTATGGGGCTGTACTGATAATACAAAACAGTTTGTTTATCTCGTTGGAATTAACTGTGAAATTCCTTGTAGAGTTTCCAAAAGGATTGTGGATGCTTGCTTCGAAATGTATTGACATATTCAAGTATATTGGTGTGTTATTTGAGCAGAATGATTGGCCATCATTTATTATTGGCAGATGGAACTGATAGCTCTGTGTTACAGATTACAATCAATTCAAACCTTGTTCTGTCCTGATTCTTCAAGCCTAATAGATACAGCATAGAGTAGTGCTTAAATCCATTTGTTTTAAATGTCTTGAAAATTCACTTTTTTATTTCCCTTTTTGAATGATCTTATAGCTATCCTAGTGTGTTTAAATAACCAAATAATTGCTAAATATTTCTCTGGTAAACTGATGAGGGAGAAAAATAACATAGAAGATACACAAGAACCAATGGATCATATGATTACCTAATTTCATTTTTCCTCATATTTAGTGGTAGAGGAAGTGTGAATTGATCCCACAAAATTATAGCGATTAATGTTAGCCAGTTCAGAGTTAAAATAATATGACTTGTTTTGATGGTAGCTGAATCCAATGAACCTTGCTAGATGCAACGTGGCAGCTTCTCTGTTTGCAGGCAGTCTCTAGCCAGGGCTACTTCCCAGTGGGCACACACGTACACAGCCACAGCCACACGTATTGCAGGGACAGCCAGCCATTGCAGACACCTGCACAAACACACAGAGCGTTCATAAACATGAACAAGATGAGCCAGAAAAACCTAATGACCAGTAGCTTGTCTACGTGTGTCAGGTCTCTTTTATTCCCTGACTTCTCTCCATTTTTCTGTTCTTGTTTCTGGTTGATTCATCTTGATCCCCCCTCATCTCCATCCTTGCCTTCCCCAAATTAACAATTTTTATGGAATTACTTCTACCCAATGGGTCGCCATTGTACCTAGATACCACTGGCTTTGCAATCTCTATTTGGTAAAATCAGACCATTTTTTTCCACCTAACTGGGCAAACGATTCATATTACTTCGTCTAAAATGATGTGTGGGGCTGTTATTGTTGCTAGTTGGAGAAAATAGGCTGTTGCCTTAACAATGGAAACAAACTTTGGTAACAACAGGATTGTTCATATTATAGTTAAGTTTTATCAGCCCTCAAAGTGAAACATTGGTTAAAAAACTTATTCTAAAAGGCTTTAAAAATATTCTGTGTGACTCATTTAGGGTTTGGGGCTTTGTTCTCAATGTAAACTGCAGTAGTGTGATTTCTTTTAATATATAATGGCTTTGAAATACAGTGTATTCTTTATAAGCAAAAAATTTTACTGTTTAAAAAGCATGAAATGCAGCTGTTTAAAATTATGCAAAGTGCTTATTTTGACTCAGTGAGTATTCCAATGAATGATGATGCAGACATTTAAATTTCATAAATGGTTGCTTTTCAGAATCACTGTTGATGGAACTGAAAAAATATCAGTATCTCTGTATTTTAGCCTTGAGCAGTACACAAGGTCTAGTTTGAGATGCAGTTAGGAAAAGAGTTCTATGAGAAGTTATATATATGTTAATAGTAACACATTTGCATTCAAAATCTTTGTAGAAATAATCCACCCATTCAGTTTAGTAGTGGTTATGTAGGGATTAAATTTTTTTAAGTGGGAATTAAAGGGGGCCCCAATAAATAGCTAATATGCTTGTAGATAGCAGAGAACTTTTTAGAACGTAAAGAGAAATAAGTTGAGCATTCCTGAGCAAGTTCCTGTTGAAAGTAAAAGGATAGTATTTTTGGAAGTGAAGAGTCTGAACACATGAAAGAGGAAAAGCTCAGACAGAATATTGCAGTACTATGTTTAATTCAAATGAAAAGAGTTTGAGGTTTACAATGTGCACAATGTCCCCCCTGTCCCCCAGGTTATTTAAGTCATATGGATGACACCAGGAGTGAACTCATAGACCACTGAAGTATAAAATTTGAACTCAACAAAAATAGAGCTTATAGTTTGCAATGGCACTTGAGAGTCTCTAGATAAGAATTAAGGGACTGACAAGTAATGTGGATATCATTGTGAGAGTCGATTATAGACCACTTAGCCAGGATGATGACACCAAGGAGTTGCTCTTCGAGGATCTAACAGACACCTCCAGATCAAATGCCCTGGTCCTTATGGAAGACTTCAGCTTGCCAGAAAATAACTGGTAGCATCACACAGCTGGCACAAACAGGTGTGGAAGATTCCTAAGGCATTGGGATGATAACTTCAATGTCCAGTGTCGGGGGGATACAATATAAGAAAGTAAAGGTAGTACAGAAAGTAATCTTACCCCTAAGGAGCTGCAGCTGAGCCAATTATTAGAGATTAGGAACAAGCCTGACTTTAACAGGCCACAGCTGTAGCAAATAAGAAGAGTGTTATAAAAGAGTAGATTGGTTGGTTGAAGGGGAACTGATGTTAGTTGGCTACTGGGAGTGGAAGGAAAAGTCAGTGCTTAGAGGAGCTGCCTAGGAGAAGCATTAAGGAAGTATGGAACTCTAGCAATATGGAACCTTTACAATACCATAACAACAGTTCAGGTACCAAGGGATCAAACTAGAAACAATGCCCTCATTGACTTGTTGATGTTAATAGAGTGGGTCTGAGGAGTGAAATGGAGATTGGTGGCTGTCTTGTCCACAGTGACCACAAAGCAATCAAGTTTAAAAGCTCTGTTGACAGAAGGAAAAGTGGCAGTGCCAAAAAACTTCAGTGCTGGATATGAGAGCAGATGTGAGGCTTCTCAGGGAACTAGGGAGTGAGGCTCCCTGGGAAAGTGCTTCTAAAGATGCTGGAATCCATCAGTGCTGGTCAGTTTTTTTAAGAACTGCCTTCTAAAGGCGCAGGACCTGGCAATTCCAAACTGTCAGGAGTCAAGCAAGTGAAGTGCAGAAGGCCAGCTTGGCTGACCAGGAATCTTATTTTGGAGATAAGAGAAAAAAGGAAAGAGTATGGCCAGTGGAAGCAAATACAGGTGACTTGTAAGGCACACAAAGATCCTGCTTGACAGTCTAGGGAGAAAATTTGTGTGGTCACAGCTCAACTGGAGTTGAAGCTGGCAAGAACTATGGGGGGCAATAAAATTTTTTTAAAAATATATTATTGTCAAAAGGCAGTGCAGAAATTATACCAAACCATCACAGTCAGGGACATTGACAAGGCAGATGTGTTTAATGCATGCTTTGCCTCTGTCTTCAACATCATTCCTGGGCTATGGGGATCCCAGCATCCTGAGCAGGAGGATCATAGCTGTGAGACTGATAAACTATCAGTTGACCCTGAACTGGTGTGGGATTTTCTGCTCCAGCTGGATCCCTGTAAATCTATGGGGCCTGATAAGATTCATCTGAGAGTACTCAAAGAGCTTGCTGTCATTACAAGGCCTCTCTGGATGATTTTTTTTATCATCTTGGGAATCTGGAGAGGTCCCAGTTCACTGGACACTGGAGACAGATGTCCCAGTTGTCAAGAAAGTCAA
>JAYDZK010000202.1:36600280-36614854 GCA_034509185.1 Euphonia xanthogaster | reverse complement strand
CACTGGAAACTGGAGACAGATGTCCCAGTTGTCAAGAAAGGCAAGAAAAAATTCACCCTGGAGATTTCAAGCCTGTCAGTCTCATTTCAGTGACTGGTAAAATTACAGAGAAGATTATTTTGGGAGGTATTGGAAATCACTTAAAAGACAACAGCAATTGATCACAGCCAACATGGCTTCATTAAAGTCCTGTTTTTCAGACCTGATTTCCATTTATGAAAATGTAAGCCAGCAGATGTGATCTTTTGGTATCCCACTAAAGCTTTCTGTACTGTCTCATAATATCCCTCTGAACAAAATTATTCAGCTGGGTAAACACATCTTGTGACAGGTGAGCAATGGTCTCATGGGTTGGGCATAGAGGGGGTTACTGTGATGTGATAGCATCAGGTCGGTGACCAGTTGCTGCAGGGCTCCACTGTAGGGCCAGTGCTCTTCAACATCTTCATAAACAATCTCGATGCAGGACTTGAAGGAATACTAAGTAAGTTTGCAGATGATAGTAAATTTGGAGGAGTTGTTGACTCCCTCGAAGGCAGGGAGGCCCTGAAGAGGACTTGGATAAAATAGATGGCTGGAAAATCACCATTTGTACAAAGTTTTAGAAGGGCAAATGCTGGATTCTGCACCTGGGAAGAGGCAATCCTGGATGTACAGATAGATTTGAGAACAAGGAGCTGGAGAGCAGCACTGCAGAAAGAGATCTGGGGGTCCTGATCAATGGCAAGTTGAGTCTCTGCACTGGCTGCCAGGTGGGCCACCCATGTCCTGGGGAACATCAGGCATGGCATCGCCACCCAGGGGATTGTCCTGCTCTGCTCTGCACTGGGGTGGCCTCATCTTGAGTTCTGAGAGCAGTTTTGGGCACCACAACATAAGATATTAAGCTATTAGAGAATTTCCAGGGGAGGGTAATAAAAATGATGAAAGGTCTTGAGGGGAAACAAAAAGAGGAGCAGCTGTGATCACTTGGTCTGTTCAGCCTGGAAAGAAGGAGACTGAGGGGAGACCTCATTGTCATCTATAGCTTCCTCACAATAGGAAACTAAAGGCAGGTTCTCATCTCTTCTCCCTGGTGATAAGTGACCCTAAGGAATGGTATGAAGATGTGTCAGGGAAGGTTTAGATTGGATATTAGGAATTTTTTTTTCCCCCAGGGGATGGTCAGGCACTGGAACATGCTCCCTGGGGAAGTTGTCACAGCACCAAACTTGACAGAGTTTGAGAAGTGTTTAGACATTATGAGGCACATAGCGGTGTTCTTAGGGCTATACTCTGCAAGGTCAGGACCTGGACTTTGATGATCCTTGTGGATCCCTTCTAGCTCAGGATATTTTATGATATAATAAGACACAGCCATAACACACAGAGCTAAATTGTTCCTCCATTGTTCCTTAATCTACAAGATTCCACTCAGTGAGGAACAAAGCTAAAGCATTGCATCAAATAACATCTAATAGGTCTTTAATAATGAAGATAGTAATCGACTGTGACAATCATAGAATTGGTCTGAGACTGCTGAAACCTGAAACTGTTTAACTGTGGTGTTCAATCTACAACTGAAGTCAGCCTGGATGGTACTAGGTAACTGGCAGATAGCAAAGTAGTGTTTGGGGTTTTTTTCTTTAGAAGGGGCTAAGATGGCTCCCAGAAATTTTTCAGAGTGCTACAGATTAACTTTGTTTGAAAACTCAGGCTATAGTGAGGTATATTCCTCATTTTACTTCTGGAGGAGTCCATTAATGAACCTTTTTTGAGAGGTAGTATTGGGATATTAAGATGTTTTGGTTTGAGCCACTAAGAATATATTGAGTGGGTTTGTGTTTTATAATCTTGATTGAATTTTGACTAAACTTTTCTGTTCAACAGTTGAAAGGTATTTTAATGATTGAAAGAGCCTATAAAATTTAGGCTAGCAAAGGATATGTCTAATTTTCCATAAAATGTGCCGACTAGCATCTAGTGAATTAATATTTTGCATAGTTCTCAACATGTGTATCTTTATAGTCTTTCAGGAAGTTCCTTATAGCCTGTATATTGAGCTTAGTAGCAGTTGTGAAAGAATTTAAAAATCTGTAAGGAAGAAAATTATTTGCTAGTTTTGGTTCTTAAATACTTGAAGTAGCAAAAGGAGATAGAGGTTCCAAACTGTCATTTTACTATCCACTGGACTGTAAGAGAAATGCAAAGACATCCCCTTTGGATTAACTTGGCCATGGAAAGCATAAGAGAGAATCATTGAGTTCAGGGTGTCTAAAAGCATAGCAGCTGAGACACTGATCTTCTTGGGGAAAAGTCAGAAGACAGAGATAAAAATACAATCTGAATAGTTGATAGGGTTTGGGATGTGGGTGGGGTATCTGTTTTTTTCTGAACATCAGTTGGGAGGAATGAGGAATGTCCCACCCAGAGAATGCTACAGTTTGATGATGGGGATGCATCATTAAACAGTATTTCAATTGCTTCAGGCAGAAAAGGAAAACGAATTTGCATCTTCCATTTCACAGGTGAGTGTTCTTGGATTGTACTGTGGCGTAAAATATGTTTTCTTTTTTCTCCATCTGCACTTTACAATAGACTATTTATCTCTAAATTATTGAAAGAGAAGAAGTTGGCATTTATCCTCCTTCTGATACCTATTTTACTGAAGGTATGCCAGAAAAGGGATAGATTTTTATATATTCTTCATTTCTTAGTCTTTCTCTCGGTTAATCCTAGACATCCTTCTGATTGATGAACATGATATTATTTTTATCCTTTAAAATATCAAGCTTTGTTCATGGAGTCCTCTCATAGGATCCTAACTTTCAGACTTGAGATCAAACAGATAAAAGTAAGGTAACTTATAGATGCCTGAATATTTTCTTATATCTAATTCTTATCAAGGTATTGAAAAGATCTGAAAGCATATAAGAAAATTTAACTGTGCACTGATATCAAATCAGTAAGAAGCAGGAGACATGGGAGTTACTTATGTGAATAGTTTTTTCTTATTCTAGTGCTATTCTCTGGGAAAGTATTCAAGCATCTAAGAAAGAACTATTTAATAAGAACCCTTGCTGTTGCCAGGGAGCACACACACTTCCATGAATTAACTGACTAACTAGGCCCATTTCTCCTTTTCCTATTTTTTTAATACATTGTTTTCATCAGATCTTTTTTAGATATTATCATGAGATATTATAATATGATATTGATCTATCATCACCTATTACTCTATTACATGCATCAGATCTAGATGGATGTATTGAGCCTCACCCAACTGTTTGTGATTTAAATTATGGTTGTGTCCCTTGGCTTGGATTGACAAATGTGTAACTTGCTTCTGAGTCGTTTCTGCACAGAGCATACAGGGACCACCATGCTGAACATATCCCCAGTCATGTGACTGAAAAGTCTGATGCATGATTTATCTTGAATCATACCCTGTATTTTTCTGGAACAAACAAGATATATTTGCAACAGCCAGGAGCATAGCAAACCTCGCTGCTTTCCTAAACAGACATTGCAGTAAGCTCTCGAAAAGAGTAGAAAAGTTAAAGCTTATCCAAGTTGTGCCAAGAGATTTAGACTGCATTCCCAGTCCTCTTTTCTGTCTTTTTACTTTATATGCAGGGAGAACTTAGCCTCCTTGCTTGTTTCACACACATTTTCTTTGCTGGGTATGACTGTGGTTTTGACTGCATGATCCAGATATTGCTTATGTATTAGGTAATCTGTGAGTTTGAGCCACAGAAGATGCAAAATTCAGTCTTATGGTACAAAGCCTGCCTTGAGTTACTGAGGAGTTGATTTCCCAGACCTCTGGAAAAAAACAGGTCCTCATATTCACTGTTTCTGTAGGCAAGTTCTAGATTGTTACCTGGCTTAACCTGAGATGCTGTCTGCAGGGTCTAATTGTGGCATGCCTTAGGAAAGGACTTTAGATATTTAAATGAGAGAATATTCTGTAGCTATTACTCTAGCTATGTAACATTAAATCAAATCTGCAGCAACAGCTCTCAGGTGACTTTAGAATCTTTTTATATAGATGCTTTCTGGTTTTTTCAGTTTATTTAAAGGCTAACAAAGTTTGTAGAATCTTAAATGCTTTGTTCTTTAAATAGAGGTTTTTGAAAATTAATATTCCAGTCACTAGAATAGTACTGCAAACAGAAAGCAGTCATACTGCCAAGTGGCAGTGAATGCAACAGTTGCTTTTGGAACTGAATAGAGTTCTTTTGAGGCGGTTTATACTATGAAACATCTAAAAATGTTATGTACTTTTCCAAACTATATAAGTAGTAGTAAGAGTATGTCAAAATATATACAGCTTTAACATAAGTGGTGCACTTGCTTATAGATATTACTTTGTATGCCCCAGAGTGTAAAGATTACTTTTTTCCCCAGTGAAATTTAGTATGTTTTGGGTTGGATTTGTATTTATAATAGAAAATTTATTTCAGAAACTACTTGACTCAAAAGAATAAGCATGTTAATTTTAACTAGTCACAGTCAGCTAAGTTTATTCCTAAATTAAAATAGAAATTTTTGTTTATTACTGTACTATTTGCTGCCTTCTGGGCAAACTAAAATAATTTTGTCCCTTCCTATTTTGAAATTACCACTACCATTGCATTCTGAATCCTAAGAAAATCTACAAAGATTTACTCTAAGATTTATTCATCCACTATTTGAAAATACTGATACATATTTTTGCTATTTTAAGAAAGGATGATGAAATGGCTTTAGCATGTGGTAATTCATACTATGGTATCTGTATGTATGTATGCTATGGCTTTGCCTGTATTGAATTGTATTTGATTGGAAGTATGCAACAGCTTATTTTGTTTTTAAATATATAGCTGGAAAAATTCTTTGGAGCAGGGAGGCTGACATACATAGATACTAGCAAATGTTTATTTTTATTGTGTATGTGCGAACTCCAAGATCGTTATGGTTGACATTTCTATCTGAACCACACTAGCAAAATATTTTATTTAAATGTTATTTTTTTTACAGTATTTCTTTCCATCTTTGCATTGCTTATGGAACTGCTAGCAGCAGAATGCTTCATGTTCAAGTATTTCTATTTCCCTCTCCAATGGATATGTGAAATCAAAAAGTATTCCAAGAGCAGTCATATATTCAATATCTGTTCTGTTTAATAGTTTTATCAGTGATCTGGACAAGGGGATTAAGTGCATCCTCGGTAAGTTTGCAGGTTGGATCCATGGGTTGAGGCCAGTGGTACAAGGTTCAACAAAGCCAGGTGCTGGGTCCTGCACTTGGCTTGCAACAACCCTCTGCAGCACTACAGGCTTGGGAAGGAGTGGCTGGAAAGCTGTCTGGCAGAAAAGGATCTGGAAGTGTTGGTCAATGAGAGCAGAATTTATTTGTCAGGTATGTGGACACTTGGAATTTCCTTTAGCATCCCATAGAGTAATAACACGTGAGGGTTTTCTTTTATCTTTATAAGGTAGTCTTAGTTTCAGTTATTTGTATGTTCTGGTAAGTTGTTTGTGCTCATGATGATTTTTTTTTCAAGTATAACACCTACTTAGAACTATAAATTCAATTCTTACTAATCTTAGTACTATATTTATACTTTGGATTTTCTTGTGGATCATCTGAGAATTGTACAACTTTCTCAGGAGTCCAACTGGACATGAGTGTCAAATGCCCACATTTCAAAATTTGGTGGCATATACTGGCCTGAGAGTCTGCTGTCAGAAGGTGCAACTTTCAGGCTATGCCCTGTTCTCTCATCATTACTGCCTCTATGTGATAAAGACAGCTTAAAATAGGCACCATTTTAATGTAATCCTATGTTACCTTGATGTAAGAGTCCTATGGAGAAGGTACTGTGTGCTGCCAGGCAGTCAGCAGTGGTGAGCAGGTAAAGGGGAGGAGGCAAAGTATCACAATCTGCTGGGAATTCTCAATACAGACATTGTCATGAGTTTTGACAATACTTGCATATCAATCTCATTAATTTTCTCATAATTCCAAGTGCAAAGAGCTACCAGAGCAAAAGAGTGAAATTGTACCATTCTTTAGATATCTTCTATATATAAATATTGATTAAACATCATAAGCAAAACCCAGACCATCTCCTAAGAAAAGCTCCTTTTTAACATATGGCAGGCTAATATGTTGTGTTCATTGCTTGACTAGAGTTCTAGCATCTGTATCTCTGGCCTGAAGGCCTTATCCTTTCCAGGAATGGTCTTCAGCCTATACCTGCTTTTATGTAGCTGGATTAAAATGAAACAGATGGCTGGTTGCAAAAGAGAATCTAAAACTGCATAGAAATATTCTAAAAGCTCTACTGCTTCTTTTCTTGTTTTACACAAGGTCATTTTGTGATGGTTTTTTCCTGTCCAAATCCTTCCTGAAGATGAAAATATTCTGCGGGTTGTAAAACTCTTAATTCCCCACCCTTAATGGCCTGATGAAAGATTGAATAATCCTCATGCAACTTAGAACATTAACATGAAGTCCACAGAGGCGGAAGGAAACCAGGAAAGCCTAAGAAAGAAAGATCAACAGCTTCTGATTAAGCAACATGTTATTTTAATTCTGTCTTGATTTAGCAGATGAGTTAAAATCGGTGGATTTTGAATAAAATCTCTTCTGCACAGTAGATGTAGCGTGTCTGATGCAAGTTGATATTCAGTCTAGCGGTTTATCATCCTGGGAAGCTGTTTACTATTTGGGGTGACCCAGCTTTTTTTGATCCTTAAGGGATAGAGTTCTTACTTTTAATGAGCTTGAAGGTCTTCGTGCTTAATTGATTAGTTAGATTTTTAAAGCAGTAGTGCATGAATTTCCTAGCTTGAAAAATTATTTCTGCCCGTGGTCCACAGTGTTTTCCAGTTTAACCATGGAGAATGCAGAACTTTTTAGTCTGATAATGTTTTCCTTTTCTCACTTTTCTTCTGATTATCAACGCTTAACCCTGGATATCCTGATCTGTTTTTGTTTTGTTTATTTTATTATTCAGATGGATTATTTGCATGCTAGATAATCAATTTAAAAGAGGAGTCAGTAGAAGACTGAGGAGCCCACTGCTGCACTGAATAGAGTAAAACATGTCTACTACATCATAATACTTATTCCTGTTTATCAGGTAGTGTGCTTGGCATCTCATCTTCTAAGACCTGTGCATCTCCTGATATGCCCACCTGAGAATAATTTGAAGTCTATGGTGTTCCACATTCTTGGTATTTTGTTTTGAATACTGTACTACTTTCATCAGCAGTTTTTGTTAGACAGGCCTCTACTCTCCCATGAGAAATGGAAAATATGGCAAAATAAGGAACTTTCATTGTGGCTAGTTTCACTTGGTTTTGGGTTTTAGCTGGGTCTCAAATTTGAGTTCTATATTTTAAATTGAAGACAGTAAATACTGATCTTTTGCTTTGTAGTTCAGGGAATAAAGTAAAATGATTAGGGCTTATCTGACTTGCTCCAAATCAATCATGACTAGCCCTACTGAAATCAATGTGGGTAGAGTGTAAAAAATCAGTGTTGAACATGTGTCAAATTAAAGTTAGTGGTTTTTAGAAGTGAGCACAATCGATGTAATTTCTTAAGCCTAGTATTTTATTTTATCTTTTACTATCATATGGAGCATCACTGCAGTCTCCACAAAGACTTCCATAGGACCGCTATACCTGCCTAAATTCTAACTAAATCATTTTGAGAAGGAGATGACAGAAGACCTTGTTCATAAGCCCTATTACACCTGCTAAAACCAAAGCTATAAATAACCCACCTGCTCTCTGTCTGCCTCCTGGCATATTTGCTGACTTTGCCTTTCTTTTTCTTAACTGGCATATTTTCTTGTATGATATGTGAACAGTGAAGATAAGGCTTCTTTAAAAACAATTTTTGGTAGCTAACATTTTAACTGTTTCAGACTTCCATGACTGTGCAAATTTGATAAAATTTCTCTCAAACAGCAGGTGATTGGTGGTGCTGCTTCAAAATAAATTGTCTTGCTTAGAAATAAGACAAGAACTCTCATCTAACCGCTATGTTTCCAGAAAGACCATCTCAAAGTGGACTAAAACTCTCTTGAGACAAGTTCAAGATCAAGTTTTAATACTTTATTTTTTAATTTTTTTTTTGGTGACCTTAGAAATTACAAAGCAAAGTTTACAGAAAGCTCATTGAGGGCCTGGATTGGTAGCTTAAATGCAAACCTTTCAGGGAGTTTCAAGGAACAGATGAAAGAATGTCCTTTGCACTTGTGAGACTGGTTTTATAACTTCATTGATCTAGCACTTCTCTAGAATATAATGCTCCTGTTTAGCAGAGAAAAAGTAGTCACTTTTTCAGAGCCTATTACCAATTTCTAGCTGCAAAATATTTATTCTACTTGAAGATCTGCTCGATATTCTGGAGAAGGTGGTTTGAAGATTTTAAATGTTAAAATAACTAATTATTAATTGGGATTTAGTTTTTTGGAAATCTATCAAGAGTTCCATGGCTTTCAGAGAGAACAATAAAGGTCAACCCATCCTGACTCAATTTATGTATAATAGCTGATATTGTGGTACATATGTACTACTTGGAAAGAATTAAAAGTTAACTAAAGGAACATGTGATTGTTCCAGCATCTCTTGTAACCTCTAGGCTTAGTATGTGTGCCCTTGCTTTTCACTTTCATAAATCCTTCATTTCTCCATGTATTATATCTAAATGCTTAATACCAATATCTTAAAGCACTGAAGAAGTATAATCAACGGAAGGGAGATTAATTATTTCAGTTTGATGAGAAGGTTATTCTTAAAGACAAGGAAAAAAAAATTCTGAATTTTCAAACATCACTTTTTCTGTCACAATATTTTCATTATGTAAATAAATATTAGATGTTCCATAAAAAAGTAATGGTTCTAAGGGCCTTGGAAGATGTAGTCAGGTCTTTCATTTTTCATATTGTGACCAAGAAGCTGCTTTTATTTCCAAATGAATTTGATGATTGTGTTTTAAATAATGAGGTAGTCTCTGGTGAGGCAGAGCTAGTGATGCTTGTAAATACCAGGAAAACTCCTGGGATGTTAGAAGACAGGGACTGTAATCCCCCCAAATGGATGGACAAGAGGATTTTATAGCAGTACTAAATGGAAGCTCCTGCCCAAAGATGTGTTAAATTGCAATATACACTTTGGAGATGGGAGTGCTTGCTGGTATATAATTCTTTCATATCTGTATATTCAGTTGCTATAGGAACAAGACTTTAGAGTTAAGTAGAGAATAAACTGAGAACTTAATGTACAGCTCTTTCTGATGAAAAAGATGTCCTTTAATCCTCACATCTTGATGCCATCTGGACTATAGTTCAATATTATTTTACTATGACATCTAAGTTTCTTCTAAAATATAGTTTTGATCACGCCTTAGCAATAAATGCTGAGTACAGTAAACTATTTCAGTGAAGGAACTGTTGCTCTGTGGGGGGTGGGTAATTCACAACTATAAGTAGAATGCTTAAAAACAGATCTCAATTTCCTTTTACATATGCTGCATACATGCCTGTAAAATCCCTGCATACATGAAACTTGCGTAAAACTTCAAATTAAAGAAATTCTGGAAATAACGGTACCAAATTCTATTTAGTCTTCTGGTGGAAGCTGGTGCCTGACCACTGTCTGTTTTCAATGTTAATGAATCTTTCCTTTGGTTATATTGACTGAGTAATAGATGGCATCAATGGCTCTAGTTCTCCGTATTCAAGTATAAGGGCTGATACTGAGAAATGTGGGAGTAGTCATGAAGAGGAAGATTTCAGATGACATATTTAGATGTTTAAAATAGAAGAAAAATAGTCAAATTTGAACACTCTATCAGTGGATGCTGTATGGTGAGGATAACGATAGATTTAATGAACTGAAAATTAGACAGGCTTTAGAAAAGCACGGTGAAAACTGAGAATTAAAATGCACCAAAATATTTATTTTTGTCACAAAGAAAAAATTTCTGGGTAATATAGACTGCTACAAAAGCTTTAGATGCTTCTAAACACCATTCTCCCTGTTCTCGGTCATGGATGTCCAATGGTGACCTGAAACTCAGAAACTTCAAGAAAGATTCTGTCCTCTCTGCTGGATCCCCATCACCTCATTGCAGTCTCTCTTTTTGTTTTTTATCTTTTCTTTTCCCTTTTTTTTTTAATCATAGACAATCCTGTCTACAGTTCTTTGAATAATTTTCTTTTATATTTTGTGGGAAGAAAACTTGCATAACAAGTGCACATATAAGAACTGGGAATTTTATTACCTGACATTTTCAATATGAATTATTAACAGTCAGATTTATTTCTCAGTGGCAGTGTCTCTTCAGGTATGATTGAATATCTGCTACTGAGGGAGCACTCATAAATTTTCAAAAAGTCAGTTTCTTGTTCAAGAATTTATTTCAGATTATACCTATAATACTTGCTTAATATTATGTTGATGTGGTGCTATGATAGCTTACATTGAATATGCTAATGCAATAGAAATTATTATTCTGTACTGGGTCAAAGAGAAGTAAAGTTGTGGGGTTGTAGTATTTTGTTTGTCTGGCTTTTTTTCTATTTTGAATGATCCACAAAATCCAGGTTATATAAGAATAAAATCTGAATTATTACCTTATTAGAGATAGAAACCTCAAAAAGATTATGTCAAGGAGAGCAGAAATAGAAGAGGACAGTTGTAAAATTCCACCCACAGTGCTCTAGCATGTGGGGTCTTACTAAAGTTAGTTCAGTGACTTTCTGCTCTGCAGGAAAGTCTGTGGACTCCTGCCTGGTACGTGGGGTGTTTGTTCCCCTAGGCTTCCTTGCCTGCTTCACATGCTGCTCTGCACTAATCTGATTCTCTTTGCTTGAAATGCAGCTTGGAGCTCTTCGGTGCCACTCTTACTTCTTTATTTGTGTGCTGCCTACTTCAAAGTGTCTCCACCATAAGTATGCTCAGCTTCTCCTTGGGAAAAGAGCAGCCTTCCCCTGCCACCCATTCATTTTTGAAGGTTTTTTTTTTTTCCCCAAGAGGTCTTATCTTAGATAGTCTACTAAAGTCATATAGCATAAAAGAAGAACAACCAATAAAGCATACTATTTTAATTTCAGTATTTTTAAGACCAATGTATCATTCATATCAGTAAACAGAATTACGACCTTTTGCTTCAGTTCCTTAGGGACTTTGCTGTAGCATAATAAAACAAGTAACATGAAAAACCTTTTAGCTGTAATGAAACTCAAGAAATTGTTTAAACTTTTATGAAGTAAGCTGATCTCAAACTGAAATAATCTGAATGGGTATTCTAGCTACATCTGGTTATGTAATAAAATCATCAGACCGGTGATATTTCCCCCTGATATTGGAATGAGGGGAATATGAGTGGGAATTTTAGTTTATAAGAGCTGTCTTTGCTATATTTCAAATCTGTTGTTCTGCTATTTATTGCCTCATTTGCTTCTCTGATTCATTATTCTTTTCACTCTTTGAACCCTTCTTTTACAGAAGAGGGCTTTACAGAAGGGATTGCCTGAAGCTGTTGTGGACCAGATTTTACTTGAGATGTTTCTCGCTCCTCATTTTATTCACTTTTTCCACAATTCTGAATTGTGCAGACACTGTTTCTTTCTTTCCTGCTGACTTCTTATCACATAGCTGCCCACTTAGTCTGCAGTCAATTCAGTCCCCTTTGTTTACAGAGGCAGTTCAAGCAGCTGTTACTTAGCCGAGCTGTGAAGTAAGCATTAGACCTTAATTGTTGCGTATTGGTCAGTGCTGAAGTCAGTCCAGTCTTCTTCTGACTGGGGATGAGATTTGCATCCTAAAGATTTAACTAAAGTAAACAAAGGCAATCTGTACCAACCTGGTTAATATTTAATGCTTTTTTTTTTCTTTCTTTCTTTTTCCATGGACTTCATTAAGTTTTCTTAGTGTAAGTGGGGGTAATAACTTTTTAGTCATAGTGGGTGATCCCCAAAAGACAGTTCTTTTCATATTCTTTTACTCATGGTAATAGTAATATGGAACACTAAGCAGTCCTCTTCTGTGTTCCAGTGCTTTTCCATGGATCTCTCCTAAATCTAACTTCTTCAAATGTGAAATTCCCCTGTAAAAGTTGTTTTGTTTTGTTACTTATTCAGTTTGGACAGAAGTCTAGTGGGGAAGGAGAATAGTGCCAGTCTGGATTGACATAGATAAGTACTGTGACTGGAATAAAACTGATCAGCTGCTGCCTGGTAGATCTGTGCTACTAAGGACATAAGGTGCCGTGATAAACACCCAGGCCTGTGCACCCCATAGTGCACAAGGGCAAACTAAGTGATCTCTAAAGTCCTGAAAATAGCTTTACCTTTTTTGCAAGTTTGAATCTGGCAAGCTGACAATGTGTACCTGCGCTCTGACCTAAAACTCAGACATAGTCTGTGAGGATGTCACAGGACTTAAATCCACAGATTCCAAAGATTTCACAAAATTTTCTGAGTTGGAAGGACCCACAAGGATTGTCAAGTCCAACTCTTAAGTGAATAGCCTGCAGAAAAGAGATGAATTGCACGGTATACGAGAGATAGGTAAATGTTGTTCATCTAAAGAAATAAAATACCCCATCTTACTAACACTCTCTCTAGCCATAGTTATCCTCAATGTCTAAAACCTGTCACTGGATGTGTGGTTTGGTAGTTTTGTTACCATAGCATAATTCAGCACTAACACAAAAACATCACAGATTTCTCATGCAAATAAAACTCCTTTGTACTATTCTGTGGAGCATCCTGAAATGCACTATAATTAATATTGTTTTCAGAAAATGTATAGATAATAGATGCATTTTCAATACTTAAGGCCCATCCTATTGTGTAAGATAGGCTACTTAGCCATAGAGCCATACATCTGAATAATTATTCCATGAGTTTTGGCTTATGCTGTGTCTTTTTGCAATTAGTCTGGTGACAGCTTGAATGAAAATTAGTTGAGTGACATTAGCTAGATGAATAGCATTCATCTAGTTATTAATAGACCTTGAAAATATTTCTGTCTTCTGGAATCATTCAGCTATTTTCTTTGGCAGCTAATGTCTTAATGAAAATTATTATCATAAAGGTTATGCTTCTGTTCTTACTCATTTAGTGCTTTTTGAAAGCTGTGTTTGTGATTCCAAATAGTGCTGTACTATTTGCTCTATATTATATCACTGGGCTTAATAAATGCAATAACAAACATTTAAAAATCATAATAAATATTTCTTTTCAAAGAATGAACATTTCCTGTACGTGCACCTGTTTGGATGATACCTGTACATGTGTGTTTGTATGCATATATATAACAGTTACATGCATTTGAATAAAAAATAATAAAATAATAATCTGTTTTCCAAGATTTAATCTTAAATAATGTAATTTTATTTGCACCTCAGCTTCTGGATTGAAAAATGGCATTCGTTAATGATGTTAATCTTAAAACACAGTGAGATTATTACTGTGGATTAAAGTCGGTTCCTTACTTTGGCTTCCAAAATGTGGGGATGCAAGGAGATATAATGGATATAACTGAAACTGGAATGTGAGCTCATTGTTTTTTTCCAGTACTGGTATACAGTGATGGAAGTAGATCAGCAGATAGACACTTAAATTAAAGCATCTAATTTACACTGGAATTTAATGGTAAAATGCCATTTTCATATATCCACCAAAGGTTTACTGCATAATATTCTAATAAACTATTCAATAATAGCTGAATTTAAATAACAATATAAGCACAACTAACATTGCAAACCAGTTGAAAACAGTTCATAATATCTTTTGCTACACCAACTAACATATAGTCATTCAGTGATTATGTAATCATCTCTGGTAGAGATAACACAATAGAGCACAGTGAATTAGAAGGGATAATTGCTATGATAATAACTAAATAAAGATGTGACTCTTTAGGGTTCCGATTGGTTGTTGGAACTGTTGGAATTAATTTATTATTTTTTTGTATTCCAGCTTTAGTTCACTTTTGCAAAAGGTTTTTCTATTTTTCTTACACTTAAGCTTACCAAAAGCATGAAGTAAGAAAGGAAATACAAGCTACAAAAAGCTACAATTCATATTGCAGTCATAATTTGTCTTGATTCATTGCTTTATATTCTCTTTAGGTTAGAATTTGCAGCACCCTGTAGAAAGAGTATCAGAAATCCTTATTAGAAAGATGATGTGGATGAATCTGCCTCCTGCATTGTGGGTCACTGACATCTACCTTGAACATGAGTATTTATTTTCATTCTGAAGTTTGGTGTCTCTAATTAAATTTCTGGATCTAGATTCATCTGGTAATTTGTTTTTTTTAAATGTTGTGAGTAAATAGACTTTTGAGGTTTGAGGAATATGGGAAAATGTACATTTGCTGCATGAGAGTGTTCAAAACATCTGATTTCATAATGGTTGTGATTTTTAGAAATGATGGTGTTGAAACCTAATCATAGACACTTAATAGAAAATTTCATATTTTTTGTAACCTTTGCTTATGGTACATCTTACACAAGTCCTAGGGGTAGAACAGTGATAGAAATGTCCAAATGTTTGATTCTCTGGATTTTCTGTAATAG
>JAYDZK010000202.1:36555478-36581719 GCA_034509185.1 Euphonia xanthogaster | reverse complement strand
CATTCATCAGACCCCAAAATTGTGAAGATATCTGAATGAGCACTTTGATGTATAAAGACCACAAAAGTCAAGGGAATCTCAGAGCACATTAAGGTGTGAAATCTCTCAGCAAACGTGATTACAGCTTTAAATAATTAAGTGATTAAAACTAAGAAGGGTCTAATGTGGTCATTTAGTCCAAACTCCCACATAATGCGAGTATTAATCAGAGAAATCCTATGACCTAATTAAATTAAAGCTTATATTTTAAAAAATATATAAAATAAATTTTTAAAAATAAATTTTAAAAATTAATTAAGCTTGGAAAATACAGATTAAGATTTAGTTTTGTGTGTGTGTGTGTGTGTGTGTGTCCAAGAATCTCATCTTGGCTAATTTCTCTAGTGTTTGGTAGAAATAAGTTGAATATCATTTCTATTCTCCAATGTCTAGTTTCAAATTACACTAAGATTGACTTAACTTTAACAACTTCCCATTAGATCTGTTTTCTTGTAGATATTCTGATATAATGTAGGTGCCCCTTACCTTTATTCTTAAATTTACCATACTAACTCTGTACATTTTTAAATTGAAGACATGCCTGTGGCCAGTTTTTAAGTACTTCCAGTTTTCAGCAGCAACTTTACATTGATGGCACCAAAATCTATGTGGAATATTTCAGTGAAAGTTATACCAGTAGGAAAACTTAGAAGACAATCACAGTGATTTGGATTGGAGAAGACCTCTGAAAATAGTGCAGTCCAAGTCACCTGATAAAAGCAGAGTCTGCTAGAACTGTATGTGTTGACTATGCAACATGTGAAATGTTCTTTTTATAATCACTTGATCAAATATACATCTGTATGAGTATACAGATGTGTATCCACTTCCTATAGCACTCTCTGGGGTGAAAAAGCTCTGTTGGTTGATCACAACACTGTGCTTATGTCATGGTGTCCAGTTTTGAAAGGGAATGTGAACAGCTATCTGTTGCTGTGCTTTAAACATATTTATAGGCTTATTGCTGAGGTCTAGAGTATCCATGTGGAGAATCTACCTATAACACTTAGAAATCTGTATGTAGAAATGTATTATTGGGCATCTCTCTCAGTTATACTGGCACTCATGTTCTGTTCATTGCTCTTCATCAATCTGTCAACCAGGAGCATCTTTTCAGAGTTAAACCTTAGCAAATGAGTAACATATTCCTTTGGGAATATGGACAACTAATTTTGATCCCAAGATATAAAAGGCATAATTTTCTTAGTCTTAGATATCAAAATGATTGAAGTTATTCAGAATTTTAGAGGAGTTATATTAACTGTTAACTAATTTTACTGTGGAAAATTTTACTTGTTTTCAAAAGTAAAACCAGTAAGAATCATGAAACATATCCAGTCAGACTGAAGATTTTAAATTACAGATGATACTTACAATAGCTCCAGATAATAGTCTGACAGTATATTAAGATTGGTATTCTGAATCAGAGATAATGTTAATCATTTTTATTATCTCTCTCCTCTTGATCAATATAGCGTATATGAAATATGTATTTGAATACTGATATGAGCAGGTTACTTCTTATCTCTTGTGTTTTAAGTCTGGATATCATATGCAGTGGTGAAAGATCTTCTCAGTGAAGGAAATGTTTAAACCAGGCAAGACCTTCACAAAGATGTTAATTTTCTAAATACAATAATGGTGTTACTGTTTATTAGTATGAAACATAATGAGGCTATATGCAAGGAGGTTGTCTTCTCACTCTCCTCTTCAATAAAATTTCTGTTTCTAGACATGTTAGAATATAGAAGAATGCAGAAAGAAATGTGAATAAATTAAGGTCATCAAGGAAAGGATGTCCATTATTCTTCTGTCAAATGTAACATCCAGACTTGGGCACAGAAAATACTGAGACATTTCTATCAGGTGAAGCCCTGTACTGAATATTCTTATAGGCATATAGACATATATGCCTATATGTCTATATCCTGCCATCTCTTGATAGCTGCCAGTTTTAAACTGGTAGTTTGTTCTTCTAGAAGAATGTAATTTCCTCAGAAAAAATAATTATTGGGAATTAGTGGAACTATACAAATCCCATCAATGAAGTAAACAACAATATTCTGCTAACATCACATTTTGCCTTTTAATTTCTTCCTTCCTCTCTTAACATTCCATTTCCCCACTAATTCTGATAATTTTCGTGTCATTAGGCATTTCTCCTTTCCCTGGACACTTGTGTAAGTGTCTGCTATGAGTTAAACTCAGGGCCATGTGCTCTTGTTTTATTATTCTATAAGTATCTCATGAAGTTGTAGATATGAAATATACATCCCAGAGCAGACATTTAGAGACATTTTGGAAGTCTTAAAGCTTCCCGATGCTTCCTTCAACACCCCTCAGTTGGGATATTCCAAAGACAAAATATGATGTACCATTATTTTATAGTTAGATTTCTATTTTGAATATAAAATATAAATTGTGGAGCACTCTAAATAGAAAATTGGAGCACCAGTTTTAATTCTTCTGTGTGTGTTTTCCAGATTTCTATAATCTGCTGCCTAATTTACATAAAATAATTAGTACCTGTGCATCTACATTAGTGTTTAGGTGAATTTAGGAGTGAACTTTTAAAATGTATGTCCCACTTTTCCTCACCTACGGTATTTTTTGCATCATCGAATATTCTCTAAGAACATAAATTGTTTTTATAAGTTATGTTTTCATTAATGTTTTTATATATGCATTATAATTTTTCATATAATGAAACCAGAGCATGCTTTCCAGGAGTGAACTGTACACCGCTCCAGCTGATGAAGGGCAGTCCATCTGTAGGACCTGACTGGCCTTTGTCCAAACTGAATTCCCTCAAAGCACAAAGAACATGTATTGCTTCACTCCCCATATCCATCAAAACTTCTTCCTGTAGTCAGAGGCAAAATAGCTGAAGTAATCTGAGCTGGCTTTTGATTTTTCTTGCTTGGTTATTGAGGTAGTAGTATTAGCAACATAAATAATTTTGTGCTTTTAAATTATGTATTCATAATTAAGTTTATTATGTTGTCATGATCAAGACATCACTGCACCACAACATTATCATTATTATGTAGTTGAAAATCGATAGGTCTGAAGGATGGAATGATAAACTGATTTGAAGGCCATACAAAACTGGGAGTAAAAGTCAGGTGTTTGTCATGCTGTTTAAAGCTGTAAGTGCTCTGCTACATTTTATAATATCATAATGGACACCAGGGGATCCCTTAATGTCATCAGCTTCCAATTATTCTCTTGATTAACTGTTTATTTAGTCTCATTATACAGTTGGATGTTCTGTCTTGCCTTGCCATTTACAATTGGCATGGTTGTCCAATGATCACTTGCACCAATAATCTCATTCCACATTAAAAGGGAATTTTAGGCAGTTGAATGTAGTTCCCTCTAACATAGCTCTTTTCTGTGCTAGAAGTGTTTCCAGAAACAGAAGCTTGTGTAGTTTCTCTGTACAGTTTTAAAGCAGCTTATGTATCACTGGTGGTAAATATGTTTCCCAGCATGCTGAAGAAAGAAAGCCTCTGTGGTTGCTGCTTAGAAAGTCACATACAGTTGGCATTTTCTGCTTTGGTTTGTTATGCTATGTAAGACTTGCAGAGCTTTTCTGTTCTTTGGCTTTAGGATTAACATCTATTCATAATTTAATCTTAAAAGGTCCTTGGAGCAGTTCTAAAGAAACATTCAGGAGTCAGATTTATGTTTGAACCTTGTTAATAAAGTGCAGTTAAATATGAAAGAAGCTTACAAGAAATCTCTTTCACATTCTCTTTGTAGCTCACTCTCAGACAAGCTCTGTGGATGACCAGGTATTAGCACCCGAAACTAAGCAGAGTTCTCTGAAGAAGGAGCTTTGGCACTTAAATTGTTTGGAGGAGTTGCTATTTATCAGGAGGAGCTGTCAGCATCTTCATAACAATAATATGTACAATGAAAAATAGGGTATTGTAGTGATGGGGATAAAACTTCAAGCCATTTTTTGTCAATGTTACACTTTGTTTCATCGATTGCAGTGATTTCATCTTAACCTTTGGCATGTGAGTGTAGTAGTCTTTTTAGGAAGTTTAAAATCCTTTAATTAAAATTGAGGTGTGTGCATGAACCTGATGTGAAAATGACCATAGTGGGAAGTAGATCAAGATTTCATTCAGCTCAACATCTCATATATTTGTGCCAAAAGCATTCTGCCTTGGAAGTAGTATAAGAAATGGCAAAAACTTTTTCACAAAATATTCTTCTACTCCCCAGTAATTTGGAGCTCAGTGATTTCAAATCCATGAATCCTTGTGATTCAGATTCTCCTTGTTATTTTGTTGGGTTCTTTTCCCCCTCTACAACAGCCTGCTACAACAAGTTTCTGCAACTTAAATACATGTTGTATAATATGCCTTTGTTTACTTCTGGGCCTACTTTCTTTGCAGTCCTGTCCCTTTATTGAGCAAGTTGTTTCTTCCTGACCTTTTTAAGTCACTCAAGATTGTGCCATCTTTACTGTATCTTCTCCCAGTTATATCTTTCCAACCTTTTTTCTCTTTGTTTCCTGTTGTATTTGAAAAAAGTTTGTATGTTTGTTTCAAGGAACAAGGTAATTTGGTTTCATCAGTGACCTATATATTCCGTTGTTGCAAATATCCCTGTTGAGGATGTCGGTCATCTCAAATATTTGGTGCTATTGAGAAATGCAACTTAGAAGCAATTTGCTAGCCTAGGTAAAATATTTGCCAGACTTTCTTTGAAATATGATTTGTTAGTGCTTATCTAAGAAAAGATTTTGAAGAGAAAGACTAACAGAGGAGACTTACACAGGAGAACTGTTTTAAAGGAAATATGCCTCTCCTAAAAAACTGTCTAAAAGAATAATTCTTAAAAAGATGGAAGATCCTTAGATCCTATGGTGTTTGCAGCACTTCTATATGTATAGACCCTCTCAATGTGTTGATTTTTAAATGATCAATTAGATCTCAGAAGTAAGACAACTGATAATTTTTTTTCAGTTATTCCATAAAACGGAGCCCTGGAAACATGAATTAAATTAAAATAAAAAAGAAAGGTAGGAAATGTGCTGACTTATAAATAATGATTCAGTTTTTTATTATATATATGCATTTAACTTCATGCATGATAAGTATTCTGATGTAAACCAGATTTGAACAGATTTATATGCAAACTGGGTAAAGAACAACAAAAACCCCAACAATAACCCCCCCTCAAAAAGCCCCTCCTTAAACAAAACCCCGAACAAAACCCAACCAGGCAAAGTAAACAACCTTTTTTTTTTTTTTTGTGGCTCAGAAGGCGGAACTAAGCCAATGTATTTAGATAGCATAAAGTAAATGGATGAGCTATTTATCATATGTTAATAGGAGTTTTCAGCCATAATAGTTGTTATTTTACTCTCTTCCCCCATAAGGATGAGAAGTTAAACCTGCAAAGAAAAATTGGGATTGTGTTCAGTTTGCACTTTTGGTGAAATAATGAAAGTCTTAAAATTATGAGATATTACTCTGTAGACAAAGGTACAAAAATGCTAATTTATTGCTAGTCTGCAGCGTCCAATTTGCATTCCAAATCAGACTGCAGAGCTCCCCAAATTAGTAGGTGCCCTCACAGTATATTTAACCTATGTTTTTCCAGAGCAAACTCCTAGCAGTGTACATGTCTGTATGTGCTTCCTCGTGTACATACCCACATGTGGTGCTTCACCATTTTAAGATCCGGTTATTTTAAAAGAGCTTTGAAGAAAGCTAATTTGAGATATGAGGAATCAGAAAAAGAATTGATGCAAGAACTGCTTTAAACCTCTGAACTGCCTCTAAATTCCTGTTTACTGTGACAATGAGGATGTGTGTACAGAGCATAAAATTTGCAGTGATTAATGTCTTGTGTTGAATTGTGCTTGTGTGTGTAAACACATATACATACGCACAAAATTGTATTGCTATAAAGATATTTCTTAGACTACTGTAAGGGTAATAGTGTATATTTGTTGTTAGTTCCTGATGATACAGATATATGAGAAGAAGAGAAATGAAGAGTCATATTATTCTCAAATGTGCTGATACAGGAGGAGGGGGAGAGGCGGGGGGAGAGGGAGAGAGAGAGAGAGAGAGAAAGACAAGTAATACAGCATAAAGAACCCACAGGCATTTGGGCTTTCCCACTTCAGTAGCAAATAGGGGGAATTATGGGTTGGTGGTCTGCTTCCCCTTAGGAGGACACTCCTCTGTCTGTTTTCAGTACAGCCTGTTTCCAATTTAAACACAGATTTCAATACAAACCTCAATTTCTTTACTCCATTTTATATGCAAAGTGAGGCTTATGAATCGGTGTCATTGCTATAAGGGCTCAGACCAAATTTCCCCCCAAAATTCACAGGCTGTTCATTTGAATACCTGCTTACAGTGGTACACAATGGGCGGCTTTGAGAAGAAAAATTGATAATCTTCACGGAAGAGTAATTTGAATGAAATTACACTTGACAGCCTGTCTCCAAGCAAACAAGGAGAGTGAGGGAGCCTTAGCTAAGCTCTGAGGACTTGCCTAAGCCTCTGCTGTTGGAGCTTCCCAGGGAAAAAAAAATCCACACTTTTTCCTACATCTAACTGAAGCTTTTGATTAATTCTCTGTAGCTGTTTCTAGTGAAGAAAGGTAGCCATGGAAGAGAATATGGAAGAGGGACAAACACAGAAAGGTATTGTGTTAAAATTGCTTTTTCTTTGCATGGAGATAATTATGTTGCTGTTTTTTATTTGCCTTAGCAGCATGCTGTAAGGTTGGGGGATAGATATCTGTATGTGGCAGATGGGGAAAGACATATTATTTTCATATTATTTACTTCATTTTTCTCTCTGCTGTAGCACATAGCATTAAAAGAGCGACTGTCAGCTGATATCTAGTATAAAAAGAATCTAGGTAGCAAATTTTGCATCTATGCGAATAATGTTGCGAGCATTTAATGCAGCCTGCTTTCCAGACTAGTCTTTGTTAATGTTCATTTATTTAACGTTTTCACGCTTGTCTAGCTGGGTCAAGGGAGTCTAGTGTGAACTATGAGAGAGCTACTCACACAATATTTGGAGCTGGTTGCAGTTGGATATCTAACAATGTAACCAGTATTTACACCTTGAATGAGAATCCAGACTGAACAAAGACCTGGGGTATATTTTGTATGTATTAGGCAGTATTGAAATTTCCCTCTGCCTTTTTGCCCCCTTGGTTTGGTAATGTGCTGCAGCAGATTTGCTATCATTCCAATATTTGCATGGCATAGATTTGCAGAAATTAATTTTGCAGGCTGCAGCTGAAATTGCTTTAGCAAGATGTACACAGCATGTTCAGAGCATTTCTGTTCCACGGTTTCTGAATGAAAACAACTGAATGTTATGGGACATGTTAGCACTTAAAAGTCCAATTTAAAGTGATTATGGGCAATTAATTAATGTGTGGATCTTTGGGAGACAGTGCTTTCAGTCTTTTCACTTAAGTGTTATTCTGTACAAGAAAAATAACAGTACTGAAAGGAACCAAGGCTTTTTTCATTTTTCTTTACTGCAAGCACAAAGGGTAATCCTAGTGAATATTTGCTGTGTTAAATTTTTATTCCTTTCATTTCACATTTTTTAAATTCACTTCCATTCTTTGAGGAGGATATAGGAAGTTGCCAAATAATTTAGCATAAATTGCCTGTAAAGGCATATTTTTCTCCACTGATGCCATATTCTGTTTTTCTGCTCCCTGATCAATCTGCTTCCTACATGTAAATGTCGTGCTTTCTCATTATAAGTGACCCATTTAGACAGAATGCAGCTTTGAATTGTTTATGGTCTTGACTTGATCTATATGCACAGTATATAGTCATGACAACATTAAAAGAGGATATATGTGCTCCATGTGTATACATACTTATTTTTATAAATAAATACATTAGTACTTGATTACAGCAGTTTCTTCAGTTGAATTTTTTTTATTTGTAAATGAAAGATAGAGCAGGAAAGTACAGGAGAGGTCAGTTTTTCTGTTTTGTTTTGGTTTGGTATGTTTTTTTTTTTCCTGAAGGTAAAAATCAATACTTTTACGCTATGATTCAAATTGTTTAGGGTGCTTTGCACTTAGAAATAGAACAGACGCTTTTTTAAAAATTCTGAAATGCATTTTTTTGCTTCTTAAAACTAGTAAATTGAACTGTGTGACCAAGAAATCAAAATACGTCATTGCTACCAAGTGATGTTGCCTGAAGAAACAGTGTGAAATTCAAAATCCCTAAATTCTTATTAGGGAGAGGGGAAAAAAAACCACAGGGAAAAAAAACACAGTGAAAAAAAATTGAATATTTTTTGTATATTGAAAGAATTTGTTTTTGATAAACTGTGTCCTCATTGTTCATATGATAAGCAGTTGAACGACCAATAGCCACTCAAAATGGTGTGATTAATAGTGTGATTACAACAGCTAACACTACTTACCCCCACCCCCATTTAAAATGACATGTGTTCAGCCTTTTTCCCCTTTAGTGGTACCCAGCTGTCATCACAGACAGTGGCACAAGAATGTTAAGAGCTCACAAATCATATTTATTTTCCTTATTTGTGTGAAAGGGGATGCTGCTTAGTTTCTGTCACCACACCTGTGAACTTGTCATTTCAAGATGTCGTGTTCCCTTGTTGGGTTATAACGACTTTTAGAATATATTTAGAGTTTCAAGAACATTTGCAATTCAGGAGGAAAATCAAAAAATATTTTCCGTTTTGAATTTTTGGAGGTGCTTGACTGTATGGTAGGGAAGTGCAGGGATGATTATGAAATCCTGGATCTCCTTAAATTTTGCATTTTGCAATTGAAAAATATTGACTGGTACTAGTATGACATAATAGTTCTCTTTCACAGTTTCTGGGGTCTTTTTACTTTCATTTAGTGTGATCTATTTATTGTGTGTTTAATGGATATCCACAGGGTAGTTCCAGGTCATCCAGACCAATTTTGCTAATTGTAGTGTTTCAGATATATGGTAATTCACATATTCTACTTTTAATCCTCCTGCCATCTCGAATGAAAATGTTTCTTTCTTTCTCTTTTCTGATTTATACAAAATCAATGGGAGTATAAATTGTCAGTTCTTATCAGCTCCTGTGCTTTTCACAGCAGATGCTTTGAACCTCCCACTGAACAGCATTACGTCTTGCTAGCAGCCATGATGGAAGGGAATAACTTCATATTGATGCGTTTCATAAATATGATCAAGAGAGCTCTAGCAGATTTGGAAGTCTTTTTATTTCTGAGAATTTTATCAAATAAGATATAATTAAGTGCAAACATAATTCTTAAAACAGTGGCTCCAAATAATGATCTTTTGCCACAGTCTCTCAACATGCTAATGTTTAATACTTATGATTTTTTTATGCCTGTATCTTGGAAAATTATAAACAGGGAAATACATTCCATTTTTTTTTTTTGTCTGAAAGTAATGAATTATTAGAAACTCGCTTTAAAGTAAGGTTCATCTTCTCCCCTCCCCATTTTCTTTCTGTTGGATGCAGAAAGTGTGTTTTCATACTGCCATCACTACCTTTAATATGGTTAAATGAGATAAGGCTGTTGTCCAGCAGTTTTCAAGTATAAGGCTGTAAAAATTGAAACCAAGAATAATTTCTATGTATAAATTTCCTGTTTTAAAGTACTGGAAGACTTGTTGTGCCTCCTCCACCCTATTTTCTTCCCCTTGATATCCCATTTCCTTTGCTAGAAACTCAGTAAAGGTTAAGAAGGAGGTTTCAAAGGTATTTGCTCTGCAATTATCGCTAGCTGTCCAAGAACTGAAAGTGTGTAGGAAGTCCGTCTCAAATACGAAGTAAATTAACACTAAAATATATTCTAGAAGGTAAAAAGTCATAACATATCAGAGATATCAACTTGTTCACAATTTCTGTAACACTGACATTATGCTACATCCTAGACTTCTAACATACTAAGACATTTGACTGCAGATTTGCTGTCTGGAAAACCCAGGGTAACTAAACTGGGTTTGTTTTCCAAAAAATATCAGGTCCACTAAAAGGCAGAAATTTCACTGATGTCTTTAGGGATGCACGCTAATTTTGAAAACCTCATGCATAAATTGTATGTGGCAGTGGTAGGTCCAGCTGTCAGTGTTTGAAAGACAATGATGTCAAACTGATAGCTTTATGATGTGGAAAAAGGTATATTTCCAGTTCTTGCATTTCAGGTCTTCTCTCTGAGATAGCACTAAGACTGCAATGGTGTCCCCAGCCCCAGTTATTTATCCCAATAAAGAACTTTTCAGAGGGCAGGCACAGTAATTTTTTGCACAGGGGAATGATAGATAATCTCTCCACAATCTGTTTCAGAAAAAAAGAGAAATGTTCTGGAGCACAGTAAATCATACCATTTGCACTAAATGGAAGATGAATTTGACTTTTTTAATGATTCATCCATAACTGCATTTTGCAGTTTGAATTCCTACATAAAATAAACTCTTGGGAATGAATGGAGCATCATGTGTTTGTAGAGCAGCAAATAGGAGGAAGAACCTGATTTTACTTAAGCTGTCTTGTCTGTAGTATACCTGATGCAGTTAAGATTTCACAAATAGAATAGCAGAAAAAAAAAAAAAAAAAAAAAGTAGTATTATTGTGAATAGAAAGGATTGAATGCCAGAAAATAATGTTTGGCCTGCATTAGCAATATAAGTGGATCTGCAGCCTATTATCAGAGTTTTTCATTTGTTGTCACAGCATACCAGTAAAGGAGAGCTTTAAGCAGAGTTTTGGAAGAAATCATAAGTAGACTAGGATGCTATCAGTAAAATGTACACACAGACTCTGCTTCTTCGGCCATGAGAGAGTAAATTGTTTCCTCTTACTTCAGTGCTTTTTGGGAAATGGCAGACTGACTTAGTAGGATAGTACAGAGTAGTGCAATGAAATTAAAATTATGAATGAAAATTATGTGTTTTATTTCACATTAAGAAATACCAACAGCCAAACAGTCCAAACACTGCTGACATCCTTTCTAAGTCAGTCTTCTAAATCTTTTTATTTACCTCTAAGAGAGAAGAATTTTCCTTCTCTTTTGACTGTTGTTGCAAAGTTGGTTAAAATTAGAGTGAGGAAATCCCAGTATTTTGCA
Source organism: Euphonia xanthogaster (assembly GCA_034509185.1). Lineage (NCBI taxonomy): Eukaryota > Metazoa > Chordata > Aves > Passeriformes > Fringillidae > Euphonia > Euphonia xanthogaster. The sequence continues at coordinate 36,570,550 of JAYDZK010000202.1, read as the reverse complement.
CTTTGATTTTGTTTGGTGACAATACTTGTAAATAAAGCAGAGGAGTTATTTTTTGTTCTTTAGTGGAAATGCCACACTGAGTGACAGCCTTGTGTCTTCAGTTAGATCCTTTTTTTGTTGTTAGCATTCAAAAGGAACTTGGAAATAGTGTTTAAATTTGGCCTTATGAGCAGAAAGTAGCGGACATTTGCTGGCTGATGTTCTTCATACCAAATCTGGATTTGTAGTGCTTGATTCTTAAAGAAAATGTGTTGAGCAGAGGTCAATCTTTACTTTGGGAGTAGGTTTTCAACTTAGTAGAATTAGTTCCCAAGCTTGTGTTCAAATTGGATTTTTGCAAGGTGCTTCAGAGTAGAATGGTCTTAACTTTCATCATGTTTATTGTTTCCTGTCCTTACAGGTATGTGTGTTATAATAAGAGTATCAGATAAAATACTCACTTAACAGTTACAGAGTCACTAACAAAGTAAATAAATTTCCTTTGTAATCAATGCTAAATATGGAAATAAATTTTAGCATCTGGCAAAGTGTCTCACTGTATTTCCTGCTTAATACTCCTTAGTAGTTAATCAATATGGTTTATTAAATAAAAATGCAATAACAGTAAATTTGAAGTTAATTGTTCTAATACTGTAAGAGTTATTCTCCTTTTTGTAGTTACTACAGGCTACCTTACTTAATATTCTTACATAAGGAGCACTGACTCGTAGTGCTGTAATTTGAATATGTTATTATTCAACACATTAGGCTTTTATTCTAGGATAATGATGTAAATAAATTTAGTCTTCCTTGCTTATTTAATCTTTAACATTGAATGTCTCTGTTAAAAGTAGAAAACTTTGTATTTCTTACAGGCTCAACATTATACTAGTCCTAGGCATGAAAATCCAGCATTAATAGGACATAATTATAATTTTATATACAGTCTTTCAGGACAAAAAACATTCCAACTGCCCCAAGGCAGATTGAATCCTCAATTCAATGTGTGAAAATTTAAGTCTTCATGGTTATTTTGACACTTGGATGTCAATTTCAAAAATAAGCTATATTAAAAAGATTTTTCATAGGAGATGTAAATGCTTGGGAAAAAAGTGTTGAATGTATTTTAAATTATTGGTTTACACTAATTAGTGAAAAAATACTGTATCAAAATAGCAATATGAATTTATAAAAAGCTTTTTTGACACTTTGTGAAAGTAAAGGCTCACCTTTGGAGAAAAGGGGCTATTCTGGGTTCCCAATTACTCTAAAAAATAGGAAATAGGAAGAACAATACTGTAGAGGCAGCAAAATGAAATTTGATTCAGCTGATTTCTTAGGTTCTTTATGGAGAAGGATTGAGAGATTGTTATACCTAATATACAAATTATTTTCATTTTAGATTGTGACTGTGCATTCATTTCTGTAAAGTACCTTAAACAATTTGGCAATGTGACTTTGTAACCCGTTTTAAGTAGCCTGCACTAAAATTCAAGATGGAAGAATGGAGGAAATGCTACTGGCCTCATATAACCATGATGTTTGCTTTCTTGATAAAATAGCTTTTACCTGGTTTTTCTCTCCATATACTTAGGTGAGAGTATGCTATTTCCTCCTAGTAGTTTTATATGGAGGACTGAGTAGAAAATGATAAAAAGAAAACCATGGTTTTGGGCTGTTTTGCCTCATATTTTAAACACTGCACATGATTTTATAAAACCCATGAAAAATATAGGCAGCTGATAGCCATTAAAAAACAGAATGTGAAAAAGGCAAAGGTGAATATTAATCTTATATGAAATACTTTATCAGTTAATATGCTGTTTGGCAATTCTATTTCAGGAGAATTTTCAGCCAATTTGAGTGAGTAAAATGCAAAATTCTTGCTAATATCTTATCACATGTCCAATTTCTGAGACAGGCAGCAAGTCCCACATTGATGTGTTGGCACCAATCTTTCTCATGTGGGAGTAGGGAGTTAGAGAGCCTTCAGTTCCACTGTGCAAGGAATGAGGAATAAGTCTTATCATTTTTTCAACTGCAGAGGGATCAAACTCAGAACACCAAAATTGCGAGGGTCAAAGATATACACCAAGTAGGAATTGACAAAACTGGGAACTGTTGTGTCCGTGTGCTCTAGGGCCTTATGAAGGAACACCACTGACACAAAAAAATGGCTTATGTATTCTCTTAGCTTGTCCATGGCAACTCCTATGCTTCAATGCATTAGTCTCAAGAAGGCTAATTTTTATCTTTTACTTTTTTTCCCCTCTAAAATTTTCACCTCTTTTTTACTAGTTATCACGTAGGAGTTCAGTACTCCTTCCAAAATTTATACTTCAGCCATCTGGAACAACATTATTCCATATAACAGTTGCTGAAATGCAACTACTAAATGCAAGAATTGCCCTTCTTTTTACACTTACAATGCACCTAACATTTGCAATTGGACAGTTTCTGATGACTTTTTTATTTGGTTCACATAGTGAAAGTTTCATTTCTTTTCCACAGTAGTGAAAACAATACAATCATTCAGCACAGGAATGTCACAATAAATTTACTATTAATTTTTAAATTGAGCAGTGTATTTGCTGAGGTTCTGGTACAAAACTAGACCAACAAAAATGCATTTGCTACACTTTTGGTGTATGAGATTTGGAGAAAGGTTCTACTGCCATAATTTTAAAAGAACTTAAGGCAAAAATATTTTTTCCCCTTGCTTGTCAGTATCTTCCTATTTGTACCCCAAGAGTGCAGGTTTTTTTTTAAATTCCTCTTAAAAAAAAACAAAAAGGAAAAAAAAAAGCAGCTCTTTTTGATTGTTGTCCTGCTTTTGATTTTTATGTGGAAGCACTTTCTTTTCTTTCTTTTGCTTTTACTTTTCCATGCCTGGAAGACATGGAAATTAAATTCTGCAGCATTTTAAAATCTCTTCTGGGAACATGTAATAGAAGATGACAAGTGCTGGATGTTTATTAATTAAGTCATAGCTGGTCACATCCTACTTCTCAGGTTGCAGAAGAGTGATTTCACACAGGCAAAATTGGACATTACGGAGGAATTTGAAGGAAGAGAGTAGTAGCATAGCTAAGTGATTAGGCGGGGATTGCTCTGCACTAAGGCACAATGAAAAAAAAGTAGAGATGATTGATGATTGATGATGAGGTTCAAGAGAGGCAATATGAACAGAAGAAGAAAGGAATAAGCAGTGGAATTTGAAATACCTTTTGAGGGCTTCAGAAGACTGAAATTGATACAGTAATAGGGAAATCATAGGATCATTTATGTCAAAACAGACCTCTGAGGTCATCAGGACGAACCATAAACCTAGCACTGCCAAGTCCACCACTAAACTATGATGGAAGACAACATTAGAGTTGAAAGAAAATTTATGTTTTACATAAGTTAATAGAAGCATACATCTGAATTATCTTTTTAAAATAGCGAACATTTAATTTAAGCATGTCTTCTCCCCAGGTAAAGCAGCAACTATGTTCAGGGCTACTAATAGCACCACTAAATTACTATGGTAATATTGTAATTGTGGGCAGTTTCTAGCTATTTGAGGCTACAGGTGAGGGCAAAGGGAGAGTAAGTCTGGTTTTATCTTAAAGTGATGAGAGGTAGGAAAGATTCTGTTAGTTGGAAAAGGAAGTATATCACTTCACATATGTGGAAAAGAGTTAGCACAATTGACCTTTTGGCCTAGTTTCTGGTGAAGGAAGTTGGTATTGCACCCCCCTTGCTTAGCAAGGTGATGTAGCCAGTGTAGGAGGCTCCACAGTGTAGTGGCACCCTCTGCTACTGGTGAATCACTTTAGCTTTCTTTATGTAGTTTGTCAAAGCCTCCCACCCCCTGGTTTCCTACCAAATCATCTCTTACTCTATTAAGATACATGCAATTGTAAGCACCTGGCATAACTTTGAATCTATTTAAAAACATTTTGAAAACAACCATGGGAAGAGATTGGAGTATATCTTTGCAGTTCTCAAGTGAGGAGCTTTGACCATAGCTAAGAATTTAGTTTTGCTTATTTTTATTCAGGAGTAGATTCTGAGGTTCTGATGCCATGGTTTTGATTGGTATTGCAGGGTGAGATGAAGAAACCCATCCAAACTGAGTACTTATCCCTATGCTTGGATGGCACAAAGCTCTGAGTCTCATCTCTCCTGAAGAAAGCTATTACATACACCCTGTTGTGTTCTCCTTCCATCTGCCACATTGTTTGTTCCCAGTCTCTCTTACCATTATGACTCATCTCACACCATACTACCTTCAAAAGATTTTCGGCTCTGAGACAGGGAAAGTTACTGTCAGTAACATGAATGCTTTGGGAGCATTTGTGATTTATCTAAGTAACAGTGAAGTCATTCAGTTGAGGATTGTTTTCCTTGTTAGTGAATGGTGATAGACAAGGTAAAATTACCTTAGCCTGTCCAGTAAATAAATCCTTGCCCTTTGCCACTTAAAAACCGTAATGTGTCCTAGTTTATATGTACTAAGTGATATATATTCAGCAACTCCTTGCTCTTTACTGGTCTGCTTGTTCTGCAACCTCTGTGATGAAAATTTATTTCCAGCCACATTTTCCTGCATAATTTATTTACCATGTTTATGACACAACTTGGAGTTGGGATCTGTCCTCTGAGATGCTTACGTTTGATTTGATCCCTTTCCAATGGAGGACGCGTGGAATGGCTGAGATGAATGTGCTGCTGTCACTTGGACCAGACAAATGCTTCTGTGCCTTACCTGAGTACAGTGTTAAACAGGCCAGGCAGCTGCAGTAGGAGAGGATGCAGTATCTGATACTGGGTGCAGTGAGCCCAAATACAGCCTCTCTGTCTGCTGGATTAGTCCATTGAGGAAAACCTTAACTGACCAGATGTCCGTGAAATAATTTTTAATTTTACTGGCAATGATGATGATAGTAAAATAAAATATTTTGAAATCTGCATTAATGTGAAAGAACTTATAAACTCTAAAAAGATAGTGTTTTTCAAAAACATTATAACCAATAAAGAGCATGAACTTATGGGGGTAATGGGGTGATAAGTCATTGTAAATAGTAACTCAATATGCATAATTGAGGATGAAAGTAAATGTCTGAAAATGCCTTGAGAAAGGGACCATTGACCACTAGCCACTGTGTTGGTCATTAAGGTATTCAATTATATTATTGAACGTTGTGTTATTGATTTTTAAACTGAATAGCTTTAGTATGAAATGCTTCCTGCTTAAAATGGCTTGCCTTTGTTAATGATTTGTTGATAAACCAGTTCCGTATAGAAAAGGAATTCACATTTCTGGCTGATTGACACAAATACAGTGATTTACTTTATTGTGAATTTATCTGAGTATATTAGATATATAAAATGCTTTTCCTATTTGTTGTGGTATTTAAATACAGTAGCACAATTATCTTCAGAGAATTTCTCAGCCTTCTAATTTTTTACTGACATACTAACCAGTGCTTCTGACCAACGTACACTTTTGACATTATAAATAAACATAACCATGATTTCCCCCACCTTTCCTCTTAGTAGGAAGATTGCAGTTCCTTGGAAACACCTGCAGGTTCTCTTTGCTGTTCTCATGGTAGTCAGGTGCTTTATTGCCATATTACTTAACTAGATGGCTGAACGAGATTAAAATGAAAGAGTGTCTTGTTTTCCAGGTGTTCATAATCAGCTTGACATCTACTCTTCTGAGTCACAAAACATGTTTACTATTTAGTCTTGACTTATATTTGCTACCAAATGCATACATTTTGCTGGAAAATTCATAGTTCTGATAGAGCATTATGGACCTGTTATCCACACGGCCTACCAATGCTGTAGAAAAGACTAAGATTTGCTTGTAAGTGCATATATGGCCCTTGATTGCTTCCAAAAATTACAGCCATCAGTAAATGTGTTAATCTCAAAAATCAATGACCAAAGCTCTGATTTTGCAAAGACGATCACTGAGATTGTGGTTCAGTCCCTGTATGGGCCATTTACTTAAGAATTGAACTTGATGATCCTCGTGGGTCCCTTCCAACTAAGAATATTCTGTGCATCTAAATATACATATTTGGTGTCATGCACTGTGGGTAATCCCATTGATTTTATACCAATATAAGCAAAAAGGAAGCATAAAAACGTCTAAGATCAAGACCTAACAATGCCATGGAGTAATTTGCATGTTGCTGTCAGGTTCTTGGCAGGATATCTGTGAGAAGACATGATGATGCAATTTAAAAGGGTTTGAGGGGAAACTGGAAGGAAGGTTGAATGGAATTTGCTTATCAGCTGAGGGGTTTTTTGTTTGTATCACATGTTGTTACAGTGATTAATATGCTGTGGGTCTCCTGTGGCTGTCTGCAGTTTTTGAAAAAATAATATTCTTCTTAGATGCCTTTTTTTTAAAGGTTTGTGTTTGTAGTGTTCTTTTGAATTAGTAGAATTTGGATTTACTTGTGGGCAGGGTATACTGGACATTCTAGTGGTATTGAACAATTTTGCTGCGTGTCCTGTTCACATACTTAAGCCAAGATGATCATCAAATTTACTGTGCAGATGGAATTTTTCCCAAGGCAGGCTACTAGTGACCTTCTTTTTACCTTTTTTTTTCTGCAACATGGTCATGGTCTGCTTTCTAAGATTATCTGGGAGTTTATTTTCATTAAATTCTTTCTTCTAGTACAAGACTAATGCTGGTGTTTTCTCTCTTGCTGTCCTCTTGTAACAAAATATAGATGGTCTTTGAATGTAGGTCTGGACCAGTATGTTGGTTATTTGTCTGTGTTTTTGGGTAGACTGGAGAAGATTTAATAAATCCCTCTGAACTGCACATCTTTTTCAAGGTTTTCTTTTATTAAAAGGTTCTGGATTCTGACAATGTCTAGTCTGAGCACTATGCAATATTTTTCTGAGCTTTTTACCATATGAACTGTGCTGTTAAAAGTTTTAGAGGGAAAAAAGATACTATTTTCAGCTACGTGTAGAATTTGTGTATCTTCTATTTTTATGATACCACTTTATTAATATAGAAAAATTAATAACAAATGACACTCATCACTATGATGATAAGAATTCAGTAAAACAAGTATACTTCAACCACACCCATGACATGTGGCACAAAGGCCAGAAAATGAACATTAGTTTCAGCTGTTTGGCAGCATATGGAGGCTACCTTTTCTCAAAGATGTTGTCTTTCAATTTCTCCAAATTATTCTAGATTTATGAACATTGTTCACTAGTGAATACACTGGTTATAATAGTAATTATAACCTAGTGGTGGGTAGGTCTTTTAGGTCAGCTGTGTTTATGCTTGTGGTTCAGACAAGATATTTTTCTCCCCCCTCCCCATCTGGTACGTTCATCAAATATTTAAGACACAGGGGAACCTGTTAAGGACATTTGGGCTCTTTTATCTGCTTTATGGCTGCATTTATCTAATGGGGACTTTTACTGTTAATATTTTTTCATTTTGATCTGTTACGTGTCTATGCCATCTGTATTGTCTGTACTTCCAGCAGATATCCTTCCTTTATTACATGTCATATCCCCTTCTAGATGAGTACATTTACTTTATTACATAATTATTCACAGTATGAACTTTTAAAATCCAGTTTGGACAACACTGAACTGGATTTAGTGATTGTAATATGTGTATTTCTAGACATTAAAGAACCTGTAGCTGGTGGTGGGTGGGTTTTTTGAATATTATACACAACCAAAGAGCTGAAATACGGTTTCCTCAGAGCAGACTAGCTGTGTCCCTGCCTGGGGAGTTACCTTCTCATACACAGTTATTCCTGCATGTCTGTCTTGATTTATACCTTTTACTGTTTTATTTTTATCATTATCTTTTAATGTAGACTCAACCAGATTTTATGTAGCTGCTGCAGTTGCTGTCTTGTCATGTCCTCTGGGGTATATTTTTTCTACTTTGTGTTATTCTTGCCTTAATCACTCCTGATCTTTCTTATCTTTTTGACTCCATACTAACTCTGTGTCTCAAGCTGGAAAGATGGACTGTCTCCTGCTGGAGGTACAAAAGTACTGCCACTCCAGAATCCCTGATCTGTAATCATTCCTCTAATCTAATACCCTGACAAGGTGATAGACTTCAATGTTGTTTCAGAATTGTGGTTGTTTTATTTCTAAAGGGATAATTTTACTAGGCTTTTTGTGGTCCTTCAGGGACAATGAATTACACAATGGCCCAGATGTAACAAGCAATATGTAGCAGTCATTAAACTAAATTATTGCACTCATCCTCACTGTCCTTAATCTGTTAACATTTTGATTTTTTTTTCATAACCATCTCAGTGTGATAAACCGTATAATTTAAAAGCTTTCCTACTAAAGTGTGATTAAGAATAATTTGACTGGGGGTAGAAGTGGGTAGTAATGATGCAGAATTTTTTCAGGTAAGCATAGTCATAAATTCTATAATAAGTTAAACTAGTAAATTCTAAAATATAGAACACTTGCATAGAATAATATAATGAAACAAATTTCTCCTTTGCAAGTGGGAAAGCATGCTAGAAACTTCCACAACAATTCATTCACCATTGTTGGAATATGAAAAACTTACAATTTTTTTTTTAATGTCAATGATGTTATGTAAAAATAGTGTAATTATTTGCATTTGCTGTGTGCAGTTGCTTTGACACTTTGTTTTTATTCTTTGTCCATTATGACTCATTTTATGAAATTGTTTGTTTTACCTTTGTTAAGAAGAATTAAGAAAATACATATTTTCTTAGTGTCTTTATGGTTATTAAGGTAGAATAGCAGTTGCTCTGTCAGTGTCACAGCGTTTATTTTAATCTCTGAATTAATTTTCTTGGTTGCTAGGCAATTCTACTTCATAGATTTAATGGAAATGACTAATTCAGTGTGCTCTCATTTCATAATAGGCATTAAAACTGAAACTAGGTTTCTCTATGACATAATGTTTGACAAATACTCCTGGCAGTATACAATTTTATTACTTTAATGAACAAAATAATAAAATTTCCATTATACAGTCCTGTATTTCTTGCACAATCCAACAAAGCTGTTGTAAATATAAAGTATTCAAAAGAGGGAGAATTGGGATTTTACTTATATGTAAAGGGCAAACACCTGCCCTAAGGTCTGACATTTTGGAAATTTTTCAAGGCACCTTATGGAAATGATTCTCTAGTATGTATTTAGAGCTGGTATCAGTTAAGTCTTTTTACATCCTCAATGGCAGTGGTATAATTATTAAGTGCTCTGTATCTCAGTTACTCAGCCTACAGATGCATTCAGAAGATACTGCTTATTAGCAGTGCATGGAATTTCAAAAATAGGTATGAATATTCAAAGTAATAATAGCCACATAACTTAGGAAAACCTCTCAGCAGTTGGTCATTCTGGAGGTTTTTCATACTGAAAAACATAATGCCTGAGGACAATTTCTTTAAACTTTAGAGTATTGTTTTCTGCTATTTTGATACCGTTCCTATTTAAAGACAAATATGTAGGAAAATGACTTTAAATGAAGCTTCTTAGGTTCCTCTGTATCAGGGTAGTGCAGAAGTGCAGGCCTCTTTCATTTTGTGGCTACCAGCTATGCTTTCATTTATTCTGAGCTATCATCTGCCAAAATACTGTCTTTTAGCTTGTTATCTCCATTTCACTCCTATGTCTCCATGCTGGGGAGCTGCACAGCTTAAAATGAATGGAACCCACCCTCTGCTGTAGAAGAATAAAGGATTCTGTGGGCCTGACAGCCAATGGTGTGCTCTAGTATTCTCTGGCCTTCTGACATTGGTTCAAGGTTTATCAGTTCAACTTCTTTAGCCCAGAACATCAGTCTGCATGCTTATTTGCTATTCATTTTCCTTCTCTTTAGTTTATCTTACATTTATATTCCTGACAGTGGCCACCTTGCCGTACTGTTGGTGTGCTGAAGACCACAACTGATTTGGTTTATCTTTATAGTTTGTGGCTATCAAAACACTCAATTCTAAGTCCAGTTCACAAAGACATAATATTTTATCAAGATTGGGAGTGCTGTATAGTTTAATGGTTTTGTATTTAATACACAATCTTTCAGTATCCATTAGTACAAAAAAACTCCAGAAAAATATCCCAGTTGCTGTCTTACAACTTTAATTACCACCTAATGGTGGTAAAGTAAGCAATAATACCATTCTATTTTTGAGCTTTCTAGTTAGATTTGAGAGAAAACATATTTCAAAAATCACAGAATTAAAAGTATTTTAAGCTTTTTTTGAAAGGACATAGGAGGAAAAACTTAGATCACTGAACTGTATTCCTCACAGAAAAAAAAGTGGTTTTGTTCAGTTTTTTGTTATATTTGAGCTAATAAGATGGGTGGTTAGTCAGAATACTTGTAACTGTAATGGTAATGGACACTGAAAGCAAAAAGTGTGCTGGTTTGTATTCAATACATACTTGTGAGACTGTCTCAGTTTTTGTACATGGGAGGTGGAATATGCAGCCAAGATGAATAAGATGATATTTATGTCAGTGAACTCTCCCAACTCATCTTAATCTATTTTAACATTTAAAGAAAGCAGTGCTGAGATGATAGTTTTCTGTTTGTGGAACTGGGTTATGAAACTCCTGCAACAGAAGCATAAAAATGTTAATGTGAGTGAAAACAAACCTCTAGGGAAAATGAAATAAATTTCTTAATGAATTTACTCCGTGTCCCTGGCTCCATGAGGCAGAACACTTGGATAAACTGGTTGCCAAAGAAATCTCTTTAGTGTACTAACTTTACAAAATACCAAAAATTGCCTTTCAACAAATGGGATAATGGGAAAAACCTTCAAAAATCAAGTCAAAGACCTCCAGGTAGTTTCAGCAGTGTGCCTTATCCGTAGGGATGAGTAGACATGGATTCTCTTTTTATGGGGATATTAGGAAAAGGTTTTTCACCCAGAGGGTGGTTGGGCACTGGAACACGTTCCCCAGGGAAGTGGTCACAGCACAAATCTTGATACAGTTCAAAAAGTTTTTGGACAATGCTCTGTGGTACATGGTGTGATTCTTGGGGGCAGAAGTTGGACTTTGATGGTCCCTGTCAGTCCTTCCCGCTCTGGATATCCTATGATTTTATGATTCTCAGTAAGAGTACAAAATTATAAAAAGAAAATATGTCATAGCAATAATTTCCATCTTGCTTGGTAATTCTGAGGAATGAAATTGTTATGAAATAGTGAAGGTATTAAAAGTTATGTTATTGGATTAAAAAGTAAGTTCTCCTTTCAGCCAGTAATTCATAAGTTACTTCATTAGAGATAATGTTTTGTGAAATTACTGGGACATCATCTAAGATTCCTGATTGAGATATGAAATATCTGAAACAGATTATTTGTATCATTTACATTTTCCAGTTTGATTTTCAGAAATTACTACAAAATTATTTGGGACCTTGAAAAATCTTGCTGTAATTCACTGTGTCTTGATTTCCCATTTGTGAAAAGCAATATATGACATACATAAACTTTCATTTCTTCCACTCATTCTGATTTGTTTATCACTTTAATCGGTGGTAATATTTACAATTCTATGATGCAATCTCAGTTGAGTCATCTAGATATTAAAGCAAGATGAAGTATGCTAGGGAATACTTACTAATTTGTAAATTAAAGAAATTGCAGGCATTTGATGTTCTTTGCTAGTAAGGGTGAAATGCAGTGTAATTGAAGATTCTTTCCTGTCTCACCTTAATTCCTAATCAAACATTTTATTTAAATGAACAAAACTGAAGGAGTTGCATTCATTATACATATGGCATATGTGTTGTTAAAATGAAGAGTGACAGACCTTTGATTTTTAACTGAGACATAATGTAAGTCAGAGTGCTGTGATATACATATGGTGGATGTCGGTACAGCATGCCAAAGGAAGGAACAGTTCAGAAAGTTGTTAACTTCATTCCCTTCAAAAAACCTGAATTTCTTAGTGATTATAATATGTGATATGGAAAGTTCAGAATGGATGTGTGTCTACTAGCCATTAGTGCCTTTTTTTACCTCATTTTACAGAAGTGGTACCCAACAGAGACAAATTAGCCTGTGTTTCCTTGTTTGTTTAAAAAATATGCATTTTCTTCTGGTGAATGGCTATTTTTCTTTAGGGAGGTGATTGCAACATTTCCAGCTACTGAAATGATAACAAAATTTGTTCTGTCTTTGGCAGCAAAAAAATATAGACTTTTTGATATATATTATCAGCACATGATGGACTATAAACCCAAAAAACCCCAAAGAAAATTTCAGGCTGAAAATTAACAGGCCTAACTCTTAAGAGAAATATACTCAAAATACTGTTTCTTAAATGTGTCTGCTTTCCTTGAATACATTTGATATACAGCCCATGCAAAGAGAGCCTCTGAGCATCTTCCTGCATGTGCATGGGATGTGGTCCCACCACGTCACATCCAGTCTCTCCCCAAAACTGTAAGCACCACCATCTAATTTGTCTTAGTGGAAGAAAGCACTGTGGGGAGCTGTACACTGTTATAGCAAGATTTATGTCTGCTATTCAAGCTATCTTGTTTAAATTTTGTTTATAACCCCTTCTTTAAGACTGCTGTCGGTAAAAAAGATATACAATTAAATTAGTTGTGGAAACAATCAGTCTTCTGCATCCCTCGCTTTGTTGCAAGTTTGAAGTCCTCTTTAAAAGCAGCTCCAAAAATCCTGTGATATGAACAAAATCTCAGCAGTTTCATTACAAAAACTAATTTCTGACCTTACTGGCTTCAATAAAAAAAATTCCTTAAAATAGCATTTATTATATATTTCATCAATAGCATATGGATTATGTGGAGGCTCTGACAATGCTGGTAACACTTTTGGCATGCATGGGCCCTATCCTTGTTTTAATTTACTTGCTTCCAAAGAATTTGAAAGGTTGGTTGGTTCTATTTTATTTCTTTTTTTTTCTGTGATAAATTTGAGTATTCCTCAGCCTTTGGTATTTTAGTTTTAATGTCAAAGCACATGACGGACCCAGTGTTTGCCACTAATGCGTTGAATAACATTGAAGAGCAGTCCTGCCCTCAGACAACAAATGTTGCATTTAGAATGACTGAAAGCAATGTCAAACTATTCCAGGCTTCCCTAGATATATAAAAGTAGGCAGAAAGGACTTATTGTGATTCAAACAGATGAAGGATAGAATACAAAGTTTTCTGAAGTATAGACTATCTAGTATGTAGGTTGGGAAAAAAGTGGATGGAACTTTATCCTCAATATCCAGTCAGAAATTGTAGTAGTACAGTTAGCTTGCTAGAGAGGATTAATGATAATACTAGGTCAGTCCATATTTGCAATTGCTTCCAGTCTTTTTTTTCAAACATGAAGTATTCAAAAGAAAGATTTGCATTAATTTTTTGCAAATTTGATACTAACCTATGAAAATGCATTTATGAATTCAAACATTTTAGAAAAATATTTTTCTCTTCATAATTCTATCTAGTCTTATGGCAGTTTCTTAAGAAGTTTGAAGTTTGTTTGTTTTTTTTTTAATTTCTGTTAATAAGTGTAATGCTTTTTTTATATTGTGGCATGCTGTTGTGTTTTAACCCATCCAGTAGCCAAGCCCCACACAGCTGTTCACTCAGTCCCCCAGCAGTGGGATCAGGGAAAGCAAAAACCAGAGAACTCACGGGTTGAGATGAAGACAGTTCAATAGGGAGAGCAAAAGGCATGTATGCAAGGAAAACAAAACAAGAAATTAATTTGCTACTTCCCATGGGCAGGCAGATGTTCAGCCATCTCCAGGAGAACATGCATAGCCATGACTTGGAAAGACAAACACCATCATTCCCTCCTTTCCTTTATTTTCCCTACTTTATATACTGAGCATGATGCCATATGGTCTGGAATATCCCTTTGCTCAGTTTGGGTCACCTGTCCTGGCTGTGTCTCCTCCCAAACTCCCAAGCACCCCCAGTCTCCTCCCCAGCGTGGCAGGATGAAAAGCAGAAAAGGCCTTGGCTCTGTGCAACCCCTGCTCAGGAATAACAAAAACATCTCCCCATTATCAGCCCTGTGTTCAGCACAAATCCAAAACACAGCCCATGCCAGCTGAAGAAAATCAGCTCTGATCTGGCCAAAACCAGAATAAATACATAGAAAAATTTTTGCCCATAATAAACACTGCTATTTGTGGGGGAGAGATATACTGGTGGAAAATGCAGTAAATTTATAGTGGTTTGGTTTAGCCATGAAACAGTGCTTTTCTGAGTCCCAATTAGAGACAGGTGAAGTAGTACCAAAAGACTAGGAAATGAATGTAATTTGGGTCTGAAATCTGGGGCTTATAGTCATATTAGGTTGTACTAGCATGCAAAACCTATTTTGTTTTTTAATATAACTATACTGTAGTTGTTAGAAGAGCAGAGTATGTAATGTTCTGAAAAATGGTTTTGTTTTCTCAGTTCTGTGAAACAAATTCCTGTAAATGATGATGAACAGACCTTCAAGAATATATTTTGAGAAAAAAGTATGCCTTAGAATATTTACTTTTGCTGTGCAGCAAGCGTTGGCCATCATTCAGATCATGAAGCAAAACAGACCCATAAAGTTTCCTGTGCTGGCAGCAGGGGTAGAGCACAGTTGTATCTTGGTATTCCTCACCAAGAGAAATTAGGAAAGAGGAAAATGGAAAGCAATTGCAGCTTTCTCATGCTCCACTGTTCAGCAAAGCCAGGTAGATCTGAGGGTGAACTAGTCTGGAAAAAATGAATGATTACCAATATTCATTACCACTGGAGAATGGAAGAACAACAAGAGAATGAAAAGGACTTTCAGCATGAAGGAATTTTGATCAGCTATGCAGCACATAAGGTGTCTGTTGCCTGAAGTTGTGTGCCATATCTGCTTAGATTTTCAAAATCTCCAAGGACTAAGTGATAATGTTTAAATGAAAATATCAGTCTTAATGTCATAAAAAAATGAGACATCTTGAAAATGTGAAGAGGATGTATTCTGAAAGCTCTGGAACCAAAATAAAAAAGTGAAACAATAGAAGACCTGTTAAAAAAAACCAAACAAAAAAGAAAACAAATAAAGAAAAAGATCGGAAGAG
>JAYDZK010000202.1:36531304-36549735 GCA_034509185.1 Euphonia xanthogaster | reverse complement strand
ATCTGACGCTCTTCCGATCTCTATAAAGAAACAAAATTTCATATGTTGTAATCCTCATGTATGCTAACATTCAAAAAACATCTGCAATAATTAAATAACAGCTTTTTGAAAGGTAGTCTGATCACAGAGAGAACTTGAATCTGAACATCCGCAAGTTCATAGTAATTGTTGATCCAATGAACTGATTCCTACAGTTGACACTGACCACTAGTATGTTACCACTAAAACGGGAAGAAAAGGAATGTGAAGGGGAAAGGAAGGAATTTTGTAATTGCAGAGAGGTTCAAATCTTTCCCACTGACCACATCACAGCATCAATGAAAATCCTGCATCTGAAGGAAACAGCTTTGTTACTGACAATGCCATGGGCTACGTGTTCATTTGCTTCACTCGAGCGGCTGATGACTGGAAGAGGTATGGACTTAGGCAAAACCATCTATTTCTGTACAATAAAAGAGTTGTACAGAACTGAGGACATGTAAAGTTCTGTAGTTACAAAGCTTTTTTCCTAAAAAAGTATATTCAGGTAGGAATTCCTAAGAGTAGTTTTCTCCTGAAAGCAGCTATAGAAGTAGGAGCAGTAGCAACAGCCAGCTCTGTTTTGCCATTCATGCTAAGCAAATGTAGGCAGCCAGGCTTCGCTGTATCTTTCACAGAGCTTTCAGCTAATCAAAAATATCCCTAAGAATGACAGTGTTATAATGCTGCACATGTGGACTTGAAAGCACATAGCTTTTGTTACCTTCATAACTCATATGCTTCCTATCCTTGACTGATCAAAAGAAATTACTTCTTCTGGAGAGTAAACTCACATTGCATGGTAAATATTTCATACTTCACATTTTGGGCCTGCAGGTGTTTTATAAGTACCAGTAAAAATATGGTTTGGAAAATGTCTTATGCACAAGCAAAAATTCAAACTATTTAGGAATCTCAGAATGGGTTTTGAAAGTACTTCTAAGTAAATGGTCTAATAAAAAATGGCACCCTGGACAAATAAGAAGTAGGCAAGCTCCAACACAAAATAGCTGAAAGTAGACGGTGGGAAAATTAGTTATAGAAGTTATTCAACTTTAAATCTGAGGCTAGATGAATGCTGAGTCATGATCTGGTGCAATGCCTTCTAATGCTCTCTAAAGATTTTAAGCAATAGGGAAAAAATGTGGAGCTAACAGGACTTAGTTCTCCCAATGTCCCTTGTAACTTATCTTTTTTCTCCTGTTCCCTCAAACCATACCTTCTTGACTTAATTATTTCCCTGAATAGTTTAACTAAACCAAACTTTGAATAGAAGAACAAAAAAATCAATTGATTATTATACAACTAATAATAAAAAAAAAAGGGAGAAAGACAGTAGGTTTCGAATTTTTGAAAAAGTTGTATTACAGTTCCTGAAGTAGTTGACCGTTTTAACCTTTCAACTTTATTGCCAAATTATTATGTAGGCAATTGAAGGTATGTTTTTAATAAGAAAGTTAAGTAAAACCAACAGTACATAATAATTTTTAAAGGCTGGCAATCTAGTAGCAATTCTATATTTTGTTCTTGCTGAAAAGAGTGGAGAAAATTTTCCTTTTCATTCATTTTCAGTTCAAGTTTGGAGAAACTCCATGGCTTTTGAAAACATTGTTTTTCCTTGATAAATGGGAAATAATGTTGTGCAGCCTTTTAGAACTACTTTTATAAAAGAATTGCCTCTTTTTCTTTCCTTTAGGAAGTTTCCAGTTTCTTGTAGTCTATTTCTTTAATACTTTTCTGCTGTATGTTTATCTTCTGACCAAAATAGCTAGACATATTGCTGTTCAGTTTGACCCAAGTAGTCCTGTGGCTGTAACTCTCTGTGCTGCTTTTACAGAAATTGATAAAACTGCACAAACCTCACTGATGTATAGTCAGATCTTAAATTATTTGCCTCTGCAGGGCTTTAAATCTCTTCAAGTTCACGAATAAATACTTCATCTTCCATTGGAAAGTGTTAAAGAATGTGAGAGACAGAGCTGCAAAAAAAGCCAGGGACAGTAAATAAAACGGCCATAACGCCAGTCATTGGCACTGGGGACTCAGATTTCTAGAGGCTGTGCTTAAGGAGTTTGTTTTCAAGCGGGTGCACGAGACAGTAGAGGACATATGGCACAGTCTTAAATCTCACAGCTTTCTCTGCTCTTATTTCCCATTTGTAGCACTGTTATTTTCAATGTGTTCCGTATTTTCCAAAATGAACTTTGGATAGTCAAAAGACATGAGAATTAAGTTTTGTTCATCTTCAGTAATGCCATTTTCTCCTCTAGACTGTGTATATGGAAACAGCTAGTACCTGTAGCAAAGTATATCTTAAACACTTACTGGATCTCTTTTAACAGATGGACTACAGTGAGAATACAGGAAGCTGCTGCCAACTTTCAGACAGCAAAGTGTGTCAGGGATGAGGATATCTTTAAGAAGTTAAGGAAAAATAACTTCCCCCTGCACCAAAAACACCCAGATGCCCCAAATGAAATAAGCCTAAACATCCTATCACTTTGTTTTTCGAAAAGTGATTTACTGCATAAATGACATATAATTTTCCAGAAAGAGCAGAAATGAATTTTTATTTTGAAATTATTTTGATTAAATATTTTACTTGTAACTCAAGACGAAGGTGCAACTCTTTCCTGGCCCAGCTGTCATGTCTTTTGAGTGGCCTACTAAGAGTGAAAGCTAAAACATATATGGAATTTATTGTACAGAGATAAGGAGAAGATCCTTTTGCTGGGACCCATCTAGGTGGGGCTTCTTCTAGTATATTTTCCAATTCCATATTATTGATATATAATGTTTCCAATAATATCCATATTTGTTTGATTGGTGGCTTTGAAAGTGGTAGATATGACTTTTGCTTCATTCTTAGGGACATAAAACATAGCGTAATGGATTGAAACATCACAGAGAATATTTACAATTTTCTACATTTTAAGATCTTGTGGAGTTAATGGAATGCCACTAAAGCATCTCTCTCCATGTTTTTTATTTGCATAGTATGCAATGTCATTGTAACATATCCTGCTGCTCTTTTATTTTAAAGTTTTTTTGGGGACTCTTGAGGTCTCTTCCTTCTCCTTCCTTTCTCTTCAGTAGTGGGATGGAAGAAAAGCTGAAGTCAATAAACATGAATGGAATGGAATGGAATGGAATGGAATGGAATGGAATGGAATGGAATGGAATGGAATGGAATAGAATGAAGCACAAATCTTATTGTGATATGTTTCTGCAGCAGAAATGCTGGGACCTGAGCATAACTTTATCACAGTTCATATGCAGAACAAACTATGAATGCCTTTATTTCCATATGTATGCAACATGTATGCAGAGATACATTAGCTGTTCATTTTGACATTTACTGCCACAAAATATTCAGCAATCCTTCAACTCAGCAATCAAGGGTTTGCATCAAGGGTTTGCATCAAATGTCTGCATCATGAACTTCCAGAAAGGCTTGTCTTAAAGTCTACCTGTGCTTTAAAATAAATAAAAATGCTCTACTTCTTGCAAAATAAATTGTGGGAATAAAAACTATCTAATACCAACAGGAAGATCTAAAGTCTTCTCATCATGGTGTTTGGGTTTGTGGTTTGTTTTTTTGTGGGCTTTCATTCTTTCCCGTCCCCCTCCTCCAAAGTTTCTTGGGTGCTTGTCCCCAGAGAACCTCCCACAACTCAGTTGTGGATTGGATTGGATTGGATTGGATTGGATTGGATTGGATTGGATTGGATTGGATTGGATTGGCAGGGAGGCTTCCTGTGGCAGTAGTTTCATGTAGGCTGTGATGGACAGCAGCACTATATTTTCAAGTTCCCAGCCTGAATTTCTTGCAGTTGTCGGTATAAAAGGAGTGGAAGACTTAGGACTCATCCAAAAAGGGAGTTAGAGTTTAGGTATGTGCATTTTAATCTGATCCTCACTAAACCTCATGACGTTTTGCCTAATCCTGGTGGCTTCTAAAATGTGTACGTACAAAACACCTTAAGTTGCATTACAGACATCCTGGAAGTGGAGCTGCCAGTAACTGGCTTTAGTGAGTTTCACATCTTTGTGCAGTTCATCTATGTATAAAGTGTTGCTTTGCCTGTGCTGACTTCCAGGTTTCATCTTGAGAAGCACGATCTGAAAATGCATCAGAGATGAAGAGTGCTATGTTAATGGTTACAGCATATGCTGGGGATCAAGTCCCTTCTCACCTACATTTACTATATCCCTGAGTATATTCTGACAATTGATCTGTATGTCGGGTTAAAATGGGGCCATTCGATCTCTGCTGAAAATGTTGAATATAACTGAAAGCTATTATAGATTGAGTAGAAATGACAGAGTAAGGGGGAAAAAAAGAGAACATGATGACAAAGTCTAGTGTTTGCATGCATATTTTAAAATAGGCTGCCACTAAATAAATTATTGAAGTAGGAATTTGGAAGTTTGCTTATTGTGTGGTACTGTTGCAGTTGCCTTACTTGTAATTCTTTTCCTTCCACTTGAAATTCTTGCCCTTGCCCCAGCTAGGAAAATTGTGCATCTTACAAGAAAATTTCATGTTCTGCAGAAGAGACATGAAGCCAAGCTAATGCTGGTCTTGTAGCTTAATATGTGTAATTCTAGGCACCTGAATGAAAAAAAACTCTCCAGACTTAATATAGGATCAGCAGCCACTTTGTATCATCATAAGGGTGTCCTTATTTTTATTTTTTTTTAAATCACATAATATTTTGATTTGGAAGTAACCTTTAAAGATGATGTAGTTCCAACCCCGCCACACCCAGCATGGGCAGGGACACTTCCCTTTAGACCAGCTTGCTTAAAACTTCATCCAACCTGGCCTTCAACTCTTCAAGGGATGGGACATCACAACTTTTCTGGGAAACCTCTTTGGAGCAGATTGCATGTGACTCAGCACTCCCAAAGCAAAAAATTTCTTTCTTACATCTAGTATGAACCTACCCTCTGACAGTTTAAAGCCATTCTCCCTTGTTCATCACTACATGTCCCTGTAAAAAGCCCCTCTCCAACTATCTTGTAAGCCCTTTTTAGGTACTGGAAGGCTGCTAAAAGCCTCCCCAGAGCCTTCTCCAGGCTGAAAAACTGTCTCAGCCTGGAGACAACTACTTCATCTTCATGGCTCTCTTCTGGACTTCCTCCAACAAGTCTCTGTTCTTATGCTTGGAGCCCCAGAGCTGGAAATGCAATATAAGAATGCAAAAATATTTCTAAAAATTCAGCTGGTACTCCCAGTTGCTGAGATTCTGGGATTGATGGTCCTTTGGAGTCTTCAAAGAGTGTTTCAGTTTAGCACACAGACTTGTTTGCTGCCTTTTCTATAACATTAGGACACACAGAACACCAAATTTAAGATCTTAATGGTATACATTTTGTACCTCTAAATAAAGCACTTAGAATCTGTTGGATTCTATGAATAAAAGGAGCCTTTTGCCTAAGCAGCTTAAATATTAAATGATGTTGCAAATGAAGTGTGAAAGATGAAGACAAAGCACATAGCTGATGTGTTTCTATGCAAATATTAAGTATTTTAGAATTTTATATATTATTTTTTCTATTGAGCTATTTGAAAGAAAAAGTGCTAGTTCATAGTAATTAATGGAAGATAATTTAAGAAGAATCTGCTGGGAAGAAAATGAAGCCTATATAATGAGTGAGACATCACAAAGGAAGCAGTGAAATTCTTTTTTCTGAGATCTTCTGTGTTTCAAGTTGTATTTATATGTCATTAGTAAATGAAGTATGCAAAAAAATGCTTGAATTGTCCTATGAAATATGATAAAGTAACAAAGTTATACAGATTTTAAGTTTTTCTTGTCTGTTGTCTCATTGTCTAGCTAGTTTGTTTTCTTTATGAGTACATTCCAGATCACTTTTTAATACATTTCCAGTAACCAGTATTAAATAGGACAAGAAAAAAAATCCTGAATGAAAATGGCTTAGGTTACCATCATAACTCATACTGAGCCTACAGAAGAAGTAAACCAACATGAAAAAGGAGGAATAACTTAAATGACTAATCTGTATTATTGCAACTACATTTAATAGTTTTCTGATGGAAGAGATGTTTATTTGTTTACATATATTATTCTAGTATAGTTCTTGTCACACGGGTTCACATCATTATGTATGAAATCATAGAATATCCTGAGGTGGAAGTGACCCACAAGGATCATTGAAGTCCAACTCTTGGCCTGCACAGAACAGCCCCAAGAGTCACACCACGTGCCTGAGAGCACTGTTCAAACACTTCTTGAGCTCTGTCAGACTTAGTGCTGTGACCACTTCCCTGGGGAGCCTGTTCCAGTGCCCAGCCACTCTCTAGGAGAAGAACCTTTTTCTAATATCCAACCTAAACCTTCCCTGACACAGCTTCATGCTGTTCCCTCATGTCCTATCAGTGGTCACCGGAGGGAAGAGATGAGTACCTGCCCCTCCATTTCCCCTCATTAGGAAGCTGTAGGTTGTGTTGAGGTCTGCCCTCAAAATTGCACTATTCAAGGTGAGGTGCACCAGTGCAGAGCAAAACAGGACTATCCCCTCCCTTGACTGGCTGGTAATATTTTGCTTGATTCACCCCAGGACATAGGTGACCCTCCTGGCTGCCAGGGCACTGCTGACTCATATCCAACTTTCTCTCAGCTAGGACACCCAGGACCCTTTTCACAGTACTGCTCTCCAGTCTCTTGTTCCCCAGTCTGTAGGTGCATCTAGGGTTGCCCTGTCCCAGGCGGTCAGAATTCATTTTCTGCCTGTCTAGAGTACTTCAGATGTAAGGATCAAGTTAAATATTATTTGATCTACTAATATTTAAAATATATCTTCATTATACTCTGTGTCAAAAAAAAAAAAAAAAATTAAGCACCCTAAGTTAATTGAAGGTGCTCAGTTTTCTAGTAAATAATGCATTATTAAAATGGCGCAGAAGTTTTTCCAAGAGTAGAACGACTTATTTAATGTGTTGAAGACAAATGTCTCATGGGTGAGAACTCCAATATATCTCAGCACTGTGCACTTACAGCCCAGAAAGCAAACTAGATCCTGAGGTGCATCAAAAGGAGTCTGGCCAGCAAGTCAAGGGAGGTGAGTCTGGCCCTCAGCTCTGCAGTCGTGAAAGCCCATCTGAAAAATTGCCCAGCTCTGGGACCCCCAACACAAGAAAAATCTGGACCTGTTGGAACAAGTCCAGGTGGGGGCCAAAAAGTTGATCAGAGGGCTGGAGCTACTTTCCTATGGGGCAAGTCTGGGGTGGTTCAACCTGAAGAAGATAAGGCTTTGGGGAGATCATATAGCAGCCTTCCAGTGCCTGCAGGGAGCCTACAAGAAAGCTGGAGATGGGCTTCTTACAAGGGCATGTAGTGTCAGAACTAGGAGGAATGGCTTTAAGCTGGAAAAGAGTAGGTTTAGATTAAATATTAGGGAAAAAATTCTTTACTATGTGGGTGGTGAGGAACAGGAACAGTTGCCCAGAGAGGCTGAGGATGCCTCATCTCCAGAAGTGTTAAAGGCCAGGCTGAATGGGGCTTTGAGCGACCTGATCTAGTGAAAGATGTCCCTGCCTGTGGTAGAGGGCTTGGAACTAGATGATCTTTAGATGGTCCCTTAGAACCCAAGCCGTTATAGGGTTTTATGATCTTAGCCTAACCCAGCAGGAATAATATTAAATCAAACTAGTTATCAATTCTCAGTCTACCTAACATTTAATTGTCTAAGTTGAATCATGTAGTACATTCTTGAACGGGATTGTGCCTCCTTTTTGGCTGCTGGGCTGTATGGCCAAAAATTGGGAATTTCCAAGCCAGGTGCACAAAGACAGTGTCTCAGATGAAGCTGCATAATAAAAATAGTTGAATCTTACCTGTATTTTTGAATATGCTATTTAACTTTTGTTGGTTTTGGTAATTGCATCGCTATTTTATGCAATTTTTCATTGCGCTATGCTACTGTCTTTGTTCTTACATTATCTGAATTTTCTGATGTGAGCATGCTACAAGAACAATTTGCCTGCTGTAGACTTCCTCCAATTGTTGGAAATAAAAACTGGTTGTCCTCTCCTATTTCTTATTTGTGTCTTTGTAGTCTTCACACATTTTCAAACTGGTTTGGGTTTGCCTTATTAAATTATCTTTATAATATTATAGTATGGTTTTGATGTAGCAAAATAAAAGATAGAAATTTTGTGGTAATAAAGACGACTAAATTGTTTTTACCCATTCAAAAAGAATGGTATGAACATATCATATATGTATCTCCTGGTTTTTCTTTTGTGTATGTGATGCTGTTATTAGGAGTTCCTCTATGTACATACAAAAGGGTTCAATAAAGTCTGTTGAAAAGTCATCCTCTTAAGCAAGCAAAAACCTGCTAATGATAGCCAGAGGTTATGGTAATACATCATTGTTTTTCAGAAACTGATAAGCAATTTTCAGTTTTAACTTCTTTACTGATAGATTTGTACTGCAGCTTTAGTGTTATACCTTTAGCATTGCAGTGATGTTTTGCCTACTCTCTTTTCTTTATTGAGCAGAACTGAGATAAAGAGGTTTCCTGGGAACTTAGTGCTTAGAACAGTGAGGAAAACTTGGGGTTTTCTGCTGGGGGTTTCTTTTGTTAATTTGAAATGATTTTCAGTTTAATTTTCTTGCCCTTGGTTATTGCAGCATAGCACTGCTTTTGTACTCAGTTCAGTGTGCTTGCTTGCCTGTGTTAACTGATAGGAGAAGCTAATGCAGAAAAACACTTCCTGCCGTGCCCATCCTAGCACTTCCCTAATTGATTTAATCTCTGCTCCATCAGAGCATCGAAGCCTCAAACATGTTCCTTAACCCAGTCTATTAGTCTGATGAGAATCGTGCCATGAGGGGGCCTTGGTTTGTCTGTCTTTATTGACTTAAAAAAGCCAGCAGCCAAAAAACCTTAATCTTTGCTACATTACAAAACTGTGGACATAAATCACTCTGCAGCAGGCTAATAGAGATATTGGTAACTGGTTTTTTTGGAAGAGTTTAGACAAAAATCTGTAGCTTACTGAAGTATTTTGCTTTCTTGTTTTTTCTAAATTTTGCAACAAAAATGAGCAAAAGACCATTTTGTTTCCATTCATTTTTGGCTACGTAAAAGCCATACAAGGTCCGAGACAAGTCCATCCACTTCTTGTTTGGCTTGTACAGCTGGATATAGTAAAAACTGGTTTTCTACTCAAAAATACTTTGCTCAAACTGGTTGTCCCTTGATTTATTCTTTATCTGCAATGATTTGTATTTCTTTTAATATTTGGTTTTCTGTTCTTCTCATTGTATATGATCAAATTTCAATTTCTGTAAATGCATGTGCAGCACAGAATTGTGATAGATGTATTGACACCTAAATGGACATGGTTGCATGGTGATTGATAGAGAGATGCCATACTAACTTCCAGGTTTGAATTTTTTCCTAAGGAGTTTGGTTTTTGTGGGTTTTTAACTGAAAATCTTTCTTGTCCGTACTGATACAAAACTGCTTCATGAGATGGTGACACTGGTGATTTGTACTTACACAGAGAAAGAATCAAATACAGTTGTTAATGCTGTTTTTTCTCTTCATACAGTCTTCTTCACTATGAGTATTCTATACTATACTTTTGCATCATGGCTGTACAGTAGTTTAAACTGTTAGTGTTCCTTCTAGGTTCCAAACTGCTGGAGTTTTAAAGTCATGGCCACCAATTAATTTTCAGTAAAACACCTGACCATTTATATTTTACTTAAATTTCTTAAGCCACATTTAGTGTGACCATGTTCCTTTTGTTCTGCGGCAGAAGCATATATTTGTGGAGGATTTAGTCTCACTTTCATCACATTATTTTTTACCTGAGGTCTGTATTGTATTATCTCTCAGCTTGCTATACCCTTGTTTGGGAACATAAAAATGTTGATAACATGAAAATCTTGAATAATCATGGCATAGAATATGAAACACATTACATTTTAACACTTGGATTTTTGGTGAATTTTTGAAGTTTCACTTGTGTATTTAATTCTATTAATATAATTGTTGAATTTGTTTATCTTGGAAACAAAGTTGTGCTGATTCAAACTGTCCAACAAAAGGAAGTACCTTGTTTTCTAGGGATGCATTTCTGCTGGAATGGCATGATGTGATTAGTGACTCCCCATGACTGGGTAGATTAGGGAAAACTTCTGAAGTCTCCAGTGTACTCAGGTAGTGAGTGCAATCATCTGAGACTCTTGTACACTTTGCCATGCATTCCTCCTACCTGGAAAGTCACATTTTGCCATAATTTTAAATGTGAAAGCTCAAGTGAATAGTCTAAGTAAGCAAGATTTGAAAAATCTGTCAATCTTATTTTCATTTAGCAATTTGTATATGCTGAAGTAAAATACAGATCTCTGAGCCTTGAGGGGTCAGGTGTCTAAGCAGACACAGAGTCATATGCCATGGTAGCCTTGACTGTATCATGCTCTGCTGTATGTAGCCAGGCATCCCTCTGCTTGACAGGTGTATCAAGTGTTGTGGTTGCAGAAAAACATAAGTGTTTATCCTACAAATAAGTTGAAGAAAATAATTTGATAATGAAGAAGAAGAATACATATGCTAGATGTGAGGCAGAGCAGATTCAAATGTGAAAAATAATGTTTACGAAAATGTTACTGTTATAAGTACCTAACCCTTTTCTTTCCCCATTAACTTCTGTTTATTTACTGCCCTCCCCCTAAAAATAGTCTAGGTAAAACAACATTGTGAAACATTTGGCAGTGAGCTTATCAGCATGCTTTTTAAATCACAATTATCAGACAATCACTGAATGTATGCATACTGTTGCTAGATATATATTTCATCTTCTGACTGGGAGACAGCTGGTTATTCAATCTATTGATCGAGCACAGGTGTTTTGTTTTTTATATTAGTTGTGGTTAAGTACATGTAGTAGTTATTTATAATACACAGTGACTTACTTAACACTGTCAAATGCTTTATATTGCATTTGTAGGTATGTGACTTGGCGCTTATTAAAACATTCAGAACTAACACAAACCTTCTCAGTGTGTGCATGCTAAATTCGTTGGTATTTGAAATGTATGGCATGATAAATTATTGAGTATATTTGTATGGATTGACTTTTCAGGACTTACTAGTAAAATGGAATATTTTTTACCTAAAAGTGCCTTCATGCTAGGAAGGTTTTGAAGGTATTCCTTATGCACAAAGTACTTGTGATATAATCCGCTTAAATCCTGTCTATTTCGTTTGAACTGTAAAGTCAAGTACTAGGCAGGTCTCGTGCATTAGGATGTCTGGTATTCTGCCTGCATTAGCATGTGATAAAGCTACTATTTTGCATATATTTCAGCTTCATATGGGCAGCAGCACATTCAAGACAAAACCAATTTGCATTTATGGCTTATACTTTAAGAGCTACCTCTTCACATTCTCTTCATGTCAATAATCCTTACAGTGATTCTTCTGAGACCCAGAAAGATTACTTGCCTCTGCAGGTACTACTGTACATCTACTACTGGTGCTATGCAACTCCATCTTGGCAATTTTTTTGTTATATGCTTGAACAGCTCTTTTAGACACATTAGAAAACATTTTTAAGCAGCATTTTTGCTACTCTGGGTGCTACTTCTTACAACTACAGTACCCGCCAGCAGTTTTTTGCTAGAATCAGCTTTTATAGGGTTCTATGATTTAAAAAATATTTTATTAACAAAGAGAAGTTGTATCCTGGTTGAATGGTATGGCAGTGGTAACTGAGTGACTAGAATGAATCACGTGATAAAGTCTCTGCCTCTGACACTAATTATTTCTATGTGGAAAGCACAGGTATAAATACATTGTAAGGAAGATAAAAGTCTACATTTGACTTTCCAAATAACATCTGTACATGGCAATAGGTAATTCAGCTGTGGTGTCTATACCATACTAGGATACTACATGTTACAGTGTGTGTAATTCTTATCTAAATGTGAAAACACCAAATTGCAACTGAATAGTGGGACTCCTCATCTAATCATACTCTTCTAGAGGTACTGCTAAGATGTCCATTTTAAAGCTTTTCGGAGTGAAATGCATTAGGAAGAAAAGGTAACTTAATTCTTCAGCCTTGAAGGAAAGTTTCTGTAGTGTAACGGAGAAGACAATTTATTCAAAGACAAATTTTTATTATTTTTTAAAACTTATTCTTATAATATTTCCAGCATCTGTACCTGAGTAAACAGTAAACAAACTAAACTAAGGCATTGCAGAGACATTTTTCACATCTGTCTTTTTTTGGAGCCCATCCAAATTGGTTAAGTTTTCTGAACTGTGCTAATTACCAAATCATTCAATTTTTTCCCCATCTGGATTTGCCTCCTTGGTATTCCTAACCAGCCAAGTCACTCTTTTGCATGCCAAATGTCATGATAAATACCTAGTTTGTATAAGCTACACGAAAAAGTCGTGACACAATTTTCTCACTTCTTTTATATGTCAACTTGCACAATATGGCGTGGATAATTAAAAAAAAAATAAAATTGTGTAGTATTATTTAAGACAACTAAATATTTGGCCATGGAAGGTAAAAAGCCTTTAGAGAATAGAATGAGTATATTCATACTTAAGGTAAATACGCAAGTTAAATGCAATGATGCCCAGATTACTGATTCTGTTCTGTCACATAATCTTAAATTTTTTTAAAATTTTAAGGTTATATGACAGATCAGAAATAAAGACTTGAAATAAAGGCTTAAGTGCACTTCTTGCTGCTTTTAAGGTAGCTTTTAAATTATTTTAATTTTAAATTTTGCAAGGGAAACTGTTCAATGCTTTATTGAAACTTAAATATGCCCTCTTGAATAAGAACATTTGTTTTTATAAGTATGTAAATTGTTACTAAAATGCACAGTAGTAGGTGGTTCAGAATTTTAGTGCTTGTTGGGGAATGAAAAGGCATTGCTGTCTGTGTCTCTCCGAGGACTGTGGGGGCAAAGAGTTTCCCACTGTAAGATCAGGTTTATGACCATCTGAGGAACTTGAATGTATCTGTCTATAGAATCCAATAAGATGCATCCCAGGGTCCTGAGAGAATTGGCCGATACAGTTGCCAAGCCACTCTTCACATTATTTGAATAGTCATGGCAGTCTAGTGAAGTCCCAGGTGCCTGGAAAAAAGGAAATGTACTTCTCTCTGAAAAGGGTAGAAAGGAGGACCCTGGGAGTTATTGGCCTGTCAGCCCCACCTCTGTGCCTGAGAAGATGATGGAGCAGATCCTCTAGAAGCTATGCTAAGGCACATGGAGTACATGGAAATACACCTGGGTTGGGGCAAGCCCTGATGTCAACACAGAGTAGGGGATGGACAGATTGAGGGCAGCCCTGCTGAGAAGGACTTGGGGATGGTGATGGATGGGAGGTTGGACATGAGCTGACAAAGTGCACTCCCAGCCCAGAAAGCCAATCCAGTCCTGGGCTGCACCAAAAGCAGTGTGGCCGACAGGGAGAGGGAGGGGATTGTGCCCCTCTGCTCTGGTCTGGTGAGACCCCACCTGCAGGGCTGCATCCATCCCTGGGGCCCCAGGAAACACGTGGGCCTGTTTTAAGGAGCCTAGAGGAGGCCACCAAGATAATTAGAGACATGGAGCATCTCTCCTGTGAGGAAAGGCTGAGAGAACTGAGACTGTCTGGGCTGTAGAATAGAAGACTTTGAGGTGATCTAATTGTGGCCTTTCAGTTCCTGAAAGGAGCCTCCTACAGGAGAGCCAGGGAGGGACTTCTTTTTGTAACTGCACGTAATGACAGGAGAAGAGGGAAAGGATTAAAACTTGGAGTAGGTTTATATTATGAGTTCATGAGAAATTCTTTACTGTGATAGTGGTGAGACACTGGAACAGGTTGCTCAGAGCAGTTGTGGATGCTCCATCCCTGGAAGCATTGAATGCAAAGTAGGATGGGGCTTTGAGTAATTAGTCCTAGTGGAAGATGTCACTGACAATGGCAGAGGGTTTGGAACTCAATTATATTTAAGGTGGTCTTCCAACCCAGGCCATTTTAGAAAGTCTTATATCACTAAACCATAATCTTCTAAGTTAAAAAAAAAATTAAAAAAATCATTGCTTGTGACAGTGTTCACAGGGGCCCCAGGATGAGGGAAGTGATGAGAATGTTGACTCCATGTTCAGAAGGCTTGATTTATTATTTCATGATATATATTATATTAAAACTATACTAAAAGAATAGAAGAAAGGATTTCATCAGAAGGCTAGCTAAGAATAGAAAAAGAATGATAACAAAGGCTTGTGGCTGACTGAGACAGTCCAGACAGCTGGACTGTTATTGGCCATTAATTAGAAACAACCACATGAGACCAATCACAGATCCACCTGTTACATTTCACAGCAGCAGATGATTATTGTTTACATTTTGTTCCTGAGGTGCCTCAGCTTCTCAGGAGAAAAAATCCTAAGGAAAGGATTTTTCAGAAAATATCATGGCTACAGAAGGTAAAAATATTCCACCAGTCATAGAGAAATAACACTGCCAAATGAAGTATTCTGAGCCTCAGAGAGGTAAGTCAAATTAAGTTTATGACTTTATGACAACATCATGCTATTGTACAATACGCCCACAGGACAAGCAACCACTGCAGTGGATTTCAGACTGACCAACAGCAGTGCATGCAAGACAGGCCTGCTTCTTTTGGCAGCTGAAAGCTATTACTAAGCACTGTCTTGCATGAGCCTACGAGTCCCTTCCTCTTTCCAATGAGATCAAACTTCTCTTTAGTAAGAACACTAATGCACACTGCCTGGATAAAACAGACATGAGCAATCCTTCTCACCAACACCACAGCAATCAAGGAGTTCTATCCCTTCGCCCATGAGAGCAACAGGTTTTCCAAATCCCACGTGTTCTGTACCACCTCTAGAGCTGTACCTGATCACAGGTCCAAAGACAATTAGCTTCTCTCACGTCTGGCAGCAAAAACTCACATCAAACAGTAAATGACAAGGTTATAACAACTGTATGGTGCAGACAGGTAACAAACGCTTGATTTCTTCCTGAATGTGCCAACAAAGTTCAGACACTGTGAATTACACATTATCTACAAATTACTTTCATTCTTTTTGGAAGCACGGTTTTTTGAATTTTGGCATGAGCAGTACAGAACATAGATCTGAGAATGAGATCAAGTTTCAAGGTAAAGTAAGCACCTGAATGTTTTTACACAATTCTCAGAAGACAGTGAATCCTGTAAAGAATACTCCCAACACTATTTTAGAACTAGAGAGATCTGAGATACATTTAGAACAGATGGAAGATTTCATTTTATAAGAGCTTTTTGGATTTAGAACAGGTGTTACACTCCAGATGCAAAATGCTCACAGGTAGTGGCATGATATTAAAACATGCCAGGTACAGCTCCTTACAGCAACCACCTCAGCTGTTCATCTGAAGCAAAGCATATGTTTTGTCCATAAGAGAAGTAAACCAAACAAACTACATGTTTCAGCAAAGGTATCAAAGTGTTTGACAGGACCTCTGCAAACCAGTGGCAAGGACACAGAAGGGAAAGAAAAGATTGATTTGAAGCAACACCTTATCCCTGGCACATATCCATGGAAACTGAAGAGTTGCAGCAGCCAAACACAGCACATTACAGCATGCCCATTAGATGTCACTTCAGTGTAATGTTAGTTGATTCTCAGTTTCTACCACATTTCCACTTTCTTCCCTGTGTAACTCTCAAACTGAGTCTGAAAATCCTGTGCTGTTCTAATTAAGGCAAATTCATCAGGTTTTTTTTTAACTTCTTCCAAAGGAATATAAAAACCAGGCAGCAACTAATTGCTTTCATCAGCTATTTGTGAAAATGAACAGTACCACTGCCATTCTAAAACATAAAGGACAAGTGCTAGCAATCAGTAAATACACAATTCTAGTAATTAAGAATGTCTAGAGAAAAACAATTTTATACAAGAAGCAAACAGATTGTTTAAGTCACACATATAAGAAAGAAAATACTACCTTTCCATATTAATTCCTGCTCTTGAGCCACTAGATAATATGGCAGTGAGAGCGATCTGTGAGGGAGTAAAGAGCAGATATGCATCTGTCAGAGCCACTCGGTTAAGGAAGTCATCAGCTGTTTTCCTCAAAACTTCAGGATTTTCCAGCACTGGATAGCGAGTCTAAAAAGTAATGATTTAGAAAAAAAGGCAGCTGTTTGTCATTTCTGTTAATGAGCTTAGAACACACAAGTCAACAGTATTTTATAAAGCTATAAAGTAGCAGACAATATTTTTATTGCAAAATCACCCTAAATAACTTAAAGACCACAAGTAAAACAACTATCTTTCAGGTATCTGTCTATCACTATAGAAATTAGATCTTTTAAATCACAGGCACAAAAGGAAATAAAGTTTTTTAAGATAATGCATGACAGACTTGATTTACTTTACTACACAGAGCATATAGCATATCAGTGAGTATTACCTTAATATCAATTAGAAATCCCTCGAATGGCCTGTATGGATTGTGGATGATGAGATGGAAGTTCAGTTGCTGAATAAGTAGAAGTTCATATTCCAGTATTTGTTCAAGAGCTTTTTCCTGTCCAAGAGGACTTTCTCGAAGGTTACCAACAAACTGTGCACTGGATACATTAAATTCATCTACTTTACAGGCCAAAAATATGCATGTTAGCCTTGAGGAGGGAAAAAAACAAAAAAGCAAACAATTGACATATGCAGCATCCATTCTGTTCATCCATATGTTCTGAATACAGCAAAAAGATAGTGAAACTGATCATATTTTGTCTTTACTCCTACTTAAGCTCTCAGATTTTCTTTCTTTTTTTTCAGGTCTTTACAAATAAAGAGATCATACCTCTAATATTCCATTTGATAGACTAACTCAAGAAGTGTTGATAACTCACATTATAATCCGAGGATGATGCTCCATCACTGAGTTATTGAGGTAAAAACGTTTGAAATACATGCAAGCTGTTCCCTAAATTGAAAAAAAATGGGAGGGAAAAAAGTAAAAATGGATTAAGAAAAAATAAATATAAGTATAGAAAAAGAAAAAAAAAACAGGAAAGGTTGGATATATACTTCAGGCACACAGGGTACACTGAGACACAGACACACAGAGCCAATAAATGCCATTAAGTATTTCAAAGTCTTTATTTTTGCCTGCAAGAACCTTACACTACAAAATAATTTTCTATATTTTTATGGACATGTTTTAGAAGACAATGCTTAAAAAGCCAACAGTATCTTTATGAAAAGAATTTAGTATTATAATGAAATTTAAAAATCAAAGGCTGAAAAAAATCATCCTGAAAGTTGCAAGCAATTCAAACCATTTGATTTTTTACATCAGTAAATTTTGCAGCATGTTTATCAGCATGAAAACCGATGCTTTCCAAAATGAGACTCTGCAGGAGCTACTTCTCAAACATCAATCTGGCTTCACAGAACATGCCATGGCAGCGACTGCCATCTTTCAAAGGCACCCTCAAGCACGGTACTCTTCACCACACCTGCGTGGAAAAGGGAGGACTAACAGGGGACAACGTAAATCATACATCTTAATGTCTTTAGTGAGAGGCACAATTTCACTCCGTTCTTCAGCTCTACGTGCCCACTTCTCCCTTCTGAAATACGCTCTTTTGCATTCAAGACACATAAGTTCAAGGTAATTTTGCTTTTCCTTTGCAGGCTAATATTTTGCCAGTACACAATCCACTTTATTTTGTGGTCCGAGAACTAATGCTGGAGAAACAGCTGAATGACAACTCAAATTCGGGACCGTCTCCTTTTGCGACTGGGAGCTTGTTTCATTGTATCATCAAACATTACCATCAACCATCTACGACTATTTTGTTTCTATTCTTTGCTAAGAGGAAACAAAACAATTCAGTCACCCAAGCAAGTTTAAGAGCCACAAGCAAAAGATCACGTTGAAAACCATCAGATTTTGAAATGACTACACGTGTCAGAAAACGAAACAAAAAAGACAAAAAGCGTCCACAGACTATAGTGCTGTAAGAGAGAAGCGAGATAAAGAGATTTAGATATCCGCGCTCTCAAGAACAAGCCAAGCAGGCGGCAAGCGAAGGAATAAAGAGGGCCGAAGCGGCGGCTCCTCCTCGCCTCGCTTACCACCACGGACCGCGGCATCGCGGGCTTGAATGCGGCGCAGAAGTCCAGAAGCCTCTTCTCGTAGTACTTGCATAGCGCCAGCTCCTCGTGCGGCTCCAGCAGTACTGGGTCGCCCTGCGGCACCTTGGGAGAAGCAAAGCCGCGTCTGAGTGCGCCGCAGTCTCAGCCTGCCGCCCCGCGCCCGCAACTCCTGCGTCCCCGCGCACCTTCCCGCTGGCCGCCGCCCTGGCCCGGGCCCGGCGGTTCCCCTCAGCGCGG